>CM053582.1:53173703-53192662 GCA_028627135.1 Pseudochirops cupreus | reverse complement strand
GATTAAAACCAAGAATCACCTACCCAGCAAAATTGAGTATAGTGTTCCAGGGGAAAATATGGTCATTCAGTGAGGTGAAGGACTTTCAAACATTCTTGCTGAAAAAACCAAAACTGAAAAGAAAGTTTGACAGTCCAACACAAGAAACATGAGAAGATAAATATGGAAAAGAAATCATAAGGAACTTATCAAAGTTGAACTATTTACATGACAACATGGAAAAGGGAGAATTGTAACTGATGAAATTTTTCTCAGTATGAGGATAGGGGAAGGGAATACAAATGTATATATACATATACATACACGTATTTATATAAGAGGTTTTATATATGCATACAAGCACATATCTCAGTATGTATATATATATGAATACATAGAGGGCATAAGATCAATTGAATAGGAAGGGACAATATACTAAAAGGTGAAATACTGAGGTGAGAGAGGATTAGATTGAGAGGAAACAGGGAGAGACAGAATGTGGTTGAGCATCTCATGGAAGAGACAAAGGATAATTGTTACAATAGAGGGGGAGAACAGGAAGGCAAAAGGGAAAGAGTCAACCTTACTCTCACTGAACTTGGCTTAGGGAAGGAATGACATAAACTCTAAACTGGGTATCTTGCCACACAGGAGTATAGGGGGAATGGGGATGAGAGGTAGGATGATGGAGGGGAGGCCAAGGTGGCGGGGAGGGTTGATGAAAGTGCACACTTCTGTAGAGGGACAGGGACAGGAACAGGGTAGAGAGTGGCACAGGGGGGGTGGATAGGAAGGAGGGACATGTAATCAGTCTCTCACAATGTGTCCACTGTGGGGAGGTTCTGCGTAATTACACATGTACAGCCTATATTTGATGGCTTGTTCTTCCAGTGAGGGTGGCTGACGAGGGAGGAAGAGAAAGAATCTAGAATTTAAAGCTCTATAATCAAATGTTAAAAATATATATGTATGTATATATATATGTGTATATATATATATACATATATATATACAATTATTATTACTATTATTATTAACTACATTCAACTGGAACTTAAGATTCACAGGCACTGTGTAAGGGAGATCCATCCTGCTCTATTGGAAAGTTAGAGGAGTGATGGGGGAGGACACAGGAGAGATTAGATTGGGGAGGGGTTATACAAGGGGATGGCTGTTTTGAAGGCGGGGGTAGGAAAGATGGGGAGAAAATTTGTAACTCGAAATCTCATGGAAATGAATGATGTAAACTAAAATAAATAAAATAAAATATAAAAAAAATTGTGGAGCACAGATTAGAAGAGCTGTTGGAGCCGGTGGGGAGAGGGAAGAGCAACTCAGTAAATGTAGTTGGGCAATGGAACTGGACAGGAAAGGGAGAGAGCAGCAGGGGGAGGAGGAAGCGAAATGAATGAAGGCACAGTGCCCAGGCAGACGCCTTCCTCCAGTTTTCCTTTCTATCTCCAGAGACTAGCTTCTTGGATGGATCTGGGATGGCATAGTCACTCCAATCATACTGACAGCCATCCACCCCTGCCCAACCTGAGTGACTCCTGTCTGTATCTTTCTGTTAATCAGGCATGGTGATGGGAGGTGGAGGGATTCATTTAACATGATACAGATTTTCCTATGGACTTAACATTGCAAGGACACCAATGGACCATACCATTTCTCCCTCAATCTCCTGCCTACCATCTGATCTTCCTCAGGTGTACATTATTCTGATGACATCATTCTCTCCTCACTTCTTTCACTCAGCTTCTCACTTTTAATATGCTGCATCTTGACCATGCCTGTGATGGCAACCCATGAATCAAGAAGTACACAGAATGGTTTCAAAAATGTTAGTTAAGTAGCCTTAAATAGAGAAGGCCATGGTTTCACATGAAGTGCTGGTTATTCCTGGCCTCATTTCTGGTACAAAGGATCTATAGACAAATTAGGCTAGCTTCTCACCATATTAAGAATTCACACTAATAATAAGGCAAGCCCTGCTCACTCAGAAATGAAGCAAGTTGTTAGAACAAACAAGGCACTCATATTTCCCAGTTATTTCGCCTTCTCTATGAGGGCAATCTGAAGAATAAGGCAAAATCATCTTGCAAAGTAACAAGGGACCAACCATTCTCTTGGCCAAATATGAAAGCCAAAACAAGGCACGGTGGAATCCTATTTGGCCCTCTGTGGGCCCAAATATTTTTCTTAATGCTGTCTATAGGATATTACACCATAGTAAGGAAAGCCTTTCATGCAGCCCTTTGCAGTTTATTTTATTTAGACTCCTTCATTAACTTTTCAGAGGAAATGTGTGTAATTCCTAACTTCAAAGTGCTTTCAAATGTAAGTTTTTGAAATGAAAGTCTTCTATAGTCACAGACTTGAATGATATTGGCAGAGGCAAATCAGTGAAATACCTTCACAGAATCCCATGCCTTTTCTTCTTCCCCACTCAAAATAAAGAGCTAGAGATAGACATGATGGGTTAGAGAGCTAGATATTCTATATTACAAATACATCTAACTAAAAAAAATCTTGTTTTTTTTGGATATGAACTGATATGAGTTGGAAGGCCAAATAGTCCTGACACTGATAGAAAAATTCACGTCTTCTGGTCCAAGTCAAAGAACATGAAATTATATATAAACACGTTATCATCCTGAGACCAGTTGTGCTTGCATCTATTTATTGATATTGGCCCACTGCCAATGATCTGAGATCCCAGCTGTAAAAAGTCAAGAATTCAGGACACCCCAGGCATCCCATTTTGCTTTCATTTATGCCAAAGGGAAATAGGCTTCTTTCTGAAGGCTTGTGCTCTCTGAACAGAACCTACTGAGATGACGAAGTTTTCATGTACGTTTCCACTCGCCTGCTACCTTGCCTCCCTACATGAGAGCATTTAGATATCTTGAGTCCTTTTGTTGAGAAATTTGAGCTAAGTTTTTACAGGCTTTGATGGATATAAGTGACCCCAGCTCCAGCCCTTGGTCACTGTGTTTAACGTTTACCCTTGGAATGGATTAAACTTCAGATGGTTGGGTCAACAAACATCAAGGGAGGAAGGTAGAAATTACAGGAAAATGTTATCATGTGGAATTCTATACATACAAATAAAGTTAGAAAAATCCACTTCAACTGAGGGGAGGAGATGACTCAATAGGGTGAACCTCTGCAAAGAATCAAGCTGATTTAACTTGAACCCAAAGATGAAGATATAGGAAAAGAGAAGTGAGAAAGCCTTAGATTCAATAAGAAAGCCTTATTTGGGTCAATGTCCCATGGAGCCTTGAGCCCCAACAGCACAACTGGACTTAATCAAGCTATTTGCTTTAGAAGGGGAAGAAGCTCTCACCAAGCCAAAGCTATTTGGAAAGATTTTCATGCAAATCACCCTGGTAAATTAATGAATTATCAGTATTGAGTGTCCTAATGAAAAGAAGTAATGAACTGGGTGGGCTCTGTTTGACTGAGCACCCCCCTCAGCTGCTCCAGACATGCCTCAACAGGTATGGGCAAGCTACAAAAAGGAGTACAAGATGGTTGCTGTCCTTATGCCATTTCTAGGCTTGTTGGGAAGAGAACTACAGTAGAGGTTTTGATTCAGTGGCCAGAGGCACTATGGTATAGTGAATGGAGCCAATGCTGCCCTTGTGGCTAGGAGGATCTGGGTTCGAATACTGCCCCAAACGCAGATTAGCTGTGTGACTCTGCGAAAGACAATGAAACTCTCAAAACTTCTGTTTCCTCATAGGTAAAATGGACACAATTAGAATATCCAAAGCAGAGACCTCAAAGGGTGGTTGTGAGGATCAAGTGAGAGAGGATATAGCACATTCTCTATTGTAAGTGCTGTATCCCTGATACATCTCCCACACATTTAACTGACCCCAACCATACAACTATGCATGTTGCTCTATGGCTGCTCCCTCCTTATAGTGCTGATTCCTGAACTGAACCTGGCTCAGGGAGCTGGGAACATGGGGAAAGGTGGGACCTCAGTCACTGGGGTGACCAAGTCAGAAGAGAACCAGCAGAAATTGGCTATTCTCTGTGGAGGGGTCAAGCTTGGCTGCAAATTCTGGGAGGCAGGGCTGGGCCTAAGGTAATGTGGCAGTGGATGGGGGTAGGGAGCAGGGCCTAGGAAGGCTGGAGAGCCAAGGGTGCAGTTTCTTTCTCCTTTAAACCAGTAAAAGAAAATCTCAGACTCATCAAAGGAATTAATGAGAACCCAGAGCTCAAAGATATAATATTGGAAAAGAACTTTCTGAATTGCCAAACGGTTGTTAAGGGCCCATTAACCTTTGGATCAGAAGCCACCTCAAAGGGATGTTGGGTGAGGACTGCTAGGGTTTAGCTGGTTTGTGATATATAACAGCAACTCATTATCTTTCCCTAAAGCTCACCCCTCTGCTAGGCTAGGTGGTTTCTGCTCAGGGCACCACTATCCCTCCAGTCATCTAGGTTCATAACTTAAGAGCCATCCTCAAACCTCCCCTCACTCTCACCACACTGTCCTCCCCCCCACTACTACCATAGCCAATCAGCTGGCAAGTCTTGTCTTGTTGATTCTACCTCCATAACAGCTCTCTTCTCTACCCCTCCCGCTCCTCCATTTTCAAAGAGGACCAATGACATCACAGGGTACTGTCTGACTTGTATGTGAATTGGATTTAAGTGAGGCAGAGTTGCACAAAATCATCAGCCTCACTCTCTTTTCCTGAATCAGCAAAGTCCAATGGCAGGACAAAAGTTAGAACAACTGGCAATGGCCTGGGATGCAGTAGATGACCTTGGCATCTTCAATGCCTGACCAAGCTCTAAGCATCTCACAGCACCTGCTTCAGCCATCTTCGTGGCCCTTGGAACAAACTGCTCTCATCCACCTATTCCACTGGAGAAAGTCTGAACTTGCTTGGGATAGACATCCTCCTAACTCTCTGACAGGTTTAAGGCCTGTAGGTTACCCTCAGCCTGGTTTTTAGTCCAGCTGCCAAGATGGTTTTATTGGGGTATGGCATGCTACAGCTTCCTGGAGCCAGAAGTGAGAGCTGGCTGACACCTGGACGCCAAAGGTGGGTTAGCAGCCCTCACACCTGAGTAGCTAGACCTCCTTGAACACTCCATAGAGCCCTCCACTCCAGTGTAGCCCTTCGTCATCTCCCACCTGGATTGCGGCAATGGTTTCCTAACTTCCAGCCCCTCCAATTGACATCTCACAGAGCTGTCAAAATGTGCTGGCCAACAAAGGGCTCGAGTCAGGACACTCCCTTGAGCCTCTGAGGGAAAACAGACATTGCTTCAGTTTGGCATTTAAAGCCCTTTCCAATCGGGCTCCAGCCTAAGCTCTCAGCAGGATTATTTGGCCTTTCTTCCCCTTCAAACAGTTCAGCCAAAGAGGCCCCTTCCTAGAAGGTATCCCCTGCCTCCTCCAAGAGTCCATCCATGTGCTATCTCCTAGGAGAATCTTTCCTGACCCCTCCCCCTGAGTCATTAGTGCTTCCTTCTTCTCCCTCAAATTAGCGGCCACATGGCTAATGTAGAAACACGTTTTGCATGACTTCACATGTATAACTGGTATCATATTGCTTGCCTTCTCAAGGGCTGGGGGAGGGATGGGAGAGAATTTTTTTTTTAATTTTAATGAATGTTAACTTTTTAAGTGTAATTGGGAAATATTTAATGAAATAAACATAGAATTTTTTAAAATGGGCATATACATACACATACATGCTGGGGAAAAAACAAGTGATTCCGAAAAATGAAGGGCTCTCCAGTGAAGCAGCTAATTGTACCCAGGCACCTATTTCTGTCAATGCCATGGGACTGAAATTCCAGGAACCACCACCATTTCCCCAATGTCAAACTTGCTAGTCGCCAGGATCACAGCTCTAGCAAATGGCTGCCTGGCCCAACCTCTTCCTTCTACCAAGTCCCCCCAAGGTGAAGTGCCTTCTAAGGTCCCACACGTCATAAGTGGCAGAAGCATGTATCTGAACCTGGTGCTCTGCCCAGTGGGCCACACTGCTTCCTGGCAATGGAGGTGTGAGCGGGGTGCAGCATCTCACTAATGACTCACACAAGAAGAGATCAGAAAAGGAGGTGAGCCAGTCATATGACAGTAAGGGATGATGGGACTGACCGCCCAGGGCCTCTGCTGAAACCTCCAGCATATCTTGGATGGAGAATCTATGGGAGGAGTCAGAATTGAACTGCCCCAGGGGACGGAATAGCCACATCAGTGAGATCACAGACACACACAAAAGTACTGGAAGTTTGTGTTTTAACTCTAATTGTCCTTCCTTCCCCCTCATTGTCCCCCTCTTCCTGGTCATTTTGATAAAGACTATGACTATGGATTCACCAGGACTATGATCAGTTCTGTGTTCATTAGAAGAAACTCGCTGAATGGTTAAGGGTCATTGGCTTGGTTGGCTAGACCTGGGGTGCCTGGCTGTGAAGGCAGAGAGCCCAAAGCCAGGCCTTTGTCCTCTGCCTGGCAGCAGCTAGCCAAAAGAAAATAGCCTCTGGAGGAGGAGACTTGTAAACACAAGCTTGGAACAAGGGCAAATGGCAGAAGCATTAATTAAAGAGCTTGTCTGAAGAAAGAAAAAAAGCAAAAAGCAAATGCTTAAGATGGGAAAAGGTCTTCTCCAAGATCTCTGTGGGACATGACAAGATATCCACGGCTGACTCAGAGACTGTCTCCAGTGCCATGCAGTGGCCATAGGTTTCTATTCACCTCCACCAGGATGATATTGAAGTATTGAAGGGTAGAAAAGTGTAGCCAAAGCAGAGGAGAATTCAGCTCTGAAATCACAGCATTCACAGGACAAGGAACAGAGACTGTGGGCCCCTCAACTGTCTTTTGCCTTTGTTTATACTCCTGGCACTTAGCATGCTACCTAGCACATAGTCAAGCTTAATAAAGGTTTACTGACTGAATGACATTAGGCTCAGCCAAAACCCATTTGCACATTTACAAGTAAAGAACAACTCACCTGGAGGGAAAGAGAAATAACAACTTCTTATGACATCAATATCATCATCATCAAGAATACATTTCAAAGGGGTGGCTAGGTGGCACAGTGGATAGAGCACCGGCCCTGGAGTCAAGAGGACCTGAGTTCAAATTTGACCTCAGACACTTAACACAAAAGAACTAGCCATGTGACCTTGGGCAAGTCCCTTAACCCCAGTTGCCCTGCCTTCCCCCTCTGAAAAGCAAAAATAATAATAATTAATTTTGGGGCAGCTAGGTGGTACAGTGAATAGAGCACTGGCCCTGGAGTCAGGAAGACCTGAGTTCAAATCCGGCCTCAGACACTTGACACACTTACTAGCCATGTGACTTTGGGCAAGTTACTTAACCCCAATTGCCCTCCAAAAAGCAAAAAAAAGACTATATTTCAAAGATGGCAGAGTAAAGGCAAGGACTCACCTGAGCTCTCACCTGAGCTCTCCCCCAGACCCCTCCAAATACCTTGAAATAATGTCTAAACCAATTCTAGAGGGGCAGAACTGACAAAAAGAAAGAGTGAAGCAATTTTCCAGCCCAAGACAACTAAAAAGGTCAAAAGGAAAGGTCTGTTGTACCAGGGTGAGAGGGAAGTACAGTCCAGCACAGGCTGGGCCTATGCAGACTGGACCTCAGCAAACCAGGATCAGGCCTCAGATCAACTGAATCAGTGGCAAAAGTAGTGGTTTCCAGACCTCTCAGTCTGGATTAGACAACTGGTCAGAAGGAGATATACAGGGGTCCCTTTGCTGGCAGCAGGGCAGGACTCTGTTGCATTGCCTATACTTGGATCAGGGTCGCAGTCCTGGGTCTTGGTCCTAGTGTGAGGAGGAGCACTAGCACAGCAGAGTTTGAGGCCACAGGGGAGCAGGGACCCTGGCCGTAGTGCCAGGGCAGAAAAAAGTGTTTGTGGTCATTCACAAACCAGGGCACAGTACAGGAGAACAGTAAACACACCTCTCTCTAGATCATACCACCTTGGAAGAGCCATAACCTTACAGGTCTCCAGAATTACCTTGGAAAGCAGCTGCATAAAAAGCCTGAAGCTTGGGACAGTGCCCTCTCCACTTGGGAAGCAGAATCCCACTTTAGCATAGGTAAGAAATAGGCTGGAAAATGAGCAAACAGCAGCAAAAAATTATGACCACAGAAAGTTACTATGGTGACAAGGAAAATTAAAACACATACTCAGAAGAAAACAACAAAGTCAAAACTCCTGCATCCAAAGCCTCAAAGAAAAATACGAATTGTTCTCATGTCCTGGGAGAGCTCAAAAAGGATTTTAGAGATCAAGTAAGAGAGATTGAGGAAAAGTGGGGAAAAGAAATGACAGTGATGCAAGAAAATCATGAAAAAAAGAGTCAAAAGCTTGATAAAGGAGGTACCAGAAAATACTAAAGAAAATAACACCTTAAAAAACAGAATAAGCAAAATGGCAAAAGAGGTTCAAAAATCCAATGAAGAGAAAAATGCCTTGAAAAGCAGAATTGGTCCAGTGGAAAAAGATATACATAACTTCACTGAAGAGAAGAACTCCTTAAAAATCAGAATTGGCTAAAAGGAAAAGGAGGTACAAAAGCTCACTGAAGAAAATAATTCCTTAAAGGTCAGAATTGGGAAAGTGGAAGAAGAATGCACTGGGAGAAGGGGAAAGGGAGAGGTAGAACGGGATAAATCATCGGACATAAAAGAGGTCTGAAAGAGATTTTACAGTGGAGGAGTAAATGAGAAAGCACATGAACCTAATTCTCATCAGAATTGGCTCAAAGAGGAAATAATATACACATTCAAGTTGGGTGTAGAAATCTATCTCACCATGCAAGAAAGTAGGAAGGGAAGGGAATAAGAGAAGGAGGAAGCTGACAGAAGGGAGGGCAGTGTGGGGGAGGTAAAAGTCAGAAGCAAAACACTTTTGAGAATGGACAAGGTAAAAGGAGAGAGAGAGAGAGAGAGAGAGAGAGAGAGAGAGAGAGAGAGAGAGAGAGAGAGAGTAGTATAAACAGGGGGGAAATAGAGTGGAGGTAAATACATTGCTGATAATCATCGCTGTGAAAAAAATTTTTTACAGGGACTTTCTTTGATTAAGACTTTATTTCTCAAACACATAGAAAACTGAGCCAAATTTATAGAAATAAGAGCCATCTCTCAAATGATAAATGGCTAAAGAAAAAAAACAGGAAGTTTTCAGACAAAGTAATCAAAGCTATCTATAGTCACAAGAAAAAATGCTCTAAATCACTACTGATGAGAGAAATACAAATTAAAACAACTCTGAGCTACTACTTCACATCTGTAAAATTAATTAATATGACAGAAAAGGAAAATGACAAATGTTGGAGGGGATGTAGGAAAATTAAAACACTAATGTAATACTGGTAAGTTGTATACTGATTCAACCATCCTGGAGAACAATTAGGAACTATACCCAAAGACCTATAAAACCATACATACTTTTTGGCCAAGCAAGACTGCTACTAGGTCTATATCCCAAAGAAACAAAAAATAAAAAGGAAGAGGACTTATGTACACAAAAATAGTTATAGCAGCTCTTTCAGTGGAGGCAAAGATGTAGAAATTAAGAGGATGTCCATCAACTGGAGAATGGCTGAACAAGTTATATATAATTGTGATGGAATACTGTCATGCTTTAAGAAATAATGAGCAGGATGATCTCTGAAAAACATAAAAAGACTTAAAAGAACTGATGCAAAGTGAAATGAGCAGAACCTGGGGAACACTGTACATAGTAACAGCAAGACCATATGATAATCTACTATGAATAATTTAGCTATTCTCAAGCAATACAATGATCTAAGACAATTCTGTAGAACTTATGATGAAATGTGCTATCCATGTCCAGAGCGGGAACCAGTAGAGTCTGAATGCAGATCAAGGAAATTTTTTCCTTACTTTCTTTATTTTTCTTTGGGTTATTTTTCTTGTGTTTTCTTTTACGGAATAACTTACATGGAAATATGTTCTACATGACTACACATATATACCCTATGTCAAATTGCTTGCCTTCTCAATGCAGGGGGAGAAAATTTAGAACTTGGAATTTGAAAAAAAAAAGAATGTTAAATTGTTTTCACATGTAATTGGGGGAAAATAAAATATTAAATAAGATTTTTTTAAAAAGAATACACTTCATTGGTTAAATCTGGGAAAGAAAATATAAAGGGATGAAAATAGGGAGATCAAAATAATTCTAAAGAGCTAAAAAGATGAAGACAGATTTACACCAGCGCTTCAGAAAAATATACCTGGAAAAGGAAAAGGTCCAAAGTAATGTAACCAGCTGTGTCTTGTATATGTATACCAGTTGTCAAGGAGCCAGGCTCAGCTAGAGAGGATCCCCACCAGGGCAGGGCCTTTCATTCACAACTTCTGAAGGATTGTAAAGGAGTGCCCATGATTGTCCCTACATGCAGAGAAACATGGAATTAATGATGAATACAATGGGCAAGACAGTCACCTTTTTTCTGGAAGCATTTAGAAAGGGACAGGAAGAAAAGAAATGTAGGTGATCAGACAGAAATGAAAGATCTTACATAAATATCTATTGGCAAAAGGTCATGTCCTTAGAACATTTTCACTATCATAACTGAGCAGTCCTAGCTGTATATACGAATATTGGAAGAGTGGAAGGGAAATTGGTTATTCTATTTATTGGAATAAAACCCTTTCTCGTGAGTGGGGAGAGAGTCCTAAAGAAGACAAAAATACCTTACTAGTCCTATTCAAGTGTCCACGTGGGATGAGAGCAGTGACAAGGCAGTCTTGCATAGAACAAGGTCTGCCTGCCTTCTCCTTGCCAACACCTACCTTTGTCCCTGTAGAGAGTGCAATACAGAAATGATCTTATGGCCCATAGGTGCTAGGGTAGTATGAGTCTATCTAAGGAAGAACTATAAAGCCCAGAGAGGCTGTTATTTGGAACATAAACCTTTCCAGGCCAGGCAGAATTATTACTTACCTCAAGCTGTTAAGACTCTGTCTACGCAACTGAATGAAACAGGAGGCACAGGACTTGACCCCCAAAGCATTGGGACTATCTCAAATGAGATTTCTCTCAAAAAACAAATGCCACTTAAAGATGTCATAAGATTATAGAACCAAGAGAGATGTTAGAAATAATAGGATCAGAGATCTAGAGCTTCAAGGGATATTAGAGGTCACCTAGTCTGACTCCTTCCTCTCACAGAGAAGGAAACAAAAACCAAGAAAGAAGATGTGACTTGCCCAAGGCCAGTAAGTGGTAAGTGGCCAAAGAAAGATTGAGCCCAGACCCTCAAGGATCACAAAGGGCATATAACTTAACCAAGGTCATGGAGCTAACTCATGCTAGAACCAGGTATGGGAGCCAGCTCGCCTGATTTGCAGCAAGGTACTGTGACAAAAACACTCCGTATCCTGTGTGTGCCATTCAGGGTAAAAGAAGAGTCCAACATAAGCCCTACGGGATTTCAGCAACATCGAAGTCAATCAGCATCCTTGGAACAAATCTCTTAGCTTAAGGTCTGAATGACATGACTCAAATTCCCCCAGGAAATGGTCGTTCTTCCATTTAACACTGGCCTCACGGACATAAAAGAAGTGGGAGTATCATCCAGGTGCACACCAATGTACCTAAGGCTATACCAAAGGAGGGCCTCCTTTATCTTAGAAGCCCACCACGAGGGCACAAGAGGTTCCTAAAACTTACATTTGGTATAGCTTCCAGAAACTGTCTCCCTCCATTAGAATGGAAGGTCCTTGAGGGCAGAGATTATCTCACTTTTCTGTACATATTATTCCCAGCACTTAGCACAGGGTTTTGTATAGTAAGAGCAAAATAGATGCTCATTCATTTCTACAACCATTCTTTCAAAATGGGTACCACTTACCACCCAAACCTCTTGGACAGGCACTTTTGCCCCATTACCTGTTTTCCACCTGTGCGAGATTCCGTCCTAATTTTTGGCCTGCCTTGTTTCCTGCAGGGGAATCGAATTTTCTGGTATTTTTACTCTTCTATTCCTTTCCCAATTGGAATGGAAGCCTCTTAGCCCCCTACGTACTATCCTCCCACCCCCAGCTGCCTACTCATCCATCTCAAACAATATATGAGCCCCTGGGTGAATGGGAGAGTAAATGTCCCCATGGCACATGCGTGGAAGGCTGAAGTCTGGCTGCAGGAAGACCCTGGTGTCCCTTAGTTTTGTCATTTTGACTCTGTTACCCCCCCTCCCCAGCATTCCTAAGCTGTGAGATTCCTGTGCAAACTCCCAAAGATGAGCTAAGACTACACCGATAACAGCCATCTGCAAGGGGGCAGTGAAGATACAGATAAGAGGTAGAGGCCCAAAGATAAGGGAGCAGGCCTCTATGTCCATTTGTGGCTGAGCCAAACACACCTATGGCCCATCCTCCACCTTTTTGGTCCTCCTTTGCTTCCTCAAGCAATTATAATGTTGAAAGATGCTAAGTGGAGATTTAGGAAAGGAGGCCTCTCCTCTCTCTAGCCCTTCTTCTATCTCACTGCTAAAGGACTGATCTGACCATTCACTGTCCTGCTTAATAAAAAACTCCAATAGCTCCTTCAAGGAAAAGGGTCATTTTCATGTTTAAATGTATGCAGGATTTCTCTAATCAGGGTCATACCTCCACAAGGCCATCTGCATCTGGGTTCAAAGATCAGCCAATGGTGTTTTAACAAGAGACTTTGGAGCTCTTCTCACTGAGTAGAGAGAGTGTGAGCCCTGGAGGCAGAAACACACAGGGTCAAAGCTTGGCTTCCAACATATCCTAGCTGGGGAGCCTGGGCCAACCATTTCACTTCAATACTGTAGACCAGGGATGGGGAACCTGCGGCCTTGAGACCACATGTGGTCCTCTGGGTCCTCAGGTGCGATCCTTTGACTGAACCCAAACTTCACAGGACAAATTTCTTAATAAAAGGATTTGTTCTGTCAAACTTGGACTCAGTCAAAAGGCCACACCCAAGGACCTAGAAGGCCACACCTCTGCCCTAGACTATCAGTTACAACTGAGGTTCCCATCTGAGTCAATGGAGGAAGTTTTCACACCAGGAGTTCCCCAACTTTTACTCAAGTTCACAGATTGGCTATCCAAAGGGGCACTTGCTGCCTTCCATTGTAGGGGGAATCCTGTGGGTGGTTATTTCCCACACTACACTCACCAGCCCACTGATGCACTTGCTGTTGGACTTAATTAGCCTTTAGGAATGTATGGCAGAGGCAAGAAAAATGATCTGGAAGCTAGGAGGACACAGGTTCAAAGTCCATTCTGTGTGTGTGTGTGTGTGTGTGTGTGTGTGTGTGTGTGTGTGACCCTGGGAAAGTCACTCAACCTCTAGCACCCTGATCAACTCTCTGAGACTATAAGAGAAGGCAATGTCTGCCCTGGGAGATGGACTTTATTCAACCTATGAGTTTCTTTTCCCCCATATAGTAAGAGAGTACAATGGGGACAATAATGCCAGAACATTCCTCACAAGAGCCTGGGACAACTCACCCAGAAACACCCTTGGGTCCATGTGAATAGTGTGTGTGTGAAGGGCATGTACACAGCAAAGATGTAACTCAGGGTCCCTGGCAGGACTCTCCCTATGTGGAGAACTTGTGTTAGTGCCCATGGGTACTAGGCTCTTCTAGATGGGCTCAGTTTGGCTCCTAGGATCTAGCTCTTTCTTAAAGCCATAGCTAGGCCCAAGGCCTGCCAATCCCTGAAGCTGTCTCCCTTGGGTGACTACCTCTTGCATCTGTGTCTGTCATGCATGTATCTCTTTGTTTCCAACTAGATGTCTTATCTCTGATAATGTGGTCAGCGCAGGAATGGAGGGAGAACAGGGGAGAAGGAAAGTCAAAAAGTCCCCTCCTCTTTAGCAAGAGCTCTTTCCTCTCAGGGGCCTGGTTCCTCCCACCCCACCCCCAACCCCTTCTACTTCTGGCTCCAACTGGAACCCGAGTGAACACTGAGCTGGACGCGTTCCAGCTCAGGGACTGCTGCAATTCCTCCATCATTTAAAGCCCCACAAGGCATGGTTAGCTTGTTTGGTTAGCCAATCAACTGTCTCCTTCTTGATCCAATCAAAGAGTTGAGCCTCAAAGAGGACACAGGGCACAAACTCATCTTGTTGACACATTTAAAGCTTCATCATGTGTGACTGACTATACTGGGTGATTATATTAGCTGAGCTGGGGGCTGGGGGGAAATTACCAGGGGATTAGAGGGCTGGACTGCATAATACCAACAAGCACAGACTGCATACTCTGAGGGATCTTTTAGTAGTTGTTCAGTCATTTTTCTAGCCAGGTTCAGCTCTTTGTGACCCCATTTGGGGTTTTCTTGACAAAGATACTGGAGAGGTTTGCCATTACCTTCTCTAGTTCATTTTGCAGATGAGGAGATTGAGGCAAACAGAGTTATGTGACTTGCCCAGGGTCACACAGCTAGGAAGTGTCTGAGGCTGGATTTGAACATAGGAAGATGAATCTTCCTGACCTCAGGACTGGCACTCTATCCACTGAGCTGCCCATATGTGAGCTTAGAGAAATACAAAACAGTCAGGTGGGTGCTCCACAGATGGAATTCATATAAAAAGTGAAAGACATTATTACCATGAAATCTTGTACCTACCGTGTATGCAGCTTATATATACCTATTTATGTCCACATTGTCTCTGTCATTCGACTGTGAGCTCCTTGAAGGTAGGCACTGTTTTTCCTTTTCCTCAGCACAGTACTGAGCTTAGCAAATGCTTTCTGACTGACTGATTGGTTGACTGAAAC
Organism: Pseudochirops cupreus; assembly: GCA_028627135.1. Lineage (NCBI taxonomy): Eukaryota > Metazoa > Chordata > Mammalia > Diprotodontia > Pseudocheiridae > Pseudochirops > Pseudochirops cupreus. The sequence continues at coordinate 53,177,878 of CM053582.1, read as the reverse complement.
AGTATTTGGCAAACTCTTGGGTCCTACAGTACTCCACAGGGCTAGAGTCACACAGGCTAGACCCAGCACCCCAGCAATTTGGACACCTTAGAGTTAAGACACCAGCCCAAGACCATGGGGGTCCAGTACATGCACTAGCAGCAGAAGAGAAACTAGTCTGAAAAAAGAATGTATGCATGTGTGTATGTAGACACATAGGTAGGTGTACATATACACGGGGCAGCAAGGTGGCACAGTGAGTACAGCAGTGGGCCTGGAGTCAGCAAGACTTGAGTTCAAATCCAGCTTCAGATACTTCCTAGCTGAGTGACCCTGGGCAAGTCATTTCACCCTGTTTGCCTCAGTTTCATCATCTATAAAATGAACTGGAGAAGCAAATGGCAAACTACTCCAGTATTTTTGTCAAGAAAACCCCAGATGGGGTCACAAAGTGTCAGACACAAGTGAAACAAATGAACAACAAAAATAATACATACATACACATACCATGTACATGTATTGTATATATATACATACATACATACATGCATGCACAGATATTTTTTTAAAGGAGAGTAAACACAAAAACTAATAAAGTAGTAGCTTTGGTGTCTGTTTTTTGTTCACTTACAAACACCATCCACAAACCCCAAAAGCTGCATCAGAAGAAAATGTCCAGAATCATCCAAAAAGAAAAGCATGTAATTTTCTTTTCCCACAGGGCTTCTGCTGAATGCCACATTTCCAGACCGCTGAGTGTCTTTTGCAAGGCTGAGCAAGTTTCTTCTAGGAGCAGCAGGTTTTTTCATGAACCACTGGATGCTAAATTGTGGGCAGCTTCTTGAAACTCCCCAGGTCGGGCAGGGTCAGCTGTGTGCCGGGTCAACAAGCAAGGTCACATTCAGTTCAGCAAGTGACTGGCCAGAGGTATGATAAATCAGGAGATATGGGGCCTTCTGGCAGAGCCAATATGATCTCCTGAAATGGAGGGCCAGTCTCTTTCAGGCGCAGATGAAATAGAGGTAGGTCAAGTTTGGGGAAGTATCAGGAAATTCTCACTCAACTCTTCTTCCAAAATTGATTTTCCAAGTCTCTTAGCAGACCCTTTCTCCAACTTTCTCAACACCTAAGATAACCAGACACACTACACACATGACCCAACAATCCCACTACTGTGCAATTATCTTCTATATGTACAGACTTCTGGAGCTACATATTCAGCTCAGTCTCTCTTCTGAGTTCTAATTCTGTATCTCCATTTTGATATTCTAATAATGAATTTTCTGCAGGCATCTCCAAATCAACATGCCGAAACTGAACTCATTATCCTTTCTCCACCCCAGCCCCCACCCCTTCTCTTCTCCTCAGCTTCCCTTCTGCTGTTGAGGACACCACCATCTTCCCAATCTTTAGGTTTACACTCTCCTCACTCTCACTCAGCCCATATATCCAATCAACTGAAAAATCTTGTCATTTTTGACTTTACAAAATTTCTCACATTTGGCCCAATCTATCTACTCAGATATCTGCCACCCTAGGTCAGGCCCTTATCACCACACAGCTGGACTGCTCCAATAGCTTTCCAATCATCACCTCCTAACTGTAATCCAAAACTCAGATACCAAAGTCATTTCCCCAATCTGACTACATCACTAAGGATGCTCGATAAATTCCAGTGGCTGAAGAGTCTCCAAATTCCAACACAAAGCTCTCTGGCAATGAGAGTCCTTCACAACCTGGCTCCTTCTTCTATTTCTGGTCTTCTCCCCCATTTTTGTCCCCTCCATGATCCAGAGATACTGGTCTACTTGAAATTCCTCACACTCAGCACTCCATTTCCCATCTCTGAGACTTTGCACTGGATGCATGCCTTCACTTGCCCAGAATGAATATATACCCTGCATGCCCAGAACACTCTTCCCTCTCATTTCTGCCTTGACATCTCTAACTCCTTCTGCAAGGAGCTCTGCTGATCTGGGGTCCCAGCCCCTTGAGGCTCTACCTCCAAGGTTACCTTGCTTCTCCTGTGGAGGTAGCTGATTTGTACCAATTTATAGACATATGTGTCCCCCACCCCACCCACCACCCCTCACTATGTAAGCTCCTCAAAGACAGGGATATGTTTGCCTTTCTTTATATTCCTAGTACTCAGCACAGCACCAACACTTAAATAAGCAATTTAATAATGCTTAGTGATTATTACTTTGAATGACTATGAATGAGAGGGAGGCCCTTTCAATCCATATCTGGAGAGAGCTAGACCCAAGCTAGGTTGAAATTCTACTGAGATTTCCCAGAGAGAACAAGGTAAGGACAAAAGGAGCCAATAAGATTGAACCTAGTCCATGTGAGACCAGAGCTTGGGCTGGTGGGTCAAAGGATACATAAAAATGCCAACTAAAGAATCCAGAGAAACATGATCAAACAGATTTCCCTTCTCTCAGTACAAGGTTGGGACTACAGATGCAGAACCAAACATATGCTAACAACCACGGTCACTACATCCATTGGTTTAGTTCAACTTTTTTCTTTGTTACAAGAGAAAAATCAATAGGGGAGTCAAATAAATTGGTTTCCATAGATGGGTCACACTTGTGGCTACACCTCCAGGTTCTCTCCTAGATCCTCTTCTATTCCCTCACTTGACCACCTCATCAGTTCCCATGGATTTCCTTACTATTGCTGTTGCCCAAGCTCCAGCCTGGTACCACCAATTGCCTACTGGACATTCCGAAATGCCCTGTAGGCATCACAAACTCAACATACACAACACAAAACTCCTTCTCATGCCTGCCCCCCAAAGCCCACTCCTCAGTCACCCAAATATACAATGCCAGCACTTCACATCTCCCAATCAGGTGGATAATCTTCAGGCTCTTCTACCACAAGAGCTCTCTAATCCATCCCACTCACATGGCCACTACTCAAATTCAGACCTTCATATCTTTCACCTGGACTACTGCATTTGGGGGGCAGCTAAATGGCACAATGGATAGAGCACTGAGCCTGGAATCAGGAAGACTCATGTTCATAGGTTAAAATCCCCCCTCAGATACTTCCTAGTTGTGTGACCCTGGGCAAGTCACTTCACCCTGTTTGCCTCAGTTCTTTATCTATAAATTGAGCTGGAGAAGGAAATGGCAAAGCATTCCAGTATCTTTGCTGAGAAAATCCCCAAATGGGGTCACAAAGAGTCAGCCATGACTGAAAATGACAGAACAACGTTACAATGTTCTCCCAACTCCCATCCACCAAAGTGATTTTCCTGACATGCATGAATGACCATGTCGTCCTCTTACTTAATCAAGTCTGATGTCTTTTGGATCTAGGATCAAATACAGTCTTCTCCATTTGACTTTCAAAGCCCTTCAAGGACTGCTCCCAATCAGATCCTCCAAATTTTCCTCACTCTCTCTAGCCATTCTGCTGTTCTTCTCTGCAGCTTTGCCCAGGCTGTCCCCATGCCCAGAATACATTCCTACCTGACCTCTGCCTCCTGGTTGCTCTGAAGACTCAATGGAAGAGCTACTGTCTCTGAAGTCTTCCTTTCCAGATGTCCAAACCAGTATCCCTATCAGTGTGTATTTCTTTGACAGTTAACTGGTATCTCTGTTATACATACCACACACACATGTGCATGCATGCACACATACATGCACGCACACACACGCACCCACATACATGCATGCACACACATGCACATGCGCATACACGCACACATACATGCACACACACGTACCCACATACATGCATGCACACACATGCACACACACACACACACACACACACCACTACCACCAGAATGGAAATTCCTGGAGGTCTAGGCCTCCATTTGTCTTGTCTTTGTCTCACCAGGGCTTAGCCTAGGACACTGCCCTGTGCCTAATGAGGGCTTGTTGACTGTTGACTGACTGACTGAATGGTCTATGACATAAAATGTAAAAGCCAGTGACAGAAGATTTAAAAAGAGGAAAAGGCCACATTTCAAGTGGGGAAGGGCTTCTGTATCAGCAATGCAGTATTCACAATGCCTACAGTAACTATAAATATGCTGATATAGTTATTAATCACAAAATGGAACAGGCTCTCTACATAAGAAATATAGATAGTGCATTCATTTAAATACCAGAAAACTGAGTCCCAAAACCAGAAAGTCAAAGCCAACCCAGTAGTGATGAAGTTAGCACATGTGGTCA
>CM053582.1:53137670-53173203 GCA_028627135.1 Pseudochirops cupreus | reverse complement strand
TCCCCCCCCCCCACTGCTGGAAACAGCACCCTCTGCTTCTCCTGAATAGGATGCTCCATGGGGCGCTGCCCCTCAGAACCAAATAACTCACTTCTTCTTTGGGGCCTGGCATGGAAGAAAAAAATAAAGATTACAGATGTCCTCTGCTCCTCCATGAAGGTGAAAAGGCAGAACTGTATGTTTTTGAAGGGGGTGTCCATTGTAGGTCAAATGTACTTCTGCCTCACCTCTGGGGTCTCCCATCTAGGTTCTAGCCTAGTAAGGAACCTTAAAATGATAATGGGGTAAGTCTGGGACTCACCAGAGAGGCACAGACTTGCCTGACCAAGATTCCAAAGCTTTGGTCCCCAAAGGGAAGCTCCTGATGGGTAGAGAAGCTGCTAAGAATGCCAGTCAGAAGAAAGGACACATTAGCAGCCAAGGCCCTAAAGACCAGAATTCTTCAAATAAATGAAGACTTAGTATGAGAAGACGTAGAAGTCCATAGTAATGATCACGTCATTGTCTTAATGACTTTGCAATGAAGTATGGAAGTCTCAGCTTAACTGTCAACAAAGTGCTTTAAAAGCCAGGTTGTCATATTATGAATTTCTAGATGGCGGATACTTACATTTCTAATCCTGGTTGTCCAATCAAAACATCTTTCTAGTCATTATGTCGGCCTCCACTCCTGATGGCTGGCGAGCAACGTGAGCAATATCTAGGGTACCAAAAGAAGATCTTGAAGGCAGAGCTGGAAGTGACCTCATGAGATTTCCCAGGTGTCCTGGGGAGATAAAGTGAATTGCCCAAAAAGCAGGGTTGAGATTTCAACCCAGGTCCTTTGACTCCAGCCTTAGTGATTTTTCCCCTGCACCACAGCTGTTCTTGATTTTGCTCTAGTGACAAATGGAGCTTTGTACAAATGTAAGGACACAAACCCTCAGGGAAAGAGCACCACGCAATGGCATGTTGTTGGTGTTTGGACTTTGCTTTGCCTTTCTTTGTATTCCCAGAACTTAGCGCAGACTGAAAGAAAAGTAGGTGCTTAATAACTGCCAGCTGACCATCTGACCTGGCAAATCCCTGAGCTGCACATCTGCAGCATGGAGAAGTGCAATGAACGCCATCTAAAGGCCTTCTGGCACATCCCCCAAATGAGAACCTGACTCCTTCTAACCCTTCCTCTTTCTGGGATCATTGTAATATGGAAGGAGCCAAGAATCACCTAATGACGTTGGCCTATACAAACTATTATTTGTATTGTATTATTCAACACAACTGAAGCTTCCAAGGTTTTATAGGAACATTCCAAAGGAAAAGGGAAGAGTCGTCATTTGAGGAATAATGGAGTAAGAGGGAAATTATTCTGCCTAGTGAGTGTGCCACTGATCCAGCTTTTTGTTACCAGATGCCAAGAGATATCCCATCCTGACAGTGTGAAGGAACAGAGGCCCTCTCTTTTCCAGTGGTCTAGTGACCTCCTGATCTCTGACCCTACATCCTTTCTGTGCCTGCCTTCGGTGGGCTAATAAAGATGGTATTTGGTCACAGGAATATCAGACAGGGACCAATGATTGAGGTACAGTGAAAAGAGCACCAGACTAAGAATCAAAAGGTCTGGGTTCTAGTTCTGGGTCTACAAATAACTTACTTTGTGACCTTGGGAAAGTCACTTCCTCTCCCTGGGCCTCAGTTTACTCATCTGTAAAATAGGGATAACAATAACTGTAAAACTCAGCCCCTTGGCTATTATGGGGTGCAAAGGAGATTATGTCCCTTGTAAATTTGCAAGTCTTCTATTAACAGCAGTTGCTACTGCCTCCCCATCTGTGAGATGAAGATGTTGGATGAGATCGTTCCTTCCAACTCCAAAACTCTGTGGAAGTGCTGCTGGGATCCTATTCCCCTAAGGACTGTGGGGAGAATCACCCCGTTCCCCAGCTCTCCAAAGTGCATAACTTAAGAAGGAGGAAAGAACCATCCCCTCCTTTCCACCCACACAGCTGCCACCTTAGTTCAGGCTCTTATTGTCTCAGTCCTGGACGGGACAGTCTCCTAACTGACCTTCCTATCTCCAGTCTCTCCTCTCTTTCCAAAGCTGCCAAAGTGATTTTCTAATGTCCAGGTCTGACCATGTCCCTCTGTGGGACTCGATAACTTCTAGTGGCTCCCCATGTTTTCAGCTTGGAAAAAGCAATGGCCAACCACTGCAGGACCTCTGTCAAGAAAACCCCAAATGGGGCCACAAAGAGTCTGAAACAACTAAAAAACGACTGAACGACAAAATTATTTCAGCCACCCAAAATGAGCTCCTCTGTGTCAGGACACTTTGTCTTTAAAAATGACCCAGGATGCTCCTTGAGAAGAGTCAACAAAAAAGCCTCCTCTGCAGAGGCGGAACCCCGCACACGCTGCTCAGACCTGGGCGAGGTGGTGAGTTGTTATTCGGTCATTTCAGTCGTGTCCACCTCTTCCTGACCCCACTGGGGCTTTCTTGGCAAAGATACTGGAGCAGTTTGCCATTTCCTTCTCCAGCTCATTTTACAGAAGAGGGAACTGAGGCAAACAGGGTGAAGTGACTTACCAGGGTCACAGAACTGCTAAGTGTCAGAGGTCAGATTCTAACTCAGAAAGATGACTTCCTGACTCCAAGTCCAGTTGAATTGGTTTTTTTCCTCTTTCTCTTTAATTCTATGCTACGAGAGTTGGTTTCCTGAGTAGAGGACTACATTCTTCAGTGAAAGTGAGGCAAGAAAAATGAACAAAATGAGTTTTACCATTGCCTACCGAATTCAGTGCAAACTCCTGTTCTAGCCTTGTTCTAACCTCACTTTCCAGACTGATTTTATAGCATGTTCTCTTACACCAGCAGTTCTCAACCTGTGGGTCACAACCCCTTTGGGGTCGAACGACCCTTTCATAGGGGTCACAGGGGTCCACTAAGACCATCAGAAAACACATATTTCCAGTGGTCTTAGGAACCTTCTCTATTCATCTCCAGGCAGGTCTGCCCACATGCAGACATGCCCACATACGAGTGTTTAAAGGGTCACGGCATTAGGAAGGTTGAGAACCACTGTCTTACACACACATTCCCTTGCTGGCTATTTTCTGTCCAGAATATTCCCTCATCTAGCTCCGTTCCTTTGTCTAAGTTGTTGCCCATGTCTGGAACCCTAGGCCTCAGCACCTTGTTCAAATCCTTCATTCCATTCAAGGACCAGCTCAAGAGGCCACCAGTAAACAAGGCCTTTCCTGATACCCACCATCATTCATGCACCCCCCCAAACAGAGTCCAGCTTTGTTTCTGTCTTTGGACTATAGCACCAAGCACAGTGCTGGGTCTCTGGGAGACACTGAACAGAAGAGGCTCCCTTTGAAACTCAGTCTTCACATCCTCTTACACTCAGTCCTTCTCTGGCTGGTCCCAAACTTCCCCAATGTTCCTCATCACATGTGGCCAATGTCATCAATGAGAACACAGTGAAATACTCAGGACCTCAATTAACAAGGCTCTGCAACACTCCAAGGCTTGACACAACCACTTAGGCTGCAAAAGCTTCCACTGTCGACTTGGCTGGAGACTTTGTCTTTTTTGCCCCGTCAGAGAAGAAGGAACAAGACAAGCAGGAGAGGAACAAGTAGAGTCTGAAATGCCATGTCCCACAGGCCTTTGCTAGCTTTCGCTGGCCCCCAAATGGCCATGGGGATGGAGGGAGAGCCTCCCTCTGCTGCTCTTCTCTGACAGAAACAAGCAGAAGTGACATTTATATAGCTCGTGCCATACATGAACTTATGTGATCATCACAACAGTGTGGAGGTAAATGCCATAGGAATTATGAAAATTCCTCAGGCCACACAGTATATGTCAGAGGCAGGATTTGAACCCATTTCTTGGTTTCTGAGTCCATCACTCTATCTACCATGCCACCCTATTGTTACCACGGGAGTGACTCTTTGGAACAGAGAAGATACCTGCATTTCAGGTCAAAGTTTCCCCATAAGCCACCCCTCAAACACAAAGTATATAGAACTGAAAGCTTCACTGGAAGGGGGAAGAAAATTCAAGGCTCACTTTCCTCCAACTGGGGCAGGAGACTAGAGAGAAGAGGGAAGAACTGCCAGTACCCTTGAAAAGAAAGGCAGACATATGAAGACGGATAACTAAGAATATTTTCTCCTGGGGAATGAGCAGCTGTGGGAAGGACATTAGGCAGTAAAGGTAGAGGGGAGCACTTGAAGAGGTCTGTGGGGCATGCCCCTCAATTCCCACAGCAAGGGGAATAGGTTGAACTGTCAGAGGACAATTGTCTATGGCCCACCATGAGGAGGAAGTGCCTATCCTCTGGATCTTGGTTCCTGGGGAAGGCCCCAGCTGCCTAGCCCTTGGAACAGCACTGAATGTGTATCAAATAAGGGGAAATTGGATATTCATAAATGTACCATTTGGAAAACAGGAAGACCAAGCAGACTTATCTTTAAATTCATAAGAGGTGAGAAGGAAACCACGGAGGTCCAAAGATTGTCTGTGGGGAAGCAGAGCACTTTTGCCTTCACCCCTAGAGTGATTTATGACTGACAGTCAATATACCCATTAAGTGAATCATGAGAAAACATTCTGGGTGGGGAACAGAGGTGCTAGAAGAAAGTGATGGTTACGAGAGCATCTTAGACCGGGAAGAGAGGTGAGAAAATATCTAAAGTGCGGGCACTTTGGCAAACAGCGTTCCATTCCCAGGCTTGCAGTGGGGAAAGGGAGACTTAACTAGCCAAATCAATCTCATCTGCTGGCTGCTGCCACTGATTGACAGCAGCTATAACTCTGCTCCCCAAGTACCAATTGGGGGGAGATGTAAAACACAGTGGCTGGCATTGATTTGGCAGGGAAATATGCCTGCCTTTTGCTGAGCACAGTGAGCTCAGGTGCACTGCTGACATAAACAGCAACTGCAAAGTTACCCTGGGAACGAACAGGGACTCTTCTCCCACAAGAGGCCAGGAGGATAGCGCTCAGTGGAGAGCGCTTTCCAAGGACCCTGCATGAAACCCGGACAGGGAGGGAAGCACATGGCATGTGGGGCATGCACAAGCTTGCTCTATGTGTGCTGAGCTCTCTCCAGGTACAAGGAACAGGCCTCACACTAGACAGGTACCTTGCAAGGTTTTCTTCACTGGCAGCCACCAGCTACACTGTCCTTTTTGTGGAGGTGACTTCTCATCAGTGAGACATATACTCAGAGCTTGGGGTCACAAAGAATTGGCTTGAAATCCTGCCTCTGACTATACTGGCTATGTGACCCTGGGTAAGTCACTTAACAGATCAGTGTTCCAGGATAATTAGGTGGCCTAGCTTATAGAGCACTGGACCTAGAGGCATGAAGACTTGAACTCAGTTATATGAACCTGGGCAAGTCACTTTAACCTGTTTGCCTCGGTTTCCTCATCTGTAAAATGGGGATATTAATGCTGTCATTTCTAGCCTTGTAACATTTCTTGTGTTCTCTCTTCTCTCCTCCTATGGTGCTATCACCCCTGTGCAGATCCTCATTTCCTCAAGCCTGAACTACTGTGAAAGCCTGCTTGGTCAGCCTCCCTGCCTCAAATCTCCCCCTACTCCAGTCCATCCTCCACTTAGATGTCAAATCGATCATCCTAACACACAGGTTTGATCGTGTCAAACACACACTCCTCCCAGCCCCCATTCAAATAAACACCTTCAGGATAAAATATAAAATCTTCTCTCTGCCATTCAAAGCCCTTCACAACTGGGCAGCTCCTCCCTACCTTTCCAGTCTTCTTACAATTCATTCCCCACCATGTTCTTGTCAGTCTACCAACCATGACCTCCTGAGGTTCCTCACACATAGCACTCCATTTCCCACCTCAGGGCATTTCCCTTGCCTGGAATGCTCTCCCTCTCAGCTCAGCCTCCCGGCTTCCCACAGGTCTCAGCCAAAGTCCCTCCTTCTGAAAGAAATTGCTCCCAGTCCTCTTTGATGTTAGTACCCTCTCTCTCTCGGTTATCCCCAAGTTGGCCTGTCTATATCTTGGCTTCCTTCAGGTCCTGGTTAAAGTCCTGCCTTCCAAAGAAAACCTTCCCATTCCTGCTTCCAGTCCATCCTGTCTAGAGCTTGTGCCTCCCCACCAGTTAGTCTGGGAGTTCCTTAAGGGCAGTGACTGGAGTTTTTGTTTGTTTACTTGGGTTTTTTGCCTCTCTTTCTATCCCCAGGCACTTAGCACAGTGCCTGGCACACTTAATAAATTCTAATTGACTGACTGACTGACTGATCTACCTGCCAAGGTTGTCGTGAGGATAAAATGGGATATTTGTAAGGTGTTTGCAAACCTTCAAACGTTATATATATTCTAGTTATTATTCATCTTCTTACAAATTGCAGGTAAGCCCTCCATGTACACCAACAAGAGAGACAAAGACAGGGATCAGAAGAAACTAGAAAGTTGTTTTGTAATAGATAAATAAAGAACCATAAAGTTAGACCCACATTTTTGATTACCTAAAAAGTCCTTTCAGCTTGAAATTCATGGTTCTGTGATCACTCAGATCACTATCTACCAAGAGAAGCACCAAATGGATACATGACTAAATATAAAAGATCATGTAACTAAAAACTCTTTCAAGGAAAATGGGAAGAGGCACCTCACAGAGCTATGGTCAGGGGGATGATTCTTAACCAAACAAGGGACAGAGATCACAAACCATAAAAGACTACTTCAGTTATATGAAATTGAAAGCTTTTACAAGAACAAAATCAATGCAACTAAGATAAGAAGGGAAACCATTAAATAGGGAAAATTCTTTGTATCATTATCTCTGATAAAGGTTTAATATCTAAGATATGTAAGGAACAAACAAAAATATATAAGACCAAGTACTGCTCCCCAATGGCTAAGCAGCCAAAGGTAGGAATAAATAATGCTCAGAAGAATTGTAAACTATTAAGAAACATGAAAAATTGTTCCAAGTCACTCATAAACAGAAAAATGAAAACTAAAAGTTTTACCTCATACTCCACAAACTGTCAAGGATGATAAAAAAAAAATCAAATGGCAAATAACTGAAGTTCTATAGGATGATAGTCACACTAATACTCTTAGTAGAGCTGTGAAATAATTCAAATATTTGGAAAAGAAAACTGGAATTATGCAAAATAGGTGGCAAAATGTCATAAGATCAAGCTGGAAGAATTTAAAGCTATCTAATCCAGTCTCATTATTTTACACACTGAGAACCAGAGAGGTTAAAAGACCTCACCAAGGTCACAGAGCTAGAAAGTGGCAGAGTCAGGATTTGAATCCAGGTCCTTTGATACCAAATCCAGCATTTTTCCCACTGCCCCCTGATGCCTCCTATCCTACTGTTAGGTATATAATCTAAAGAGTTCAAGATCAAAAAGAAAGGTCTCCCATTCAGAACAAAATATTCACAACAACACTCTTCTGTGGTAGCTAAGAACTATCAACAAAGCAGATGCCCATTAGATGAAGAATGGCTAAACAAACTGTGGTAAATGTGATAAAAATAATATTGTACTGTAAGAAACAGTGAATATGAAGATTTCAGAGAAATCCTTGTATAAACGGATGCAGAGGAAAGCAAGCTGAAAAGGGAAAACAATATACAAAATGACTAGAACAACATAAACAAAAGAACAATAACAGTGAATATTGTGTAATGATAATACCCACATGGAACCACAGAGGACAGATGAGGAAATGAGTCTCCTTCCTTCTACAGGTGAGGTGGGGAACTATGGGTATGGAATGTGGCATCCAATGTTAGGTTTGATCTTTGATTAGCTGAGGGGGGCAAGAGAAGGAGTTATTCTTTGTTACCAGGGAAGACTGACCACATAGGGAAGGTAGGGAGGGGAAAATTTGTAAATTATTGTAATGTAAAAACAAAAGGCATAAATAAAATTTTAACAAAAGTACAGAACACCAAAGGGAAAGTAATCTCATGTGAAAGGCCAGTTTGAAAGGGGCCAGTATTTGCTCTAAGAGATTCCAAGCAATGATGCCACAGAATCTCAGCTGGAAGGATCACAAATAGAGAGCTGAAAGGGCCCTCAGAAACTCTCTATTTCAGTCTCATAATAGGATACGTGAAGAAACTGAGATGCCCAGGGAAGGGAAGTGACTTGTCTAAGATAACACAGGTAGGAAACATCAAAGGTGGGGTTTGAATCCAGGTCCTCTGATGCCAGAGATGGCCTTAGTCCTGACTAAGGCTAACCCTCAACAAGCATGAAAGATCCCTTTCTATCCCATCTCTTCCAGCAGATTGCCCCTTCTACCATCTCCACACTTTCACTTATTTTTAATCTCTTCCTCTCTACTACTTCATTTCCTATTGTCTACAAACATGCCCATGTCTCTCTCATCCTTTACTTGATCTTTCCATCCCCACTAACTATCATCCTATTTCTCTTCTGCCTTTTGTGGCTAAACTCCTTGAAAAGGATGTCTACAATAGGGCCTTCCACTCTCTCTCTTTTTTCACTTCCTTCCAAACCCTTATAATCTGTCTTCTGACCGTATCATTCCATCCAAACTGTCCTGTGCAGACTTACTAATGATCTCTTAGTTGTCAAGACCAATGGCCTCTCCTCAATCCTCATCTTCCTTGACCTCTCTGTAGTCTTTTGACACTGTCAATCACTCTCTCCTTGATATTCTCTTTTCACTAGGTTTTCAGGACACCCCTTGTTCTCTCCTGGTTCTCCTCCTCCCTCTCTAACCTCTCCTTCTCTGTCTCCTTTGCTGGATCCTCCTCCAAATCACTACTTCTAACTGTAGGTGTCCCTCAAGGCTCCATCCTGGAACCTTTTCTCTTCTCCTTCTATACTATTTCACTTGGTGATCTCATCAGCTCCCATGGATTTAATGACCATCTTTAAGTTGATGACTCTCAAATCTACCTATCCTTCCCCAAACTCTCTGCTGACCTCCAATCACACAGCTCTGCCTTTCAGATAGCTCAAAATGGATGTCTAGTCAACATCTGAAACTCAAAATGTCCAAAGCAGAACTCATTATCTTACCCTGTAAACCCTCCCCCATTCATAACTTCCCTATTACTGTAGAGGACAATACCATCCTCTCAGTCCCTTAGGCTTCCCCCCTAGGAGACAGCCTGGATTCCTCCTTCTCTCACCCTCCCATATTCAAGCTGCTGCCCAGGCCTATCAATTTCACCTCTGCAACATCTCTTCCATCCATCCCCTCTCTGTTCTGGCAATGCCACCATTCTAGTGCAGGCCCTCATAGTCTTATGGCTGGATGACTGCAATAGCTACTGATGGGTCTGACTGCCTAGAGTCTCTCCCCAGTCCAATGTTTACTGACTGATGGACTCTTTTCACTGTACTGTACTGCCTCCCATTAGGTCATATAATCCAATCCATACTTAAGATCTCATCGAGAACATCTACTAATACATGGTCATCCAGCTTTCACTGGAAGACTTCCCACAAAAAGGAGCCCATTATCTCCCAAGGTAGTCAGTTCTTTATTTAGACAGGTCAAATCCAGCACTTAGTACAGTGCCTTGCACATAGTGGGCACTTATTAAATCTTAACTGACAACTGTTGGTACATTTTTCCTTATATCAAAGCTAAATCTGCTTCTCAACGATTCCCCCCCGCCTTGTTCCAAGTTCTATATTCTAGGTCCAAGGAAAAATACTTTGAAGACAGCTATTGTGTCCTGTGCCATCCCATCCTGAGCTCTCTCTTCTCTAGGTTAAACATCTGTAGCCCCTTTCACAGGCAGTTAATGGGGAAGTTTGCAAAGCCTTTAGATTGTCATCATGGCTCTTGACAATCCTCTTCATTTTCCCCCAAATATTTTCCAGTTTATCAGAGTGCTGTAACGATCATTGTCAATGTCTTTCCTAAAATTCTGGTGCCCAGTATAGTATAATGGCAGAGCAGGAAGAGCACTGATTATGGAGTCAGAGGACCTGGATTCAAATCCCACCTCTCATGAGTACTGCCTTTGTGAGCTTAGGCAAGTCACTTCATCTTCATGGACTTCAGCTTTCTTATCTACAAAATGGAGGCATTGGATTCCATTGCTTTTGAGGTCCCTTTCAGCTCTAGATCTCAGAGCCTCTACAGATGGGATCTGACTAGGCAGAGCATAGCAGGATTACCCTAGTAGGTAATCCATACTGTGGATCTGGGCTAGCCTAGAACTGTGATTTTGTTGGTTGATACCAAATTCCCAATGCGTACAAGGAAGCACTTGGATGCTCCAAGGCTTGTTCCACATCTCCTATGCCATAACATTCTGCTTTTATCAGTATAGACTAAAGCACCTAATATTATCTTTGGGGGTCACCATGCTGCATTGATGATTCATACTGCATCACACTCCCAAGCCTTTTCAGATGAACTACTGGCTGGTAATGTTTCCTTCATCTTCTACTCAGGATGTTAGGTTTTAAACCCAAGTGTAAGACTTTACATTTATCTCCATGAAATTCCAAAGTTCTCCCTGGCAAATTCTTTTTAGGTCCTGACTCTTCCCCGACAAAGGTTAGTTCTGCCTCCCAACTCTGTCCCATCTGTGAGGCCAATGAGTGTGCCACGCATGACTTCAGCCAAGTTTCTGGCAGTCTGGTGACAGGTAGGAGGTAAGTAGACAGTTGGTGGAACACAGTCCAAAACCAGCAATAGGGCCTGGGAATCAGGAATAGGGTTCTATTCCTCAGGAGGTCAAGGGTGAGCAAGAAAAGACTCCAGCCCAAGAAAAGCTAGGTTACAAAGCAGTAAACCAAGATAAGGATTCAGAGGCTGGTAAGCAAGACAGGGTTCTGGGTACAAGGCAGGGGCTTCCTTGATCACAAGGAGAAATGCACAAACTCTTTGGGATATACATAGCAAGGCTGACTATGTTAGGAGGTTGTGCTACGGCCAGTGGTTCTCAACCTTTCTAATGCTGAGACCCTTTAATACTCATATGTGGGCGGCCCCACCTGGCGACAGATATAAGAGCTGTGTCTCCGTTCCTAAGACCATTGGAAATATGTGTTTTCCGATGGTGTTAGCTGACCCCTGTGAAAGGGTCGTTTGACCCCCAAAGGGGTTGCCACCCATAGGTTGAGAACCACTGTGCTAGGCTGTCCAGGTTCCTTCCTCTTCCTCTGCCTAAGGCTGGATATTTCTCAGAGCCTGAAATGGATCAGCCCCACCTCAAATGACGGAAGGAGCTGGAGGACCAAAGGACCAGCTGGCATCACTATGACACCTAAAGCTCATTTCATGGAACATATTTCTTTTCTACTTTAGGGAAAGGGTTAAGCCTGCATATTATACTCAAATGTAATATAATACAAATGGGAGGGAGAGGAGAGAAGAGTGGGGGGGGGAACATTTAACAAGACAGATTCTTTAATTTAGTCAAAGTGACTTACTGTGGGTTCTCTATTCACATAGGCCACTTGGGCTTACATTGAGAAAAACCTGTTGGAGTCACTTGATGAAATCAAAAGGCCCCCAAGCTTGACCAAATCAAAGGCATTTCTCTTCTAGGTCACAGATAGCCTTGGGACTTTCTTGCTCCAGACAGGTATTTGTGCAGCACACAGAAACATGTGAATCAGGAGCCCTGACCAACCTAGGGAAAAGGAAGGCTGGCTGTCAGCTAGCATTAGGGCTAAAAGGAGAAAAGAAAGGAGGCAGGGCCCCCTTCCTTCCTAGGGAGAGAGGGCATTTCCTAGCCTGACTCTCCTTGGATGCAGCTGAGGATCCAGCCCTCAGAAGGCAAGTCTATACAACATGAAACTCAGAAACTGGATCTAGGTGAAATGATGTTCTTTTGGCCTTAGGAGAAGGGGAAGGTGGTCATGGGAATTTCAACACCACAATCTCGGTACCAACCCCTCACTACCCAGCATGCACTGGGATATGGAATTTAAACTGAAACAGTTGGGTTTTGGCAACTTCCCCACCTTCTCATTGATTGATGGGTAGGCTACTAGCGCCAACAGGAAGGGATTTATTTTAATATCACATTTTCGGTTTAGGTTTTTTGGGTTATGGGAGGGATCAGGAAGAGAGTGGGACAAAGAGGACAATATAGCAAATATTACGATTGTCGGGAATTAGGGAAACGAAGAGGAAACACGCCTCCTCCCTCCTCTTTTCTCCCTCCTCCCACTTCCGTCTTCCATCTTCCCTCCTCTCACCTCCCTCACAGGCACAGAATGACGTCCAGCCAGCCTGTCCAAGGCTACCACCTTGTTGGTTGGGTCTTTATGACATTTGTTTTGCCACAAGGGATGTTTCAATGGGGGGAGGTGTTACTGGAGAATGATTCTGAGAGTTTAAAAAAAATTAATAAATAAAAATTATCCATTGGGAAATAAACTATGTAGAAGAATTCTTTACCTGCTCAGCGGCTAGAATGAAATGTTTCCTGCTTTGGTTCTTTTCCTTATAATTGTTGGAGCCTACTATGATGCAGACTGCTCAGGTTTATTAAACGTGCACATGGAGTTCACACAAAATAAAAAATCAAGGTCTTTTAAAAAGGTAGCAGATCTGAAAGCCTGTGAAATCCTGCCTGATTTAAGCCTTGGATGCAGCTGAGGAAACTGTGCTCCCCTCCCATCTCAGAGAATCATGCAATTGGTCAGTGTTTGGGAGGACACCAGGGCTGCCCTGGAGGCAGGGCTAGGGAAGAAAAGAGCCCCCCACACCTCCCCACACCCAGTGCAGCCCTGGTTTGGGAGTGCCAACAGGGAGTTTTCAGCCCTGTTCCCAACAGCACCCCTGCCAATGGGCTCCCACTCCCTACAGATTTAATAGGAGGGGCCTTCTCAATATGGTGTCCATCAAGTGACAAGAATTTTCTGTTGTCAGTTTCAGAAATACATTGCCTGCTCAAAGGCATGAGGAGAAAGGAAGGCAGCACCGAATTACTTGATCTTTTAAAAATATATGTAAATTGAGAACAAACAGTCTTTGAAAGCAATTGTTTATGCTGCTTTTCAGTTGTGAATAATTTTCTTACAACTGCTGAGCCATCTGTTAAAGTCAGGTCTTGCCCACTCCAAAAGCTGAATTTCAAACTAAAAGAAAAAAAATTCAATAAACAGCTTTTGTTTTGAAACCCCAAAACAACAAGCACTCTAATAAATAACAGCTTGGGGGAGTCTTGGGTCAAACACAGTGGGAAGGAGAAAAATCTTTCTTTTGAATATTGATTTAAACACTGGTGTCCAGAGAGAGGGGACAGCACAGATATATACTTCCAAAGTCTTTCAGCATCACCATCTGGGTCTGGGAAGAAGCCAGTAGGTTTTGGCATTACTCTTGACCTTGAAGGACAATGATGACAGAATCTAGAGTACCACAAACCATTCCCATCACTCCTCAATGGCAGCCTTTGGAGAATCAGATGCCCTGCTGGCTTGTCAGCCCTCAGAAGGCAAGTCTATACAACATGAAACTCAGAAACTGGATCTAGGTGAAATGACGTTCTTTTGGCCTTAGGAGAAGGGGAAGGTGGTCATGGGAATTTCAACACCACAATCTCGGTACCAACCCCTCACTACCCAGCATGCACTGGGATATGGAATTTAAACTGAAACAGTTGGGTTTTGGCAACTTCCCCACCTTCTCATTGATTGATGGGTAGGCTACTAGCGCCAAGCACATGTTGTGGAGGGGATTTGGTTCAGGTGCGAGTGGACTAGCCACCCTCAGAGGGCCCTTTCTGTTTCTACAGTTCTGTGAAATTGTGGCAGACTCAGCTTAAGAGTATTAGACAGTGCTCTCAGGATCAAATGCTTTGCTTTTGAGTTGTTACAAGAACATCTCAGGAAGACAAGCCAGGTTTATTAGAAAAGACTGTATCATTTAGTCAAGTATCAAAGCAACAAGTTTCTTTTGAGTAACTGCTATTTTCCGCAGCTAATGAGATGATCTGTTATTCTGAAATAAAAACTCCACATACTTGAATAAATCCAAAGCCAAAACTAGGCTCCGGGTTGGATCCAAGATTTGGATGGAGCAGGGACCTTAAGGTCATTTAGCCCAAGTCCTTCCTTTCATAGATGCTTATGTTCGAATGGAATAAGATTTCATTAGATTTCTCTATTAGAGACCAAGAGGACAGCCAGTTCAAAAGGAGCTGGTTTGAGAGTCACAGCTACGACTATCACAGAGGGTCAGCCAGGTGATGGAGCAGATGGAACACAGGACCAGAAATCAAACTGAGCCTCCAACACTATCCCTGTGATCCTGGGTATGTCACTTAACTTCTATGTGCGTCAGTGTCCTCATCTGTAAAATGGGGATCATAAGAGCACCTGTCTCTCAGGGTTGTTGTAAGGATCAAAGAAAGTACTTTGCAAACCCTACTAAATATCATTGTAATAGGCAATGAATCCAAGCGGCTGACCTCCCTAGCACTGACGGGGTTCTTCGCTTTTTGGATCTGCTTTGGCAGGTTGGTGAAGCCTCCTCAGAATTGTATTTTTAAATGTATAAAATAAAATGCATAAGGCTACAAAGGAAATCAGCTCGATTGAAAATGTCCTAAAAATGCATTTTTTAAAAAGGTCACAGACCCCAGAACTCGGGACTAGGATTTTATCCTAAAAAAAAAAAATGTTCGCTATTTGCTCATGGAAAACAAAAAAGGAAATGAAATTAATAAGCAATTCTGAAGTTTCTGAAATAATTTATTTGTAATAACTGTTATTTGATTTTATATAGTTTTACTAAATCTCCTCCCCCCCCCCAGGTCCCAGTTTGGGTCTATTGTTTCATATGTGCTGGAGGTGAAGACAGGCTCCCAAGTGCCCCATAGTGATACCTGAGCTCCAGCAGCACCCACTGAGCTGGAAAGGTTTGGGGTGTGACCCCAGGGATGAACTGAAGAACTAGGGACCTGCCCAGCTACACTGGGAAAGGCTGATCCCCAAGTTGCCCACAGATTGATGAATTTTTTGGCCATAGCAAATGTTGAACACCTCCTAGCAAATTATAAGCACCGAATTATGGGTGCCCACACCCATAAAATCAGAGAGCCTTAAAGTGTTGTTTGAAATTACTTTAGGAGCCAAGTTGGAGAAACTAGGGGAGAGAGTTACTTCACAGTCCCTGGGGGTAGACTAATTAAGAGGCATTATAATATGGTGGAGAAAGGGCAGTCTTTGCAGCAAGGAACACCTGCATTTCAAGTCTCACCTCAGACACATAGGCTATGAGACCTTGGGCAAGTCATTTAACTATCAATTACAGATGACTCACTGATCTGCATTTGTGGTAGATGTTCCCACACCAGGAAGTACCTGACATGGATGAAATCACAGATCCAAACTGAAACAAACAGGAAATGGTTCCACTGTTTTGGGGAGAGTACAGATCTATGGTTTTACTAGGGAACTCCTGATGTGGAAATGACTACCACCAATGCAAAGCAACTCATCTGTAACTTAGCACCTTCTTTCAAATTACACTACATCAAGTAAAATTGGAAATTAATTTAATTCCAAATGTACACAACACACAATAAATACAGAATTGCACCACAGAACTCAAAATGACTTGATTTGTGCCTGGTCACTGCTGAAACGAACCAGTGGAAATAGACATGATCAAGGAGGGTCATTTTATAACAAGGTCAAGGACACTGGGATGTGTTGAGGTCTGCTCTACCCTATATTCCTTCTCACTTAAAATTCAAGTTTTAGTTTCAAGGGTGAAACACACAATGGCACCTGCAAACTGATACCTCTTGACAAATTTTCCAAGAACACAGTTTAGCCATATACTTTCAGAGGGAAAAGGAGGAAGACAAATAGGGAAAGGTAGTCTGGGTGGAGAACCCATCTCTAGATCTATTTATCCAATTAAATATAACCAAAAGGTCACATGGAATGTTGGGTAAAGGATAAAGAGCTGGCCTCTGAGTCTGGAAGCCCTGAGTTCAAATCCCACTGTCTTCGACCTATACTGCCTCCACTACCTTGTCTGGTTTACTTAACTTCCCTTTGCCCTGAAGCGACCCTAAGTCTAAGGGATAAGTAGGTGCAGATCTGTGAAATCACAGGCCCACTGTGCCAGCACAGGCATGGACGGACACACACACACACACACACACACACACACACACACACACACACACGGAGAGGGGATGAGAAAAGGAAGTAGAGAAGAAAGAATGAAGAGAAGCTTCAGGGCAGTCTGCACCTCCATCAAAAGAGAGGAGCCCTGCCTGGCCTCTTATCTCAAGCACTGTGCCGCTCTCCCACTGGATGACAGAATAACGCACATTTTATTGGTAAAAGCATGTTAACATTCTCTATAGTGTTCAGACACTAAAATGATCATAGACTAATTCACCTAAGCAATGCTAGGTAATCTTTATCTAAAGTAGAAAATTAATATTTATATAGTGTATTCCTCTGGTGGGGGTAGGAGGGGGGAACACACATTAAAATGGCTCTAAACTGCCTTCCTTTTTTGGTCCTAGGATTCACCATCAGGGTCTGTCATAGAATCTGAACATCCAATGGCCCTGTTTTGATGCAAATTGGGATCCTGGCTCTTGGCACATGAGGAAGCCAGGTTTCCTCATGTAGGCAGCCAGAGGCCTACTGAGGACACCAAGATTTTTGTTCTCTGCCCACATCGTCATCTTCCTCCCAACTAGAGGCCTGAATTCCTTCCCTTGGTCTCTGTACTGTGATAGGTGAGCTTGGCTGTGGGGCCCAGGCCTCCAGCTACCTTCCTGGCATCTCCTCACCTTCTTACCATGCCACCCTCCCTACACCCCCAGCTTCCAACATTCTCTTATGTCTCATATTCCTCCATTAGAGTGTGAGCTTCTAAAGGACATAGGAAATGCTTAACAAGTGTCTATTTATCTCTCTATCATTAGTGACTCATGAGGACATGGAGGTGATCTTGGCTTCTTGAAGGCTATGATACCAGCATAGCATAGTAAAGTCTGACTTGGCTCGCCAAGCTGGAAAGACTAAGTACGGGCCCAGACATAAGCTAGGTTTGCTGTCTGAGGACCAAACTATTCACTTAGACACAAGCTCATTACCAGTCAATTGGATGCTAGGTAATAACTGGCCATAGAGGCCTGTGAAACAGAAAGAAATTTAAATGGCCCTCAGCCATTCGATCAATCAATCACCAAGCATTTATTAAGGGCTTGCTAGGTGCCAGTCCTGAGACCTTCTGATGCTTCCCCACTGAGGGAGGCCTTGCAGCAAAGGTGGCAAAGGGTGCCAAGAATCACCTACTGTTGGCTTCTAATATCCTAAGTGTGCAATCCTCGCCCAGTGATCAAGCTGAAACCCTTCAGCAAGAGCAGAGCCAAGCCAAGAGTGATGTTCTTGCTCTACATGAAACCAGAGGGCATAAGAAAGGTGCAGCTGAATGAAAGGAAGCCTCCCAGCCTCTCCTTGGAGTGGCAAACAAAGGCAGGGAGATACATGTTTTGGTGGGTTATTTGGTCATCACACCTTGCACTGTTCATGATGAGTATAAGCCCCAAAACCAGGAAAATAATGGAGATTATGTGCTGTTGCTGTTGTTCAGTCATTTTGGTTGTGTTCAACTCTTTTGTGACCCAATTTGGGGATTTCCTGGCAAAGATACTGGACTGGTTTGCCATTTCCTTTTCCAGTTCACTTTACAGATGGGGAAACTGAGGCAAACAGGATGAAATAACTCACCCAGGGTCACATAGCTAGCAAGTGTCTGAGGCCAAATCTGGATTCAGGTCATCCTGACTCCAGACCTGGTGCTCTATTCATTGAGCCATTTCCATGAGGAACCTGGCAAGATCCTCTAAGTAGAATCTACATAGATCTTAAAACTCAGTCAATTCAAGATGGAGGTGAGAATGGGAAAACTCGGTGGAAAACATGTTAGAAAATATGTCTCAGGATTAAGAAATAAGAGTCCAAAGGCTCATAGATTATTCAGAAGCCTCACAGCTATATATCCCCAACGCTGTCTTCAAGGAGAGAATAAAAAGGTACTCAATATGGCAATCAAAGAATAATGAACATCAAAACTTTCATGGGTCTGTGCTCCTACTGCTGTGGGGACTCTAGTCAATCATAACCCATTCCTACTTCCTCATCCTGTGTGATTTGTCTCTTACTCCCCATAAATCCTCCAAAGTGAGTCCATCCAATACACTGGAGCGCTTCCCTTGCAAATTTTTAACATGCCATAGGTTACAGAACAGAACATGAGTCCTCATATGACCGGCCCACTTCCTTTTCTCATCAGAGATCGCTGACATTGTTGTATGTCACTTACTGCATGCAACTGATTATCAGTAATAGGTTATCATCTATCACGTAACTCTCATTTTCATCTATTGTCCTTTGGCTGCCACACTATTTGAATTCTTTGGAGATAGGAGTACTCCATGATTCACAGCCATATACCATCTCCTGGTGAATACTGGTGTTTACAAGATAAGTTTCTTCTTCAGAAAAAATTTAAGTTGATCAAGTACTACTCCATTTCCACATCATAGTTCCTCAGATTTAACTATGGATCCAGCTCACTGTCTTCAGTGTCTGTTCAAGGTAGGTGTGTTGATGAACGAGCTCAATGAGCTGCTCATTGTTTAGCAAAGGCATCCTTCAGTTTCTTGGGGTTTTATTCTGCGGACTGTTGGGATGAACTCTTTTGAAGAGTTGTGAATCTCACTTAGAAGACTCTGCAGTGATTCCAGGCTAGATATAATCAGCAAAGCATCTTCAAAAAACAGGAGTAGCTAGACGATCTCAATGTATATAGAGAATACCTTTCCTATTTGGATTCTGTGTGAAACAATCACATGCCCCAAAATGAAATTTATAGCTTAATTTAATGAAACTATAGCTTAACCTAACTCACAGCCTACCAACAAGGAGGACATTTAAGAAGCAGTTGATTATGCAGTCAGACTATAGGTTAGTTAGGCCAAAGGTCAAAATCAACACTAAATGAAAAGGTAACGAAGAAAGGACACTGAATGCAATTATAATAATTCTAAGCTGACCTACTTAAACAACCTAGTACCTTAGAAAAATAGGGAACAGATAAAAGCAAAGACATTGGCTCTGATTATCATTATTTCTTTAGGGGCATTTAATAAATCCAAAGCAACTAATGCAATAAGGGGAATCAAAGGCCCTAAACTCTCCCTAGACAAAAAACCTAATGATCTTGTTGCCAAGTAGAGCGACAGAAGCCAATGTGTGGGATAAAGACCCCAAAAACCCTTACCCAAATAAAACTCAGAGGTTTCTCCAGGTAGAAACTGAAGCTATTTATTCCTAAACAAGTCTCGAGAGAGTTGGGCATCACCTACCCAGAACATATACCAGTGTAGGGAGGCAAAGTACAAAATTAAGCAAGCAGCTGTATACGCTTGCACAAGCACTTCTAGGACAACCCAAAAAGCCCCAGATCCCCTCCCCAGTAACCAGACATTCATTCCCATTGGTGGGAAGGGGTGTCCTTACAATTTTTTTACCCAATACAAAACTATTTGCCAGAAATAAGCTTATTACAGATTACATGTTGCTTTTCTTGTTTACCAAAGGTAGGCCCCTGGCGGACACATTACAGAAAAACAAAATTTGGGCCTATCAAGACTGAAGCCCAGCTCAAGTTTGGTGACAGTCTCCTTTACTTTATGAGAATATTTTCATTTGTCCCACTCACCAAGGACAACACTGGTTCAGGGTACAAACACATAAAACATTGCTCAGAAGAATTACAGAAGACTGCAAACAATGCTACCTCAAAAAAAATTGCAAAATGCAGTTGAGGAAAATTCTATTTTCCTGAAGAAAGTTTGCCATGACACCCAACTGAGATACATACATACACACATACATAAAGCATCTATAGATAACCTGAAAGGAAAACAACAAATGCATGCAAAATACAACAAGTATATCAGCATTTCTGTAAGTGATCTATTTGCATCATTAAAAATAGCTGACAGTGAATGACAACAGAGTCTCCCTATCTGGACTCCAAGCACCTCAGGCCTTAATGTGCTGTATAAGGAAGCAGAAATGGCGTTTAAGAAAATGGGAGCAGCCAGATTTAACCAAATACACACAGGCAAAATACACGCTATGCAAGGACTGAGGGACATTTTGAAACATGCTCATTATATTTCAAAGAAATATTTTTTCCCAAAATGTGGAGGAAAAAAATCATTATTCACAGTACCAAAAATGGATATCAAGAAGCCATCACTGTTTTCTCCTCTCATTTCTATTAAATCTTTATGAAGGTTGTGTGTGTATAAACAAGGGAATCCTTGATGAAAGTAAAAGAAGGGAGTAGGCAGGCTTTCATAGCAAACTTTCCACAGCACGTTTTCATAGGCAGCAGCTCTCCCATTGTCCCTTTGGTAAATACATATTATACAAAGAGGGAAACATAAAAATTCAATCAGAGAATGTTATGCATGCCAGAGGGTGCTATGGTATAATGTTGGTGGTTTTCTTCCCTCTGCAGTCACACAGTTGTGCATTTCAGTGATTTGTGGTTTCAAGAGTAGAGGGAGCCCAGAACAGTTTTTGCAGCAATAAAGTGCTTTTGTGTTGATAGCCTGCTCATCCTAGCCTGTTTACTGATAACCAAAACAACAGTAAACTCGACCCATACCTTCCCAGATGTAAAAAAGAAAAGTGGTTTTTCTTTGTAAAGGGGGTGTTGTGGGTAAGGGGCAGTTGTTCACACAGTTGTATTTGCAACTAAACACCATTCTCTCTAATACTGGTTTCTGATGCTGTGGCTTGACAAATGGGAAGTACAGACACAATTCCGGGCTCATTTGGGTCTTTGATGCGACCCCTTGTTTCAGTGAGCAGGATGATCTGACTGATTTGTGAAAAGGCTGAAACTCCATTTGTACCGCTGAATGTACCCAAGTTATTCTGTCAAACAACTTTATAGCAGATTATAAAATAACAACTGCAAAGCTTTTTTTGCACATATGGGCATTTTTGTTATTTCTTTAAAATGTGACTCATCAAGGGTATTAGGATAATAGTAGAAAGTAGAGGTCACATCGAAAAACAAAAGCATTTAATACGAATTGGCCCTAAACCAAACTTTCATAATTCAGCACTTGACTGGAGTAAGACATTTTATAGGTGGGCAGAATGAAGCTGTAGGTCAATCGTTTTGAAAATACTGTGATATGAGAAGGAACAATAGAACTTTCATGAATGGGGTAGATGTAGGTCATACAGGAAGTAGTACAGGAAAGAGAGGAGGAAAATGAGAGCAGGGAAGCTCAGGAAGAAAATGTGAAGCAAGAACCAGGGGACCAGAGAACCTCTGATGCTTTTTGTATTTGGGGCCAGGGTTTGGTTGTACTGAATGAGCTCTGGAGATGGGTGCTACTACGGAGACAATGGCCAGGAATCAGTCATAGATCTCCTCCCCTCAAGCACAGCCTTGTTTGGACCACACAAACAGTCAGTCCCTTTCCCCACTTTCTTAAGTCTGGAATCTACCAGAAGCTTCTTGGAGGTTTGGTCCACTGTTGATTTCTGAAGGCTCTCCAGGAGGAGCCACTTATTCTAGCCACTTCTTTAATTAGCATAAATGAGATTTCATAGGAAGACACAGGAGACACATAGGAAATCTCATTAATTAAATTAAATTAAATTAATCTCATTAATATGGAAAATGGTCCCCAATAGCTAATGAAAGCTTTTATTCCATGTGAAACTGTCAAGGCTAAAATTTATGCTAATTAAATAAAATTTTGTTGAAAATTTCATTCATTTCCTTTCTTGAAAAATATGCA
The DNA here is from genome assembly GCA_028627135.1 of Pseudochirops cupreus. NCBI lineage: Eukaryota > Metazoa > Chordata > Mammalia > Diprotodontia > Pseudocheiridae > Pseudochirops > Pseudochirops cupreus. The sequence goes on along the minus strand of CM053582.1, from coordinate 53,151,386 downwards.
TAGTTAATGAGATTTCCTATGTCTACAGACTTTAGGAATATCCTGTTGAATAAGTGGCTTCTTAAACTTTTTCTACTCAAGGTTTCTTCAGCATTCCTTAAACTGTGGGTCAGTACCTCAGTTTAAGAAGCACTGTACACATACAATTTAGACAGAAAGCCTGATACTATAAACAAATTAGGGGAGCAAGGAATAGTTTATCTGTCAGACATATGGAGAATGGAGGAATTTATGACCAAACAAGAGATAGAGAACATTATGAAATGCAAAATGGATAATTTTGATTACATTAAATTGAAAAGTTTCTGCACAAAGCCAATGCAATCAAGATTAGGAAGGAAGCAGAAAACTGGGAAGTGATTTTTACAACTAGTATCTCTGAAACAGGTTTCATTTCTAAAATATATAGAGAACTGAGCCAAATTTAGAAGAATACAAGTCATTCCCCAATTGATAAATGGTCAAAGGATATGAACAGGCAATTTTCAGAGAAAAAAAATCAAAGCTATCCATAGTCATATGAAAAAATGTTCTAAATCACTACTGATTAGAGACATGCAAATCAAAACAACTCTGAGGTAGCATATCACATCTATCAGATTGACTAACATAACAAAACAGGGAAATGATAAATGTTGGAGAAGATGTGGCAAAGTTGGAACACTAATTCATTGTTGGTGGAGCTGTGAGCTGATCCAACCATTCTGGAGAGCAATTTGGAACTATGCCCAAAGGGCTATAAAGTGTGCATATCTTTTGACCTAGCAATACTCCTTCTATGCCTGAATCCTAAAGAGATAATAAAAATGGGTAAAGGACCCACATATACAAAAATATTTATAGCAGCTCTTTTTGTGGTGGCCAAGAACTGGAAATTGAGGGGATGCCCATCAATTGGGGAATGGTTGAACAAGCTGTGATATGTGGATGTAATGGAATACTTAGCCATTCTCAGCAATGCAGAAACCTAAAATAATTCTCATGATGGAAAAGGACTTTTGTTGGAAAATGCCATACACATCCAAAGGAAGAACTATGGAGTCTGAAACGCAAAGTAAAGCAGATTTTTTTTCTTTTGTTTTTTTTTTCTTTTCCTTTCTCATGGTTTATCCCATTTGTTATAATTCTTCTATACAACATGACTAATGTGAAAAATATATTCAATAGGAATGTATATGTAGAATCCATATCAGATTTCATGCCATCTTGGGGAGGGAGGAGGGAAGGGAGAGGAAAAAAATTGAAAACTTAGGGAAGTGCACGTTGAAAACTAAAAATGAGTAAATTTTTTTTTAAGTGCTAAAAAATTTCTGATCACCATCCAGTACGGATCATTGTCCATTTGGATTGCCAATACAGCTGCTGAATAAGAGAGACAGCACTACATTCTCCTCATCCAGGTCACCTCAGACTCACAAGCATTAGATGACCCTTTCTTTTACCAATGCTCATGTGCTATCCTTCTGGCAAGCTAGTGATTTCCTGGCATCAAGCAGCACCAAAATGGACTATAGTCCACTATGGTATACCAGTCTTTCAGATAATCACTCCATCTTTAATCAGCTTCCATATATACTGATGGGATTTCTTTGGTCTCACTAGGGTCAAGCCATACCTTCTTTAAATATCAAAGGGCACTAGAGGTCAGGCTATTCTGAGGCCTAGGTCTATTCATGGCTGCAGCTGCAGTGAAAAAAATTAAAGGGGCTCTAATTCTTTTTCCAGTTCTGTATCTGACTCAGTATCTCCTTCTTCATTCAGCATCTAATTCATTTGCTGAATTTTTTCATGCATCCCTCTTTCAGTGATCCCTGTTCTATTAATTCAACTAAACACCATATTATTGATTATGATCAATGATAATTAGATTATATGCAGCACTCTAAAATTATCAAAATGTTTTGCATTTAAAGATCTTCTTTGAGCCTCACAACAACCTTGTGAAGTAGGTGTGAGAGGTATTATTATACCCATTTTTCAGAGAAGAAAACTAAGGTTAAGAGAAGTTAAGTGACTTAAGTGCTCATGATCACACACTGGGATCTGACCCAGATCTTATACTCCAGGCATGAATGGGTGCTAGATAGTTGATGAAAAGAGCTACAGCATTGTTTCTCAACCTTCTTAATGCCGCAACCCTTTAACACAGTTCCTCATGTTGTGGTTACCCCCAACCATAAAATTATTTTCATTGCTACTTCATAACTGTAATTTTGCTACTGTTATGAATCGTAATGTAAATATCTGATATGCAGGATGGATTTTCATTGTTACAAATTGAACATAACCCACAGGTTGAGAACTGCTGAGCTAGAGAATCATAAATCTGGGAAATCCAACCCTAAGTGGCCTAACCATTCCAAGGGCAGCTCCAACCCTATCTGAAAGGAAACCAAACCTCCAAAGTTGGAAAAAATTTTCAGTTTCGAATTCAGGTTACTGATCTCATGAGGCTGCCAACTGAGATACAGATTCAAGAACACCTGGGTTTGAATCCTGCCTCAGACAATCATCAGCTGTATGACCCTGAGAAAGTAATTTAAGCTCCCTTAGCCTCAGATTTCTTATTTGTTAAATGGAAATAATTAAGAGTATCTACCTCCCAAGGCAGCTGTGGGGTCCAGATGCAAATCTTAAAGTGCCACCCGCCACCCAGCAAACTTTGTTCTATATGACCTATGGACTTTAAATACCTCATATTGTCTCTTTTTATGGGTCAAACAGGTCAAACCTCATTCTGACAAGTACGACTGCCCAGCCAAGAACTTAGCTCCATCACGTAATAATGAGGACCAGAAGATTCTAGCCCAGAAGGCTGTGGCCACTTCTTGGAGTCTTTAATAATGGAAGGGGCTCTGAAGGTCACACAATCACATGATCTCACAGTTGGGCCAGCCCATACTTGAACAAGGATCCCCTCTCCTCTGTCACCTTTGAAAAATAATGATCCCATCTTCACTCGAAGACCTCCCTGCCCCTTCAACGTGCTGTCTGCTTTTTGGACAGCTCTGCTCCTTGGGGGTTTGTCCAGATATTAAGTTGAAATCTGTTTCTTTACAATGTCCGTCCATTGTTTCTACTCTTGCCATCTGGGCCTAAGACTTGTGCTTCTTCCAAAAGCTTAGTTTGCCAAGTATCCACTCCCTGCACATAAGCACATTATAAGCTTCCAGAGCTGGGCCTAAACAAGGACATATATTAGTATACAACACAGCAATTCCTAAAGCCAGGTTTCAAAATGCCAGATCATCTTCTGACTTTGCCCTGTGGCTTGTACAGACTCAAGTGACGTTTCATTTTTTTTTTTGCTTGACTTTCAATCTGAATTTAAATCCACATTGGTTTTTATAGCACAGATGAAAGAAGAAATACTAACTTAAGGTTTGTGACAAGAGCAACAATCATGGCAGCTCACATTTATATAGTGTTTGTTCTGTGCGGACCACTTTACAATCACCATCTTATTTGGGAGGGAGGTGCTATTATTATCCCCATTTCACAGATGAGGAAACTGAGGCAGGCAGTGATGCAGTGACTTGCCCAGGGGCACACAGCTAGCAGGTGTCTGAGACCAGATTTGAACTCAGCTCTTCCTCACTCTATGCCTGGTACTTTACCTGCTGTATCGCTGGACTGTGGGGGAGACCCTGGAATAAAGAACTGCTAAAACTTTTTCACTCTATTGACTTGCTCCTTTGGCAGTACAAAATAACCTGTGGGCCATGGACCTCAGCCACTCTCACTTGCCACTGAAGTCAGCCCAGAATGAATGAAAAGATGGACGCACCTCTTCATAAAATGTCAATAATTTCTGGGTTTCCTTCAATATTTTAGGGAATTCAGGATGTCATAGTTTCAAGTCCTGCTTCTCACACATACTAGCTATGTGACTGTGGGCAAATCACTTAATAGATAAGGCCACCCAAGCAATTTTCTGAGATTATACATTATAGATGAAGGACCCACCTGCACCGATGGAGGAAGTTTACGACAATAGTAGCTTCCCACACTGATGAAATCACAGGGCTAGACAACTATCCTATCCCAGACCACCAGCCAAAAAACCTCCAGTTATTGAGCAATCATTTATTCACACTAGAAATTAAAGCACAAATTAAAGCAAAAAGTTGCCGTCACATTTGAAAAACAAAAGTGATAAGGATCTAGTCTGGAGACTAGCAGATGACCCAGAGGGACCCGGGAAATGCTACTTGGGAAATGTTTCTTTGGCTTGACCCACAGCTAAGACAAGAAAGCAGAACAGAAAGGCGTGAGCCTGACATGGGCACTAGAGGAAGTCAGTAAGGACCTCTCCCTGTGCCCCGACCTTCTTGTTTGCAGAGTAGGCCAGATCCTGAGATCAGAAGTGGAGCAGTAATCGGAAAAAGAAGTAATAATAGATGATGTTGACCTTTACATGAAATTTTATGGCTTGCAAAGTACTTTAGTTAGAGCAGTTCATTTGTTCTTCACAATAACTGAAAAATCTATGTGCCATCAATATTATTATTGCCATTTTGCAGATGAGGAAACTGAGGCTAAGAAGCTAAGCCCATGGTTGCTTAGCTAGCAAATGTCTGAGTCAGGTCTCCTAGACTCCAAGTTGTACACTTGAGATATTATGCAAAAGCAGAATATGCATGATAAGGGTGCCTTCCATCACACCAGGATCAGGATGCAAAATCAAATATTGGAAAGACAGCAAGGAGCCCTGTAAAACTATCCATCTACCACCCATCTGTCCATCCATTCATCCATCCATCCATCTATCCATCATTCACCATCCATCCATCTATTCATTATCCATCCATCTATCCATCCATCCACCCATCCACCCATCCATCCATCTATCAGTCTGTCTGTCCATCCATCCATCAGTACCCTGGTGTTTCTGCCTCTCCCTTCCACCTCTTCCTATCTAACCCTTCCTTGGTCATACCTTCTCTTACTTTACTTTTTATCCCTTCCCTTACCTCCTCCTTTCCCTTCTTTCCTTTTTTCATGTGGAGCCCATTCCCTTCATGCTTACCCTTGATAAAGTTGCAAAATAACAAACTCCAAACATGAAACAATAGCAAAGTATGTGTAACCCTCTCCCTCCTCTTTTTATAAGAAGTTTTCTTTCACTATTAAATGGTAGTTACTTTGGAGATTGAGTCAGCATCTAACTAGATAGTAAGCCCTTCATGGCAGGGGATAGATCTTTTGATTAATATCTTCAAAGTGTCTCTAAGCACCTAATAAAGTCCTGGGCACACAGTGGGTGCTGAACAGATATGTGTTCATGATGAGGATGATGATAATGATGAATCTGGTACATTTCAAGAGAGCTGTAAAGCCTGACACGAGAGTATCATTTAGGTTCTTACAATGACTCCTGATAAGCGGCTTACATGAAAAGCAATGAGTTTATTAAGATAAAGTTAACATAAGACCCTTTTAAGTACTACTTTTTGCACATTTCAGGTTTCTTCATGTCCCAAACCCTCCTTGAGCTATACCCCTAAGGAGCCCAACACGTGTGATGACAGCTGGCTGAGGATTTCAGAGAAAACTGATCAGTCAAACCGAGAACATTCACAGCAGGTTGGACTCTTCATCAAAATTGATGTCAGCAATCAACAAAAAATGTGAGATCTATCAGAAGAGACTCCTGAAGGTTCAGGGGAAAAGTGGCACCACTCAAGGCTCCCTCTGAGGGAGCCAATCTCCTTGTTACCACACTAATTAAGGAAAATACAGCTTTAAAAGGTCCCCATAGGTTGAATGGAAGAGACTAGTGAGAATTAATAATAGCAGGTTAGGGGCTGACCAAACTTGGAGATTTCAAGGGTTGCTTGCATCTGTACGTTAAGGACTAAAACATTTACTTCCAGACTTTTCTCACCAATTTCTCTCCATTTGGAGTTAATCACATTTTTGACATTCGGAGTAGAGATTACCCTGTCTAATGTCAGTTCTCTTAAAACATCAAAGTATCTTTTATAATTTTAGTATAACAAATGTGGTTGTTGTTGTTATTCATTAGGTTTTCAGTCCTAACACTCTGTGACCTCATATTGGAGTTTTCTTAGCAAAGATACTGGAATGGTTTGCCATTGCCTTCTCCAGCTCATTTTACAGATGAGGCAAACAGGGTAAAGTGACTTGTCTAGGGTCACATGGCTAGTTAAGTGCTCAAGGCAGGATTTGAACTCAGGGAAATGAGTCTTCCTACCTGCCGGTCCAGTACTCTATCCACTGCAGCGCTACTTAGCCGCCCTCAATGTGATCACTAAAACCCTATTCCTGGGAACATGTCTCAACATCAGCATTCCACAGGTGACCACTAAATGTCATATTTAAAAGCATCTTACTAGCAATAATTTCCCAAGGAATTTGAGCAGTGTACCCACAGTTTCAATGTGATTAACATTATAATATATTTCCTATGGAAAGCAAAACCTTCCCTCCAAAATCTTTTTAGCAAAGTATCTTTAAATTTAGATTTCTGAGCAGGCCTCCTTTCCAAAATGTAGGTTCTCTATCCTACTTTTGGTAACCGCAGGAAACAATATGTGATGAACCCAAAAGTCAAAACCTTGAAGAACAACTCAATACCCAGGGAACTCCTGCAGTTAATGCCATGAGGTGCAAGTAACTGAATAGTTAACATTTACATAGTTCTCTAACGTTTTCAAGCTCTTTATATGTTTCATTTCCACTGAGTCTCCTGACCACTCTGGGAGCTAAGTACTAGAGGGATTACTAGGTTCATTTTACAGAGGAGAAAACTGACATTCTGAAAGGGGAAGTAACTTGCTCATGGACACGTATAGTTGGCATGTGTCAGAGGCAGGATTTGAACCCAAGTATTTTTTATTCTAAGGCTAGAGCTCTCCACATTGTGTCACTCTGCTTGTTAGCACCCTAAAGGTAAGGTATTTACCCCAGCGGGTACAGCCTGGCAACAGGGCATTCCCCATCTACACTCTGATACTCTGGGAAAACTCCAAGGATTCATGGGATATCGTTGTGTCTAAGGTAAAGAGCAGGCCCATCCTGGAAGACCCACTTTGACAGAATATTTCACAGACAAGCAACAGAGAGAAGGAAAATGACATTTGGGATTCAAATACTCAAATGTTGCAAACATTATTTCACACTACACAGATTTAGCATAACCACTCACAACTGAGGAATCTGTATATAAGGGGCTTAGACACTGTACCAGGAAGCATCCATGTAAATAAGAGAAAGTGGGCTAGTCACCCAGCCAGAATAAGAGATAAATGAAGGACACTGGCCTATAAACTCCAATAGTATGCAAGTAATGTCAAGAGATAGAGGGGCAAGCCCCTAGCACCTTGGGTAGAGCTGCTGCAGGAGCGGAGTGGGGATGGGGGTTGGAGGAAGGTCTTGACATCAGGTTGTACAGAAGACATCGCACAGGATGAGAAGGCCTAGATGTGCTGCAATCTGCATTGCTGGAGGGTGTGCCCGTGTTGCTGAGATTACAGGGCAAGTGACATGCCAAAGTCACATCCCCTTAAAGCTATATATAAGCTTCAATCAGAACAGGCTTTCGGTAACTTTTGCATCTGAGCTGAGGGCCTAGGCCAGCACTCCTCATTTAGCTAGTATACTACATTTGGTGAATTTGATGAACTTTAAAAAGAGTATGTGCTTTAAAAAATTAATTTGAAATTATCATGCAACTAGAATAGACAATGTGTCCAGAAAGTGAGTAACTCATTATTGGCAATAGTGTTTGGCTAGGCTTTAGAGTGGAATACATTGCCATTTATACACACATAAATGCATATTAGTAAATGATCATCATTCAGGAGTTAGTGAGCAGGAAAGGCTAAGGGGAAAAGGACCTTTTAACATGGAAAGTTGAGGTTTGGTCTGGTCTAGGACTCCAGAGAATGGGCGTGTCCCTGGAGTTTCCAACTTCTTTGGACTGAAGAACTCTTCATGACTGCCAAGCAAGCTGGAATTCCTTCAAGATGAAGCATTTTCCTAAGATTTCTGCAACTTCCCGATGGGCTGGAAGTAACTTGAGATGAGCTTTCTGTTTTCAGTTCCAGTATAAATCCCGAAGTTGAGGGGTAATACTGAGGAATGATGTACAACATGGAGCCAAACCTAAGACCCTTGGATTCCATCTGGAGGCCCAGGTTCAAGTTTAGGGAATGTTAAATGTTCTTTCAAACTGGTTCATCCATTCTCAGTAGGGACAGTGCTGTTATAATGAAAAATCTTAAAATGCTCACAACTTTAATGAGGAAATACAATGCAGTGCATATATTTTGAAACCCAGACATAGTACTAAGTGCTTTGCAAAATCCTTCAGTTTGGGGGATGTCCTCTGATTCTGTCCATTCACTTCAGCTTTGCACCAGCACCCTCTTATTTAATTGCAGCTAGCTCCCCTCAAGGGGAAGGGAACAAGCATTTATTAAGCACCCGCTTGTGTGCCAGGCCCTGTGCTAAGCACTTTACAAGTATTACTCATTTGCCTCTCACAGCCATTCTGGGAGGTAGGTGGCCTTATTAACCCCATTTTACAAATGAAGAAATCTAAATCGAGGCAAACAAAATGTGAGGCTGTAGGTCAGGACTTCCTGCCGTTCAATTGTTCAGTCGGCACTGTGGAGCTACTCCGTGCCCTGGAGGAAAATGCAGTAGAAGAGGCAGCTCCCCAAAAGCAGAGAATGCTTCATTTTCGTCTCCTTATTCCCCAAACCTAACACAAGGGCCTGCACACAGTGGGTATTCACCACATTAACTCTGGGTATTTGTAACTAACTATACTACAGGTGTTCTGGCCATCACTAGAGCGTCGATTCCGAGTGAGGTCTTGTAGTTCAACCTCCTCATTTGACAGAGGAAGAAACTGATGCTCAGAGAGTTCAAATGACTTGAAAACAAGTAGGAGAGATGAGATTCTAAACCAGGTTGTCTGACTGCAAATCCAGCACCAGCCTGTTATTTAGAAGTGTGTGTTGGGCAAGAGCATTGCCGCTGCTGTTGTTAGTAATGGGTTTTGGCTTTTTTTGCCACCAAACAGATATAATTCCAAACCAGCTGGGCTGGGCAGCAAGGGCTCCTGCAGTTCTCCAAGCAGGGTTCCTCACCACCCACCTAGTTCACGGCCATGTCTTCATTACCGATGCTAACTGTACCCTCTAGCCCTACCGGGTAAGGGCAAGCTACCGCTTCAGTGGCCCTGGATGATTTGGAAATCGGCTGTGACAATTTTAGACAATTTGCAAATATTCTACTGGGTGGGTAGGTCAAAGGCACAAGGTCAAAAGGCACAAGGTCAAAAGGCACAAGCCTACAGTAGGGCTTCTCAGATCCTACATCAATCCTCCCTAGATACCAAAAAGCTCACACTTAGACAAAGTAGATTGGCTTTTTCCTTTTCCCGATGTTAGGAATGTATGTGACGAACAACTCTGGCTTAGAAAATGTGAACAGATCATTAAATTGACCAGTCAGTCATTTGGTGTCTTCAGGTCCCCACCCACATGCCCCAGCTAGCATGGAGGGTATCACCGGCCCTTGCAACATGAGTTAAGAAGCAGAGAAAAGTGTCGCCAAGAGAGTTCAAAACTTGAAACTATGGCTTTTAGAACAGCAAACTTTGGATTACTGACTCAGCAGGAATCTTCTTTTCTTTAACCTATTCCAATAGTATGGTATCCACTTTGCCAGCGTAATAGTCCTTCCAAATGGCAGGCCATAGTCTCATTAAGGAAACCTTGTATCTATCTCCATGTTCTGACTATTAGTAATCATTGGGTACAATGTGGGGAAAGAGGATATACTTGGCCAAATACCAGTGGAATGAGGAAAACCGGAACCTTCTAGAATTCAAGCCAGATTCGTGCTACCCAGTGGTATGAATTCATAGGATGAATGTTAGCCAAAAAAAAAAAAATCCATGAAAGTTTTGCAAGCATTAGAATAAGCACAAGGCCCTTCTCTATAACACCCTTCAAGTTACCTATCTGGTCCATGAGACATTCCCAGCTCAGAGAACATCTGCCATTCTTGAGACTGAAATAACAAGGAATCCAATCAAATGCCAAGCAACAGAACGTGGGAGAAAAAAATGCAGCATACAGAACCTTTACCTCATAGTGTGGGCCACCCTGAAGGTCGAGAATAAACAACCAACCGGCAGTCTTTTGCAAAACATAGTCCCCAAAGTAATGATGTCTCCATTTTCAGTGATTTCTTATCCTCCCAAAGTCAGGTTCAATTGCTTAGATCTTAGGTCACTAATTGATTGGGAGAGCTGAATTGCTCCTGGTTGCAACTCTCCTTATTGAGTGCAAGAATACTTGGTGCATTTGCCTTTGAAAACCATTTTTAAGGTCTCTAATAAAAATAGCTGATTGTCTCTATTGATCTTTGTTTTGCCTAGTGTAATATTTCTTTCTATTCTTTTAATATTGAATTTCCTTCGAGCCCCTTTTCTGCTCATTATTCCACACACTGCCCAGGCAGTCATTTGCCTAATTCCCATAGAATTCAACTTAGTACCCACTAGAAAGTCTTTCTTTCCTAAATCTGTTCATTAGAAATATCTATTTCCTTCATGAGACTGCTTGGTGAGTGAATGACAATGAAGGAGAGTTCTTTAGAATAAAACCTCTATAAATGCAAGTATGAATTCATATTATTCTAGATTCCGCAGCCCCGTTTCCTAGTAATTTTCCCCGGGATCTGGCTGAACCCCAACAACTTATGTCATTCTGATACAGAGATGGAACAGAAGCCAAAGCACAGCTCCCTACAGGTTTCACCCACTCACTCACTCAGCAGGAGGGAGGCTCACATTTCCCCCAACTTCAGCAGCTAGTGGCCCTTGCCCGCCTCTCCCCTGGCACTGGGGCAATGCAGTGCAGAGTCGGTATCCCAAGTGGAACCCTTTAAGACAATTAGCAAAGAGAACACTGTTTAATCTGTGTAAGCCACCAACTAGGACAGTGCCCGGCACACAGTAGGTATTTCAATTCTTCCTGAACTGATGACTTCGTCATCATTACTAAAACTGGATTTGCAAGTGAGTTATGCCACTGTGCCGTGACATGCAGCGGGGTTGTCTTTGTTGGTGTGCAGTCATACTTAACCCTGACTCTCCAAAGGTAAGAAAAGTAGCATGAAGAAAAGGATGTGTGCAGGAAATGTACACTGGAGGTGTAGCCTGCCAGCAACCCATTAATTGGTGCTTCGTTGTTTTTCCAAATTCTAAATAACTCCCATCTGTCTCAACTGCTGCTAAGCACATAATCCAACTCCCTTCGTGACAGAGGGGCAGGAATCTGCAGCCTTGGGCTGCTCCTTCCCCTGAGAGAGTGTGGAGTCAGAGCTGCAAAAGACTCCTCCGAATATCTGCAAGGGCCCCAGACATCATGCATTTGCAGTGTGAAGAAGAGTCTGGGCTGCCCCAATTAGCCACTCGGCAGGCATACATTTGGGTTTATGTGCAAATATTTTCTCCCAGAAATGCTGCAGGTGCCTTAGCTTCTTGCTAGGCCTCTCTAAAAATAGCACCAAGACCCTGTGCTTCAGTAACTGTCTAATGTTCATCCATACAGTCTATGCCCTCCATCCATAGGCAACTTCTCTACTCAGTCTCCCCAGGCCTCCTCCCTTTGAGCCAACAGCTTACTTTATCTTGCTAGGTGATGGGATCTTGGACATGAGTCTGCAGCTTGGACACTTCTTCGCCGCTCCACTATACACAAGGTGGGACTTCTGCACCCAGGAGAGATTGGTTCAAACTCCTTTCTCTGTGGGGCCCCAGATAGGCTTCTATGTCCCTGAACTTAGTACAAACTGCTAATGACCCAGAATCACTTTACTGTTTATTACAGATGAGCTGTAAGTATTCTAAGTGGGCGTGTTTTTAAATTCTTTCATCATCAGCTCAGTCCCTAATAGTTCTACCATCCCAAACTTGATGGTCCACAGCCTTTTACCTCAGAAAGCTTGCTTCTTTTATCCCTTCATTTCTAACAACATATATAAAGAATAATTCTCAAATTCTAAAAGTGCCCATTTTAAACAAACTCTTCTGCTGCAGTGAGGGAAAGGGATGGCTCCAGACTGGTGCTGCCACGGAACTGGAACAGGTCCATTAAGAGTGCACGCATCTGAGGACTTTATCGGGCAAATCAATGAGAGAGCAAGATTCTCTTTCCTAGCCCACGGTAAGCTGAAGAAATATAGCAGAAAGGTATCAAGTAGGGTCTGCAGAAAACAGAGAAGATGGTGAGGAGTAAGCAAGCCATGTACATGCCATGGGAAGAGCAGGACACCAAGCAGCATGGTCAGGAGCAGGAGCCTTAACTGACAGCCTAATGCCTAAGGTCATCTTGGCTAAAGAAAGCTGGAGTTGTGATGGCCTGTCTAGACTGGAATATGCAGAAAAACAGGGGCGACAGACAGAGACAAGATGAGATTTCAAAGGGAAATCAGAGATGAGAAGGCCGGAGGCCAGGAGTAGATGCCGATTCGGGCTTCGGAAGATGTGACAACTTTTTAGGGCCTTCCCTGCTGATGTTCTGAATCTGTATTTGCTACTAGACTCAGGTCCAAGTCTCATTTCTGTTCTCATATGTTTTGTAATAAATATGTTCTTATGCAAAGTGTCCACGGGTTGCCTTGGCTGCCAGCAGGTGACTTAATTCCAACAGTATAGAAGGAAGCCAAAGCTAGATGTTTCCCTGAGAGGAGAGTCTCTGAGTGAGGGCATGAGCCAATATATGATTACTGCTAAGTGTGGCGCAGTGGAGAGAGTGCTGGAGTTGGAGTCACAAAGATCTACGTTCAAATCCTGCCCCAGGCTTGTAGTAACTAGAAGTATCTGAGCAAGTCTCATCGCTTCTCTAGGTCTCAGTTTCTCCATAAATGTAAATTGGGAGCATTGACTTTGATGGCCTTGAAGGTCCCATCCAACCCTGGCTCTCTGAACCACAGCTCTCTCTGTCTCCAGAATCAAACCTCCAGAGACACCTGGGTTAGATTCCAATTTCTTCCAATCAGGGATCCTTCTGCACCACCATGAAAAGGGTGGAGATTTGGATTCCCTTTGTGCAATCCAGTGGCATCTGGGGAGTCTATTCTATCAGCCTTCAGTGTGAACACAAGAGGATAGAATGACTTCCCTGGAAACCCAAGTCATTCTAGTCCTCTGTACATTCACGTTATGTGGTTTTTCCTCCTGCTCCCATTTTCTTCTTCTATTTCATGTTGTCTTTTGAAAGCTGTCAAATTCTGTGCTCACGACCAAGCCTGGTGAGGCTTCTCAGTCCCCACCTGCAGAAACACGGTAGCAGCCAAGTTCTCCCAGAGCTTCGGGCAGATGCCAGATGCCCTCCTTCTCAGCGGGGCTGAGGGAGGCTGCCTGCCACAGGTTTCAGTAATGCAGGCTCGACTCCACAGGCCCAAGAAGTGAGCTCCAGAGGAGGCACCAGAGAGGAAGGAGGCAGAAAGCCAGCCTTTAGTCTAGCACATCAACACAATTTTCAATCTCATCCCAGGCTCTGTGCTAACCACAAAGTCAATATGAGGAGAAGCTGGCAAAGGGAAAATCCAGGGCATGGAGAAGCAGAGCATCGACAAAACTGTGGATGAGCTGAGGTCTCACTTCTCTAGGGAAGGCCACAGAGTGGAACAGACAAAGTCTCACTTGCGGGGGGGGGGGGGGGGGGG
>CM053582.1:53124379-53137570 GCA_028627135.1 Pseudochirops cupreus | reverse complement strand
AGAGCACTAGATTTAGGAGCTTCCCTTTGCTCTAATCTACTCCCCACAAAGCCTACTTAAAGTGATTTTCCTCAAGTACCTGTGTGGTATAAACAACACTCTACCCCACAAAGGTTAGGCTGGGTTCTCCCTAAAAAGACGACAAAACCGTCTTCAAAACTTAATTGATGCAGGAAGCTAAGATTCCAAAAGTTGCTGTGGCTCCCCAGTCACCCAAGTATGAAGCCTTAGGGTACAAGGACTCGAGCATTCAGATCTTACCATGACAGTGATTGACCACACCGCTGTAACGAATAGAGAGTGCTGCATTTTTGCTGACTATCTTTTCCACGCTATTGTTAAGCAAACTTTTTTTCATGTTAAACATTAGAGGGCCAGGCCCCAAATGGCAGGTCCAACCATGTCACCTTCAGGCTCCCCATGACTTCTGGGATCAAATATCACGGTTTCCATTTGACAATAAAAGCTCTCCACAACTCGGCCTCTCCCTACCTTTCTAGTCTTTTATACTTTGTTCCCCTCTGCATATCCTACAATGGAGCCATACTGACCCACTTCCTGCTTCACACGGTCTGATGCTCCCCACATGTCTGATCTCCCACTGGCTGTTTCCCATGTCTGGAATCCACTCCTTCTTTATCTTGGCCTCTTGGAATCCCAGGTTTCTTCAAGATTCAGCTCAAATATCGTCTTCCACATGAAGCTGTCACCAGTCTCCTAGCTTCTAGTGTCCTCCCTCCCCATGATGCCTTTCACTCACTTCTGTATTTATTCTGTACATATTTATTGACACACATGCCATCTTCACTGTTGGAACGTTAGTTCATTGGGAGCAAGAAGTGCTTCACTACTGTCTTTGTATCCAGAGTGCCTAGCACAAGGCTAGATGCATAGCAGATTTAATAAATGCTCGTTGACTGACTAATAACCTGGCTCCTACCTTCTTTCATTCTCCTTTTTCTCCCAATATGGCTTGTAAACAAAGCAATGTTGTTTTCTGTGGCTTTCCTCTCCAACCTCTGCTCATTCCCAGCTTTAGCATTCCTGATATTCATTTTGTAGGATCGTGTCCCTCCATCACATGTACCTTTTATTCCTTGGCCTCCCTTCAATCTTCCATGCATTTCATTTTTCAATTGGAATTGCTTGGTATCTCCCCTGTTTATTTACATTCGGAGAGATCCTATGATTCCTACTCAGTGTAACTGTTTCTTGTTGTGTCTTCAAAATTTCATTTCTGAGCAACTCCTACCCTGCCTGGACTGACCTCCTGTGTAGCCCTGTATGTACTCCATGGACAATAAATATTCTGGACCCTTTTAAATCTACTTTCCCTAAATCTAGGTACAAATATAGAGTGGTCTACAGTTTTCAAACTCTTCTTTCTTCTCTCCATCTCCTTCCTCTTCTTCTGGGACACATCCTTCTTCAGTATTATGTACCTCTCCCATTCTCTAAGCTCTTTCAAAGATCACCAACATGGTCAGCAATCACATCTGTCAGGCCTTACAGGCACTTTTCACAGGCTGTTCATCACACCTGGGATGCTAGTCCTCTCTGCTGCCTGACTTCCCCAGCTTCCTTAAAGGCCCAACTAAAATCTTACCTTCTACAGGAAGCCTTTCCTGATCCCTCCCTTTTTTCTTATGACTCATCATTTCCTTTATTGGTACAAAATAATGAATAATCATTCCCTGGCTCAGAAAAAAAGGTGGTCTAGGGTTTAAGTCCTTCTATCCTGAAGCATTTGTTTTGAAGTCTCAGGACTTGAAGTCTTAGCCCCAGCATCTTCAGGTGGGTGAGCTCAGCAGGCTTAGAGGCAGTCAGCTTAGCAGCCTTGGAATCACTGAACTTCATTAAAATCAGACTTGGTAACCTTGGCTTCAACTTGGTTGCCTTGGGGTCAGTGGTTCTGGCAACCTTAGAATCAGACTTGGTGATCCTGGGGCCTGAGCATTTAGTGCTGACTTTAGGACCTTAATGTATGGGCCAGTGAACCAGGAATTGCCTTAGGGCTTGTAGCTTTGGTGATCTTGGGCCTAAGGAGCTTGGCCTTGGAGTCCTTGCTATACAGGGCTTAATCTTCATGACTTTGGCATTGTTGGCCGGCATTTTCTTCAGTCCCTTCATGGCAAAATACATGTTTCTCAGAAACTTGGGGTCAACCTCTCTAAGAGAGCTCTCTGACCTAGGTTTCTTGATGCCCCTTCAATGCCATTTTTATGATTAGTTGTGAGTGGTGTGGTTCTTAGCTTTAGCCAGGCACTCCATAGACCAGAAGAAACTGAGAGTGTGTGTGTGTACGTGTGTGTGTGTGTGTGCGCGAGTGCGTGTGTGTATGTGAGAGAGAGAGAGAGAGAGAGAGAGACAGAGAGAGAGAGAGAGAGAGGAAGTACAAGGCAGCGTAGGAAATACAGTCTACATGGGAAGAAGATTTGCTAGGAAGTTCTTAACCCCCCTGAATTCTAATGCATTCCCTCTCTTGGTTCATTCCAATGTATCCTACCTATAATTTGTTTGTACCTAGTTGTTTTAAGCTGTCTCCCCCATTAAGCTGTGAGTTCCTTGAGAACAGGTACTGTCTTTTACCTTTCCTTATATACCCAGGGAATAGCCCAGTGCCTGGCACATAGTAAGAACCTAAATGCTTACTGACTGACTGATTCTTCCTGCCAGGTGGAACGATCTGGCAGCCAAGGGTAATACTGGTCTGAAATATGAAGTCATTTGTAAAATTATACAGAATAGGATGTTGGAAGATTAAGAGCAATATTACCTCAGAAAATATCGAGAAGCAGTACAGGAAAAAATCCACTTGAAAGAAATCTTGGCAAGAGAACGTATGCAGTTGGAAATTTCAAAGATGATATGTAATTGTCCCTACAATTTACTAATCAACTTCTTAGTGAATGTGACAGACAAAAAGACGACATTCACTTAGTGACTTTGTGTAGGACAGAATTCAATGATCAGAAAGAAAATGAAAATCACTTTGCAATCATTTGTGGGATTGCTAGAAACAATGAAACTACAGAGCTTGATTTTCTGATACCTGGAGAAAAAACAGTGCTTTGCTCAGTCTTTAACTAGAGGACCAATGGTTAACATTTATCATACAAAGGCAAAGCAATTTCATGTTGAACCTTATTCCTTGATGACCTTTTCTCATGTAGATTTTTCGCTCTGGTAAGATGATAAACAGCTATCAGAGATTATTTCCAGTTAATCTCTTGCTGAGCTACCCTCCTTTTTCTGAAACGCCTACTTAGTGTTGAGAAAAAGAAAGAAACCCAACTCATTTCCAGATAATTTACTGTTTCCTGGAAATAAGCTCTAATCCTTTTTTTATTTTTGAAGGAGTATAATGGGCAAAGGTTTCTTCCCTAGGAACTAAATGAAGAAATTAACAAACAAAATAAATTAACAGGTCGACTTCAACTGATATAAGGGGAAACTGAGGAAGAAAATGGAGAGGTGAGAGGAAGGATTACAATGCATCAGAGCCAATGATTGATCAGGAAATTGAACTCAAGGACAATACTCCAGCATTTCTGCATGAATATTCTATTCATTGCTCAAAAACAAAAATCTCTCTGTCTCTTAGAATTCCTGTTTTCCTTCAAAGCTCAGCTCAGATACTATGTTTAGCATGAAGCCTTTCCAGAATCTCCCAACTGCTAGTGCCTTCTCTGCTAAAAATGACCTTGACTTCATCGTGTATGAATATACACACATAGATACATACACATACATACATAAACGTATATTGTCTCCCATCATATAATGTAAACTCCTTGAGAACTGGGACCTAGTATAATGCCTGGCCCACAACTGGCACTTACTCAAATATTCACTTGTTGATTAAGAAACTCATCGGAGCAAAATCATCCAAAGTGTACTTAGCTGTGAAACTGGAAGGAAGACAAGCAGATGAACACTGAAAAAGAACCTCAAAAATCTACATTCTAACATCATCATTCCAGATGTGAGCATAAGGAAAAGTAGAAATCCGCTGAAAGGAAAAAAAATGCTAAGAAGGATTGGAGAAGGCCAAGCACACTATACAGACAAAGTCTGTGCTGGGGATGACATAATTTTAACAGGACTGTCAGAGTGATTCCCAAGGTATCTACAGGAGGGAAAGATACCAAAAGTATGGAAAAGCTCTTGAACCTTATTATTTTTTTCAAGAAAGTGACAGAAGACACTAATAACTAAAACCTTTAAACATATACTTTCCCAGCTATCCAAAATTTTATGAGAATACTCTACACATGCATTGAGGGTATTCTTGATGAAGTTATTAGAAAGAAACAGACGGGCTCTGGAAAGTAACATTCCACAGACCACATCTGACCATGTTCCTCAAACAAGACATGCTATCTCTCAGCTCTGGGCATTTTGTCTGGCTATCCTCCTCATCTCTATCTCATGACTTCCCTATTAGTCAATCAAGAAACATCTATTAAGCACCTAATATGTTCTAGGCAATATGCTAAGTGCTGAGGGTACAGAAAGAGGGAAAAGATAATCCCTGCCCTCTTGGAGCTCACAATCTAATGGGGGAGACAACAAGCAAACAAATATGCACAAACAAAGACTCTATCCAGGATAAACAGGAAATAATTAAAATAGGGAAGGCATTAGAACTAAGAGTTGTTCATTCATTCAGTCCCGTCCAACTCTTTGTGAGCCCACAGACCACAGCATACCTGGCCCTTTCATCCTCCACTATCTCCCAAAGTCTGTCCAAGCTCATATTTGTTGTTCCCATGCCATTATCCTTTCATCTCATCCTCTGCTGTCCCCATCTTGTTTTGCCTTTAATCTTTCCCACATCAGGGTCTTTCCCAATGAGTCCTGTCTTCTCATTATGTGGCCAAAGTAGTTAAGCTTCAGCTTTAGTATTTGTCCTTCCAATTAGTGGTCTGAATTAATTTCTTTAAGTATTGACTGATTTGATCTCCTTGATGTCCAAGAGATTCTCAAAAGTCTTCCCCAACACCACAATTTTAAAGCATCGATTCTGTGGCACTCAACTTTCCTTATCGTCCAACTCTCACAGCCATATATTGCTATCAGAAAAGCCACAGCTTTGACTATACAGACCTCTGACAGCAAGGTGATGTCTCTGCTTTTTAGTCTGCCACCCAGGTTTGCCATAGCTTTCCTCCCAAGGAGCAAGCGTCTTTTAATGTCATGGATGCCATTGCAGCCGTCTTCAGTGATCTTTGAGCCCAAGAATATGAAATCTGACACTGCTTCCAGCACTTATCCCTTGATTTGCCAGAAAGTGATGGGACCAGTTGCTGCGAATTCAAGCCAGCTTTTACACTCTTCTCTTTCTCCTCATCAAGAGGTTTCTTCATTCTTCTTCACTTTCTGCCATCAGAGTGGTGTCATCTGCATAACAAAGATGGCTGACATGTCTCCCAGCAATCTTAATTCCAGCTTTTGATTCATCCAGTCCGGCATTACACATCATGTGCTTCGCATATAAGTTAAAATAAGGGAACAATATACAGCTTTGTCATGTTCCTTTTCCAATCTTAAACCAATTGGTTGTTTCTTGGTTCACTCCTCATTGTTGCTTCTTGACACACATACGGGTTTCTCAGGAATTTTAGTTGTGACTTAAAGGAATCCAGGGAAGCCTATAGGCAGAGATGTGGAGGGAGAGCATTCCAGGCATGGGGGACAGCCAAGGAAATGCTCAGAACTGAGAGATGGAGGGTCTTTTTCAGGCAACAGCCAGGAGACTGGTGTCATTGGATCAACGAGAACATGACAGAGAGTAAAGGTGTAAGAAAACTGGAAATGTAGGAGACGGCTAGGTTATGAAAGTGAATGCCAAACCAAGGATTTTGTATTTGATCCTGGAGCCAACAGAGAGCTACTGGAATTTGTTGAGTTGGTGGTAAGGAGAGATGTGTCATGGCCAGACCTATGATTTAGGAAAATTATTTTGGTGGATGAATGGAAGATGAATTAGACTGGGGAGAGACTTCAGGCAGGCAGACTATTGCTATTGCAATAGTTCAGGCATGAGGTAATGAAGGCCTGCATTAGAGTGGTCACTGTGTCAGAAGAAAGAAGAGGGTGGATTTAAGAGATACCACAAAGGTAAAATCAATAGGCCTTGGCAACAGATTGGATTAGGGGAGGTGGTTGTGAGACAGTGAGGAGTCCAAGATGACAGCAAGGTTGAGTCTGAGAAACAGGGAGGATGGTGGTGTTTGCTATAGTAATAGGGGAAGTGGGGGGGGAGGGTTTAGGGGGAACGATAATAAGTTCAGTGTGTGGCATGTTGAATTTAAGCTGTCTACTGGATATCTACTTCAAGATATCTGAAAGGCAGTTGGAGATACAAGACTGGATGGAGGTCAACAGGAGAGGTCTTGGCAGGGTAGCAAAGAGATGATAATTGGTGGGAGTTGATGAACTCATCAATGATCTAGCATAGAGGGAGAAAAGGACTCAGGACAGAGGCCTGAGGGACACTTATGGTTAGAAGGCACAATCTGGAAGAGGATCCAGTAAAGGATATGGAACTTCCTTCAAGTCCCAATGAAAATCCCAACTTCTCCAGGCATTCTTTCCCAATCTCCCTTAATTCTAGTGCCTTTCCTCTGTTCGTTATTTCCAATTTATCTTGTAGATAGATTGTTTGAATTTCTGAGGCTTGTTGTCCCTCTAGACTGGTAGCTCCTTGAGAGCAGGGACTGTCTCCCAACGTTCTTTGTATCCCTGATACCCAGCATAGTGCCTGATACACAAAGGTGCTTAATCAATGTTTACTGATTAATGACCAAAAGATGTAGAAAATACCAAATTCCCCTTGTTTGTTAACTATAAAAAAGCATTTTGAATCCCTAGAACAAAATGGCACCTTAAAGGTTCTCCTCCAAAAAGGTATCCCATATACATATTTTAAGATTACCCAGGACTGCTTGAAAGATAACAGAGAGAAACTTATTCCACAATTCTCTGATCATTAATGTCAAATAAGTCTTGAAACAGGGAGACAAGGTCACCAAAATTTCTGGTACTGGAACGGAAGAAGTCCAATGGAGAGTGCAATTTGGGAAAGGATTCCCTATCAATGACAAGGTCTTCCAGATGCTCCTACATGCATATAACATTGTGCTAAATGCATCAAGCACCAGATCACTACCAGGCAACTTCCCAATACCAGAAGGTAACTACCATCATCAGCAAAAACCAACATGGAGCAGTCTTCCCAGGTCCCAGGCCAATTCTCTTTGCCCTCCAGGCTTGCTCCAAGAAAAGACTAGAAGCCTTTATTTCCTTTCCCAGAGTTCTCTTGGCTAGCTCTCACAGCTGGCTAACTACTGAAACAACCTGACAATTTAGAGAATGGCAAAGTTAAGACATGAATCTAAGAAGATATGCTGGTCTCATGTCATCCTGTCAGTGCTCTCTGGATCCTCCTTTCTGCTTCACCAATGCCAGATTCACTGGCCCCAACTGAGGCCTCAGGTTTAATCTGTTTAGCAGACCCCGGAACTCAGACATGAGGAACAAAGACAACATAAGGACACAAGAGGAAAGCCCGTTAGCCATGGAAATCTGCACATTCCACAGAAATCTGCACATTTCTTGTTTTACCTTTATACAGGATCCTGAGAACTTTCATTCACCTCTCTGGGCCAGGATTCTTTATCTTTCTGTAGTTTTCCTGTTTGATTTCTAATCACCTATGTGAAGACAAAGGAGGGAAAAGCTCTGATAAAAATCAGATCTCTGTCTGTCTGTCTTTATCTCTCTGTATCTGTCTGTCTCTGTCACTCTGTCTCTCTCTCTCCCTCCCTCTTTCTCCTCTTTTTTTGCCATAGTTGCAGCTGAGAGTCCTCTTAAGCCCTCATGTGCTCAGTGTCATTAGATATCAGCTCAGTAAAACTCATCCATTTCCTTCAGGGCTGGAAGAGTACATAGTAATGTAGTGTACTGAACCAAGTTCTTTCTTTAGGGGAGCACGCGGAATTAATCCAGGTTATTTGCCATGTGGGGCTAAGACTGAAAGTTACAATGAGAGACTGAACTCTGAGTCCAGAGCTTTCCAATCCAAGTGATATCATACTGGTCTAGCTTCTGAATTACAGAATTTCAGGATGAAAGGGATCTCAGAAGCCTCCAAACTGTACCCAGACAAGAATCTCCTCTACGACACCTGAATGGACATGTTTGAAGAACTCTAGGTAAGGGGAGCTCACTCACCACCTCCCAAAGCAAATCATTCCACTTTGAGCCAGCTCTAACTATTAGGAAGTTTCTCCAAATATGAGGCCTAAATATGCTTCTTTCTGACCTCTGCTGAATGTGCCTAGCTCAGTCCCTTGGGCCAAGGAAAAGAAATATAAACCTTCTATATGACAAAAGAATGCCTTTCAAATACCAGATCCTGTCCACACATCAGAGGATCCAGCAGAAGGAGGAGTTGTGGGGAACTCTTTGTCCTGCCAATGTTCCCTTCCCCTTTCCTCATCTTGGCTGGACACTGAACGACCCCACCCCTCATTTCCAATTCTGCAGGAGAGAATTAAATTCCACTTCAACCTTCAGACCCCATCTTTCCCACAAACTTCAGGCACGTAGAGTCACTCACATCCCTAAACCTCTTGGAGGAGCTCAGGGCTACCAAATATAATCCTTCCAGTGAGATGAAGACCACTGGGCCTTACCATCTACCCTGCTGCAATGCCCTCTAGGCCCCTGGGCATTGTCTCTGACCTCTTCCTTTATACACTCTCCCATT
This sequence comes from Pseudochirops cupreus, assembly GCA_028627135.1. Classification (NCBI taxonomy): domain Eukaryota; kingdom Metazoa; phylum Chordata; class Mammalia; order Diprotodontia; family Pseudocheiridae; genus Pseudochirops; species Pseudochirops cupreus. The sequence goes on along the minus strand of CM053582.1, from coordinate 53,128,794 downwards.
AATACCTTTTATAAAATATGGTCTGACTATACCATCTTATACCCTTCAACACACTCCAGTGGCTCCCTATTACCTCCAAACTCAAATTAAAACTCCTCTTAGACTTTTATTTTTTTGGTCTTTTTTTGGAGGGAAGGAGTCAAGGCAATTGGGGTTAAGTGACTTGTCCAAGGTCACAAGGCTAGTAAGTGTTAAGTGTCTGAGGCTGGATTTGAACTCAGTTACTCCTCACTCTGGGGCCAGTGGTCTATTCACTGCACCACCTAGCCACCCCTCTCTTAGACTTTTAAGGCTCTCCACAACCTGGGCCCTTCTTATCTTTCCAACCTACTTATGTGTCATTCTTCTCTGTACGCTCTATGGTGTAGCCAAGCTGGCCTACTTCCTCACACGTGAAGCACTGTCTTCCTTCTCTTTGCCTTTACCCTGGCTGTCTTGATGGACAGGAAAAGCTCTTCCTCTAGGGTGACGTTCGACCTACTCTGTAAACATCTTGTATATACCCATTTCTGTTCTGCGGGCTTGGTTTTTCCTTTTCTTTCTTTTTTTTGTATCACCAGTGCTTAGCACAGTGCCTGACAAATAATTAGCACTTAATAAATGCTTGTACACTGAATGGCCAAGGCAAAGGAAATTAGGCATTTCATCTCCCTTGTACTGGACACTAGCTATCCACGTCAGAATGTAGCCTAAGAATGCAGGAGATTTGGAGGGTAATACACTGCACTGCTGGGTCATATTAAATCTGTGGTACTTTAAGACCTCCAGGTACCTCTTCAGATGAGTTGCTGTCTAGTTGTGGCTCTTCTATTTTCTATTTGTGAAGTGGATTTTTTAAATCCAAGTGTTTGTAAGCAAAGTTGTCCTTGCAGACAATGCAGTGAGATGTCTTCAAGGGAGCTGATGAAGTTCTATATTTATTATATTCTTAGAAGTCTGTTTCTATATCTGTACAAAAAAAAGATGGGGTTTTGTAAGGATATATAATTAGTGCAGTGTGTTTTGCCGCCACACTTAAAATTTATCTCTTTCAAGTTTTGCATGTGGCTTTGGGGCAATGAGTGGATTATACTGAGCTTTTAGGGGAGAGGGAAGGTGGGAAAAGCAATCATCGTAGTTAGCAGCAATATCCAAGAAGTGTCAAATGAAACCATGCAAGTCAAAATAGTCAATAACATTGAAGCTAAACCCAAGGTTCTTGCTGGTTTAAGCCACTTCTGGACAAAGCCCAGTAAGAGACACTGCCTATCTCTAGTACTTGCTGTAGAGCACACAGCAAGAGGCTGATTAGAAGCCTTGGGTCTAGCTGACATTATCTCCAACCCCTGGGTAATGTGCTGTTTGCAAGAATGGAAGGAAGCTTTCAACTTGTCATTGGGCGCTCCATAAACTGATTTCAGACAAAGAAGGATCATTTAGGTCTCATTCCACCACTGGGCAAGGGCAGAATAAGTCTGTGGCACCAAGAGAAAGGTCGGGACAGATCAGCAGGAGGAAAGGATTTCAGAACTTTCAGTGGAAGCCTGATTACTTAAGATTCGCAGAAGGCTCTGCTTTGGTCCTTTTCTCAATATACAGTCTGTTCTTCGTTCTGCATTTTTTATTTCTGTCTGTGCCTACTCAAATAACCCTGGCTCAGAGCAACAGCTTCCTTCCCATTGGCATTTCATGCTTTGTTCTTCTTAATGGCTATCTCTGTTGGATTTGTTAGAACTTTCACAGTTGCACTCCAGAAATGTATTCAGAGACAATAGGTCAGTCATAAAAAAGCTAAAGACCAACAGTCTGAAGTTTGTTGAAGTTTCCAAAAGCACTAAAGGAAATAAAAAGAGGTTTTCCAAGGCTTGTTTGGCAGACTAATCTGACCTAAGAAGGAATAAGTGCTCAGCATGGGGAAGATGGTGCGATGTTAACAGATGACAAAGTGAAAACAAAACTACTCAAATCCTATTTTGTTTCTTAAGGAGACATCTTCAGACTGGAAAGAGTAGGTCAAATGTGAGAAGAATGAACTCCATTCCCCAGAAGCCTAAGGAGAGGCTATGATCATAATTTAGAACTGGAAGAGACCATCAAGGCCACTGAGTAAAACCCCTCATTTTATAGCTGAGGAAACTCTGAAGCCCCAAGAGCTGGAGTGACTGGCCCTCAGTCACACAGAGAGTAAATGGGCTCTGGTTACCTGATGCCCAATCCTACATTCTCTCAATGTGCTATGCTGCTTTACCAGCTAGGTGCTGGTCAAAGAGAACCATGATGCCTTAAACAAGTTTAAACCCCCTGGTACAGAAGAATGACATCCCAGGGTACTCAAAGTGCTTATAGCTGTGCCTGCTCAACTGCTATTGAACATGATTGTTCAATTAAATCTTCAAGGAACTGTGGGTACTGGGAGAGGTTCTGGGTGACTAGGCAACTATCAATGTTGCCTTGATTCTCAAAAAGAGGAAAAAGTCAAATTCCAGAAAACATGGACTAGTAGGCTTGATACTGTCCCTTGTCAACATTAAAAAAAAACATATTGTGAGTTTTGAGTGAGAGTGTAGGGTGGAAGTGGTGATCACTAGGAGCCATCACAGGACTCACTAATCAATCATGTCGGATTGATTTAATCTCCTCTATGGCAAGGATGACAGACTGGATGATGAGGAGAATGCAATGGACACAATGTTGTTGAATTTAATCAAGACATTTGACAAAATCTCTCATGAAGCCTTTGTGAACAAAACGAAGAAATGTAGAGTGCAAGATTTTATAGTTAGGTAGATTTAAGACAGGTCGAAGAATTTTGTCCACAGAGTATCTTCCCAGAGACTCCATTTTAATAAAGTTCAGAGGGCCAGATGACTCTATTTCCTGCCAGCTGCACTGCCTGGATTCGAATCCCTTACCATCATGTCCTGTGCTGGGTACCTGCTACCCACCCATCCCACACCATCCACTGCTTTTCAATTTCCTTTTGTGTATTGGCTTTCCCAATTAGATTTTAAGTTCCTTGAAGCCAGGGACTGTATTTTTTCTTATTTGTATCCTCAGTACCTGGCATACAGAAAGAACTTAGTAATATCTTTATTGTACTGTCTGGTATTGATGAATGGATAAGCTGAAGCCAATATCTAGTAGAATGGGAGAGGGCTCTTTGCACATCTCTGTTCTTTATATTTTAATCAGTGGCTTTAATAAAGAAATGGATGGCATGCTTTTCCAATGAACAGATGAAAGGAAAAGAAAAAAAAGGAGAAGAGGGAAAGGGAGGGGAACGGAGGGATCCAACATATTATGTATTGGATGCCGGAATCAGGAGTCTCAAATATTCTGACAGGCTACACAACAGGATGAATCTAACAAGATGAAACTAATAAAATAAAGAAAAAGTTGAACACAGATTCAAAATATTAACTGTACAAATACAGGATTGGGAGAGACATAGTTGGATAGCAGTTCACTTAAAAAACACCTTTTAAATGACCAAAAAAGGTCAAGATGCTTTACCTTCAGCATTGACAACCATTTATTAAGCACCTAATATGTGCAGAGCACTGGGTTAGACATTGGGGAGGAGGGAAGCAGGAGGATGTAAACAATGCCCACTCTCTGCACTCAGTTCCTGATCTCATCATTCCAAAAAGCTAAGTCATCTTGGGGGGCAACAATAATAAGAGTATCTAGAACTGAGAACTCTCTTCTGGTCAGAGAACACTCTTTTTTTTCATTTGTTTTGTTATTAACTTTTGTTTATTTTTGGTTCACATCATTCATTTCCACCAGATTTTGAGTTACAAATTTTCTCCCCGTCTTTTCACGACCCACCACCCAAAACAGCGATCCCACTGTATACACCCTCCCCCAATCTGCTCTCTCCTATATCCTCCCCCATCTCCCCTCTGACTTTCCAGTAGGGCGAGATGGATCTCCCTACCCCAGTGCCTGTATATCTTATTACCCAGTTGCATGTAAATAACAACAATAATAATTACATATATATATATATATATATATATATATATATATATATATATATATATAAACATTTTATTTTAGAACTTTAAGTTCTAGATTCTTTCCCTTCCTCCCTCATCACCCACCACTGGAAAGACAAGCAATTGAATACAGGCTGTACATGTGTAGTTATGCAGAACATCCCCACAATGCACATATTGTGAAAGACTGATTATATTTCCCTCCTTCCTATCCCGCCCCCCACTTGTTCTATTCTCTACTTTGTCCCTGTCCCTTTACAGAAGTGTGTGCTTCTAACAACCCTCCCCCCAACCTCCCTTCCCCTCCATCATCCCCCCCTCATCCCCTTCCCCCCTACTCTCCTGTAGGGCAAGATACCCATTTTAGAGTGTATGCCATTCCTTCCCTAAGCCAAATTCAATGAGAATAAGGTTGGCCCATTCCCTTTTGCCTTC
>CM053582.1:53107449-53123879 GCA_028627135.1 Pseudochirops cupreus | reverse complement strand
TACAAGTCATTCCCCAATTGATAAATGGTCAAAGGATATGAACAGGCAGTTTTCAGAAGATAAAATTAAAGACATCTATAAGCAAATGAAAAAATGTTCCAAATCACTATTGATTAGAGAAATGCAAATCAAAACAACTCTGAGGTACCACATGTCACCAGTCAGATTGGCTAAGATGACAAATGGGAAAATGACAAGTGCTGGAGAGGATGTGGAAAAATTGGAACACTAATGCATTGTTTGTGGAGTTGTGAACTGATTCAGCCATTCTGGAGGGCAATCTGGAACTATGCCCAAAGGGCTATAAATCATTGCATACCCTTTGATCCAGCAATACCACTTCTAGGGCTCTATCCCAAAGAAATCATAGAAGTGGGAGGAAGATCTGTATGTACAAAAATATTCATAGCAGCTCTTTTTGTTGTGGCAAAGAATTGGAAATCAAGGGGATGCCCATCAATTGGGGAATGGCTAAACAAGTTGTGGTATATGAATGTAATGGAATACTATTGTGCTATAAGAAATGAGGAGCAGACAGACTTCATATTTACCTGGAGAGGCATACAAACTGATGCTGAGTGAGAAGAGCAGAACCAGGAGAAATTGGTACACAATGACAGACACAACATATGTGTGACGACTAACTTCAATAGACTAACTCAATAGATTCAGCAATGTAAGGTTATAAGACAACTCCAAAAGACTCATGATGGAGAGAGATGTCTACATTTAGAGAAAGATCTAGAAAGAGCAGAGTTTGAATGTAGACTGAAGCAAACTACCTGCTCTCTTTCTTTTTCTTGTTTGGTTTTGTTTCCCCTTTCCCATTGTTCATCCCGTCAGTTACAACCATTCTATACAATCTGACTAATGTCTAATGTAAAAGTATTTGCAGATTCTGTACTTGATTGCAAGCTACCATGGGAGGGGAGGAGAAAGAGGGGAAGAAAATCTGAAACTCAAGGGAATGTGCAACTGAAACTTGTAAACTAAAAGTAAAAAAACAAATTTAAAAAAAAACAACCAAAGAGGAGGGGGGGAGATTAAGAGCAGAAAAATTAGATAGATGGACACTGTTAGATCCAAAATTACTAGCTTTAATGATGGATTTGGCTGACGGGTTCAAATGGATTGATTGCTTGTACTATTTGGCAGAAGATAAATCTCCTAGAAATTTTTTAAAGCAAACAGCAAAAATCCTTTTTTTTTTCTTAAAGGCAATTCAGATCTTTTGAAAGTGTGCTAGTGGGGTGGAGCCAAGATGGCAGCATAGGAGCAGCAAAGTATTGCAGCTCCCACATAGCCACTTCAAAATACCCATGAAATATGACTCTAAACAAATTCTAGAACTCTAAAACGCACACAAATATACTTTCTGCTAAAGGCAACTCAGCTAGGAGGCACCATCTCAGGGCTAGAAGCCAAAACCAGCCAGCCTGAAACAGGGCCTTGGCCCTGGGGGCAGCTGGACGAGCTGAGCTGCAGCTGCAGCAACAGAAGAGCGGATCTGTGGCAGCTGTGGCAGTTTCCAGAATTTTGAAGCCGTAAAGAAAGGTTAGTGGAACTTGGCTAAAAATCGGGAGAGAAAAGCGGGTCTGGCCAAACTGCCTCCAGGGCAAGGAGGCGGCAGAAGCAGAGGTCCTGCACCCACCTCCACAGTGCCGCTTCAGCTCCTGGCCTGCAGACTGCAGGGGGGCCAAGTGATCATTCAGAGGCCAAGTGCTCTCACATTGAGTGGCCTGGATCCAGATTGCGGTCTTGGGTGGTGATTCTGGGGTCTCTTTTCAGTGAGCCAGAGTGGGGGAAGGGCCCCAGCAGCCTCCTAAAAGCTCCGGCAGCTAGGAAAACCCCAGCGATTTGGGACAGAGCTTTCCCCTCCGGAAGCAGAGTTCTACAGAGCTAAAAAAATCATGGACTGGCCAAACATGAATAAGCACAGGAAACAAAGTAAGAACAGCAACCAAACCCTAGATTCCTTCTTTGGGGAAAAGAAGGATCAAAGCAGGGAACGGGAGGAAGACAACACAGTCAGAACTCCCACACCAAAAGCTTCCAAGAAACATGAAGATTGCCTAAAAGCTAGAGATCAGCTGAAGAAGGATTTTGAAAACCAAATGAGAGAAGTGGAAGAAAAATTGAGAAGAGAAATAAGAATGATGCAAGAAAGTGTGCTAGCTCAAGATGGTGGAGTAGAAGCACAAACTTGGCATGGTTTCCAGCTCCAAACAATTCCAATACCTGTAAAAAAAATGACTCTAAACAAATTTTAAAGCTACAGAACCCACAAAGTGAGAGAGAGAAACAAATCTCCCACTGAAGACAGCCTGGCCAAATTCCAGAGTTCCCAGGTCAAGGAGAAAATACTGCAAGCAGTCAGGAAGAAACAATTTCAGTATTGTGGAAACACAATCAGGGTAACACAAGACCTAGCCATTTCTACATTAAGGGATCAAAGGATTTGGAATACGATATTCTGGAGGTCAAACGAGCTAGGACTAAAACGAAGAATCACCTACTTAGCAAAACTGAGTATAATGCTTCAGAGGAAAATATGGTGATTCAATGACATAGAGGATTTTCAAGCATTCTTGATGAAAAAACCATAACTGAATGGAAAATTTGACTTTCAAATACAAGAAGCAAGAGAAGCATGAGAAGGTAAACAGGAAATGGAAATCATAAGGAACTTATTAAAGTTGAACTATTCACATTCCTACATGTAAAAATGATCATTGTAACTCATAAGACTTTTCTAGGTATGAGGATAGTTCAAGGGAGTATACATATATATATATATATATATATATACACACACACACATATATACATATATATATATATATATACACACACACACATACACACACATATATATGCATGCATAGGAGGGTGTATGGGCATATAAATATATATGTGAGTTTAGGCATATGTATGTTCATGTATATACAGACAGAGGGTACAGGATAAGTTGAATATGAAGGAATAATATCTAAAAAATAAAATTTAAGAGGTGAGAGAAATTTATTGGGAGAAGGAGAAAGGGAGAGATAGATTCATTGAATTTGCCTTAAGGAGGGAATAACATACACATTCAATTGGGTATCTTACCCTACAGGAAAGAAGGGGGAAGGAGATAAGAGGGGGGTGATAGGAAGGGAGGGCAAATTGTGGGAGAGGGTAGTTAGAAGCCAACACTTTTGAAAAGGGACAGGGTCAAAGTAAAAAATAGAATAAGTGGGGGGCGAGATAGGATGGAAGGAAATATAGTTAGTCTTTCACAATATAACCGCTATGGAAATGTGTTGTGTAACTATACATGTACAACTTATGTTGAATTGCCTGTCTTCCTGGGGGGGGGGGTGAAGAGGGAAGAAGGGAAAGACTCTGGAACTCAAAGTTTCAAAAAACATGCTAATGCATGTTACATGCAACTGGGAAATAAGATGTACAGGCACTTGGGTATAGAATTCCATCTTACCCTCCTAGAAAGTTAAGGGTGATAGGGGAGGATATAAGAGAGAACTACTTTGGTGTGGGGGTAGGGGAGAGATGGGGTGAAAAATCTGTAACTTGAAATCTTGTGGAAATGTTGAAAAGTAAAAATAAATAAAAATTTTAAAAAGGATTAGAAGTTGAGGGGATGCCCATCAATTGGGGAATGGTTGAACAAGTTATGGTATGTGATTATGATGGAATACTATTGTGTTATAAGAAATGTTGAGCAGGATGCTCTCAGAAAAACCTGGAAAGACTTGCATGGGCAGATGCAAAGTAAAATGTCCTATGTACAAAGTAACAGCAATATTAGAGGATGATCAATTGTAAATGACTTAGCTGCTCTCAACATTACAGAAATCCAAGACAACTCTAAAGGTCTTATAATGAAAAATACTATCCATCCCCAGTGAACAAACTAATAATGTTGGAATACATATTGAAGCACCCTTTTTTTCTTAGAAAAATAGTAAACATCATGAAAATTTGTTTGAAAATAAAGTTCTAATGGACCTTGGTGCCCTCGGCCTGGGGAGGATGGGAAATGTCTGAAGTTTGCCACTCTGGGCACCCACTTTTATATGTGATCTCATCCAGCATTGCTGCAGGTCAGCAATCTATCAATTATGAGAAGACTAATTGATTTTATGTGGTCCGGATATGACGGGGAAGCCTGGAAGGCCCACAATTCGAGAGTACACTTTGACTATATAGGCCCTGAAGAGTAGCTGTTGGCTTGTTTGGAAGTTGTAACTCCACCAACCTCCAGGCTCCTTGAGTGTACAGGCTGTGTCTTAGTGGAAGACCCAGGTTCCAGTCACACCTCTGACTCTTCCAAGCTAGGTAACTATGGCCAAGTCTTTAGCCTCTCCACCTTAGTTTCCTCATCAGTACAGTGAGCATAATAACGCCACCTGTCAGCGTTGTTATCAGGCTCAAGGGAGATAATGTGAGCAGAGCTCTCTGGTCCTCTCAGTTCTTATTGTTCTCCATCTCGGTTACCTATTTTGACAATTCTTTTGGATTCTACAAACATTTATCAGGCATCTACTACGTGTAAGATATTGGTAGCAATCAGTCAGTCGACAAACATTTGATGAGCACTTTTTATGTGCTGAGTGCTGGGCTAAGCAAAACAACCTTTTCCCACAAGGATTTTATTCTCTAATGGGACAGTATAATTGAGAGAGAAAATTTTCATACCGGAAATTCCTTTTATTGACCAAATCACAGGTCCAGAACCAAAAATGTGCAAGGCATTATGAGAGGTCCTAAAGATACAGATGAAAATTACCTAGTTCTGCCCTTAAGTAACTTCCATTCTCCTTGAGGGAGGTGACTTAGTATAAAAGAATGATAGAGTCAGTGGTGATAGTCAGACAGATTGTTCTGGGAAGAATGTAAGGAGGAAGAGACTTTCAGTTGAGGGAGTCAGAGGTGGCAGCTAAGCCTTGATGGTAGAGAAAAATATTAACAGGCCGAGATGAGGTAGAATTGGATTGCTGGTGTAGAGTCCAGCTAGGTGAATGCATCTCCTGGAAGCTGGGATGATGGTGTAGAGCAGGGCTTCTTCAACTTTTTCCATTTGAGACCCTTTAGCACTTCTTAAACTGTGGGTTGCAACCCCATATGGGGTTTAAGAAGAGCTGGGTAGAGCACCAAGGGCTCTGCTTAGCTCTGAGAAGATGACTTGGTAGTGGATATGATTGGCACCCTTGGGGGACTTCCATTAGCAACCTTCCAGCAGCTGGACAGTAGAAGAAAAGACAGATGTTGAGAATGACCTGGGTTTTAGGGCTGGGAAGATAAGGAGAGGGAAGGTGATTCAAAGGTGGAGGAAAGGGGGTGGGAGGACCCTGGTCTGAGCTGTGAAGGGAGGGGTTAGAGCATGAGCTGAGCAGAGGAGAGTTTTCAGAGAAATGAGGTGGAAGTAAGTGGGAAGGACGGGACGTTGGGATTTGAGAGGGGAATGTCAGTTTTCAAGGTCTTGGAGGTGAATCTTCTCTAAATAACAGCGACCCAAGAGGGTGATGATGGAGATGGAAGACCCAGCAGCTGAGGAGGTGGCATACTGGTGATCAGCACAAATGTTGATGTCCTCAAGGATCAGAGTGGGGAGGAAGAGCGTGCAAACCACATACCACTCCTTGACTTGCAAGTGGGCAGGGAACTGCCCCAAGAATCCAGACCACGTGGCACATGATGGGCATTTGGTGCTCGTTGAATCACATTTGGCAAGGGGAAAGGTTGGATGGATAAAAGATTGGGGGCGGCCCTCTGATTATGTCTTCAGAGACTTTTGGTTCTTTTTTCTTTGTTTTACAGGGAGCAGCAATCAAAAGATTAGAAAGTTTTGCAGAAAACAAACTGACATAATGGTGATGGGGGGCGGGGAGGGCACGAGGGGAGTGTTGTTAGTGCTGAATTTTTCAGTTGCTTCATTTCTCTGTTTTGCAAATGGAGATTTGGCTTTAATAGGGATGATGAGTAAGAACTGCGGGAGTAGGGTTGTCATCAAGGAATGGTGAGCAGTTGGAGGCCTGATCAGCCAGCTAACAGATGCTCAGAGAGAATCAGGCTGTTTAGCAGGGATGAGAGCAACAGAGTGTCTAAGGGCTAAGGGCAGTGCACCAAGTAGTTAAGTCCCATATGAGGTTAAGATGCTGGGATGGAGAAAGGGCTGACTGCCATGGGGATGGCCATTATAGCAGCTTGGAGACAGTACGATGAGAGCTGTTAAGGTCAGGGAGGAAAAGAGTATACTTTGTGGGACACAGAGATCCTAAGGGGCCAGGCTCAGGCTACAGCCCATCTATTAGAAATTCTGGGTTCTAATTGGGATTAGAACTCAGCTACTTAGTACATCTGCAAGTCATGGGACCTTTCAGAGCCCAGTGTCCTCATCCATAAAATGGGGATGAAATAGCTGCCTTGTCCCTCTCAGGACTGCACGTTCAAGGGCATTAGGTGCCATTAATATCAAGTCATGCTTGAGAACACATGAGCACTCGAGGGATCTGTGATTTCTGTCAGTCTCAAGGACTCTCAGTGTGGGAATTTCCTTCATCCACCATTTCTGCATCCTCAAAAGAGGTAGAGACACTTGCTGAGGGTCTGACCTCTAGTGTCAGAGGCAGAATTTGAACCCAGGCCCTCCTGACTCCTAGGTCAGTGCTCTGCTCTGCTCAGCTAAGCCAGAACATCATCCACTTAAGGCTACTTCTAGAAAGTTTGCATCTCTACTGATAGGCTCTGGGAGCCTGGAGAACAAGCCATCAATACTTTGGACAGTGAAGGGCTGCTTTCCTTCCCCTTGGGCAGGAGTTTCCTCTGAAGCTGAATCCTAGGAGAGGGAGGGGTTTTGGCTTTTCCGTGTGCCTGGCTGCTGGTCTGTCTGCCTCTTTCTCTTGGCCTTGGGCAACTGACAAGGATGAAGAAAAGCTATTGCTGCCAATAAGAATTTATTCAGTGCTTAGCACGTTTCCTGGCCCATAGTAAATACTTCCTGGGCACGTTTTCATTCATTCCCTATGGGCTGATGCCACCCACAAAAAGGAGATTTCTGAAATCAGGAGATAGTGGCCCTATGAGCACATTCTGAGTCATGCACAGGCTTATGGCCTAAACTCATGCTGAATACTCATCATCACAATATTGTGCTATTGTGCCGTCTAGTAATTCGACCTTTGGAGACATTTGGGAGCCAGCAAAGCGAAGTGGTTTATTTAGAAAACATTTGCAGTTGTGTGGGCCCGTCAGCGTGAGACAAACCATTGAGGAGAGAATGCAGTGAGCAGGCTCAGGAAGCCCAAATTTGTAAATAATTAACAATGTGGACTATAATTTCAGAATTTCAACACGGTTTTCTTTTTCAAGGATTCAAGAGCCTATTTGTGTGGGATGGGATGGTGTGTGTTTGCGGGGGGAGGGTAGTTAAGTTTATAAAGGGCCCCAATGTGAGGGAATCTGTGGCTCATGTTGGAACTGATGCTTGCTGATTGCTTTCAAGGGCTGAAAGAGAAGGGGAGCAATTGTGTCTGGAAATGGACTAAGTTGAGATGCAGTCACTGAACAGCCACTGTTCACCCAGTCATAGCATTATTGGTTTGAGAATGGAAGGAGCCTTAGAAGACATCAAGTCTAACACTCCCCTCTTATAGATGAAGAAACTGAGAGGGGAAAGAACTTGCCCAAAGTCATATTGGTGGCAAGTAGAAGATTTGAATATGTGTCTTTTGACCCCAGATCTAAGTACCAGAAAGCCTCCTTGTCGGTCTGCTGAGTCTCCCCCTGGTACTAACCTGGCTAGTGCTCCAGCAAGCGTGCATGCTGCCGTGAGCACTCCTGCCTCTCTGAGGTCCTCTTGGGGCTTCGTTATTGGAATGATGCAATCCTTTGGCGGCGCCCATGGTGCCCCACTGGGATAGGGGAAAAATACCCACCTAAGCAGCTGCCACTCCTAAACTGGCACCACCAAAGAATCCTCCCCATGGAATAAGGGCCCTGGTACCACGGAAACCTGACTCCATCAACAATGCCAGCTCAGCTATCAAGAGGACGATGAGGAAATGGCTAGTGTGTGTGTGTGTTTGTGGCAGGCAGACCTCTCTAACTTCCTCACGCTAGTCCCCAATAATCATAATACATGTAATGAAATGAACAACCATACATATAATTTCCTTTAGAGCAAAACTATAGATCTGTGTAAAATTACTCCTAGATTTTTAACCATGTATCAGACAGGAGTGTTTGGCTATAATGATTTCTTATTGACATAATGACAACTTTAAGCTAAGCAGTTAAGACTATATATTTCCTCAATGGCCTTCCTACACACTGTAAATTGAAATGTACATTAAAACAGTCAATCTTAGTTTTCCAGCAACAGTGAGAGGGAATTGACTGTATTTTTATTAAAAATCTAGTATCTTGCAGAGATTAGACTATACTAAGTGTGAGCCATACACAAACATTCGTTGTGAGTCACACTCTTTAGGACTGGGCAGACATGAACCTGCTGGGCACAGCAGAAGGAAGTCTGACCATGGCCCAAGTATAGGCTATGTGACTTTGGCAAATCCTTTCACCCCAGAGCCATAACTAGGGAGGGGCAATTGGGGCAGCAAATCTGAAGGGCCCTGGAGGCACTGGGGTCCTTTAGCAGTGGCCACCCCAGAAGCAGGCTCAGGCAGGTGTCCCGAGGTCTCTGTCACCCTTTGTAGGGCAGAAGGCTCCTCCCCCACTCCCCTCTGGCCCCTGCTCATCTGGGAGTGCCTTTCCTGCTGCTCACCCTGGCTAGGTTTGATGGTGCTTAACCTCGGTAAGTTACAACTCTGCTTCACATTCTCTGGGCCTCAATTTCCTCCAGGTTCCTTCTAGCCCTAAAGTTGTGATCCCTTGAACTATGAGGAAAGGAGAGAGAGAGCCTGGGTGGAATCTCATTTCTTTGTTCGCTCTTTCCTTAGAAATGCCCAGACTGTGGGTTCTTGGAGACCATGTTCAGGCACTTAGGATTTTTAGCAATGCCAGAGTCCCAGCTGTCTCTGAAGCTTACACATTAGCCCTCGGGTCAGGCCTGGTTCAGGGCTTTGCAGGAGGTAACAGCGGCAGTCTTAGGGAACCAATTTCACAGTAAGAGAAGTAGTGGCAAGGATGAGACCAGTGAGGGAGACTGCAGGGGGACTGGGTGATTCATGGCACATGAGGCTCAGGCTTCAGAGATGGCCCTGCGGAGTGCTCAGACTTGGTGACTGGGAGGATGTCATGTCCCCTAGGCACTGACAGAAGGAAGAAAAGATGAGAGCATATGATGAGCAGTTTGACTCCAAAGTTTAAGCTGGTGAATAATTGAAGTGGCATGGACTCTTGAATGTAACACATGCTTCTGAAATGTTTGTAGGTGACGATGATGGGGCCAGTCATATCCTCCCCATTGACATGTACTCTCCACTGGCTTCAGGCCTAAGAGGATCTTCCAGAAGCTCAGGTAAAGCATTTGGGACAATGGGCCCTAGGACTTGCTGCCTGGAGTGGGAGCATTTGGACTTCCTCTCTTTGCAGAGGAAAAACTGAGGCTTACATGGATCATGTGATACGCCCAAAGTTGCATGTGTTATCATGTAGCAGAGGCAGGATTTGGACCCATGTACTCTGACTCCATCCACTCTTTCCATCAGAGATGGTCTACCAGGACATGACCATGGATGACAGGAAGCTCCGAGGAGTCAGATGTGGAATGGGGTGAGGAGCCAGACTCACCATGTTGCATGCAGCTGTTTTGATCATTAAATCCAAACAATTGTAAGTCCTTAAGAAACCACAAGGTGGGGACGGGGTCCCTAATACACAGCTTTTGTCGTCTGTCCAGTGTCTGGGTCATCTGTTTAAGAAGGCTCTTTCAATACATTGGAAATGGGAAATCTCGACACCTCCTCTTGTAGAGATGATGGTGCTGAATTGGACTGACATTCCTGAGTGCCCATTCACACTCATCAGTCTCAAACCATATTGCAACATGGGCACTGAAATGACCAGTGAGGGAAGAAATGCTCTCAGATTTTGAGGAGAAAGAATTTATTATTTTGGAACAAAATCTCCTTCCCACCTAGACTTCTTGTCTTCAGAAAGGAACGGATTTCTCCTGCCTTTCCTCTCTCCCTTCTTCCTGACAATGCAGATCATCTTAGAAAAATAGATGAAGTGGGACCATTTGCAAGCCTGACTCAGAGGCCTTCCCATGGACCCTCAGAGTGAGTGTTTTAATTGCTAGAAGCAAAATTAAAGGGGCCTTGCTTCTCCCTCCTTTCCCTGAAGCCCTTGTTTCTTTGGAGGAAATGTTCCCAAGGTTGGGCTTAAGAGGAGATTGCTTATGTGATATGATTTCAGGGGAGGTGGGAAGGTTATTCCCATCCCCTCAGTCCAAGAATACCTCCCTCAATTTGCTTGATGATGCCTGAAATTGCACAATTAGAGCTTCATTCCTTCGACTGTAACCTTTGCCCCCTGTTAAAATGCAAATACCTCTGGGAGAGTTAACTTCTAAGTCATCTACACCTCCGTTGTGAATGAGTCTATCAGATCCTTTCCTGAGAGTACCTGGGATGGGGGGGGGGGGTGAGGAGGGGGCAGGAAGCTACCACTGAGTTAGGGGGAAAAATACCAGGAATGCCAAAGATGACCTTTTCAGAGAGTTGGCCTTAGAAATAAAGAAGGAAACAAGCATTTCTCAGACACCTACTATCTGCCTAGCACTGTGTTAAGTGCCTTATAAATATCATATCATTTGATCCTTAGAACAATCCTGGGAGGTAGGTGCTGGTATTGTACAGTGGAGGAAACTGAAGCAGCAGTCAAAGGATTTGCCTAGGATTATCCAGGCAATAAGTGTCTCCTGACTCTAGGTGTAGAGCTCTATCCACTGTGCTACCTTGCTGCCTTCATCCCTAAAAGATAGATTTTGGTGAACATTGTTTTTTCTCAGAATAAAACCTATAGAAATAACCTTGATTTGCAGGAGGGGAGAGAGTAGAGATTGGAAGACCTGATAGGAGGCTAGCCCAGTGGTCCAGACAGCCAGTGTCTATTTCCATGTTATGGAGAGGGTGATCTCACTGGCCAGGTCAGTCTTGGGCACGTCCTCTCTGCCCATGGCTGTGCCAACACCAATCACTTGACATTCTGTGGCCCCTTTCATACACTACTGCTGCTGAACTTCCTAACAGTGGTGTGTGGTAGGCCATGCTGCCTCCATTTTCCAGGGAGTGTCAGAAGAGGGGCCCCACTGGGCCCCACTCACACCTAGCCTGAGGACACAGAGGACTAACACTTGGGCCTCTGCTTGCTACTCTTGTCTCTTGGCTCTGTGCTTGCTGGGAGTGAATTCTCAAGTAGTGGCATCCCTTCATAGTCATAGCCCCACTTCCTCAGCATGTGGATACACTGTCTATGTGGGCTCTTTAGCTTTGGGGACCAGGCAAGTAGGTACCTGTTTATCTACTCCTTGAGTGCCTAGCCATCCTAAACAGCTGGGGAGAACCATCCTGCCTTGACATCCTTCTGCCCTCTTAAATTTGAAATTTCATAAATGGAATTTACTATCTCCTTTCCCTGCCTTAAACCTGGCCCTCCTCCATTTCTCCTCCTAGTCACTCAAATATGTAAGTTCAGAATTCAGCCTTGTCTCCTCTTCCCAGTCTCTGAGCCCTCTGATCCAATCAGTTGCCATGTCCTGTTTGTTCTGTCTCAATGGTATCTCTCACCTTTCTCCATTTTTATGACCACCACACTAGTGCCTTACTGTGGTAGCCTCCTAAATGGTCTTCCTGCTTCCGGTTTCTCCCTCTTCTGATGTATCCTCCTCAAAGCAATTAAAATCACTTTCCTAAGAGACAAGTATGCCATGTCACTCTTCTGCTTAAAAAATATCTCTGGCTTCCTTTTACCTCTAGGGCCATGTTCCAAGTCTTGAGCTTGATATTCAAGGCTCTCCTTAATCTGGCTCCAACCTGCCCTTCCAGACATTCCACTTCACTCTCCTTCATGTGCCGGCCAGACTCCATCCAATCTCAACCTTCTATCTCCTGCCTTTGTGCCTTTGCACAAACCATTTCTCATGCTTGGAATGCCTTCCTTTCTTCGTTACTGCTCAAGATCTTTATTTTCCTGTATGGTTCAGATCTTCTCTCCTCCTTGTAGCCTTTTCTAACCTCCCTCTCTCTCAGCTGTTAGCGTTTCCTTCCTTCTCAGATTTTTGTTGTTGTTTGTGTCTGACTGACTCTTCACGACCCCATTTGGGGTTCTCTTGGCAAAGATACCAGAGTGGTTTGCCGTTTACTTCTCCAGCTCATTTTATAGATAAGGCAAACAGGGGGAAGTGACTTGCCCAGGGTCACACAGCTAGGAAGTGTCTGGGGCCAGATTTGAACTCGGGAAGATGAGTCTTCTTGACTCCAGACCTGGCCAGCCATCCACTGCACTGCCACCTAGTGGCCCTTATTCTCAGATTACTGAGTATTTATTTAATTGTCACTGTTTACATGTGCCTCAAGGAGCATGTGCCAGGCTTTAAGAAAGACAATCCAACTGAGAACCTATCTGGGATTGGTCTCCTCTACTCATGTATGGGCAGGAGTCCAAACACTGAGAGGGAAAGTTGCATTCCTCTCTGGTAAACAAAAACACCCAAGAAACTCAACTCCAAGAATGGAGGAACAAAGCAGTTTCATCAGTGAAAAAAGTAGAGGCAATACAGATGTGAAGAAGACTGCAGCCTGAGAGATGAACAACACGGGACTGATGGTCTGTTTGTCTATGGGGAAAACAAGAGCAGGTGCAGACTCATCTTCCTGAATTCAAAACTGGCCTCTGACACTTCCTAGCTGAATGACCCTGGCCAAGTCATGTAACCCTGTTTGCCTCAGGTTCCTAATCTGTCAAATGAGCTGGAGAAGGAAATGGCAAACCATTCCAGTATCCTTGTCAAGCAAACCCCAAAATAGGGTCACGAAAAGTCAGACACGACTGAAAAAAATGACTCAACATTGGGAAAGACAATGCTGAACTAGGAAAAAGAGCAAGCAGATTATGACCCCTCAGGCCCTGCTTCCTGGAGTTTGCTCCCCTCCACCTTCCACGTGCTAAATAGACCAGAGTACCCAAAGGATGTCAGCCCTTTCTAGTCTCATTGCTGTCCTGAATAAATATTGGGTTTAAGTGTTCATTGGAAGCCTTGGTTTGTTTGCACATGTGGAATCTTATGTCCCTAGGGGAGAGCTAAAAGGAGTCAGATTATGATTTTCCCAAAGAGAGAATCTGGGTGGGGACACAAACCATGATGACATTTTTGATAATTCTCTGAGACTGAGCTCTCAGCTGACACAAAGGTTACATAATGAATGCCTTTCAAAGATGTTAACAATCCATTCCATGGAATAGGAGTCTGGGAGGCCTGGAAGAATCAGGCAGGCCCTTTTTTGTCTTTATGCTATTCTTTCCAAGTGACAGCAGAGTGTTAGCTCTAGAAGGAGGTTCTTCAGAAGTCATGTATTTTATTTGACCATCCATTCATCCAAAGCGCCTTGAGTGGGGGCGGGGTTAATAACACAAGATTAAGTGGAGCAAAGACCTCTCCTTTTAGAGGAGAAATTGAGTTTTTGGTCAATCATTTCTTTTGACTTCAAGTGAAAGGAACTTTCTGAAAACGGATATATGCTACCATTGGAGTGGTAATCGCAATGATGATGATTAAGGACCCAAGTTCACACTTTTTTAACCTAGAAGGCAGGAGAGATACACAGCATGGGGAGAGATTTTATTGCCCAATGGCGTGCCTTATCTTGCATTATAAGATTAGCAAAAATCTTAGAGGCTGCAAAATTGGAGACTTCTATCTCCTTCTTCATGAAATTACAAATTACCACTTACCCTAGTGGTTCCACTACTGATAGGTAATAATATTCTTATTCTAATTGTGTTCAGTCCAGACAAGATGGAGATTATACCAATAGGGAGGGAGAAACCTCTGGAGAATATAGTAGGGTGATCTCACCTCTTTGGACCAAGAGGTAGATGGAGTTGCTTCTCTTCTGGGTCTGACAGGGTCTTAATTTGCTGAGTGGGTAGACCACTTTAGCTTTTTTCACCCAAGTTTATTTCTCATCCAGTTAACTTTTTCATCTTCCTAAGTTTGAATCTCATTCTACATGCCAGGAAAGCTGAACAGCAGGGACTCTGCAGAAACAGGCCTCTAAAGTAAGGACTAGAACCAGCCTGCCTCAAGAAGAGCATGGGTGTGAGAGATCGGAATGGAGCATAAGGTCATAAGCAGTGGGGCAAAGCAAGGGAAGTAGTCAGGAAGCCAGAGTGTGTACAGAGAGCAGAAGTGAAAACAAAGTAGTAGATCAGAGTTTAGGTGAGCAGTTCAGAGAGTCTTTAAGGCCCAGAGACATTCTGAGATTTAGCCTGCCTTGCACAGAAAGCCTTTTAATGTTCTTCATTGCCAGAAAGTGCAACATTAGGCGAAATAACATCACAAGGGGCATTTGGTTCCTTGGGAATGGTGTTCTAAAATGGACAGTTGGCTGAATGATTTAACCATGGGATTGTACCACTTTTGTAGTGGGGTGTAGTTGTGCCATGTTCATGATGAGACTGGAATCACATTGCTTGGGGCAGCCTTCTGTGGGCTAGGCCTCCCTTCTTGCTGCTACAGCTGAATCCAGTGAATACCTTTCCATGGTGTGACCAGCCCTAGGTCAAGAGGCTTCCTTCAGTTCAGCCAGTACTGATTAATAAGCACCTACCTTGAGGATTTTGTGCCAGCTATTGGGGTCTAAAGACAAAAAGTGGAAATGGCCCTTGCTCTGAGCTTACATTCTGCTTGGGGATACAGATGTGAGCACAGATAAGTAAACACCAATCATATATGAAGTAATTTCAGGAGGAAAGAGTCCCCCAAACTGGGGAGCCATATGGATAGCATTTATATAGAACTTTACAGAAGTTCTGTCTCTTGATCTTTGCAACTCCCCTTTGAGGTAGGTGTTGCTGTGCTACCCATTTTACAGATGAGGATACTGAGGTTGAGAAAGGTAAAGAGACTTAACTAGGGTGACACACTAGTGACAACTAGGGTGAGAGTCAGGATTTGAACTTGAGTCTTCCTCACTCTAGGTCCCAGGCACTACCCACTGTTCCACCTCACTGCCCAGGACATGAAAGGCCTCGTGTGACAAGGGGCATCTTTGAAGGAAGCCAGGTTTCTGCTGCCTTACCCATTACACAAATCAATGTTTCTGGCAGAGTTTGTCAGCATGTTTCCTAAATTTATAGGCCAGAAGAGTCTCCTCTCTGCCTCACTTCAGAGACTTGGACCTCGGGCCATACTCTGTGGCACAGGGAGAAGATCTCTGTACTTCAAGTCAAGATACCCAGATTTGCACCTCAAATAAGACTTAATGTGTGACCATTGGCTTCAATATTCCCATCTTCAAAATGGAAATGCCTCCTTCTCAGGATAAACATGAGGAAGCCCTTTATTGACCTTTCGAGGGCTGTAGGCATATGAGGGGCTTGGGGCGGGGGGGGGGGGGGGGAGAAATGTCTCCATGTAGGTGCTAGCTCTGTCTCTACATTATAGCCAGGGGCCTGGGTTCAGACATTGTCAGCTGTCTCCTTCCTCCCCTCTTCTTCTTCTTCTCGTCCCCCCAATCCAGGAGAACAGACGGTCTCCTTAGTGATTTGAGGGGATTAAGAGTGGGGGGGAATCAGAGGGAACCCTTCTGGAGAAGGTCTCCATTTCCCTCCCCCCCCCAGAACCTGCAGAAGACTTCCTTCCTCAGGACTATAGCGGCCAGGCCTCCACCCCACAGTACAGAGGATCAAGCAGATTGTTCTCTCCTGGCCCCTGGGACACTTGGCAATGGGCCATTTCAGCAAATTTAAGAAAAGCAGGCCTTTGGAACATGAAATGGGGCCTGCAAACACAACGACATTGTCACATTCCTTTAATGTTCACATAAAAGCTGTTAAGTGTAACAGAAGTTGGGGATAATTATTGTAGTTGGTGATTTCCAATAATGTTGGAGGATTTCTCAACTTCACTTTCCCCCAGTAAATGTTGGCATTCAATGTTTTGCTTTGCATAGCCATTTAGGCAGAATTCAACATTTTGTCCAGTATTGAATGGCTCACTAGGTAGAGACCAGGGACTTTGTAAATTGCCTTTTTTCCTCCCTAAAATAAAAGTCATCCTGTCCTTTCCCCAGCTCCAGCAGAGAGGGCCACACCTTGCTTCCTCTGCCCTCCCCCAAAGCAGAGAAAGTGAATTTATGTGTAATTTCCCATATAACCTAGAACCCCACCCCCTTCTTCACCACATACAAACAGTTCAGTTTCTTTTTTTTTTAATACTGAATTCAGTATCAATTTATTTTTTT
>CM053582.1:53083093-53106949 GCA_028627135.1 Pseudochirops cupreus | reverse complement strand
GTGGGGCTCTGCTTCCAGAAGGGAAAGCTCTGTCCCAAATCGCTGAGGTCCTCCCAGCTGCCGTAGCTCTTAGGGAGAGGCTGGGAACTCTTCCTATATACTTCCGGCAGACTGGATAATAAAGACTCCAAGATGGAGGCCCAAGACGGTGATCCATCCAGGCCACTCAACGCGAGAGCTCTGGCTGAGAACAATCGCTCAGTTCCCCTGCTGCCTGCAGGCCGCGGGCGGGAAGCTGCAAAGCCTAGGCGGGTGCAAAACCTCTGCCTTTCGCTTTTCCACTCTGGAGGCCTTCTGGCCGGATTGCTTATCTCCCCCTTTCACAATTCCCATTCACAGCTGCCGCTAATCCGCTGACCTGAAGCTCCTCAGGTCCTCCAGTCCAGCCGCCCCTGGGGCCCAGCCGTGGCTTCAGGCCAGGCTGGTTTCGGTTCGCAGTGCTGATATGGTTCCTCATATCCGAGCTGACTTTAGTGGGAAGTATCTTTGTGTGTGTTTTGGAGTTCTAGGATTGGTTTAGAGTCCTATTTTATGGGTATTTTGGGGTGGCTATGTGAGAGCTGCAGTATGTTGCCGCTGCTACGCCGCCATCTTGGCTCCGCCAACAGTTCAGTTTCTACCTGTGTGCATTTTTGCAGGCTTCTTTCTGTCCCTGGAAACTACTCCTTCTTCATCATGGCTATTTGAATTCCCTGTCTTTTCAAGGATCACTTAGGGCAGTGGTTCTCAACCTTCCTAATACTGTGACCCTTTAATACCGTTCCTCATGTTCTGGTGACCCCCAGCCATAAAATTATTTTCGTTGCTACTTCATAGCTGTAATTTTGCTACTGTTGTAAATCGTAATGTAAATATCTGATATGCAGGATGTGTTTTCATTGTTACAAATTGAACATAACCCACGGGTTGAGAACTGCTTAGGTCATGTGAGTGGCCTTTTTTTAGTCTATCCATTTTTACTGCTGTCTCCCAACCCTGCCAAAATGAATTTATACTTATTTTTGGAAATTTTGTCTATCTGCCTATTTATCTATCCCTTAGTAGACTATCAGCCCTTTGAAGGCAGGGACATTTTTGTTTTGTCTTTGCATCTCCAACACTTAGTGCAGGGCCTGGGATACAGCTGGTTCTTAATTGACGTGTGTTTAGGCAAATGCTTGGTGAGCTTGTGCAAGCCAAGTCCTCAGGCAGCAGAGTGCTTTAGAGTGCTTAGTGTGTGCCTTTGTTTCCACCAGGGCCGAAGACAAAATGAAAGCCAGTGAGGTCTGGGACCCAGAATTCCTGGCGTCTGGTCCCTGGGTCCCAGGCATGTTTTAAGTAACCCATTGGTAAAATGCATTGTGGTTCTGCTAACAGTGCTGTTTGTTGGTCAGTCCGTACACGTCTTCCCTGGTTCTTGTGAATTCTTCATATTCATCCTCACATTCACACATCACTCTTTGTTCAGCCATTCCCCAATTAAGGGACTCCTACTTAGTTGCTAGTTTTTTGTTATTACCAAAAAGTGTTCCTAGTAATCATTTTGTACTTGTACTTCTGACTTCCCCGAGAGAGAGGCCTAGTCTAGTAATGCTATCTCTGGCTCAAAGGGTAGGGACTTTGGGGGCATACTTCCATATTGTTTTCCAGAACCAGTGCCCTCATTTTTAGGAGAGAGAACAGTCCAGAGAGGGTAGTTGTGTGGCCATAACCATTTTGGGATATTTGGGCCTTGGGACTATCTGGGCCTTGGCCATGTGGCTCATCTTCCCCTTTACC
Organism: Pseudochirops cupreus; assembly: GCA_028627135.1. Classification (NCBI taxonomy): domain Eukaryota; kingdom Metazoa; phylum Chordata; class Mammalia; order Diprotodontia; family Pseudocheiridae; genus Pseudochirops; species Pseudochirops cupreus. The sequence goes on along the minus strand of CM053582.1, from coordinate 53,105,191 downwards.
AGTTACTTGGATTTTTCCTTGTCCCCATACCGATTTCTAGGGTTCCATTGAAATTTCCCTATTTGGCATTTAAAGCTTTTTCCTTCCTAGAACCTACTTATCTTTCCAGATTTTTTCATATTTTTCCCCCCTTACGCATTCTGTATCCCAGCCAACCTGGTCTACATCTCCCTCTTCTGTCAGTGCACCTTTCCACAGGCCCGTCTCCCATACCCAGAATGCACTGTACTCAGGGCTCAGCTCAGGTGGCACCTCTTACCCAGGGCCTTTCCTGCTGCTTCTCTCCGCTTCTCACTCCATGTTCTTTGTATTCCTCCTTCCCCACCTGGCCACTAAAATGACTTTGTGTTACTTCACGGACATTTTGTATCTAGGTGCTGGAGGACCAGCTGGGTGGTGAGGATCCAAGTCCTACCCCCCCCCACCCCCATCCCTCCTTGAGATCTTAAACCCCTCTGGCCCCCTGGCCCTAGGGTAAATGGGACTGCTCAGACCACTCAGATCAGTGGGAGACCCCCAATTCTAATCCTTCCTAAGACACTGGAGCTGCAGGCCCTGAAGTCTACCCTGCTGTTACCTCTTGTAAAGAACTTCCTGTCATTTACTTATTATTGCACTCAGTAAATCAGTCAACACATTGAATCATAGGAACTCCAGGATTGGAAAGGTCCTTGGGGACCAGCTAGGCCAACCTTCTCATTTTACAGCTGAGGAACTGGAAATCACCAAGGTTCTGGGACTTAACACAGTAAGTGCCAAAATCAAAACTTCATCTCCAGGGTGCCACTGACTCTGCCATTCTCTCTCTCTGTCTCTCTCTCTCTCTTTTTCCCCCTCTCTTCCCCCCCTTTCCCCCCCTCTCTCTTTCTCTCACTTTCTCTTTTTCTCTCTGTCTTTCTGTCTCTTTTTTCTCTCACTCTTTCTCTGTCTTTTTTCTTCTCTCTCACATTCTCTCTCTCTGTCTCTCTTACTTTCCGTCTGACTTTCTCTTTGTCTCTCATTTTCTCTCTGTCTCCCTCTATGTGTCTCTCTGTCTCTCTGTCTGTCTCTCTCTGCATCTCCTTCAGTACTCTGTACTAAAACAGGCATTCTTTGCCTTTGGTGTGTCCTGGATCTCTTGGGCATCAGTCTGGGGAAGAAGCCTAGGGATCCCTTTGTAGAAAATAAAATATGGGGCATCTCTCAGAGACCAGTGCTATTGAAATAGTTATATGAAGATCTAAAAAAAAAAAACCCAAGGTCACGGGTCTATTTAGGGAAGATCAGATCTCTGGGTCCCTCCAGTAATAATGATGATGATGCTAGTTAGCATTTATACAGCACTTTCTTATCTTATGTTATCTAATTTGCTCCTGACAACAGCCTTGAGAGGTAGATGCTATTATTGTGCCCGTTGTACAGAGGAGGAAACTGAGGCAAGCAGCAATTAAATGACTTCCATGTAATGCAGCTAGTAAGTTAACAAGACTGGATTTGAACTCAGGTCTCCCTGGTTGCTGGTGCAGCACCCTACCTACTGTGCCACTAGCTCCCTTCAAGCAATGGCATTGGTGATTGGTGACTTCTTGAGCACCTGCTTCCTAGATTGGAGCCTAGAGCCACACATTGTGTGAACGTTCCCTGAAGTTTCTAAATAGCCTAAATTGTTGATGATCATGGTAATGAGATTTGGTGACTGGCGCTTTGGTCTGCTACAAAAGGGAGCTCATTCTCCTAGGCCCGAAGATCAGTGATTCTCAGAGAGTCGTTGACTCCCTGCTGGTCTCGTTCCTTAGAAAATCATTGAATTGTGGAATGTCAGAGCTGAAAGGGAGCCTTAGACAACATTGGCCTCTCTTACTCTCCACTTGATATTCCCAAAGAGGAAACTGAGGTCAGAAAAGTTGAGTGACTAATTGAGGGTCCCACAGATAGGAAGTTACAGTGATTTCAGTTGACTGAAAGAGTGAGTACACATCTTCTACCCATCACTCTCTGCTCTGCCTTGCGGAGAGCAACCTCAGATGTCTGCTGGTGAACTGGAGTGCTACTGAGCCAGTCATATTTGTTGCTATCACTTGATAATCTGTAGTTTTAAGAGGCAGATATATTAAGCGTTGGAAACAAGTTTTTATTGCACAGATGTCTTTTGATCTTTTTTTTTATTGGAATACATCCCACAAGGACTATTAGTTGCAAAAGAAAAAGTATTTGCTAATGATACAGCTTAAAAGCAAAAACAAAAATTACAGCTGTCTGCTTGAGAAAGGCCCTCCTACGGCTCATTTATAGATTTTCAAAGTGAAAGGTTCTAGAAATGGAAAGGATAACTGACAGCTCTATATCTGTAATGCAGTCAGCTCTGGGGAGATTTATGCATATACTACAAGGGGAAAAAAAGCCCAGAACACTTTGTATAGCTTTTAACGTGAGACCTCTTTCAGCTTGTAATCCCTCATGTAACTGATCAGTTCTCTATCAATAGGAAGAAATATGGAAGGTGTCTTTGATGGGGCCTTGCCTTCTACTCCTTTTATCAATCAAATTGCTATTCAAGTCCTTCCCCCTGTTTGAGGCCCAACCCTGGCGATAGATATTACTTCCCAGGCAGAGAACTGACCAATTAGAATATGAGCTCCCAGTCCAACTTCTTGGGGAGCCTAGCGCAGGAGAAATCACACTCCAGGGCTTTGGGAACCAACTGTAAATAATCACTCAATCACGTCATTCAATAAAAAAGAGCGATTTACGAATCTTAAAGGATCACGTAAATGTGAGTTTATTATTGTTATTATTCATTATGCTAACGATTATCATGGCAGAATGAGAAATGACCATAAAACACTAGAAGCTTCTGAGGGGGAAGAAAATCCTGCCCAGCTGGAGGGAACTGAGAAGACTTTGTGGAGGCGGTGGTATTCGAGCTGCTCCTGGAGGATGGGGAAAATTTGGACAGGTAGAAATGCAGCAGATGGCTATTCCAGGCTTAAAGGGGAGCCTTAGGCCAGGGTTCTTAACCTGGGGACCACAAACTTGCTTTTTAAGTATTTTAATAACTGGATTTCAGTACAATTGATTTCCCTTGTAATTCTGGGTATTTTGTTTATATGTTTTGAGGAATGAACGAGAGTTTTTAAGCTGTAGCATAGAGTACATGAAGGGGAACAGTGGGAGAAACATCTGGAAAAATAGGTTGGGGCCAGGTGGGGTAAGGCCCTGAGTGCGAGGCTAAGTAATTCAAACTTTTTGAGCCATTTTAAGCAGGAGACTGTTGTACTTTGGAAAGTTAATGTAACAAGGTATATAGTGTTGATTGGGGCCCCTTGCCAACACCTGGAAAACCCTCTGGGGTGGATGGGATGGTACCTCTCCTTCTCACTATAATCACATAATCTCTTTTATGTGTAACACCCATTAATTTACTGTTTATGTGTAAGACTGAGTTACCAGAGGATAAGCTCAGAATATTCTGGGATTTCCTAAATTTATAGGCACATCTAGGGATTGCAGGACTTTGGAGACGGGTCTCAGACCCTCAGTTATGAATGCCCTGGATATTCTCAGTCAGGAGGTGAAGACCCATCCCAATCTGCCTCCACCTCCCTTTCTGATCATACTTTCTTTCTCCCCTTTCTGCACTTTTGACTCCAAGTGTAACTGACCTAGCTCTTTGCCATTCATGCTATCCCATCTCTCCTCTGTTCTTTCTCGAGGCTGGTCCCTCCCATCTGGACTTCTTCCTGGTGGCATCAGTACCTCTAGCTTCCTTCCAAGTCCAACTAAGGGTCTACCTTTGTCTGAGTTCTTCTTTGTTTTCCTCTTTTTCCACCTTAGTGTTCCTTGTTATATGAAGAGGTGTTGGCATTTTGGCATCATAGGACCTTTGGTTTAAGTCTGGCATAAGTCCCTGAACCTCTCAGCACCCAGGGAAACTCTGCTAACCCTCAAAGTTACAGAGTAGTTGCCTGTCTGCTTCAGCAAAGGGACTTTCCTGGCTGGGAATTCCTTTTTCCTCCTCCTATTAATGGCTGTCTAATTTAGTTTTGGGCTGAGTAATTTACTAGTAGTATCAAATAGCATGAAAACATAGTTAGCCATTAAAACAAGCTCCAGCTCGTTGCAGTGGGACTCACAGCCAATGCTGACTCTCCCTTTCCTTCTTGTCCCACATCCAGGCTGGGAGCTCCCCATGGTGATGGAAGCCTGCCCTGCCCCACCCCCCTAAAGCTTCCTACCAATGTAGATTGTATTGTTCTATCTGTATGCCTGTCGTATTCACCCAGAGGACCCAAGCTCCCTGATGGCCAAGGCAGTGCCCTTTGCCTTGTGCCCTGTTCCATGTAGTAGGTACTCAAATGTCTACAGAATCAAATAGGCCAGGGTGTAGCAGGCCTGGCATCTGAAAGTGGGGTGGCAGCTCTTCCTTGGGCTGAAGTACTAAATGACGGATGAAGAAGCTGGCCGGGAGTTAGCCGCCTGTCTCAACGTTGCTTTTCCCTGGTGTGCATTCAGTGGCACCAGGAGACCAGTATCTATTTCACACTCCAGTTCAGAGCTGCTCCCTCCACCTGTGAAATGTGTTGCCTTGGTTGGTGCTTTGTGATTATGGGCCATGAATTATTTATCTGCATATTGGGGCGGAGCCCGCTGCTCCTACCAAGGTGCCCTGAAGCCCAGCTTTCATTTTCCTCCTGTTGTTCCACTGACTTCGGGTAAAAGGGCTGTAATTTACTTAGCTAATAAAGCTGTTAAACTACAGTATAATATTTGTCCATCTTCGTTAAAGAGAGGGAAATAATAGGCTTGTTTACTGAGTAGGCTCTTTGCTGCCACTGGCTGAGGCAACATTCATTTCTCTAGCATTGCCTCAGTGGTTCAGGCAGGAAAGGAAAATTCAGGAGAAAAAGATGAAACGGGACAGTACAGGATGGGATGAGCAGAAGCCTGTGGGTGATGGGCTGAAAGGGATGTAATGCTAATTAAAGGCGCAAAGTGGAGTTACATTTTGTTAGAACATAAGCTCTTTGAGGCTAAGAACTTTCTGACTCCTGTCTTTGTCTTCCTATTGCCTAGCACAGCCCATGGCATGTAGCAGGCATTTAATAAACGCTTATCAATTGATTTATTGATTGAATAAGCAGAGCATAAGCCTTGGGCATCTCCATTTGAGGAAATCTCCCATACCAGCCATGCTTATGCCAGACCTTGGTCAGGCCTATGACTCCCCAGACTTCTTCCTGACCACCACCATCCTGGCTGCCTTCTCCTGGCAACATTTCCACCTCTCTGGTCTCCTCTGCTTCGTGAGTTCATGCCTGGAAGCTCCATTTGAGGAAGTACCCACACCAGGCATCCTCGCTTCAAACCCTGCTCAGCTCATGGGGCACCATTTTGGCCTTGCCATCCTCCCCACAGTTTTTTGTTTCAGCTCCAGTTTATGTGTTGTTTTCCTGGTTAGAATGTAAGTTCCTTGAGGGCAGGGACTGGCTTTCCTTTTGCTTCTTAGCACCAGACCTGGCCTAGGAGAAGCCCTTCAGGAATGCTTTCTCTATCTCTCCAGATAGTTGGAGATGTTATCTTCAATAGGGAGCACAATGAGGGACTCAGTAAATGTTGATTGGCTTTAGCTGCATTTGTTTAAGGCTTTCTTCTTTTGCCATCTTTGGAGCCCCTCACAAATGGAGGACCACAGGAAACTTTGGGTAGCTTTCTGTTTTTCCAGCTGCCTTCTACTATCCCATTGATTAGGCTGACAGATCCATATCCAATGCCTAATATTTGCTCAGAACTTTTTAGAGCCTCTGTAGTGGGAGCAACATTGAGCATTGTCACTGCCAGAGACATAACTAGTGGGTTTTTCATCCTGGAAAACAGTGTATATGACAAATCATTTATTTAAGACCAATTCCCTTGAAGGGGTAAGTGGATAAAGAGCTCTCCTAGTACAAAAAGAAGTAAAGAAGCTAAATATTTTAATGATTCTTGCTGACTTGTTATTAATTTCAATTGTTTCTATGCTGCTGAAAGGACTGTGAGCGCTGTTAGTTTTTTGTAAAATCTGACACCCCAGGGTAAAGTTCTGCTTGCCCCTCCCTAGTTACTCTGATTCATGAAATAAAAGAGGGAGGTCCAAAACCACAACTTCTTTCCCTTACCTTTACTGACCCTCTAGCTTAACTGTATGTCTAGGTTTTCCCACAGCTGATTGTGGATGAGGGCTCAGTACAATCCGTGTCCTACTATCACGTCAGTGTAAATGTTCTGAGCACTTTCACCAAGCTGCGCTAAGTACTCCAGATAGTATCATCTGTGTCTCCCACATGAGGAAACTGGCTCAGAAAGGTAATAAATGAGAAGGCGGCAGAACTCCCACTCAGGTCCTTGGAATCTGGTGCTGTTAGCACTAATCCAAACAGTATGTGCTGAGTATTGGCACCTAGGCACCCCATCACCCAATCAGCTGTGTTGTTTAGCTAGTGCCTGAGCAGACCCGTTTATGCCTACGTATTCTTCCAGCAAGGGGCAACTAGATGGAACAGTGGATAAGTGCCAAGCCTGGAGTCAGAAAGACCTGAGCTCAAATCTGGCCTCAGACACGTACTAGCTGTGTGACCCTGGGTAAGTCACTTAACTCTGCCTCAGTTTCCTCATCTGTCAAATGAGCTGGAGAGGGAAATGGCAAACCTCTCCAGTGCCTCTGCCGAGAAAACCTGTGGTGGGATCACAGAGAGTTGGACATGATTGAAAAATGACTGAACCATATTCTTTTTTTTTTTTGCTTTTTTGGAGGGCAGTTGGGATTAAGTGAATTGCCCAAAGCCACACAGCTAGTAAGTGTGTCAAGTGTCTGAGGTCGCATTTGAACTCGGATCCTCCTGACTTCAAGGTCGGTGCTCTATTCGCTGCGCCACCTAGCTGCGCCCATGAACCATATTCTTCTATCAATAGTCTGTGAGGAATAGTGGCTAGAGAGCTTGTTTTCGAAGTCGAGATGACCCAAGTTCAAGTTTTACCTCTGTCCTTATTTTCTGTGTGATTCCCTGGCATGTCACTTCACTCCCAGGACTCCTAATCCCCCAATCCTACACAACTTTACAATTGGGAGTTGTAAAGGAGGTTTCAACCTGCTTTGATAGGAGTTTCCTTACCTGGGAGTACCCTGTACCAATGAAATCTCAGGCCTAGTTCCTATCCTTCCACCAAAGGCATAGTCCAATTTCTCACAGGAGAGTGGACGTGACCCTAGCATCACAGAGCCAAACTCCAGTCTAGGAATGGGTTGCACTAACCCCTTCTCTAGCCTGCACATCAGCCCTGGTATTTAGATAGTCATGTGACTTCCTGATCTGGGTAGCTGCTTGCCAGCCAAGTTAGTGGGATGGTAAGCAGTGAGACCCCTGGGTGGGGTGGGGATAGATAGGAGGTGATCTGTGCCAGGCAAGGCAACCCCCACCGCCACGACTGGAAGTAGTGATGGACACAGTGCCCAGGGCCCAAGGGCCATGCAGGTATCAGTCACCATATGCCCCTGGTGGCTGGTTCCATTTCTGGTCTGGCTCTGACAACTATTCCCTATGGAGGCCCAACCTGGCCACTCCTGCAGGTTCTACAGCCCTGCCTTCCCAAAAGCCACAGCAGCTAAAGACCCAGGAGAAAAATGGTTCTGGGTGCTGTGAAAGGGTTCACATCCACAAATGGAAGAAGAGGGAAAGGGAAGAGGAATAAGCACTGATTAATCACTTACTGTGTGCTAGGCACCGTGCTAAGTGCTTCCCAATGATTATTTCATTGGATCCTCACGACAATCATGAGAGGTAGGGGCTATTATTATCCTCATTTCGCAGATGAAGAAACTGAAGCAAACAGAGCTGAAGTGACTTGCCACTGGTCCCACAGGAATTGCATATCTGAGGTGGGATTTGAAATCAAGTCTTCATGGTTCCAGGCCCAGGGCTTTGTACACTGTGGCTCCATCTAACTCCTTCACTAGAATGCCACTAAGGCACTGGTAAGACGGCTGGACCTTGCCATCTTCCCTGCGACAGAGCCCTCCTCTGGGTGCTGTCTCCCCCCCATGCTAATGGGAGCTCCTCAGCTTTCACTTTTCTACCTGCATCCCCAGCCTTATTAGCACAAAGCTGGGCACAAAGTAAGCCCTTAATACTTTTTTGTTTATTCAGTCATCAAAAGGAGATAAAGCTTTCATGCCTTGAAGTGCTAAATAAATGTCAGTTGTCCTCATTGTCCTATCTGTGAAACTATTGGTAGAAGAAGGATTAGAGGTCCTTTAGTGAAGGGAGAGTCGGCCCCAGGGAAATCCTAGCTCATGCAGAGAATGCACAAGAAGAAGGGCTTCACCATTGGCCCCCTCACACACCTCCTGCCAGAGGGCGCTCTTGGGTCCAGCCATTCTTGCAGATTGCAGTCCTCCTCAATGGCATTGTCCTCCAAGACTGGGGCTAAAGAAGTATGCCCATCCCCTGGGGGAGGCAACTCTGGCTCCCAGGGCAGATCAGCACCTTTTTATTTGAACAACTTAGGGGCCTCGAGAGTTGCCTGGGACACTGAACTGAGTGACTTTTCTAGGGACTTGAGCCCAAGTCTCCTGGACTTTGAGGCCAGCTCACTGTCTGCACACCATCCTGCTCTCTCTTTGAACATTCAAGGCAGCAGAATCTTTTTAAAATAACAATTTCCACCAAGTTTCATTTTTTTTAAATGAACAAGGATTGCTTTTTGTCCCTGCCACCTTCCTGGGTGATTTGGGTCCTAAGTTGGAAAGCCTACCTCCGAATGGCTGGCTTAGTAAATCAACTCGGGTTAATATCAGGAAGAGCCAAGTCCATGATGCTATCGCTGTGCTCTGTGGGGCAATATGTACCCAGTGAATTTAATCTGACTTCCCAGTCACAGAGAGAAAATTGAATTATGTAAATACTTTAAGATCTCAAGGAAGTCTGAACATTAAAAAATTGGAAAAGAGGAATGCATAGCAAGAGCTTGGTTAAGTTTTGCAGATCTCTTCTTGTGTTTATAGCAAAGACAACACTAGAGAAAAGTGGGTGAGAGAGTCATATGGTAGCCTAAGGGATTCAAGATTTAGACCTGGAAGACATTAGAGGCCATGTAGTCTAGCCACTCATAGCATGAGAGTGGAATGAGGCCCAAGGCATGATTAAATGGCCAGTGTGATGCAGCTGGCCAAGCTGGTGGGGAGCTTCCCCCAAGTGTAGATACAGGGGAGGGCCCTTCCCATGGGGCAGAAGGGGTGCCATTCTTCCCCTTGGGAGCTCCTTAGGCCCACCAGAATGAACCAGGCAGTAGGAGTCCATGCTCATTTGTGTGCTTTTGTACCTCTGATTTGAGTACTGTGGCTCTGAATTTGCCACTTGGATCAGATCAGACCAGGTCACTCCAGTATCTTATAGGGGAAGAAACTGAGGTCCAGTGACACTAAGAGGCTCAGGTTAGGTCTCGTGGATAGTAAGTGGTAAAGCTGGAATTTGAACTCAGGCCCTGTGGTTCCAAGTCTATTGCTCCTTCCCCTGAACCATGTCTGTATTCATTTCTTATAAGGTGAATATGAAAGAACTCATACTTTATTGGAGTGTTCTGAAGTTCATTTTGAAATCCATCCAGACTAGAGCACCTGCTCTGCCTGTGATGATGGGTTGGACCAAGCTGACTAGCCTCTTCTGAGGGAGCAATGGCCAGAGATTGCAGTTCTGGAGGCTGTCGTTCGCTGTGTACAAAGAGCTGCGTTTGGTGTTATCCAAAGACAAAACTAACCCCTGCCTTCAGGGAGCTTGCCTTCTCTGAGGAGGACAGGTACAACATCTTCATAGAGAAGTAACTCTCAGCTATAGAAAGTAGCTACTTTAAGAGGAAGAAGGTACTTACACCTCGGGGCATCCTGAAAGGACTCATGTAGGAGAGGGTGCCTGAGTTGGGCTTTCTAGGGATTCTACCAAGTTGGTCATGAGGAGGAAATCCATTGTAGACATGGGACTACAGGGGAGAAGAATGAGGTGGGTGCTGGAATGGGATACATGGAGACAGCAGGCCAGTTTGAGTGGATCAGGGAGAGAGAGGGTGCCCTCTGGCAAAGGCTTAGGTCATCTGTTATACAGCAAGCAAAGCTCCATCTCCAACCCAATAGCAATGGAGTTAGGGTTCAGAGCAAGCCCTTGCGACCCTCTTGCATTGTTTCTCTGCCCAGCTCCCTCCCTCCTACCAAAGATTCTCCAGGTCCCAACCATTCTTCTGGGGATCTGTGCCATACTTTGGCATGTAATATAATTGGATAAGAGAAGCTGCACAATACTCAAGCGTGTTGTTTTCATGACTGTGTCGTCCTAAGCAAAGCAAAGAGGAAAAACAAGATTCATGAAATCCCTGGCGAAAATAAGCAGTGTGACAGGATGTTAAATGGAAAATGGGAATATTGTGGCTGAAGACAAGTCTGGCCACCTCACCTCTAGAATGAAAACCAATAGTCCTTAACTACCCACAGTTAACACAGAGAAGAATTCACTTCTCTTCCAATCCTACATACATGCATAGCTTTCAAATCTACTGACTTTTGAAAGGTATAATTAAAACGTATTATTCTCTCCTTCTTTGTCTACCAGCTGTCGCATCTCAAAGAGAGAGAAAACACGATTTAAAAAAATTCTCTAACAGTGAAAGCATTTGGTAGATTTCAACTGAAATATTTCCTTGAAAAACCCTGTATCCCTTCTGATCAGAGTGATTGAGCTGAAATGCAGCCAAATGCTTTGGCAAATATTTCTACTAAGAAAAGCCAGTGAGGAGACTTAGCTGCCTTATTACCTTTTCAGGATTTCTGTCTTCAGAGGGACAGTGCCTGATTGTCTTAGGGACCCTATTTCATCTACGGCATGGCATCGTAATTGCCGACTCTGATCCTTTGTATTTCTCCCTTTGATCAAACTCCAGCTATCAGAGAAAGCCATGGCAATCCCACTGGTCTTGGGGAATGTCCAGGGATGATCTGGCCAGACTACATCTGCAGTGTTGTTTTCTGTTCTGGGAATGATGATTTAGGAAGGACATTGATAAGACCTTGAGAGATAGAGGCCACAGTGGCACATGACCTATGAATGTTTAGCTTGACAAAGGCATAGGGGACAACTTCTTTGTCTTTAAAACTCTGAAAGGCTGTCACATTGAAGGAGATTAGACTTGTTCTCCTTGGCCTCAGACAGGGGAGACCTAGGGGCAGTGGATGAAAGTTGCCAAGAGACTAGTTGAGGCTGAAGATTTGGGAAAATGTCCTAACCACTGGAGCTGTCCAAAAGAGGAAAGAATGGGCTGGCTCAGGAGGCATTGGTTTCTCTTTCCTTGGGGATCATCAAGCAAAGGCTCCATGAGCCCTTGCTGGTGTGCTGAAGGCGATGTTCTTGTGCAAATGAAGGTTTAATTAGATGGCATAAGGGGCAGCATCACATAATGGATCTAATCTTAAATCTGGAATCAAAATTGGGAAGACGTTGGCCTGAATCCACATTGTTTATCCCTGTCCTAAGGAGAATGTAAGTTCCTTGAGTGTTGGGACTGGTCTGGTCTGTGGTTTAGTATTCCTGGGGCCTACCAGAGCACCTGGAACATGAGAGACCCTTAATAAAGGCTTGAATGAATGAATTCATCTTATTCCTGGCACTGTTAGCTGTGTGACCATAGACAAAACTCTCCATATCTTAGGGTCTTTGTTTCTTCATATGTGAAATGAGGATCCTAATAATACCTGTGGCACCTGCCTCATAAGGTGCTTGAAAAGCTCATGTGAAAGAATGTCTGTAACGTGCTTTGCAAACTTCAAAGCCCTCCATAAATATCAGACATTCTTCTCCTTCCAACCCATGGGTTGTGAGACTCCATGATTCATGGTTTCATGCTTTCACCATCCTCATAAAGTCTTGTGGTTTTACCTGGAGAAAATGAGCATCTCACTAATGGTTTCCCACTGGAGCCACCCTGGGCCTTTTCCTGTTCTCAAACTTCGCTGTTCTGACAAATCCCACATATGTGGGGAGTAGGAAGGAGTATGAATCTTATATGAGTTCACTCTGAGGGAAAAGTACATGACTCTGAAGTATTTTCTGGTGGCACATACGTGTGCATGCCCTGGCGTGTGTGTGCATGTATGTCAGTGGAGGGAGGGGGCTGTTTCCTAAAAGGGATGAGAGAAGAAGAGAGAGCCAAATGAGACCTTAAGAGGCCACTTCACTTTTACCTTCCCTCTCCCCATCGACCAGCACCTGGCCATTGATCCACCCTAGGGAAAGTCTACTGGGACAGAAACAGCAATAAAAGTTTTGGAAAGCACTTTATATCCATTATCTCATTTTGTCTTGAAAATAACCCTGTGAGGAAGTTGCCGGCCAGGTGGCACCCCAGTGGACAGAGCACTGAGCCTGGAGAGTCAGGAAGACCTGAGTTCAAATTCAGCCTCAAATTCCTACTAGTCACTTAACCTCTGACTGCCTCAGTTTCTTCATTAGGGTTGTTGTGAAGATCAAACAAGATAATAATTATCAAGTGCTATAGAAATGCTAGTTATTATTATTATCATTCCTATTTTACAGTGAGGAAACAGGCTCAGAATGGTTAACTGTTTTGTCCCAGGGTCGCACAACTGGTAAGTGTGGAATTGGAACTCAGGTCTTCTTGAGGCCCAATTGAGCACTCTAGACCATCTGAATAAAGCTTTGGGGGCTGTTTGTCACACCCAGGTTTGAATCATGAAAAGAATAATGTGTAGAATGTTACTTCCATGGACACCTCCTCAATCACTCGAAATCAGGTTCACAACCTCTCTCTCCCTCGACAAATTGTTGGCATTAAAAATCCCATTAGACGTAAAAGTCAAATTAGATTTTCATGGAGGGTGGGAAAGCATGCTTCAGTTCCCATTAGCAAGAAAGCTTGTATGATAAAAGCCATTTCTCTGAGACAGCTTTTGATAGATCACATGTGCCCATTCATATGAGTGCTAGTCAGTTCTGCTGACAATGAAATGAATGAAAGGTCGCCTTCATTTGGAAGAATTTTAGTCCCACTTGAAAGCTCATAAAAAGCTCTTAGAAAGTGAAACAATATCTAATGACTGGATTTAACAAAAACTCTTGTCTTTTCCCATTTTCATGGGAAATAGAGGATATACTTGGCATTCCTAAGTAATGCCTCTCTTAAGAAGTCTTCTCCCTTGGTCTTCTTTCCCTTCCGTTGTCTCCTTCTGGTCACCTGAAAGTTCAGAAGACTTTGACCTTGCCATGGCCATCCTGTCATTCTGATTAGTAACCATTCCCGGCCCCTAGTCAGGAAGACTCATGTTCAGATCCTGCCAGTGACCGTAGCTATATGGCAAGAGGCAAGATATTTGACCTTTCTCACCTTCAGTTTCCTCCAAATGCTGCTCTAGGCAAAAAAGAGCTTGGCATTGTTCTTGGCACATAGTAGGCAATTAGTAAATGTTTATAGATTGATTAGCTAAAAAGAGATAATGTACTTTGCTTTGCAAATTTTAACGTGCTATCTAAACATTGGCCATTATGATTGTGATGATGGAACCTATAGAGGATGGAATCAGGGAAGTCCTTGATCAATTTGAGCTCACCAATCAATTTCATCAGCTTATGTGAAAGGAGTCTTCATTTGGGATCAAGAAGGCACCTCCTTGTGATGGACAGGGACCCATTCATTGGCGCTTTGCTTAGTGAACGATAATAATTTCCTGATTTGGTGTTTAGTGACTGGGCCTGCCTCCCAGGTTCTGGAGTAACTGGGACTTGGGAGGATGGCTTCTCGTTGAGGAGTTTGACCATTTTTGCTTACCTTTTCAAACCTTTTCATTTTGCTTTGCTCCCAGGGAGAGGTCTTTCTCCTGTAACACCCTATTATGAGAATTTGCTCATTTTGAGCTTAGGTAGCTAGGTGGTGCAGTAGATAGAGCAATGGTCCTGGAGTCAAGAAGGCCTATGTTCAAATGTGGCCTCAGACAGGTACTAGCTGTGTGACCTTGGACAAGTCACTTAAGTGCTGTCTGCCTCAGTTTTCATAATGGTAAAATGGGAAATAATTATAATAGCACCTACCTTCCAAGGTTGTTGTGAAGATAAATGAAAATGATATTTAGTTTAATCTGAATATATATGTAGAGCCTACATCAGATTGCACACTGTCTTAGGGAGGGAGGAGGGGAGATGGGGGGAGGAAATTTAGAACTCAAAAATCTTAGGGAAGTGAACGTTGAAAACTAAAACTAAATTAATTTTTAAAAAAGATAACATTTATAATATGCTTTGTAAACTTTAAAGCACTATAGAAATGTTCCCTATGATTATCATTCTCATTATGCTAATTACAGGCAGTTGTAATAGCCCTTAAGGTCCATGGAGTTCGTCTTCAGCTTTAGGGAATTTATTTTAGATTTAAAACAAAGCAAAACAAAACAAAACTGAATTCATTCCCAATCTCTCTGAACCTCAAGTTAGGAAAATTCTTAACACTGAGGCAAATTTTGGGCTCTTTGCCTAACTGTACATGTCTCTAGTAAACCCCTGGCCACTTTGTGGTTGAAGCAAAATTCAGTTTACTGGAAATGTTTGGGCAATGAAACAGCAAATTATATAATAACATCTGTGGATGAATAGGCAAAAAGTTGAGAAAAGGCCAACCTTTTCTAAGGCCCGGGTCTTCTGCCTTAGGAGGCCTATAGGGTCAGTGACCCTCCTGAATATCTCTTTATTCTGCTGTAGCTCATTCCTACCTTTGAGCTACTGAGGTATGCTGGAAGGCCCCACAGATCCACAGAATTTCTGTGTGATTCTGAGACAGCCCCTTCTTTTATACAAATTCCTAAGTTTTCGTTCTTTGTCTTTGTTATCTCCAGTGCCTAGAACAGTGACAATAGATCTGGACCTTTCTTCTTCAATATTACGGTGATTTATCCAGACAGTATAGATCTGATGAGAAATGGTGGTCTTGTTCAGCAGCCCTTGAATATGATTGTGTTCTTGAAGGAGTAAGGAAATCTTTTGGGCAGTATGGAGGTTTTCTATGTCTACTCATGAGCATCTGTGAGTCTTTCAAGTACTTTAAGTGTGTTCTATATCTGCTTATAGGCTCCTGTGGGTTCTTGTCATCTGCATTTTCTGTGAGGTGAAATAAAGGCTGACCTTTCCGATATGCTGTTAGTAACTTAAGTGCTTGTACAGGAAGGAACTGGTCTTCCTTTACTCAGTTTTGGGGAAACCCAAAATCATTACTTTATCTATTTGGAATTTTCCCTGAAATAAACTTGAAGAAAGGGGAATAATGAGTCCAAGAGGGAAAAAGACCCTACTAGACACAGGAGCCAAGGCCTGGATCTGGTCTGTGTGAGCCCAGAATCTTGGGGGAAGGTGGAGAAGATTAAGAGTGAGGGGATTTTGGCCTTGAGTTGCTATTATTTTATGTTCCTGAAGTGTCTCCTCCCAACCACAGGGAAAGCAAATAGGAAATGTGTCCCTAAGTATAAACTTAGCTTCCCTGGCTTCCTCAAACCCCACCTTCTACAGGAGGCCTTGCCTAATGTCCTCCACCTTCTAGTACCTTTCCTCCCAGATAGTCTCTCCTGTTTTATATGTATTGCTGTTTGCCTATCTCTCCTGTTAGAATGGGAGCTCCTTGAGGGCAGGGGCTATGGTTTTTGGCCTTTATTTTTTATCCCCAGAACTTCTCCTAGTGCCTAGCACATAGTAAGTACCCTGCAGACTTTCAAGCTCAAGCATGCTCGAGTTGGTCGGTTGGGAACCATCCCCATAGAATAGTGACTCCCTTGCCCCACTCCCTGCTCTCTCCCTTCTTTTTTAAGCTCTTGAAATCCCCCACAAGCCACCACTTGGATTTTCCTTGACACCCACAGATCTGCATGCCTGCTTGCCCTTTCTCCAGTGAAGGTTACCAGCTGCAGAGTTCCCTCTACACCAGACTTAATAAATGATTCTTAATCATCCACAGGTGGTTGATGGAATATTGATGAGCATTTCTGGTTTCCTCCTTCTGTCACTCCAGGAAGTTTGCTTGGATTCATGTAGAAAGGGATCGTCATGCATTATTCATACCCCAAAGGCACTAATTTGATCAGCCTTTTCAAATGACCCTGGGTCAATTAAAATTTGACTCATAGGGCAGGTACCTAGAGCAAGGCCTTTGTGGGCAGTTACCTGGTGAACTTTCCCCACCGACGTTACCTTGTTGGAGAAGGGAGGGGGATGTTAAATATGTTGGGCCTGGTCAGTCCTCAGTCACATGGCTAAAAAAAGCCATTGCCATCATGATGGGTCATGGGACCTCGACCACCTGCTTTCTCATAGGTCACCAAACAACATCAAGCAGATAATTGCTTTTGGTTACCACCAATCTGTGCTGGAGTTAAACAAGTGCCTCAGAAGCTAAAGAGCTGCCTTCCTCTTATCTATTCCTAATCCCTCTATGAGGCAAGCAGCCTCAGTCCCCCAGTCAGCTTCCTTTATTATTATTGTCATTCTTATTCTTACTTCCTGCCTTCCTCCTTATCATATAGTAACCCCTTAAGCAAAAAGTGCAAAGAGTTCCTAGTACATAATGATTAAGATTATTTTCCTGGCTGGCTGGACAATTACTATGAATTCATGTTTATATAGCCTACTCTTTCTTCCCAAGATGAAAATGATGTTAGGCAGCTAGGTGGCGCCATAGTGCACAGAGCACTGGGCTTGGAGTCAGGAGAGCTTAGTTCAGAGCTGGCTTTGAGGCCCTTACTAGCTATGTGACTCTGGGCAAGTCACTTCCCTTTTGCCTCAGTTTCCTCAACTGTAAAATGGGGGTAATAACACCACCTACCTCCTAGTGTTGTTGTAAGGATCAAATGAGATCATGTTTGTAAAGTGCTTAGCATGATACTTGGTATTAAGCACAGTAGGTGCTTAATAAGTAATTGTCCTTACCCCCAAGAAGCCTGAGAGCCTAGTGGGTGGTACAATTTTTATTATCCTCATTGGACAGGCGAAAGAACTGAGGTTCACAAGGGTTGTACCAGAATCAAGCTAGGAAGTGTCAGAGAGAGGATATGAACCCAGGCCTCCTGCCTCCAACCACTATCCTATACTGATTACTAATTCTCTTATTTAACCCTCCAAATCATAACCATATCAAATTGCAATCATTGGCATCTAATAGCAAAAAAACAACAAAAAACACCAACCCAGAGCCTAAAACATTTTAGAAAGTGCCCTGGATTTGTCATCAGCAGTTCACTTAGTAGCTGTGACCCTTCGGTGTCCTCATTTCTGAGCCTCACTTTCCTTTCCTGTAAAATGGGTAGGTTTGGAGAGTGGTGCTCTCCAAGGCACCTTCCAGTTCTGACATTCTATGAGTCTCTGCCAATTTATTTCCTAAGATTTGGGGATTTGTTTGATCTTTGCCTATGACTATGTAGTGGGAGGAGTGCTGAGTCAGGTGGACCTGTTTGAATCCCACTTCCCATACTGGCTGTGTGACCATGGGCTAATCTCTCCATCTGAGAGATGCACCTAGGTTTCCACATGTATAATATAAAGGAGGGATAATAATTCTAGCAGTGCCTACTTCTGGGGGGGGGGGTCCAAATGTTCAAATGCTAAGTGCTTTGAACATTTTAAAGTGTTAGCTGAAACCTCACCATCCCACCCCCAATAAAAGGGGAAAATGTGTATCATGGTACAGTAACCACATATGAAGCCCTTATGGGGATGGACAGGAGATGTGTGATTTCTTCAGTATAGGAAGCTCCAGGTGTGGAGACTTCTTCCATCCACATAGCTCAGCAAGGTATCTATAACTGGTCTTGGAGAGTTGCCTATGGAACTGAGAGGTACTGTGATGCCTGTGGCTACACAACTGGTGTGGAACAAAGCTAGGACTTGAATCCAGATCTGAATCCCACTGTTGTAGAATGGCCCACCTCATGGGGTGCAAGTCTTCACATGGTGGTGGTGGTGGTGGTGGTGGAGGGGGGATGTAATAACTGGGCCAATTGAGGCAGAACGGAACTGCTCTCTTGAGAGTTTCTCTCTTGAGAGTATCTCATTGGCTGCCTGCGTGATTTATTGAATATTGAAGAGAATGGCAGCCCTCCTTCTAAGAGTGCAACACACTTTCACATAGTGTGTTGCACTTATCTTCCCAGCAACCATGTAGCATAAGCAAGGGCAGATAAGTCAGACAACTGCTTTTCAAGGTGTACACAAAGGCTCCAAGTGCAGTGACAGTTTGGCAACAGAATGAAGCCTACACCTCAGGCCCCTTGATACCCAGCCCAATTTTCTCTCCCCTGGACTTTTGGCCTTTATGGGCATTCTCAGTTTTTTGATGGTCTTCAGCAGAGGGGTATGATTAGGCAATCCAGGGCTCTCTTAGTAAATACATTTATTATTCTGCTAACCACCCGCATTGTGTAGCGTGGGCCATGAGTCAAGAAGGCTTACAAGGATATTGGAGCATTTTTCTCATGAGTGACTGGAAGAACCAATTTTGGTTCCCCAACTTGAAAGCTGTGAAAAATCTGAAGAGGGTTGATAGCAGAGCAATAAGACATCAGAAAGCATTGAAAAATGGGACATCTGGAGAAAGGTTAAAGGAATTGGAATCATTTAGTCTGGAGGATGGAAGGCTGAGAAATGATTTCATAAGTTTGTAAGGCTAGAAAGGGTTATTTGGAGGAGGAGCATTTTGGCAGAGGACGTAGAGAAGGGAAATTTTCCAGGCTCAAAGGAGAAGGAATTTAAGTCAAGGAAGACCGTAAGATCCAACTGACCACACACAGAATGCATGGAGAGAATAGACATGGGCCCTGGACACTAATCTAACAGGAAGAGAGTCAGCTCCAATTGAAAGGACGCAGAGTGCCGCCAGCAGTACAGGGCCTTCTACGCTAGAGACTCTCAGTAATTATTTGTTGGATGAAGGATTAAAGCAGGTGCTAGACTAGCAGACGGACTATAGAGGGAGACTGTGATCTACCCCCTGGAACTGTTTGTAGAAAAATGGGCACATTGAATGGGGAATGACTAAATACATTGTGGAGTATGTATGTAATGGAGTATTATTGAGCCACAAGGAACTACAAACGAGGAATTCAGAGAAATGTGGGAAGGCTCATATGGCAATACAGAGAAGAATGTAGAGAATGACTTCACAATTCAGAAGTGAAAAGACACTAAAATGAAGGCCAGGTGCCATACAATCATAATGATTAGCCTGGGCCCCAGGGAAAAGGCAATGCACCTTCCTCCTTTCCTGGGCCAGGCACAGGGGACTCTAAGTACAGAATGTTGCATACACTTGTACTTAACTGTTGTTCTTTGTCAAAAGAGGGAAGATTTATCATGTGTGACTCCTGGTGGAGGGGAAGGGCTTCAGGAAGGAGGAAAAGAGCAATGAATCAGCTGGAGTAGCCAGAGGCGGGCCCCTGGTGGATGAATGGCCTTGAGTCCAGGCCCTATGATGAACCCTTGAAGGAACTGGGTGTGTTCAGCCTGGAAAAGACTCAGGGGAGACATAGCTCTCTTCAAATACTGCTGTGTGCCAGAGGAATTCGACATCTTCCCTTGGTCTCAAGAAGATAAAACTAATAGAAATGAATAGAACGTACAAAAAAACTAGATTAGGTTTGAATTGTCTTTCAGTTGTATCTGACTCTTTGTGATCCCATGTGGGCTTTTCTTGGCAAAGATACTGGAATGGTTTGCCATTGTCTTCTCCAGCTCATTTTACAGATGAGGAAACTGAGGCAAACAAGGGAAAATGCCTTGCCCAGGGTCACACAGCTACTAAGTATCTGAGGCTGGATTTGAACTTAGGTCTTCCTAACTCTAAGCCCCACACTATCCACTATGGTGCCACCTAGCTGCCTTTAGGTTTGCCAAGAGGAAAATTTCCTAACATTAGAGCTATCTCCAAATGAAACAGGCTGCTTCAGGAGGTTGTTGTATAGAGACTGGATGACAGCTTGTCTGCTCTATTATAGAGGTGTTCTGTTTTAGATATGGGTTGGCCCAGGTGGTCACTGAGTTCCCTTCCCACCTGAGCATTCTATGATTTTCTTTCTGATTCTGTAACAGCTTTGAGGTCCATGGCTAGGGGGTAACATCATACATTGGAATGGCTGCTAGATTTGGAACCAGAGAACTGACTTTTCAATTCTTAGTTTTTCTATTTATTGATTATGTGTTAGGATCAGTTTCTTTACCTCAGTTTCCTTACCTGTAAAATAGCACCCATATCCTAGTGTTGTTGAGAGGATCAAATGAGACATTAATTGTAAAGCACTTAGCACAGTGCTTGGAACATAGTAATTGTTTAGTAAATCCTTCCTTCCTTCCTCTCTCCCTCCCTCCCTCCGTTCCTTCCTTCCTTCCAGAGATTTTCTTCTCCCCAACTCTTTTCCTGTCCAACACCTCATCTTTTGAAGCTAGTAATTAGTATAAAATGCTAAATACTAAAATTCTTTACTGACTACTCTCATATGCTCTTAACTGTTTTCAGATCTCTTTCTAATGTTTTCAAGAAGCCAAAACTTTTTTCTCCCTGCAGAAATAAAAGCACACACTCACAGGCCAATAGAACCTAATGGTTTCTCTATCAAGAACTGAGGAGGGAATAGCAGAAAGTTGGGGGGATGGTCCCATGAGCTCCTTCCTTATTTGATGTAATTTTTACCCAGAAGGAATCTCAGTGGTATCATTCATAGGCTGTATGGTGGGTTCCATTTATTCAAAGGTATGATCTGGGGGAAAATTCTAGAGCAGGGATTCTTGCTCATTTTTGTACCATGGCCCCAGTCTGAAAACCTGTGAGTACCTTCTCAGAATAATTTTTTTTGAATGCATGAAATAAAGTACATGGACGGACAAAGGAAATAATATCAAAATACAGTTATATAAATTTGAAAAAAATTCATGGACCCTGGGTTAAGAACTCTAGAGCACATAATGGATTTGTATTTTTATTTCCTGACTACCAAGAATCCATTTTCTCTCTTGTGTTCAGTAGTTACGTCTTTTCACACAATCGTCATCTCTTACTTCAAGTAGGTTATAGCATTTTCCTGCCCTTCTCTAGATATCTCAATTTTTGACATTCTGAACATTTCTGACCTAGTTACTTATAACTTTTTGTGGCGTCTAACTTTCTCTAATGCTTCTTTTAAACTTTTGACCTTGTTTGGGGATCGAAAAGCACATCGTCAGTATAGAATTTGCTAACTGTTGGATAATGTTTTGAGATTTAGTTGCCACTAGTCTTTATCAGTCAGTTTCTTGAAGGTGTTGTTTTTTTTTCATTGCTTGGAGTCATAACCTGTCTCCTTTGCCATTGCAGAACTCAGAATATATTATCATGTACTACAAGTCTTGGACTCTTCCCCTGAAACATACTCGAATTCATCTCCCCAATGCATTTATTATACAGTATTGTAGTTATGGGCGTCATTGTTCTAGGGATATGAAATTCTCTATTCAAGTGTCTGGAATAAGTAGACATTTCCAATGAGTTTCAAAAATAACTGGAATTGTCACTGCCTGTTAGAGACCATAGTAGGGTGCCGATTCCAGTCCTAAATAGGGTTGAGATGTTTGCAGCAGGGCTGAGTGAAATCCCTTCTTGGAGCAGAGGGTTTGAATGGCTGTCTGAAATTGTCTTCATACTCTCTTTGGCCCTACCTTGAGACCCCTCCAAGAATCTGGAACCGCTTACAGGCTCCTTCCTGTCTAAACATCTAAAGGATATCTGACCGTTATGGAGTACTTGGTGTCCCCAAAGGTTTTCTAAGCTGCAGTCTGCCTTTGGAAAAGCTGGGAGCTCCCAAGACCCCAGTAGGGTTTTCTGGTGCAATCCAGAGACTTAGCAGCACCCCCTACTCATTGTGCCTTTGCTTGTGTGAGCACTTTGTCATATAGAAGAGAGAATTGTCTCCTCCCTTTGCATAACCTGGCTGAACAACTGTATCAGCAAGCACCCTAGCATACCCAGAGTGGCTGCTAGCACAGGTTCTTAGATCTGCTTTTCTAAAGGAAAGCAACTCAAAATGGGTTAACA
>CM053582.1:53063392-53082593 GCA_028627135.1 Pseudochirops cupreus | reverse complement strand
ATGATGGAAGGGAGGGCAGGTTGGGGGGAGAGGGTTGTTAGAAGCACACACTTTTGTAAAGGGACAGGGACAAAGTAAAGAATAGAACAAGGGGAGGACGGGATAGAAAGGAGGGAAATATCGTCAGTGTTACATAATATGTCCATTGTGGAGATGTTCTGCATAACTACACATGTAGGGCCAGTAATGAATTGCTTGTCTTTCCAGTGGGGGTGGATGATGAGGGAGGAAGGGAAAGAATCTAGAATTTAAAGTTCTAAAATCACATGTTAATATATATATATATATATGTATGCATGTATGTATATAAAATTATTATTCACATGCACCTGAAAAATAAGATATACAGGCACTGGGATATGGAGATCCATCTTGCTCTACCAGAAAGTCAGAGGGGTGATGGGGGAGGATACAGGAGAGAGCATATTGGGGGAGGGGGTATGCTGTAGGATCACTGTTTTAGGGGGGTGAGTAGGGGAAAGATGGGGAGAAAATCTGTAACTCAAAATCTTGTGGAAATCAATGATGTAAACTAAAAATAAACAAAAGTTAATTACAAAAAAAAAAGAACTTTAATCCTTGTGTGCAGGATCCTGGACTCCTGGGGTGGAATGGCCATCTAGTCCAGTCAGTACTTGAGAGGAAGACTCACTACAATGTACCACACAGTCCATTGTGTTGCTGGACGGTGCTAAGTACTAGGACACTGTTCCTGACATCCAATCTACACTGCCCTCTCTTCCACTCCATTCCTAGGGGGCCACACAGAGTAAGTCTGCTTCCTGTCCTCCATGGTAGCCAGCCAAAAGCTGAAAGGCAGCTAGCACATTGCCTAGATAACTAGAGAGTACAGGAGACACTCCAGTTAGAGAGATGGGGAGCTACCTGGGTATATTTATATAGATACAGAGGTAGACAGATAGATAAATAGATAGATAGGTAGATAGATAGATAGATAGATAGACAGACAGAAAGATATAGACAGAGAGACAAACAGAAAGATATATAGATACAGATGGATAGATATATAGACAAATAGATATAGACAGGCAGAAAGATAGATAGATCATAGATAGATAGATAGATAGATAGATAGACAGACAGTCAGATGGATGGAGTGAGCACTGGACTTGGACTTAAGAGAACAAGTTCAAATTCTATCTCAGGCATTTGAGTCAGTCAATCAGTCAATAAAACTTTTTTTATAATATAGTTACTAGCTGTGTGATCCTAGACAAGTCATCTCAGCCTCAGTTTTCACAACTATAAAATGGGAATAATAATAGCACCTCACTTTCAGGCTTGTTTATAAGGTGTTTTGCAAACATAAAGTGCTATATAAATGCTAACTGGCATTACCATCATCGCTGTCATCGCTGTGTCATTGGTGTGTGTGGCCACAGCATCATCATCATCCTTAGCTTAGAGCACTCCTCTCATTTTCTATGATCTTTTAAGTATTACTGGCAGTGAGGGGCCTAGCCATGCTATCTGCCAGTTTTTTCAGTGCCTGAAGATAGGACTCCTCCAGTCCAGATGATTTGAATTCCTCAGGGGCAGACTGTTAGCCCATTACTGTCTCCTTATTTAACTTGGGTACCAACTTCTATCAGCCTTTCTGATGCCATCCTTTCCATTGCAAAGTTCATTTTTCTTTGCAGAGAAGACAGAAACAAAGCAAGAATTAGGCATCTCTGCTTTTTCTCCATGGATAGTTATGGACTCAAGCAAAGGTCCTATACTTTCTTTTCCTCTCAATACTGCTAAACAATAACCCTCTTTTTGTGGTCCTTCACTTCTCTCACCAGCCTTGGCCTGTTTTGAGCTTTAAAACTCCTGATGTTATCTTGCCAGACTCACATCACATTTTCATGTTGACCTTCTGTACACTTCCTTTTAAAACTGAAGTTGGTTGGGGAGTTCTCTGTGTATCCATATCATTCTCTTCAGAAAGATCTCCTTTTCCTCCTCATTGGAATCTTTTCTTTTGGTGTCTTCAGGATCTCTTGAAGCATCTCCCACCCCTTTGGGGCTGACGTTATCTGTAGCATTTTAGTCCATGGGAATCCTCCTGCCTCTTATTTCTCTGACCTCTTTAAATCTAATATTGTACAAGTCAAATATGTTTCAATTTCATCTCCTCTATCACAAACTCTAGGAAAAGGAGTCACTTCCCTTTTGGGTTCCCATCACTCCTACCCCAGTGACTATTTTCTCTCTCTTAATAAGAAGAAAGTTCACAATAGAATGACCTCCTGCAGGGTCCTCTAGGTTTTGAAGGCTAGCTAAGGCCTGCTCAGGAGAGCTTCTAGGGCTCCACAGTAACCTTTTTGGGAGAGCAGGCAGCAACTTCCTCCTCAGAGCACCCAGCTCCCTCCTCTTCAGATCTGTTTTCAATCTCAAAATGGATAGCTGCCCTTTCTTCTTCCCTTTTTTCCTGTGAAACACTGCTCCTCTCTCCAGCATCCTGCTAAGAGTTGAGACTTCCCTATCCCACCATGGATCTCTTTTCTTCCTGCCGAAGTCCCTCTTTTGTTTCCTTTAGGAAGCCTCCATTGGCCCTGACAACCTGGAGTCTAGAGAGGCATTCCTTGGAGTCTTTCACCTCCTCCAAGAGGAATCCAAGCCTATACTTGGAAATTTAATGTTCATGCACAGGATCCTAGACTCCTAGGGGTGGACAGGAGTGGTCATCTAGGCCAGCCAGTACTTGAGAGCAGTCACTCAGCTCTGGTAGAAATCACAACAGTATACACTTAATGAGAGCCACTATATGATTTCTCCTAACTCTCCACACATGAATCTGAAGGACCTTCTAAAACCTTTTACAGACCATTATCAACTTTTACTAACTTGCCAACCACACATCACTTCCTTTCCTCACTCTCCCCTTCCAGTCTATTGCATGAATTTGCCCCATCCACTGCTTTCCTCCATCAGGTTGCTTTCTTCTATCATTTTCACTTATCTTTGCTTCCTTACCTTGCCTCATCTTGGCTACTCCCTGCTCCTTTTCCCTCTTGAGCCTTTGTCTTCAGGTCCTAGTCCCTAGTCCTCCTTGATCCTTCTCAATCCCAGTATATCCTACTTCATTCAATTTTCTCTCACAAAACTTTGAAACAGAATCTGAATAGCTGCTGCTGTTGTCGTTGTTCATTCGTGAAGAGGACCAATGACATCATAAGGGTGAGGCAAGCATTGCACAAAATCATCAGCCTCACTCTCTCCTCCAGAGGCACTGAAGGCCAGTAGCAAGACAAAGGTCAACACAACTGGTGATGGCCCAGGATTCAGTGGGTGACCTTGGTCTTTCTAAATTAAGGTCTGGAACAGTATCTGAACGAGGAGATGGTTATTCAAATGGTCCTCAACTTCCTCTCCCTAAATTCAACTTCTGGTCTTCTTTTTACTTGCCCTAACCCCTCCAAATCACCCCCACAATTCCCTGCTCCAACTCTGGTCCAAGACCTTCTTACTTCTCTTTAGGAAGCTGGAGATAGAATTCAAGTTCAAATTTTAAAAGTCATTCTTGAGCACCTCCTCAGTGCAAGTCTTTGTGTTAGGAGCTAAGGAAAATGTAGAAATAGGTCATTAGTCCCTGCCCTCAAGGTGCTTACAATCTAGTAGGAGAAATAAGATCAGTATGCAAAAAAGTACAGTACAGAGTAAATGTAACATGTGCATATGAGAGGTACAAAGCAACAGAATGAATGGAGAGAGATTCATGGCAGTGGCAGCTGAGTCAGGCTCAGAAAGGAGTTTATAGAGATACTAGGGGGTAAGCAGAGA
Organism: Pseudochirops cupreus; assembly: GCA_028627135.1. Taxonomy (NCBI): domain Eukaryota; kingdom Metazoa; phylum Chordata; class Mammalia; order Diprotodontia; family Pseudocheiridae; genus Pseudochirops; species Pseudochirops cupreus. The sequence goes on along the minus strand of CM053582.1, from coordinate 53,078,804 downwards.
AAATTCCTGTTATAAGGAATAGTGGGAGCATAGACATGGAGGAAGGAAAGCATGAGAAGGAAAGGAAAGAAAGCAAGATAAGGATAGAATAGGAGGCTGAGACCTGAGAAGGTCTGAGCACCAGGCTATAGAATTTGAACTTTATTTTAGAAGTCATTAAAGCTTTGTGAGCAATATAGAGTGATGTGCTTAGCAGAGCAGTACATTTGGTTTATTAATTATTACTCTCAATCTGTATTAGCTACAAGTTTAATAAGCTTTAGTTTGCCTGTATTTCTTCATCCAGGCCATTTATCAAAATGTTGAACTGGATGGGCCAAGGGCAGAATTCCGTGGCACACCATTGGAGACCTCCTTCCAGGCTGACACTGACCATTAATCAGCGCTTTGTCTACAATTGTTTAACTAGCTCCAAATTCACTTTAACTCTACTGTTCACCAACCCACAATTCTTCATTTTGCCCAAGAGACTGTTACAAGGAGTATTTTGTTTAATGCATTGCTGAAATCAAGAGATACTGTGTCTTCGGAATTCCCTGCTCAAAAAGGAAATGAGGAAATGAGGTGGGGGTGGTGGTGATGGTCATGGTCATGGTTGATTTGGGGGTGGGGGTTGGCCACAACTCGTGGACCCTTTCTATCTTTTGAGAGTCCCACTTTACTCCAAAACACTCATGAATCATTTAAAATAATCAGTTCTAATATTTTGGGGAGATCAGCATAATGTTTACTGGTTGATGGTTTCTGGACTCCACCCTTTTAGAATATTGTAGCACCAACTATTCATGGGGGGTTGGCCTAGATGGTCTCTAATGTCCATTCCAACTCTAAATCCCATGATCCTTTATGCTTTCTACTGTTCTGAAAGGGATTTTTGAAAGTGGCATGCAAATGATCCACCCTGAAAATCTGTGAATCTTCCATAAAATAATGATCCTTAAGACCTATGTAGTACTTTTCCCCCCCAGGACTTCCACATGAATATCCTCTCATGAACATATGACCTTCTTGTGGGATGGACACACTAAGAATCCTTATAGGGAATCCAATAATAATTCCTTCTTTAACTTACCTTCAGAAGAGTAAGAAAGAAAGACAGTCCCAAAGCACTAGCTGACCACTCTGCAATACATAAGTAACAGAAGTGAAGGGGAAGCCAAAGGAGTGGGTTCCCCTTCATTGGCAGGCTTTAAACAAACGCAGGATGCCCCCAGGTAGATTGGTAGCAAATGGGCATTCTTGTCCAGGTATGGGTCAAACAAGAAGGAAGCTAAATTTTCTGCCCACCCTGAAATTCCATGAAAAACACAAGGGGCCATGATGTCAACAATGTCATGCAGACCATTCTTTCTTTCTTTCTCCTACAAAGGCAAATCTGATCACGTTCTTGAGCCAGCAACTTGAGACTTCCTTCTACACTCCTTGTGTAGATGTGGAATATGAAACAAATGCCTATGCCTCTCTCCAAAAAGCAGAGCTCAAAGTCCAGCGAACTTTCTTAGTGCTGCCCTCTAGAATACGTCCCAAACACATGTGACCACTGCTGCCAGTGAGAATGGCCTCCAGCCCCACATGGGCAGCCTTAGGGGATGTTTCCCAGCAGCCTTAGGAGAAGAAAACTGACCATTCTGGGCATTCTTGCCTCACCTTAAAAATCACCAAGTAGACACACTTCTGACAGACATTTCCTGAAGCTGCTCATTAACTGAAGTGTATTCCTTGATTGGCCACTGGGAATATCTCGAAACTGAATTGTCTGAAAAACAAGTCCAAAGAAAAACTGTCAGCTGCACGTGCCAATCATCTCTTTCTATTTGCTTACTTCTATTTTAACCTTGCATCAATTCTGCACAAAGAGAACAGTATCAAGTCTCATGGCTTTCTTACTTATCCACAATTGGCATTATTTGTGAGTTTCTAAGATAATCCCATACATTGACATATGGCTTTAGCATTTTTCCAAAGGCTTTCACATGCATCTTATTTGATCCTCACAACTCTCCTGTAAAATAAGCAGAGCAGGGAATATTCACCCCACATTATAAACCAGTCCTCCAAAGGCAAGGATCTCATTGATGTGGGCATGCCTTGCAATATTACAAACCATAATCACTCCAAGCCTACACCATCCTGTGCAGGAGAAACAACTCTTGCTCACCCTGCAAATAAGGAAACCAAGGCCCTGAGAGGATGCCCATTGACTGAGCTGTTAAGCAGTGGTGGTGCTCTGACTTGACTCCTGAGCCTCCAGACCCCTAGGGCAGAACTGTCTCCACATCATACCATTTCTAAGAGCCCATCACAAGCCATCCTTCCTTCCTTTCTTCCTTCTTTCCTTCCTTTTTTCCTTCCTTCCTTCCTTCTTTTGTTTCTTTCTTTCTTTCTTTCTTTCTTTTTCTTCCTTTTCTTTCTTCTTTCCTTCCCTTCTTTTTCTTTTATTCCTTCCTTTTTTTTTCTTTTTCTCCCTATTCCTTCTTCCCCTTCTTTTTCTCACTGTCACTCTCCTCCCAGAAGCCAGCATAAATCCAGAATTAAGCCCTAACCAAACAACCACATTTGTCTGGCTTCCAGGTCTCCGACATACTCATTAGTCTCTGGGAGATCAGCTAAGCCAGTTCAGGGAAATGGGAAAGAATTCACTCATACTTTTATTTCTGATTCTTAGGATACTAAACATTGGTAGATTTCATAGTACATAGTCATAAGGAAGAATTAAGGAAATTAATTTGTAGTTTCAAATGATAATGTAGGCTATAATAACCACTAATACTATGCCCACAGAGTGAGTAGGAATTTGGTATTCAAGAATGATATGAGGTCTTCTGTGATGGCTGAGAACAACGTTTATAATATGTACTCCATCCCTGATTAATACCATACAGATACCATCATAGAAGACAGAGGCCACAGTAAATCAGCCAGTTCCATGGTTCTGGTTCCCTTGCTAAACAATGCCGAACAATTTCATGAGTAGTCCCAAACAGCACAATTCCACTGAGTAGGCCGGGATTGTACTACTAACCACTACCCACCTGTCAACCCCTGACCAATCTGATCAACACAGATGAACGGCCAAGCTGGCAAAAATGAACACCAAGTGGAAAAAAGACACCCCAAGGGCTTGGAGTTGACTCTGCAACGTGGCTCTGTGCTCTGCCTACACTTTTATTTACAAGCTCTGAGTCCCTGAGAATCAAAGTTTCAAAGGACATTCAACCTGACACTGGCATTTTTATCCAGAATTCTTTAGGAAACCTCAAATGAGCTAATTTGTCTCTCTCTCTCTTCTCTTGGTTTAGCTCCCTTCCTTTAGGAATGGAAAATCATTTTTAAGAACATAGCAACATGAAGGCAGAAACCCTGATGTGGAAGTACAGTATCTATTAATCTTCCTGTTTACCCTAATTAAAATTCACCCAGACTCACAAGGCAACTTATGAGCTCTTAAAATGGTCCCACACATAGGTTTGGCTTGATCTAGGTCACAGACCAGTAGATAACAAGCCATTCATGCCTCCCCATCCTATGCAGGATAGACAACTCAACCCTATGTTATAGAAGAGAAAAACTAAGGTTGGAGTGAGGTATGTGACACTCTGGAGTCCCAGTCCCCTGACTCCTATTCTACTGCTATCTCCATCATGCTATGCTCTTCATAAAAGTTAACCACAGGTCCCTACTTTCTTTTACTTTATGAATATATTTAAGGGAAAGAAGAGAAAGTAGAACACCTGAGGATAGAGTAGCTTTTCTCTTCTCTATGTGACAAAGTATGACAAAAGTTGACCTGATGACATCCTTTACTTCCATTCAGAACCTTGTTGTTTTATATGATGCAGTCTACTCACACCCACATTGTTCTCTATTTGATGCTCATTTTCACATTTGTCATCATCTAACAACAGAAATTTTTCATCCACTTGTGTTTTTCCTATGTGGATGGTTAGGCCAGACTCTTTGGAATAGTCATAAATCCCTTCCAGAAGGTTTTGAAATGTTCTAGGGTTTGATACAAGGAGAACAATGGAATCTACACATAGGCCTTCATCCTCCATAGGGAATCCTTCTTCAACCTGGACCCTGTACTGGATATCTTCTATCATTATGGCAAATAAATACCTTTGGAGAGCAAATGTCCCCACTTGATGGTGTTTCTGAGCAGAGAGTCACTGGACAATGTTATGTCCATTGTTCAAGGAATCTTGAAAAATTTCCAAATATTGATAGGAGTCACCTTGCTGGAAGAAAGTCTTTCAAGATTATTATATTCTACCAAAGCAAAAAGAAAACCAATAAATTAAATGTCCAACAAAAATAATAAGCATGGTGGGATCTCATATTCTCAATCAATCAACAAGTATTTATTAAACACCTGCCTATTTCAGAAATGTAAGGCACTATGCTAGGTGATGAGAATGCAAAGAAGAGGAAAGGAAGGGAATAAACATTTATTAAGCACCTATTATGCACCACGTACTGCACTAAGCACTTTATAGATATTATCTCATTTGATCACTGCAACAACCTTGGGAGGGAGGTGCTCTTATGATCCCCATTTTACAGCTGAGGAAACTGAGGCAGACAGAGGGTAAGTGACTTATCGAGGATCACATAGCTAGTAAGCTCCTTAGGCTGGATTTGTACTCGGATCTTCCTGGCTCTAGGCCTAGCAATCGATACACTGTACCAGCTAGGCCCAAGTAGCTTACTTGCATTCAACGGAGGAAGACGTCCTTGCATAAGTAAACATCAACTATGAGACAATCTCAGCTGAGGCAATTGGGGTTGAGCGCTGAGGGAAATGAGGAATTCTAAGAGTCAGAGGTGAGGAGAGAACATCCTCCATATCTTTCCTTCAATTGTGTAAGAATAAAAATGTGGTTTACTCTAGAACATTCCTGGAGAAAGGCTGCCCATTTCCTGCTGATACCCTCATTGAGGACTCCATCGATGTGTATGTGGATAAGTCTCATAAAATACTTTACATAGTTGGGAAAGCAGGCAAATAGGCTGTGACTTGCACATGCTCTCTCCGTCAATTTTTTAATTTTAATAAGGTACGAAGTTTGTTCCGTGCCTGTGGTATCTTGCCTTGCTCTCGAAACCTTGTGAACTGATCCCTCGACGTCCTCATAATTGGGTCACTTTCAGCATGGATCTCCTCTACGCATACCTGGTCCAATTCAGCTGCTTTTCCTGTCTCTTCTCTTCAGTGATAGTTTTACTTCCTCAGTGAGCACAACTGGACTATTTTAGAAGATGAAAGGAGGAAGAGGAAAGAATGGAAGCAACACAGAGGGAATAAAAGGAAGAGCAGAAAAGGGAAATAAACAAATATAAAGATGGCGGGGAATGGTGCTAACCATGTGTTCAGGGCCCTAAAATGCTACCAAAAGGTTTCTTTTTTGCTCCAGGGCCTAAAACAAGTTAACATGTCATTGTTATGTCAACAATCGGAAGCTGTTGACTCCGAACCGGCTTCCTCTAATGAACATGCTCCAGTGTGATCTTCTCAAGTTCAAAAGTCAGATGAAGGGTGAAGAGAAGGGGGAGCTCTTCACCTTCCTTTCTCTGAAAATGAAAGCCCTTTAACATTGTTGGGCAACCTCAATCCTTCTGAACAGAGGGCTTTCCCCAAGTAGCATGTTGATCCCGAGGCCATGGTTTGGAGTTTCTGCATGATCTCAAGCATTTTCAGAGAGAGAAGCAAAGAAAAGTAAGGTAGCAGGGAGGAGAGACCTGAAGAAAGAGACAAAAGTGATCCAAGGGGCAAGAGGAAGGAAACAGATGAAAATAAATAGTTGAAATGACAAATGAGGGGAAGGTACAGGAAAAAAAGCGATCCAACCATTAGCAGCCCCTTTGTCAGTTCCACACAGAAGGGGCTGCCTATAGAAGAGCTGAATCAGACATCAGGAAGGGGATTGAAACCATCAAGCCCATATTTAATAATGCGTGGTGGCAACCCCAAGGGGTTGGCATCTGGAGGCAGGCAGAATGAGTTTTTAAATCACTTTTATTGGAACTCCTTGGCTGCAGGTAATGGCTTAAGGGCTGCAGAATATGCAGATTTGGAGGAAATGCAATCTTACTATTTCATTGCTTTGTCTCCCTTGACTCCCTGCAAGAAAACCTTGAGAATGTTTCTTCCACCTGCGTACCCAGCACATTTTCTTGTCTTTCCCACATTATTTCCCTCTCCTTCCAAGTCTCACTGAATCCCGGGGTCATGAATTGGCAGGCCTCTTCTCATCCCTCGTTCTGCCTTGTCCTGGCCCTTTAAGCACTAGATGGAAAACTTGGCAATGCCATGAAATTGCCATTCAAAGCTGCTCAGTAGGCCTTGGAGACTGATCGCTTAGCATTTGCAAGCCCTACCTGTACATGACCCTTGATTCAGGGCTGGAAAGGACCTTCGAGATCACTGAGACCAACTTTCTCATTTTGCAGAGGGGGAAACTGAGGTGCACAGAGGGAAAGTGACTTGCCAGAAGTTATATAGGTACTAAGTGACAGACCTGGGATTTGAACCCATATCCTCTGACTTCAAATCCACTGCTTCTCTCCACTGTACCAAAACATAGTACTTTCCATGTCAACTAATTCATTTAATCTGCAATTCACATTTATATTTATATGTTAATGTGTCTACCTCTATTCATATCCAGAGCACCATAGCCTTAGAGGTACTAAAACCTATGGGCTACATTGTTGTTCAGTCATTTCTAACTCTTCATGTCCCCATTGAGGATTTTCTTCACAGAGATAGTGGAGTGGTTTAGCATTTCCTCCTCCAGATCATTTTATAAATGAGGAAACTAGGGCAAAACTGGGTGAAGTGACTGCACACAGCTAGTTAATGTCTAGGACTGGATTTGAACTCAGGTCTTCCAGACTCCAGGCCCAATGCTCTATCTACTGTACCACCTAGCTGCCCATCAAACACATTAGACAAGTGAATTCTTGCTCAGGAAGCCTGAGTAGTAGGTCAGGTCCAGAGATACAGGCCACTAGAGAAGCTAAGAAAAATGTACTACATACAGGAGTCCTGAGCTGTAGGATGGCGAAAATTGATTGGGTATCTATTCCTTGGAGATATAATATGGCTACAGATAAGTAAAGAACATAAACTGAGGCAGGAGAGGGCACTACCAACTGATAGGTGGGAAGCAAGGGAGGCTTCACAGGAGAGGTGGCATATCAGCCTTGGTTTAGAAGAGTGCAAGGAGTTTTTTTTTGTCTTTTTTTTTTTGCTTTTTGGAGGGCAATTGTTAAGTGACTTGCCCAAGGTCACACAGCTAGTAAGTATTAAGTGTCTGAGGCCAGATTTGAACTCAGGTCCTCCTGACTTCAGGGCCAGTGCTCTATTCACCACACTATCTAGCCACCCCAAGTGCAATGATTCTGAGAGGTAGAGAGGAGGAAGGGGTGGCTCAGGCTAGGCATGCAAAACTCTTTCACTGGGCATTAGACAGATATCTGATATTAAGAATCTCAACCGTTAAATGAATGTTTGCAGATTGTCTGAAAACTGCGTGCTTCTTAGTGCCACCCGGCCCATTTTCTGCCATGCCATTACTGTCACTGCGACAATGGGGACCGTGATGGAATGGCAAACATATTTCCTGGACAACCCAGCACAATACTGCCACTGCTGTATTCCTTCTCTGTTTCATGGGTCACTAGGCCTTCCCAGCCTTCCTTTTAGCAATGAGCCTCTCCATACTCAGCTAGGCTGCTAGGCAGACAGCTATAAGGGGAGGGCTTTGGCCAAGGAATCCATAGGCTCATAAATCTAGAAACAGAAATGACCTAAGAAGTCTTCTCCTCCAGCCCACTCATTCTATTGTTGCTTGCAAATAAATCAGAAAATAGGGGGCATATAGGATTTCCTTTTTCAAGGAATAAACTATCATCCTTATGTCCACTAATCATCCATTGTCAGTTTCTCTGTATGAATTAGCATAACACACAACTAATTTCAATTGCTTCATAATTTAGACTTGGTCTATATTTGAAACCTACTAACTCTGACAGATATGTGGTTTGGTTGATATGGGTATTACTCCCTGCACTGATGCAGACCACGATCCCTCCAGGCCCTCTCTTCCCATGTGAGTGTTCTTCATATTTTCCCATCAATCCTCCACAGAGGTTCTACTCAACAGGCTGGAGGCCTCCCTTCCTCTGGGCCTTAAATCTCAAGATGCTAGCACACCGTGTGGCTGAGTGTCCATATGGTGCCTCTCATTCTCACTACATAATTCTTTCTCAGGCCATACCTCTCGTTCAAATGCCATCTCAAATGCCTTTTTGGTGGAAACAGACAGCACTGACTGACTCATGATCCACTAGCTGCATCCCCAATTTTGCAATTCACTTTCCCAAACCCCGCCTTCCTCCCCTTCCCCAATGTCTTCTTGGTATCACTAAGTGTATCTGGTGATTCCTAGCTCAGATGCTCTGTTCAGATGCTCTGTACGACACACCTGACTGCCATTAGACCAGGCAAGTCACCTCAACTCTCTAAGCTCAGTATCCTCACCAGTAAGACAAGGACAGTAATTAATATCTATATTAGAGTCCCTACCCCGCCCTCAGGGGTGTGGTAAAGAAGGCCTTTGTACACTCTGAAGCTAGAAAGAGGGCTGGACCTAGAGCTGAGATTCCTGATTCTGTGTCAGCTGTGGGACCGTGGGCAGTCACTGACCATTCCGTTTTTGAATCTATACAAAAAGGATGCTAATAAGTATGACCTCATGGGACTGTAGAAAGGAAATACTTTGGTAAACCTGGGGTATATAAATGTAAGCTGCCATCACTGCCTTATTATCCTTGGCTGTGTTTTTTAAGTGCCTACTGTGTGCAAGGAACTTTGCAGGAGGAGAAAGGAGGCAAACACAAAATAGCTCCTGACCTCAGTGAGTACATATTATACTAGCAGGATCCAACATGGTTACAGATAAGTAAATGCAAGGTAAGTTGAGGGAGGAGAGGATATTAACTGAGAAGAGGGCATTGCTAAATCAGGGAAGGTTCCATGGGGGAAGGAGCATAGGAGTTGGGCCTTATAAGAAGTTAATGATCATGAACCACAGAGATGAAGAGGGGCCTTATTGTAGTCCAGATATGGGAAAAGGCCTGGGCAAATGTAGGAAATGAAGTATCAAGTTGAGAGTACAGCTTGAAGAGTCTAGGTTAGGAAGACAGAATTCACAAAGGGAAGTGATAGGAATTAAGGCTGGAAAAGCAGGGAGGAGCTAGATTGTGTATTGATTGTAGGCCTTATATACCAGTTTGCATCTCATCTTCTAGGCCAGGTCTTCTTAAACTTTTTCTGCTCTGGACCCCTTAAGTGCTGCCTAGGCCATGAAAAAAATGCTGAAGGGAGGTTGGTTTGTATATCTTTAAGTCTGGGGAAAGATACCTATAAACCTTCCTTTAGAAAAACTTTTAAGATACATATGGAGAATAGATTGTAGAAGGGAGAGGCTGGAATGAAGGAGACCAATTAGACAATGATTCTAAGTAGAGGCCAAAGGTGAGAAGGGCCTGAACTACAGAAGTGGAAAGGAAAAACTTAATGGAAGAGATAAAGTGGAGAGGAAGTAACTACAACTTGGCCATTCATTAGCTAGGGGCTATTATGGACAATGACGTGTGCGATGACTCTGGCTGACAGACTAGAGGAGGCCAAATTTGATGACAAAGGCAATGGGTTCTATTTTGGACATACTGAGGCATCATCTTTGGGCAATCCAGGAGGAAAAAGCCAGCAAGCGGCTGGTGATTTGGAACAGAAGGGCAGGAGAAGCAAACATGGGAGTCATCAGAGTCCAGGAGACCACTGTACTTCAAATGGATGACTGAGAGGAGAGGACACAGATGACAGACAGAGGCCTCAGGCCACATCTGAATTCCCAAGTTCAACTCAAGGACCAGTACTCAATCTATTGTGCCACCTACTGCCCCTGGGGAGATGGATGGGGGAGCCACCAAAGGAGACTGAGACAAATCCATCAGAGAGGCATGAGGAGAATCCGGAAACAGCTGTGCCCTGGGAACCAAGATAGGGAGGCTGGGTGATGTTTGCAGTTGGGAGAAAGGAGAGGGAAGGGAAAGGGAGGAGAGATTTGGATCAAATCCTAGGATTTGCCTTCCCCCTGTACATAGTCCTTTTGAGCCCCTAGTCTGGAGTCAGGAAGACCCAAGTTCAAATCTGGCCTCAGATACATACTAGCCATGTGACTTGGGGATACTTAAGACACTTAACCTATATCTGCTTCTGTCTCCTCATCTGTGAAATGGGTATCGTAATAGCATCTACCTCCCAGGGTTGTGGGCACGTATTAAGTGGTTAACATGAAAGTTAGTCATCTACATTATTATTCTTGATTTCATTTATGTATTGGAGCTATTATTGTCTCTAGCACTCATTGATATACATAGAATATCAATCTCTCTCTCTCTCCCTCTCCCTGCCCCCTCCATTCCCCTACCTCCAAAAAAAAAAAAACAGTTTTCTTCCATCCAATACATACTGCTGTCAAAGTTTAACCACCTCCATGTATCCAGGACTAAGGCCTGGTTCCTGGAAATGTGTCAATTCTCTTGTCTGTGGCTTCTAATACTCTAGCCTACTTCTGCTCTTCCTTCTGTTCTCTCTGCCATTCTGTTGCTCATTAACATCTCAGGGAAAAGAAAGGAGATGAAATGTCAAGCAATACATTGGTCTACCCATTGAATGGCTTAGTAGAAAGCTTGGGAGGCAAGGAAGTTGTAGCTACTGAACAAAATCATCATAGAGGATTCTGGGTTGGAGGCGAGAGAACTGAAGCACAGAGAGGGAAGTGGCCTGTCCAAGGTGACCCAAGCAGTAAGTAAGAGATCCAAGGCTTGAACCCTGGACATTTCCCACCTTCATCTTACTCTCCCCTGGCACATTAGCCACCTGGAATTGGCTGTAAAAAGGGACATGAGCAGCCATAAGGATTGGGAAAGAGAATTACGTTAAGGAACCAACAAGCCTAACTTTGCAGCGTTCCTCAAACATGATCCCAGTTAGGGTCCAGGATGGAAGTTTTTGTATCCTTAGAAGCAGTGTAGTGCAGTGGATAGGGCACTAGACTTGGTGTGTGGAAGATGAGTGTTCAAATCATACCCCAGCTGTGTGCATCTAGGCTAGTCACTTCACTTCTCTGGGTATCACTTTACTCATCTGCAAAATGAGGGCAGAAAGTACCAGACTTGATAGTCCCAAAGGCTACTTTCAGGCTCTAAAGCTCTGACCCCAGAAACTCTTCATTTCCCAGAATGGACAACTCCCCACATTTGATCTTAGTGATGATACTGTTGTGAAAAGGTGAGCTATTTTCATACTCTTTGGAACCTGGTCACATATTCTATTCAATTTAGACGTGAGTGAAACAGTACACAGAATACTGGATTTATAGTAAGGGCAATTTGAATTCAAATCTTACTTCAGATACCTACTAGTTATGTGACTAGTAGGAAGTTACTCAGTTTCAAGCTACTCTCTAAGACTCTCAGTTATGACTGGGTGGCAATCTACACTGGTGGAAGGGCTGCATACCTGATGAAATCATAGGTTTTTGACTTATTAATGTTTGTATTCATATATGCCCTCATTCATCTCTTTATTGTTGTTCAGTTTTTCAGTGGCGTCTGCCTCTTCATGACTCCATTTGGGGTTTTCTTGGCAGAGATACTGGAGTGGTTTGCCATTTCCTTCTCCAGCTCATTTGACATATGAGGAAATTGAAGGAAACAGGGTGAAGTGACTTGCCCAGGGTCACACAGGTAGGACGTGTCTGAGGCTGGATTTGAACTCAAGGAGATGGGTCTTCTTGACTGCAGGCACAGGGCTCTATGCACTACAGTGCCATCTAGCTGCCCCTTGTCCATCTTAGCTCGCCATTAGACACTCAACTCCTTGAAAGCAGAGAATATGTTTGCCCCAAATGATGCAAGCCCCATGGAGCCTTGCATGATATCCTGAACCTATGGGGAATTCATAATATTGGTGGTAGCTATGTTGAGAGCAGCATTCTGCTTGAGTCTGCACCCACAGACAACATTAGTCATCCAGTCTGTTCCACGGGGCTGAACGGTTTGTTGAAATAAGCCATTAGGAGTAATAAAGCAATATGAAACTAACACAATTTGTTTGGGATTTGCAAATGCTAAACAAACGCACGCCCCAATGCCATGGTGAGTGGGCGACAGGAAACTGGTGGTTTGCTTCTACTCAAAGATGGCAGCAAAATCAATTAGCTCCTTCTACCCAGAGGAAGTTATTGACATTGGCCCCCTTTGGAAATCAACAGGCCATCAAACTGGTAAAGTCACAAAAGCCATCTCTCATCCTGTGCTTTTCCTCAGGAAAATGAACGTCTCCAACTAGGGTTGATTTGTTAACAAAGGGGTGAACATCATGTCTTCGTTCCCCCAAAGAGAGCTCACAGTTGATGGCTGTCCTCCCTCTAAGAAGACCAAAGGACTTTCTTAAGAACACCCCATTGATTTGAGCCGCACTTGTGGCAGGCACATAGTCACTTCAATGCTGCAAGGAGCTGTGATTCCATTGGCAAGCATCCACTCTTCTACACAGATGTAACCCTTTCGGCAGATGGGCCTTGAGAGCTGCTGTGGGTGATGGTGAGCCTCCAATGGGTCCTCAGATGAGAGATGCACAGTCCATCCCCAGGCCTGTTCTCCATGCTTTTCAAACTTGACGGGACCTGTGAGAACTTGTGTTCCACAAGAACCTGAAGAACCCAGGATCAGAGAGACCAAGACAATTTTGGAGAACAGAGAGAGAACAGAGCAAGTCACCAAGGAACAGAAAAAGGGGTGGTCTTGAAGACCAAACACACATCAGCTTCAGAGAGATTCCTGGGAAGGTCCCAATAGAAAATCTCATAAAATTAAACAATCAACCTAGAGTAATATAAAGAGCATTAAATGTCATTGCAAAAAAAAAAAATAGCCAAAATTGGAGGCAACCTAAATATCTAACAATGTGGTGATTATTAAGCCAATGTCAGGACACAGAATAATCATCTGGAAGGAAGGTGGCCCAGTGGATAGATTGCTGGATCTGGAGTCAAGAAGACCTGAGTTCAAATCCTGCCTTAGACACTTACTAGCTGTATAACCCTTGACAAGTCACATACCCTCTGTCTGCCTCAGTTTACTCATGTACAAAGCAAAGGGTTGGACTCAATGATCCCTTCCTGCTCTAAGACCCTAATACAAATATGCCCAAGTAGAAGAAATATAAAGAGATTTGAAAGGACCTTTCTGAAATTAAATGATTAGATGTGATAAGTTCCTTGTGAATAGGCAATGCTCTATTCTTTATACTTCTATCCCAGGCCATGGCATATAGCAGGCATTTCACGAACACTTGTTTGATTGCTTCAATGAAAAAAAGCAAAGTGAAAAAAACAAAAGAAGGCCCATACTGCTTGTGACCAAGCCAAGCACCTGGCATGAAGGGATGAACAAAGGGAAGGAGTGACTGTAAAGTTCCTATAGTTTTACACCACAATTAACTAACTGAATTGTAAACAGGCACTGAGCAAATTTAATCAGTTATATTGATATCTGATGAGAGAGGGTCTCTGACTTCAGGAGCCCTGGGGTCAAACTCTTTGCCTCTGATACACAGTGGCCAAGTGACCCCGGGAAAGTCCCTTCACATTCCAGAGCTGCCAGTCAGGCTCTAAGGTTAGGGGTTACACCGTAGTTGCTGATTTGTTATCACCAGTGATAATCCACTCCCCTCATCAAAAAAATGCATGTTTAATAAAATGCTTTAAATAAATTATTTAACTTAAAAGTAAAATATATTAGGAAACAGCTAATATGACTGTGAAAAACTAATCTGAGTTTTCTGGGGCAGTAGATAGAGCACTGGGCCTGGAGTCAGGAAGACCTGAGTTCAAATCTGGTGTCAGATACTTCCTAGTTGTGTGACTGAGTAAATGACTTCACTGCTGCCTGCCTCAGTCTTCTCATCCATAAAATGGAAATGGTAATAGCACCTACTTCCCAGGGTTGTTGTAAGGATCAACCGAGATAATATTTGTTAAAAACAAAAACAAAAAACCCAAACTCACTTAGCACAATGTGTGCCAGAGTACATAGTAGGTGCTATCTGAATGCTGCTATGATGATGATGATGACTGAAGCACAAGTCACAAAAGCTAAGGATTTTTTGTTTCTTTTAATAAGTACTAAGTTGTTCTTTATATCCGCAGAGGAATAATACTAATAAAGGCTGACCTAATTTGTGCTGTCTCTGAGTGTTTCCGGAGATATCTACTATGCTTAATAATCTTTTGAAGATAATTTAACAAAAAGATTGTTCTGCATTTCCTTCCTTTTTCATTTGCAGATCCGAAAGGGGAGCCTGGCTATCTCTGTCCACATGTTTAGACAACAGGTGCCAGTGAACCCACTGCAACTGAACTCAATGGAGGTGGGCCACAGTGTGCTCCCACAATGGACCAGAAATGGGCTTGGGAGCAGAGCAGAACAAATCGACACAGAAGAGATCTCTGCACCAAGGGCCAGGCTTTGGAAAACAACAAGGGATTGTTTTTCACGATACTTCAAAGAAGGAATGATGAACAACTGAAAAAATCCCAGACAACAAAAAACCAGGAATGGTGCTATTATGTGCCCCCAAAGTAATCTAAAGGACATTAGTAGCTACTGTTCTTTGGGGCAGCAGGGTCATATAGAGGAAAGAACAATAGATTGGGAGTTCAAGGACCTGAGTTCAAATCTTAACCCTGACATTTATTACCTGTGAGACTTTGACCCTCTCTGGGCCTCAACTTCCTTATGGGTGAAACAAAGGAGATGGGAGTAGGTACCCTTGAAGGGCTCTTCTGGTTTGAAATCTACGCTGTCACCTCTCAGAGCGTCCGTTTCCTCATGTGTTCAATGAGGAGACATGGCTAGATGGGAGGCAGGTGGTGGTGCTACACTGCACAGAGCTCTGGGCCTGGAGTCAGAAGACCTTGAATTCAAATTCAGCCTCAGATACTTATTAACTGTATGACTCTGGGCAAGTCACTTAACCTCTGTTGGCCATGGTTTCCTCAACTGTGAAATGAGGATGATAATAACAGGATTTCTCTTCCAGGATTGTTGTGAGGATCAAATGAGATCATAACTGTATAGTGTTTAGCACAGTGCCTGGCACATAGTAGGGTGCTTAATAAATGCTTCTTTATAACCTTCCTTCTTTTTTTTTTAAAAATTTTTTTTATTTTTATTTTAGTTTGCATCATTCATTTCCACAAGATTTTGAGTTATATATTTTCTCTCCATCTTTCCCCTACCCACTGCCCCAAAACAGCCATCCCAGTGTATCCCC
>CM053582.1:53010078-53055605 GCA_028627135.1 Pseudochirops cupreus | reverse complement strand
AGAAGCCAGCCAAGGTTTACCAAAAACAAATCATACTGATCTAACCTTCTGACCTATTTGGCACAGAGGTCATGGGAATACCACAGTTCCTTTCACAAAGCAGGCATTTAAAAACATTTGTTAAATTGGATTGAATATAATGTATCTGTGTTTCAGTGAGACACTTGACAAAGTCATAGTATCTTTGGGACTGAGAAGAGACATTTGAGCTGGAAGATACTGCAGTAGTGGATTTGTAGCTGGCTAAACAATCTTAGTTGGTTGAATTATAGCTAATAGATTAATAATAATAATAATAACCTATAGATCAGTATCAGCCTGAAGGGAGCTCCCTAGTGGTGTGTGTGTGTGTGTGTGTGTGTGTGTGTGTGTGTGTGTGTGTGTGTGTGTGTGGTGTGTGTGTGTAGGTCCTGCTGTTGTCCCAGTACTGTTTGCCATTTCCATTGGTGACTTGGCTGCAGATCTAGAAGGCAGGTGACACAAAACTGATGGGGTAAGTGACAGAGTCACTTCAAAGTGGTACATGACTGGCATGGAGAGTGGTCTGGAAGCTCTCTCCTACAGAGATAGGTGGAAGGAAGGAACCACAGAGCTTTATCCTGGAGAAGGGATCATGTAGTAGGGGCTGAGGTAGAGGCTTGTTTTTAGATATTTGAAGAACTGATCTGTGGAAGAAAGATTAAACTTGTTTTATGATATTCCAGGCAGTGACTTGAAATTATAGGAACACAGATTTTGGCTCAGCACAAGGAAGAATTTTCTAATAAATATGCCTATTGAATAATGAAATGGGCTGTCTTGGGTGAGGTAGTGAGTCCTCCATCACTGGAAGTCTTTCGTCAGAAGCCAGGCATTGTTCAGCTAACTGACATCCTTGTTGTAAAGAGGGTTCCTGTAATGGGATGGAGCTTAGACTAGAGGACCTCTAGCGTCCCATATACTTCTGAGATTCCCTGATTCTACCTGGAAAAAATAATTTTGCCTCAAGAAGATCATATTATTTCTTTCCTATGCCCTTTCATTCCTATTCTTAATTGAAGATGAAAACAAGCAATTTTGCAGAACTTCATTATAACCTAAATGATTGTAAATGTGTGGAGAGCTTCTTTCATTTAAAAAAAAACAAACTAAAATATATATCTGAACTAAATGTCAGTTTCCAAGGTGTGGCTATTATACAGAGAATAGAACAGGAAATGAAAGACAGCAGGCAAGGAAATTAATGAGGTTAAGGTCTTAAAGGCAAGCAAGTAGACGACAAATGTAGTTCAGTGAGTACATGTGAATAATGAGTCAGGAGTGACTTCAGGGCACTAAATTCAGGGAATCCACCTGAAGAAATGGACAAAATTCATTTGAAGTTTCACGCTGGTGCCCAGCAAACCAGGGGTTTCCATGTAAGTCATTGCCAACTCCCTGATGTTGTTATTACGGCACATCTGTGACCCAAACCCACTTCTAAGGGCAGCATCCCTCCTCTGGAGGTCTGGGCCCGGCTCTCTTTGCCCAACATCTATCCAGAGTGCTTGGGAATGTTTCCGATCTGACAGCTGCCTTCCATTCTGGGAATTCTGAAGGCCTGAGCAGGAAATCAGAGGATGTGTTGAGCATTTCGATAAAAGGCAGAACCTGAACACATTTGCTTTGAAAATCCTTGGCACCTTAGGACTTTCGCTTGGTATTCACCACATCTCATGCCTGTGTGTCTGATTTAATTTGTTGGCTTTATAAAATGTGTGTACCTGCAGTCCAATGTCATTGGTAAAGAGTCTATGAAGGCACCATTGTAGATCAGTTACACAACATTGTAATTTGTTGTCATTTGGGGGAAGGCACAATTATTCCTCTCAAAATATTACCCTGTGCAAAGGTTACAAAAGGAGGGCCTATAAAGATTGCATGATGCTTGAAGCTCAGGGCAATTAGGGAGAGTGAATTCGCAATCACCAAAGTTGAAAAAAGCCCCACTGACTGATTATTCCATTATCTTTGAATAATCCCCAGTGATGACAGAATGCCAGCAAAGGACATAAGGTACTCATGTGTTCACTCTGTCCTGATATAGTAGACCCTTGTGGACAGACAGTACCCAAGTGGTATTTTACAAACAGTGTCCCAGACAAAAGTACCCCTGTCTAAATGATTAGGACACGATGATTACAAAATACTACCTTGCTGTCTGTCAAGCCCTTAGCGGAACAATGCAATCAGATCTGCTTGGTACCGATAGGCAGAAAATCTGTGGAGTGGTTTTGCTATGGAGAAACTGCATTTTATTATGGATCATGTCATGGCATCATAAACCTTTAGAGTAGGAAAGGGCTTATTGAGATGAGAATGTTCAACCTCATTTCATGATATAAAGTGTTTTACCCATGGTTATGGCTAGGATCTGAACCCAGCTCTTCAAACTCTAAATCCAACACACTTTCTACCACACAAGAAATAGAACTTTTAGTGTATTGTTTCTTCTACCAAAACCTATGTGTCTCCAAACCTAATATTTGGGATGGGGTTGAGATGGGAAGATGCATCAGAATGTAGTTTGTCTCATAATTTGGAACTTAATGAGGTTAAGGTCTTAAAGGCAAGCAAGTAGATAACAAATATAGTTCAATGAGTGCATGTGAATAATGAGTCAGGAGTGACTTCGGGGCACTAAATTCAGGAAATCCACCTGAAGAAATGGACAGAATTCATTTGAAGTTTCACACTGGTGTCCAGCAAAGCAGGGGTTTCCATTTAAGTCATTGGCAAGTCCCTGATGTTGTTATTATGGCATGTCTGTGACCCAAACCCACTTCTAAGGGCAGCATCTGTCCTGGGGGGGAGGGAGCAATTTGGAGCTGTACCCATATCTACCTTTTGACCCAGTGATACCCTTACTAGATTGGTTCCCTGAAGAAATCAAAGGAAAAGGAAAAGGACCTAAATGTGCAAACATATCTAGAGTACCTCTTTTTGTGGTGGCAAAGAATTAGAAACTGAGGGGATGCCCATCAATTGGGGAATGGCTGAAAAAGTTGTGGTATATGATTGTGATGGAGTACCATTGTGCTATAAGAAGTGATGAGCAGGCGGAATTCAGAAAAACCTGGAAAGAATTACAAGAACTGATGCAAAGTGAAATGAGCAGAATCAAGAGAACATTGTACACAGTAACAGCAATATTGAGCAATGATTAACTGTGGATGACTTGTTCTCAGCAATATGGTGATCCAAGACAATTCCAAAGGACTTATGAAAAATGCTATCTACCTCAAGAGAAGGAACTGATGGAGTCTGAATGCAGATTGATGCATACTTTTTAACTTTATTATTCTCGGTATTTTGGTCTGCATTTTCTTTTGCAATGAATAATTTGGAAATATTTTGCCTGACTGCCTATGTATAATCTATATCAAATTGCTTGCCTTTTCAATGAGGAGGGGAGAGAGGGATAAAGGGAGAAAATGTAGAACTTAAAAAATGTTTTTAATTTTTTTGTTTACGTATAATTGAGAAAATAAAATTAAATAAAACTTAAATGTAAAAAAAGTTTAGCATGGACCTTTAGAGGGCAGTTCTTTAACCCAAAGGAATTAAGGAATGGAGAGAATTTCAAATATGGAATGCTGCTGAGGGAAATGTATGCAAACAGACCACAAACCACATAGCGTAGGCACCTATATACTCATCCTAGTCATAGGACTCAATTTGGAGAGGTACCATGGTAGAGGAGAAAACAAAATGTACTGGGAATCTGGAATCTTTGATTCTAGTCCTAGCTCTTCTAATCACTGGTGACATGACCTTGGGCAAGTTGCTTTATCCTAATGAACTTTTGCTTTTTCATCTGTAAAATGAGGGAATTGGATTTGTTGATCTTTGTGATCCCTCCAGCTCTAAAATTCCATTATCTCAATGGTCCCTTTAAGCTTTGATACTCTTATTATTCTGTTGTGTGGAGAAATGCAATTTGGGCATAACAACAGGAATTGAGGACAAGAGTCACCACCTTTATCCTGATCCAGTCTTTTTGAGTGAAATGCATTGCATGGAACCAATACTAGATGCCAGGAGCATGTTATGAGTTGAAAGGAATTTACTTACTTTAACCTAAGGATCAGTAAAGTTTGAGGAAGTTGCCACTGAGAGGGAAGCAAAGGCAATAAAAATATAGATTTGACCTAAGGATCTCATGCTTTGCTGTCAGAGTATGGCTATAGGTTTGACTCACAAAATAGCTGAAATACTTCTCAGATGGTAGACCAGTTTACAAAAGAGATGTAACTCTTCCTCATCAGGAAAGTGACTGCTTAGAAGTTTCAGGTCAGTAGAGAAATAGTAGCAGCCCAGCAGAAAACCAGTAAATGGCAGTGTTGCAGATGACATCAACAGTTCTTCAGGGAAGCAGAACGCCAGAGAAAAGGTTCTTGCCATAGGAGTTTGGGTCATCTAGCGCGTTGAATCTTTTACCCACCAGTGGGAATCTCTTGGTGAAGTTGATCTAGCATGTATGGGATGATTTTTCTTTGTCATTTACCTTGCTACTCTGCTTATTTAACACATTTTGTTTTTCAGTTAATGGCTAATCTACTTTGTTCTGGTAAAAAGGAAGAGGTAGGGAGGAGGTTTGAGTTGACCCAAAGGGTGCCTTGAACGTGAATGTACGTTTCAGGGTCCTGTGATGGGAAGGGAAATATAGGGGATAGACTAATTATGGTTTAAAAGTAGGAGTTTCTTCCCCTCTTCTCCCTACCAGATTTTTTTTCTACACGTAGATTTATTATACAATCTTGGGCAAGTCATATAACTTCTGCATGGACTTGTACAGGGCACATACTCAGTAAATAGTGGTTGAAGGCTTAGGATAAATGAGACAAAATCATAGAAGACAAACATGGCATTAATCCAAAGCATATTCTAACCCTCAAAATAACAGCATACAGCAGAGTAGAAGGCCATCCCAGTCATCATTCCCAGAAAGGTTGATCTTGAGTCAGTATTACTACTTTGTCACAATCCCTCCTAATCTGTTCCCATTTGTACCCCTCTCCACCACCAGCACATACACATACAAATAAGAAAGAGGCCAGATGCATATATTCTCTTGCCTAATTGCTTTCTCCAGAACTTCCTCCAAACTCTATTCCTCTTTTCACGGAGTAAGTACTTGTGCTCTTGTTTATTTACTCCTCAATGTCCAATTTTAGAACTGACCCCTAGAGACTCTGAAAGCCTTTGCACATTGTATATGAACCACTTTTGTGATCCTTTCCATGACCTGAGATTCCCCCATTAACTGTTCTTGAAGCGTCCTGTTTTCTAATGTAAACATATGTATCGGTCCAAATTCTCACCATAGATCTATGGGAAAATTGCTAAAATGTGTCTGGCCTAATTTTCTTCTAACCTTTCCCCTGAACCCAAGTTTGACTTGCTGACATCAAGGGCATTCACTTTTCTAAGGCTTCATATACTTACTGAAGATGAGGAGCAGTAAAAGGAAAGCTTATTTGGCTGCTGACAGAGCAGAGGCCTATGACCTGCCTTATTTGAGTTAGAGCAGGACTAGCTGCTTAAAAACACTCCCCAAACCCATCCCACAATCTAGCTTAACCCACGCCTGCCCAGAAATGTTCCTGGGTCATTGGCTGGGGCTGAGGAGGGGGGCTCCCTTGTTTTGTTTTTTTCTTTACATTTTCCCATCTCTTTCCCATTGTCCACTCCATCGGTTGCAACCCTTCTATACAACCTGACTAATGTCCAGTGTGAAAGCATTTGCAGATCCTATACGTGATTGCATGCTGCCATGGGCAGGGGGGGAGGGAGAGAAGAAAATTTGAAACTCAAGGGATTGTGGGACTGAATCTTGTAAACTAAAATTAAACAAACAAATCAATAAAAAAATTATTCAAGAAATAAATAAAATGTGATACCAAAAAATATATTTTTTCCTAAAAAAAAAAAGAAAAAGAATAAACAGCATAGAGAGGTTGGCTTCAACCCACGGAACTAGAATGTATGAGTTCAAGCTGGGAGACTGACATAATTGTAGAACCACAAAGTTATAAAATTGGAATGTACCTTAGCTTGTTTCTCCTACAAAGTCTTGCCCAATTCAGGAAGCCCTTCTACAAAGCCTAGAATAGATACTCTTCCAAACTCTTTTTAATGCTTTTAGTGACAAGCAGATTTTTATCTTAAAAAGATCATCTAATTAGAGCTTGTAGGACATTTTTTTAAAAAAGGGAAAAAAGAAATTTACATGATAATTTTGTTGTATATTTGAAGGGAATAGCAAGTTGTAGATGGTAAATTTGCAGTTTCATGTGCAATCATTTTTTTTGTTGTGATATGGTATGGAAATGTTTGTTTTGTTCCATGAATTAAAAATAAAATAAAATTTTAAAAAAGAAAAAAAAAACAAAAGCAAAAAGAAAAAACTTCTATAGCAGTGATTCTCAACCTTCCTGATGCCACGACCCTTTAATACAGCTCCTCATGTTATGGTGACCCCCAACCATAAAATTATTTTCGTTGCTACTTTATAACTGTAATTTTGCTACTGTTATGAATCTGTCTGATATGCAGGATGTATTTTCATTGTTACAAATTGAACATAACCCACAGGTTGAGAACCACTGCTCTATAGGCTCCTTTGTAAAATCTACCCATTATCGCTAGTTCTGCCCTCTGGGGTCAAGTAAAAAAAATGCCTAATCCTCATGCACGTGACTTTCCTTTAGATATTTGAAGACAGCTGTCATGTCCTCCCTAAGGTGTTTCTTCTCTAAGCTAAATGTCCTTGATTTCTTCAACTGCTGCTTATATTGCCATGTTCTTAAGATCCCTCATCCTCCTGGGTTCCTGCTTCTGGCTATTTATCCATTGAGGGTGTCCACAGTGTCTGTCTTAACAAAATGAACAACTGTGAACTTCAGATGTCTCATGATTGGTCTTTGCTCCACAGCTTCCCAGCCATGTGCTGGCATTTCCTAGAGTCCTGTGGAATCAAAAAGGTAAATGGCTTTCCTCCCTGAAGGACAAGAACAAATCTGAGATAGCTCCAAAGCCTGAAAAGGGTATCAGGATGAGCACTAATTGAGAATCACTTTAATACAGTATTTCTTAACCTGGGGTCCATGAGCTTGTTTTGATTTTTTAATATTTTGATGACTATATTTCAGTACAGTTGGTTTCCTTTATAATTGTACATATTTTTTCTTTGAGCTGCATTCTTGATACTCTGGACTTCTTTCTCTGCCATGACGCAGCAGCAGTTTTTTCATGCAGGAAGATCCACCCTCTCTTACTGCTCCTTCTTCTGACTGGTAATGTTCTTAGAAACTGTATTGGAAGAAAAGTGCCCAGGCCAGTCATATTTATTCCTTTTTTCCTCTCTGGGTTTCACCCTGTAAGATCAAGCCTCTTTGTGGTTCCTTCTTCTGATTGGTCAGTTTCTCACTAAACCTCCATTTTAAGGAAACTGCCCAGGTCATCCATTAGCCATGTTCATTCCCATCTTTTCTCTCTAGCCCTCCCCCTGATCTTTGATGCCCCTCCCCTTTTCAGCCTCCTTTTCTGTTTTGTCTTCCCCCATTAGAATGTAAGTTCCTTGAGGACAAGGGTTGTCTTTCTTTTACTTGTGTTTGTATTACCAGCACTTAGCACAGTGCCTGGTACACATAGTAAATTCTTTATAGATGCTTGTTGGATGATTGACTTTATGCACATAAAAACATAATTTTGAGAAGGGGCTGATGAGTTTTTAACCAGACTGTGAAAGGGGTACATAATAGAACAAAGGACGAGAACTCTGTTGCTTTAAAATTTCATTTTCTTGGAGCAAGGCAGGGAAGGGATCTTGGTTTTCCCTGCCCTTTGGAACCATCCCTGATTTGAGCAGTGTCATAAATGGAGATTCCCTATGGAACAAGCTCTTTCAGCCCTGGCCTTTGAGCCATCCCCAAGGAGAACATAAATGATGCCATTGCTTCTACTTCTGACACCCTCAGATTTTGTGATTCTTTAGGGTGGCATAAGAAATTACAGTCATTTTCTATTTTGATCAAACCTACAGGTGTTGACTAAATCTGACTCACAGAAAGCAAAGGCCCATTGTACCTTGGGGATATTGTCTGTGGAGGATTGTATACCACGAGAAAGAACAAGAACTAGTCGTGGTAGGGGAGTCAGAATCTTCTTTCTCTGCATTATCATTTCTAGAATCTCTCCCAACCACCTTCACCCAGCAGCATCTCCTCCTTTGAGGTTCCTGCTACCCACATTTATCACCCAGTCCAGATCCTGGTGGCTGTTACCTACTGATACTTTCCCTCTCTCCAGGACACTCCCTTTCCTTCCTCAGTGAGTTCAGTGCCTGGCTCACAGCCTTTCTCTTCTCCAAAACTCCTGCCCTTGTATCAGAGGACTTCAGCATACATATTGATACCTCCTCAAACCCTTCAACTTCCCAGTTTCTCAATCTGCTAGATTCTCATGACCTACTTCTACTCTCTATCCCAGTTACAGGCAGAGAAGGCCATACCCTTGATCATTCCATCCCCTACAAGTGTTCCACTTTCTTGAATTCTGAAATTCTCTTATCTAGTCAGGATCTTTTATCATTCCATCTTTGCCTTTGCTTTACAAATCCTATTCCTGTTCTTCATCTTAATTGTCACCCCCAATCCATCTCCCCTACTCTCGATAACCCTCTTCTGCTTGATACTCTTTCTCTCCAGGTTTTCCTGACATTGCTCTTCTGGTTTCCCTCTACCTATCTGACCACTCCTTTTTAGTCTCCTTTGCTGGATCTTAATCCATACTGCATCTGGTAACTGTAGGTCTCTCATGGGGTTTTGTCCTGGACCCTCCTTTCTTCTCCCTTTATATGATTTCACTTGGTGTTCTCATCAGCTTCATTTATCATCTCTATACCCGTGATTCTTGAATCTATGTATACAGCCCAAACCTTTCTGCTGACCTCCGATATCCAACTGCCTAGCAGACATCTCAAATTGGATGTCCTGTAGTCATTTCAAACTCAACATTTTAAAAACTGAACTCATTCTCTTTTTCCCAAAGCCTTCATCTTCAAATTTGCCTATTACTTTCAAGGTCACCATCATCTTCCTAGGCACCCTGGCTTGAAACCTTGGCATCATTCTCATTCTCATTCACTCCATATATCCAATCTATTATCAATTCTTGTTGCTTCTACTTTATAACATGTTGTATCTACCTTCTCTCCACTCACATAAGTCACCTTCCTGGTCCAGACTCTCATCACTCCTCACCTAGGCTATGGCAATGGCCTTCTTACTGGTCTCTCTTAAGTCTCTCTCTCTCTTCTGTAGTCCATCCTCCAATTAGAAGCCAAAATGGTTTTTCTAAAGTATAGACCTGCCTCATTGGGTTCCATTGGCCTCCTGTTACCTCCAAGATCAGATAGAAAATTCTGCATTTGGTATTTAAAGCCCCTTCCTACCTTCCCAGTTTTCTTACACTTGACTCTCATCCATACACTGTATGATCCAACCACACTTGCCTACTTGAAGTTTCTTGAACATAACTGCATTTCTAGTCTCCTTACTTTTGCCTTCACTAAACCTCCTTTCTAGAATGGATGCCCCCTCACATCCACAACTTGGTTTCCTTGGATTCATTCCTTCAAGACTCAGATCACCAAATGGGGAATGTCTGGACAAGTGATGATATATTAATTTAATGGAATACTATTGTACTATGAGGAATGATGAAAGATACACCTGGGAAAACTTCTGTGAAATGGTGCAGAGTAGAGTGAACAGAACCAGGCAACAATGAATATAATAACAACACTGTAGAAACAAAACCTTGAAACCTATAAGAACTCTTATCAGTGCAGTGACCAGCTGTGATTCCAGAGGATTGATGAAGATAAATACTACACACCTTCTGGAAGCTAGGATGGTTAGCTTATATAGTAGATAAAGTACTGGGCCAAGAGTCATGAAGACCTGAATTCAAATTCAGCTTCAGATACTTACTAGCTTTGTGACGTTAAGCCAGTCATTTCACTTCTGCCTGCTTCAGTTTCTTCAGCTGTAAAATGAGGAATGATATTTATCAAACATGTAGTGCAGTGCATGGTGTAGAATTGGGGTTTAATAAATGGCTATTTCCTCCCTCCCTGACAGAGCAGTGGTGGATACAAGATACAGAAGGGGACATGATGAATGAGGGAATTGTTTTGCTTCTTGACTATGCATATTTGTTTTAAGGGTAGGTTGTTGTTTTCTTTTTTATTGGGAAGAGTTTGAGGGGGAGAAAATAAATGGTTATTTCATTGAGAAGATTTAAAAAATCCCTCAATTACCAGCTTCCTAGGTGCTAGTGCCTTCCTCTCTCAGGCTGTCTTGCATCTACTTTGTCTTTGTCTTATATCTATCTGGATATTTACATGTTGTCTACCCTCATTAAAATGTGAGCTCTTTGAGTACAGGGATTGTTTTTGCCCTTCTTTGTATCCCTGGCGCTTTGCAGAGTGCCTGACTCCTTGTTCCTGTTTGACAAATGCTTCTTGACTGACTGGCTGACATGATGAGAAGGCATGGAGGAGTTGTGATATGTACCCATGGAAGGAGTGTCTACATGGATGAAGTAGGAAGTCCATTGAAGCAGTTCATGTCCAGATACCTACCAAAGAGCTGTGGCTATTGGTGCAGATTCTTATGGACATACTGACATAAAAGTCAACTAGACAGGCAGTGAGGAAACTTATGTAAGTGAATAGAGCCCTGGATTTGGAGTCAGGAAGCCCTGAGTTTGAATCCAGCCTCAGGCACTTACTAGCTATGTGTCCTTAGGCAAATCATATAACTATTTTCAGCCTCAGTGCCCTCATTTGTAAAATGGGGATAATCAAACCGCCTACCTCCCATAGTTGTTGCGAGGATCAGATGAGATAACACATGTAAAGCGCTTTGCAAACCTTCAAGTGCTATGTTATAGTATGATTAATAATAGCCCACGCTATGATTACTTTTATGACTTGACAGGAAATCTGACTCCACTTAAGATGGAGAGGAATTAGTTCTGATTACCTGTGGAATCGCTGGGATACAGGTGGCTCAATTCCGACATTTGTTATGGGAATGGGAAATGGAGACACAATTCTTTCCACATGCAAGGGTTGCCAAGCACCTCCTTCACTGGAGGGATCCCATAGCCTCTGGCTTCTTGTAGCTAGTCCTAGAAGAAGCTTGCAGTGTTCTCCTCCGGTCCTGCTAACTAAGTACTCAAGTGCCATGGTGACCTTTCAGTGACCCGTGGCAGCTCCCCTGCTGGGAGTGCTCAGGAAGCCAGTCTACCTCACCATCACTTGAGAAATGAAAACAAAATCAAGGTGCAAGAGAGTGCCTAGTTTGCCCTAACACTGTTTCATATCAGTAAAAGGAACGTCGCATGGTCCAATGAATGGATGAGGTGTGTCCCCCCTTAAAGTTGACTCTAACTCCTTTGCTCAAGCAAGAATGATCCTTTTAGTCAATGACAAAGGTGACCTTGTCTTCAAATGCTTGGATTTCACAGTACCAAAGTCTCACTATCAGCATAGTGAACTCCTAGCCACATAGACTCAGCCCTCTGTGTTTGAAGGCTGAAGAATATTCTGGAGCCTGGACAGAGGGGACAAGGAAATCAGCTTGGAGATGAAAGCTTTTTAATCCATTTTCCCTTGATGTCAGAGAACTGGTGACCTAGAGCTAGAAGGAATGTCAGAGGTCATCCAGTCCAGTCCTCTCATTTTACTTACTAATCAGGAAGAAACTGGGTCCTGGGGAGATGAGTTGTTAACATAAGTTCTAGCATCTCAAGTGAAGAAGTGATAATATCTCCATTGAATAATTTGTTTTCTCATTTTTTTTCTGTAACTTGTCCTTTAGCTACAAATACACAGTTAGAGGCAGCATGGTATAATAGCTGGAACTTTGGACTTGTAGTCAAGAACCAATCAATCTGCAAGCACCTACTATGTGTCAGGTCCTGTAGAGACAAAGACAAAAACAATCCCTGCCCTTGAAGGGCTTACATTCTACTGGGAGAAGATAGAATATATGAATATAACTTTATGCAAACTAGATACACGGTAGTAATAGAGGAAGGGCCTTAACAACTAGAGAGGAATCAGGAAAGGCCTCGTGTAGGAGGTGGTGTTTGAACTGAGCTTTGAAGGAAATGAAGGTTTTAAAGAGATAGAAAGGAAGAGGGAGTGCATTCTAGGCATGGCATCAGCCTGTGCAAAAGCATGGATGGGGAATGGAATCTCATGTGAGAAAACAGAAGGCCACTTTGGTTGGATCCATACACTATGTGAAGGAGAGTAATATAGAAAAGCTTTAAATGTCTCAAAAGAAAAAAAAAAGCTTGTATTTGATCCTAAATGTAGAAAGTTTTGTGAGTGTGAAAGTATGAATTGAGAAGAGACAGATTCAAGGGGATGTGGAATCCACGGCTCTTGGCAACTGATTGGGTAGGGGGGATGGGGGAGAGAGAGTGAGGAGTTCAGGATGATACTGTGGGTGTGCATCTGGTAGCACGATGGTGCCCTCAACAGAAAGAAGGACATTTAGGAGAGGGGTGGGTTGGGGTGGAGTTGGTGACTCCTGTTTTGGATGTGTTGAATTTGAGATGCCTATGAGACATCCAGTTTGAAATAGTCAACAAGCACTTGGTATGCAGGGTTGCCACTTGGGAAAGAAAGTAGGACTGGATTTAGAGATATGGGAGCCATTTGCATAGAGATGCTTAAACCCATGAGGTCTGATGGGGTCACCAAGAGACGAGAGGGGGGGGAGAGGGGAAAAAAGGAGGAAGAAGGAGGAGAAGGAGAAGGAGGAGGAGAAAAAGAAGACCTAGGTTAGAATCATGGGGTCAGTCTCCAGTGAGTAAGGAGCAATTGAATGATGAAGTAGCAGAGGAGGTGGAGAGAGAGACAGAGAGACAGAGAAAGAGGGACAGAGAGATACACACAGACACACAGATCAGCACAATTAGGTAGGAGGAGAACCAGGGGAGATCTGTGTCATGAAAATCAAGAGAGGAGAGAATATCCAATAAGACCTTGGTTCAAATCTTGCCTTATACACAGAGTTAGTAATCTTAGTTGAGTAAGTCTCTTGATCTTTCAGTCTTCTTATCTTTAAAATGGGGATAGCAATATCTCACAAAATTATTACAAGGACCAAGAAAGATAATGTATTTAAAGCAATTTTCTAGCCAAATCCTTCCATAAATGTGAGTTATTATTGTCGTACAAGAATTAAATGTATTCCTCACAGCAAACCAGCAAGGTAGGTACTATTATCAAGCCCATTTTACAGTTGAGGAAACTGAGGTAATCAGAGATTAAGTGACTTGCCCAGGGTCACACAGCCAGTAAATGTTTAGGGTTTGGATTTGAACTCAAGTCTCCTGATCCCAGCCCCAGCTTCCACCAAGGTCAAGACGCTTGGAGAGTGTGCATTTTGCCACAGAGGACTGTTGTCAAAGGAGGAGCTGAGATATTTTTCAGTCTGGAGAGTCCTTTTCTGCTAAACTGTCAGTGTGGAGCATAGAAATAAGTAGAGCAATAATACTTTGCCTTTTGTGACTCTGGTGGAGTTTCTATGCTCTTCCTGCCGCACCCTCAGGCTTTAATCAAAGGAGATAATATAGGAAAAGCCCTTTGCAAACCTTCAGGTCTTCTTGGAACAATCATTTCACAGAGCTTCACCTGCATTATCTCCTCTGGCGTGCATCACACGGCAGCCCTGGGAAGTAGGTGCCATTATGCCCCATTTACAGATGAGGACACTGGCCAGGATCACATCGACAGGAAGCATCTGGGAACTCCAGCTCTTCTTTATATTGCTATGAATAGGGATGGCGACTAGGTCCAAGGCATTATTGTTGTTGTTGATAATCATACTGATAACAGTAATAGGGATGGTGCCTAGACCTGAGTCATTTCTGTTGCTATTATTGTTGTTAATAGAGATGATGACGAGCTAAATTTGGGTTATTATTGCTCTTGGTGGAGATGATGGTTGGAGATGATGAGTTGTTGTTGTTGTTGTTAACATGGATAGTGATGGGTACTGTGAGTTCATTAGTTTGGGGAGCTCCCAAATAAGCAGAACCCCTTTACTACTGAAACTTGGTATTTTCTCTGCTACTTCTAGTTTTTCAGAGTTGCATAGAGCACTGAGATGTTAAGTGACTTGCTGGGGGTCACTTGGCCAGGACATGTCAGTCACATGATTCACACACCCTCCTGGCTTCAGTGCCAATTTTCTATCCTCTATACCCAAGTGTCTCTTAATAGTAGCAGCATCAAGAGCAGCCCAGTAGCAGCAGTAATATATTGATTAATAGTAAAAACAACAACAATAAAACAGGGAGCAGTTCTGTAGGTCAGTTTCACTCTATTGGGAGAATTAGCACTCAGTGCTCAGTGGGCCCAAGGCAGCAAGGAGCTGAGGATAGGGAAAGAGGCCTGCTGGTGGACATGAAGTGAGGGCTTTCTGGGATGGGCTAGCAAGGTGGTACTGCAGTCTACAGAACTCTGGGCCTGGAATCAGAGAGACCTGAGATCAAATCCTGCCTCGGGCACTTCCTAGTGGTGTAAGACTTCACCTCTTTCTGCCTCAGTTCTCCCTGGGCTGTTATGGGGATCACATGAGATAACTGTCAAATGCTTAGCATGGTACCTGACCCATAATAAACACTCTAGAAATGTTAGCTCTTATTATGGGCCCATGTTCCCATACCAGCATGAATAGTTTAACTGTAGAACCCTCTCGTACTCCTGGAATGTACCAGGAAAAGTACACCCTTAGGCCTCCAGTATTGCCTTAGATTGCTAATGACTTTGGCGGGGTCCATGTTCTGTCTCCCCAATTACATAGTGCATGGACCATGTGCTTTTGACCATCTTTGTGCCCGGAGTCCCTAACACAAGGAAACATTCAATCGATGTTTGTTAACTGATTAGTTGATTATATGAGGAAAAAAAAATCAATTCTGCTCCTGCAAATTGGGGCAAGGGAATTTGTTTGTTTTTGTAAATAGTATTTTCTTTTTTCCAATGACATGTAAAGATAGTTTTCAACATTCATTCTTCTAAGATTTTGAGTTCTGGATTTTTTTGGCCCTCCCTCTCTCCCCTCTCCTCTCCCCAAGATGGAAAGCAATCTGATAAAGGTTAGACATGTGCAATCATGGAAATATATTTCTACATTAGTCATTTTGTGAAAGAAGCAGCAGAACAAAAGAGAAAAGACATTAAAAAACTAAAAAAAAGTTAAAATAAGTCTGCTTCCATTTGCATTCAGACTCCATAGTTCTTTCTCTGGATGTGGATAGCATGTTCCAGCATGAGTCTTTTAGAATTGTCTTGGATCATTGTAGTGCTGAGAAGAGCTAAGTCACTCACAGATGATCATCACACAATGTGGTTGTTGCTGTGTACAACAGTCCTGTGGTTCTGCTCACCTAACTTAGAATCAGTTTATGTAAGTCTTTCCAGTTTTTTTCTGAAATCATTCTGTTCATCATTTCTTATAGCACGGCAGTATTCCATCACCATCATATACCACAGCTTGTTCAGCCATTCCCCAATTAATGGGCATTCCCTCAATTTCCAATTCTTGGCCACCACAAAAAGAGAAGCTGTACATATTTTTGTACTCATGGGTCCTTTTAAGGGAAGTTTTGCAATGGAGGAAATCAGCGGCAGCCACAGCAAATCTCTGCTGAGTGTCTAGGCAGGGTAGATGTCAAGGGTGGCCTGATCATTTAGACAATCCTTATAGCTCAAGGAAAATCTGGGAGGAGCCATGAACTCAAGCAAACTCTCTATCTGTCTGGCAAGTAGAAATCTGGCCTCAAAATTGTGTGGGTCTAAGTGGGTAATGCCATCCTTTCACTCATTCCTCATTAAACTTCAGTGTACTACTATACTGGTGCTCATTCATGCTGGTATGGCCCCTTTAAATGTGAAAGGGTTTGGCCAGCTCTCAAAGCCAGGGTTCACTTAGTGCCTTCAATTAGTGTTCCTCTTTGATGGAAGAATTTAGGTGGTTTGGAGAATGAATAAGGGGCAGGGAGGGCTAATACTAGAAAACAGTCCTGAACAGGGTTGGCTGACCATCCTCCAGGCTATCCAGGAGAATTCCCATGATGCAATAGCACTGACCTAGGCACTAATCTGAATTTCTCATTTCTTTCCAGGCTGGATTCCAGACATTCTCTGCCAGGCCCCAGAAACCTCTTCTCCTGGAAGCTGACTCCAGCTCTGGAATTCACACTTTGGAAGTACCCTCTCCTCTGATTGGATGGCTTCTCCCAGACCCTCCAATCAAGGGGGGCACTCAGGCCAGCCACATCTCATTCTTCTCCAGGCTATACTTCAGACTTGCCCTCCCCCAACTTTTTTAAGGTGTTGTCTCCCCCCATTAGAATGTGAGCTTCTTGAGGGCAGAAACTCTTTCTTTCTACTTGTATTTGTATTCCCAGTGCTTAGGACAGTGCCTGGCACATAGTAGGTGCTTAATAAATACTTGTTGATTGACTGACTGGCTAGAGGCTCTCAAACTAGGGTTTCTGGGACTCTGTACCTTCCTAGGGCCTGAGGTAAGGCTTGGTCAGAAGTGGTCATCATTGCACATTGTTGTTGTGAGTACTGGATTTGGAATCAAGAATATCTGAGCTCGTACACCAAAATCAAGTCCAAAAGGGTGCACGATCTAGGTATAAAGGCTGTTACTGTAAGCAATCTGGGAAAGCAAGGGATAGTTTACCTGTCAGATTTATGGAGAAGGGAAGACTTTATGACCAAATAAGAATTAGAAAGCATTATAAAATGCAAAATGGATAATCTTGATTACATTGAATTGAAAAGTTTCTGTACAAACAAAGCCAATGCAACCAAGATTAAGAGGGAAGTGGGAAATTGGGAAAGAATTTTTACAATCAGTGTCCCTGATAAAGCCCTCATTTCTAAAATATCCAGGGAATTAAGTAAAATCTATAAGAATACAAGTCATTCCTCAATTGATAAATGGTCAAAGGATATGAACAGGCAGTTTTCAGAAGATAAAATTAAAGACATCTACAAACATATGAAAAAATGTTCCAAATCACTGTTGATTTGAGAAATGCAAATCAAAACAACTTTGAGGTACCACATCTCAGCAGTCAGATTGGCTAAGATGACAAAACAGGAAAATGACAAATGCTGGAGAGGATGTAGAAAAATTGGAATACTAATGCATTGTTGGTGGAGTTGTGAACTGATTCAACCATTCTGGAGAGCAATCTGGAACTATGCCCAAAGGGCTATAAATAATTGCATACCCTTTGACCCAGTACTACCACTTCTAGGGTTATATCCCAAAGAGATCATAGAAATGGGAGGAAGACCATATGTACAAAAATATTTATGGCAGCTCTCTTTGTGGTGGCAAAAAATTGGAAATTAAGGGGATGCCCATCAACTGGGGAATGGCTAAACAAGTTGTGGTATATGAATGTAATGGAATACTATTGTGCTCTATGAAATGAAGAGCAGATGGGCTTCATATTTACCTGGAGACGCTTGTACAAACTGATGCTGAGTGAGGAGAGCAGAACCAGGAGAAATGTGTACACAATGACAGACACATCATATGTGTGACGACCAACTTTGACAAACTGGACTCTTCTCAGCAATGCACAGTTATAAGACAACTCTACAAGTCTCAAGATGGAAGGAGATATCTACATTCAGAGAAAGATGTAGAAAGAACAGAGTTTAAATGGAGACTGAAGCAATCTACATGCTATTGCTCTTTTCCATGTTTGGTTTTGTTTCCTCTTTCCCATTGTCCACTCCATTGGTTACAATCCTTCTATACAACCAGACTAATGTCCAGTGTGAAAATATTTGCAGATTCTGTACATGATTGCATGCCACCATGGGGGGGAGGGGAGAAAATCTGAAACTCAAGTGGTTGTGAAACTGAATCTTGTAAACTAAAAGTAAATAAACAAGTCAATGAAAAAAATTTAAAAAAAGAATATCTGGGCTCAAATCTGGCCTCAGACACTTAGCAGATCTATAACCCTAAGCAAATCACTTAGTCTCTCTTGGCCTCAGTTTCCTCATCTGTAAAATGGGAGGGTGGGGTTTGAGCGCCTCTAAGGCCTCTTCCTGTTCTAAATCTACAATTCTGGTGACTGTAAGTTTCTTTAGGACAAGGAATGTGTCTTAGCTATGACTTGGGTTCAAATCCTTTCATAAACACTGTGTGATCCTGAGCAAATCATTTAACCTTTTTGGGTCTCACTTTACTCATCTGCAAAATGGATAATATAATGATATGGGTAAAAATAATAATAGCATCTATCTAACAGGATTGCTGTAGGGCTCAGTGAGATGATACATGTAAACACTTTGCAAACACGAAAATACTAGAACAGCTATGAGGCCCTTTTAGAAATACACTCCAGAATTCAGTTTCATAATCCGGTATTGTATTAATCACTTCCAGTTAGGAACTGGAGATATAAAGACAAAAACAAAGAAGACAAGAGGAGAGAAGCAGAGAGTGCCCTCAGGGTGCCTGCATGTGTTCATTCCGTGTGTCCCCCTGATGGTCCCATCACCCAACGTGACCCATGGGGACTGCCACCCTCTTTGGTGTGGTGCCTGCTCAGGTAGGGAGGACTACTGGGACTCTGTCTACACATGCAAATCAGTTTAAAAGAAAGAGAAGAAGAAAAACAAATGAATTTATCTGGAGGGAACCCCTTAGTAACTAGTTGGTAGTAGGTTGTTTGACAAAGCTTTCTTGACAAGCACAGCAAATGCTTCATGTCTGATTGAATTCAGTTCAACAAGTATTAATTGTTGGTTTTACCTGGATACAACATGATTCATTCTTCTTGATTTTCTCCTGCAAAGGCTGCCTGTCTCTTTCCAGGACAGTAAAGTGTCCAAAGCCCCCATAACCCTCTGGGCTGCTTGGTGCATGACTTACCACCAGTATTTCATTGAGGAAGGTTAATTTCCAACTGTGGTGGTTTTGTTTGTTAAGCCAAATACTCCTGTCTACATTTTATGCAGTGTATTAAATCTATATATTGATTTAGCCAAATTAACCAAAACCCTGACTGCATCTGGACACTGGTGAATTTCCCCAGCCACTGCTTCATAAAAGGACTACAGTGTTTAGCAGAGCTGAGCAAATGTATGAAGACCACCCAAGGGAGATGTGCGAAAGGAAAGCCTTGGTCATCCCTGATGAGAGATGTCCACAGCCCATTTGGTTACTTCAATTGAAGGCAGGCCTTTCATTTCTTCATTTCTTTTTTTGGAGGGGGGAGGGCAGGGCAATTGAGGTTAAGTGACTTGCCCAAACTCACATGGCTAGTAAGTGTTAAGTGTCTGAGGCTGAATTTGAACTCGGGTCCTCCTGACTCCAGGGCTGGTGCTCTATTCACTGTGCCACCTAGCTGCTCTGGTTTTTTCATTTCTTTCACTCTCTTCTTTTTCTTTTTAATACAGAAGAGAAGCTCAGAGATTTTTAGCATTTGACTGAAGCAAGAGTCTGTTGTGAACATTGAGGAGAAAGGGTCTTTTTATTTGATATTGAAATTCCCCTCCTAAGGAGCAGTGTTTGAATGAGGAGGTCTCCTCTAGCTAACTCTGTGGGGTCAGTGTGCTATCACTTCCCATATTAGGAATTTCCATGCTTGCAGAACTGACCACAAATCATATATGGGAAATCTCCTCTCAGCATGTTGGGTTTAGGTTCAACAAAACAAAACAAAACAAAAAACCCACCAACCTGCCAGACTGTGAGGCAGCAGGAAAAACCAAGTCCTCAGGATATGATTTCTGGGTCAATTTAGTTTGTTAGAATGCACTGTTGACTCACTAAGGTGATCACCTCATCAAAAATGATAGTGTTTGTGTTCCAGTTTTAGGGTGTCTGTGTTGTAGCATCTATCAGTGTGTATATGTCAAGCCCTGGTGCATACTTAGGTTGGGTCAGAGGACCACTATTATCTTCAGATGCAACAGTGGGTGGAATGGCCTCCAACCAGAGTGGAATGAACTATTTGGCAGAGACAGAAATGCATCGACATGATGCAGACTCTTGGACTTGGGAGTCAGAAA
Organism: Pseudochirops cupreus; assembly: GCA_028627135.1. Taxonomy (NCBI): domain Eukaryota; kingdom Metazoa; phylum Chordata; class Mammalia; order Diprotodontia; family Pseudocheiridae; genus Pseudochirops; species Pseudochirops cupreus. Next base: position 53,035,435 of record CM053582.1, on the reverse strand, counting down.
CACTGGCATTTGAATCTGGGCTGTATTAGTTCTGAGCCTCATTTTTCTCATCTGTGAAATGGGAGTAATAGCATTTCCCTCACTGGGTTATGAGGCTCAAATGAATTACTATGGGTAAACCACTGTGCCAACCTCACCACATAGATAAATGGAACCATTGATATTGCCTGCATTTTTTGGTGAGCTGCAGTGAAGGTGCTCGTTGCAGGGGCAACGTGCCTCAACTCTTGCAGTTGGAGTTGGCAACAACAGGAAGCCAGAGCAAGAGAGAGGCCATTGGGAGTATCTGGCTTCCAATGATGCCCCACCCCACTGCATCTTTCTTTTGCTCTGGCAACAGTGCAGATCATGCTGAAGATAGGTAGGTTGCCCTAGAATGGACTGTGGGCATCACTGATGCCATCCTATCATCACTGGCACTATGACCAACAAGCACTGGAGACTAGAGGGACACATGCCCACTAAAGCTTCTGATGAGGGGACAAGGGAGTCAAATTTCTGACTATTTCAGCTGAGGTTGCTGGTGAAAGCATCCCTAACTTCAACAAGATTTCCATTTGGCTGGAGAGGCAAAACCATCATATGGGGGAAAACCAAGTAATCAACAGCGATGAGCCCAAGAAGACAAAGTATGCATAAATACTAAGTTGTAAGGTACAGCTCGAAGACAGCTCAAAATGCTATCAAGAGCACAGAGAAGTAGCATTAGGGGCTTGGGTGTGGGTGCTGGCAAGAGCTGTGTACTTTAGTGGGCTCTGTATCCTGAACCTACTTGAATGCAGGGTGGGGCCAGAGACAGGTGGCTATGGTTAAGGTCCCAGGGATGAGTACAGGCCAGGCTTCTTGCTACAAGCTAACTATGTGTGTTTCTTGACTTCTCTTTTTTGCCTCTGAAACGCCGGGTTTTAAGGTCCCTTCTCCACCTTGTTGTTTGGAAGTTGACTGAAGAAGGGACAGATTCCCTACCCTGGTGAAGGTTCAGTGCTCAGGCTAACTGATGGCTGGAGAGATGGGGTTCTTCATCCTGGCCATGTGCGATTCTAGTTTGTGAGGTAACTCAGTCACCTTGTGGGCATCGAGCTCCCCCCACCCCCCACACCACTGCCCTGGCTTGAAGAGCAAGTAGCAACTTAGGAGGAAGCAAACAGAGTGGTCGAGGCTCACAAAGTCAGAGGGGTGTGGGATGTCATTGTGCTTCATGGCTTGAGGGCCCTCCCAGAGAGGTCTCCTTTCCAGGCCTAGAGAAGGTCCAACCACATGCATGGTGCCCAGGAGGTCCCTTCCAGCCCTGCTCTGACATTCACTGTCTGCCTTCCCCCTGCCTTTGTTCTAAGGCTTCTTGTCTCATGATAATTTTAAGGTCAGATCCCAGGATGTTTGCCCAGCCAGGGTATGCCACAAGGAGAACTGGACAGGCCTGGAAAGGTCAGAGGATCCAAAAGGACAGAGAATGGTTAATTAACAAATTTATCCAGGGCTAGATTACAGACACATAAGGCACTCATTTTGGCTCCAAGCCGTCTCTTGCAGCTGTAATGGAGTTTGTCAGGTTTCAGGTAAGCAGGAGTACTCAGAGGAGTAAAAGACAAAAGAGGAATACATTTCAGGCTGATGAGAGGTAACTATGACATGCTTTTTTGCCAATGTCCCCCATTTTACAGATCAGGAAGCAAAGGCTCAAAGAGAAGATCACCTTGCCCATGGCCACAGAGCTAGTGTAAGGTGAAAATTTAACCTAGGTCTAGCCTGGCTAACCCTGTTCATTCCCACTCAGCAACCGTTCTGCTCAGTGATGGAAGACCTGAAGACATCTGCTGTGTTCTGCATTTCCCACAAGGTCTTGGTCCTCCCAGCCTATGTTTACGGTTCTATCTGAATTGGCTTTTCAAGAGGCTGGGGGCGGGGCTCCAAGGGGCAGGATGAGGCCTGGAGTGGAACTTGGGAGTTCTTTTGATGCCTGACAAGGGTCTTGAACCTGGCAAGTTGCAGGGAGGGGGAAGGACTGGACTGCAACATTCCTGCCTTCGTGGTGGGGAGGCAAAAAAACCCCCCAGGGAACCTGCAAACCAAGGTCTGACTAAGCTACGCTAAGCTGGGGAGGAGAGCAGGGGAGATAAGGCTGGAAGCAGGGGCTTGTAGGGACCCAGCAGCTTGGACATCGTGAAAGCACCGGCCACTTAAGGCCGCCTGGGCTCCCACAAGCAGCCCGGCCTCGGCCACGGGGCCCCCAGAACTTGAACTCCACGGGCTCCGGGACCTGATTGACAGGCCCAGCAGCCAGCAGGAGAGTAAGAGCGTGGTGGGACGGAAGAGGAAGAGGAAGGAGGAGAGCCCGCCTCTCTGGGGCGGGGCTTCTGGCCACGCCTCCTTTCCGGTCCTCCTCCCCCCCCACCCCCCCCATCCTGAGTTCACCTGTGCGGCGTTCTTGCCAGCGCTCAGGCCCTCGAAGAGCCTCCTCATGCTGCAGGTGACCGTGGGCCTGACTGACAGGCCCCACCCTCCCACAGGAGAGCTAGGGGCGGGCCGGAGGCTTTAGAAGAGGAAGGAGGACAGCCCTCCCCCTCTCGCTGCAATCTTCAGGCAAATTGCCTCCAAGGTTGGTCCTTCCAAAGCTCTCGTCCTCAACCGGGCTCACTCTGTTAGCTTTGCGAGGCCTCGGCACGGTCCGCCGTATTATCATTAATTAATCAACTAATTATTAATTAATAACCTGTTTGGAGGGAGGAGCAGCTCCGGCGACACGAGGCCCAGTGCGGCCCAGAATCTCCTTAGCCAAACTGAAGCGCGCGGCGGGGCGCGGTGTGGCGCGGTCGGGTTCCCCCCCCCCCCGCCCCCCCCTTCGCAGCAATGACCAAGGGGAAGCCTGGATCACCCAGTCGTTTGTTCTCCCCCAAGCACAGCCATCTGTCATGCTTTTTGAAAAATGGCGAGCTCCTAGATTTGAGATGATTGTTTCTAGTCTCTTGAGAAGTGATTCAGTGCCTATAATGAAAATTGTCAGCGTGTTTGTTCCTACTTGATCCAAGGTGAAAATATCACTTTAATCACTTTCAAGAAAATACGAATCTCTGTGCTTGCTCTCATTTAATATGCCTGAAAGATATAGTTCACTTTAAATTTTGCACAACAAATGTGGCAACTCCGTAGAAAACTTAAGTATTATGAACTGAGCCCCCCAATCCATAATTCCTTTGGAACTACCTATTACATTGAGATGAATGCCAAAGGAACTTTATGGTTATTGTTCTTAATGAAAAGATATTTTTCATGTTTCTAATGAGGACTTGGTGATTATGACTCATCCAGAAGTAAAGAAGATCACATCAGACTGATGGGATTATTAACAAATGCCTGCGAAAACCTAAGCCAAGTTCAAAACGGATGACTTTATCACCTGAGTTAAGGCTGCTCCATTAAGGTTGGACCTGCTGCAAGTGCTGTGGACCCTCCTTCATTTTGAATTGTGGGTTGATAGCACCCAAACCTTGTAGTGTTGCAAATGCTCAGGGCACAGGTCTGTCAGCTAATGTCAGGGCCATAGGCCCTATTCTAATTAGGGACCAGGAGGCATTTCATAGGTGCAGTCAGTGGTCAGAGGCAGAAATCAAAGACTGAACAAAAGAAACAGCTTAGATACAAACTAAGAATCAGAGGTCAAATGAGGAAAAGAACATGAGTAGCAGAGTAAGCATAACCAGCATAATCCAGAAAGAAGCTGTTTCATGAGCAGAGCTTCCTTTGAAGGAAGCTCTCACTAGTGAGTAGTGTCTCTTGGGTGTGACATTTGAAAAAGGAAGCTTCTGTTGAATAACAGTTTGCACAATATGATTAGGAGAAAGGGGAGAGAAGATACTTAAGAAGAGGAATAGTGACAATTATCCACTGTTATAAAGGGAAAAAATCAACTTATTTGTCAGTATGGCTCTTAAAATGTAAATTCTCTGACATTAGGCAATGAATCTTTCCTGATAGTTCATTTATTCAAGTTTTTCATTGAGCACCTAGCTAGGTACTACAGAAGGAAACTGGAGATGTCTTATACACTTTTAGAACTATTTATTTAGAACTAGAAGGAATCTCAGAGGCCATCTAATCCAATTCCTTCATTTCACAGATTGGTAAACTGAGATTCTGAGAGGGGAAGTGGCTTGTTCAAAGTCAGAGAAGTAGCTGTGGATTCTCTGATTCCAAATCTCATGCTCTTGCTCTTACTGCACACTGCTACTCTTAGATGATCCCTACCACAGTGTATCTGCAACTAGTTGATCTTTCTCTGAATAAGGTAGCAGTACCTGGCAGTGCTTGGAAAATACCATACAAATAGTTTCCTTTCAAAGCAACTGCTTGAGTTCTGATCCCTGAACTGCTTCTTGGGAAGAGGAAAGGTTCATGTCACCTTGTTGGATTAACTCTTTGATAATCAACTGAATTAAACTATGTAAGGCAGCAGTTCTCAACCTGTGGGTCGTGACCCCTTTGGGGGTTGAATGACCCTTTCACAGGGGTCACAGGGGTTGCCTAAGACCATCGAAAAACACATATTTCTGATGGTCTTAGGAACCGAGACACCGCTCCTCTATCTGTCTCCAGGTGGGTCCGCCCACATGCAGGTACGCCCACATATGAGTATTAAAAGGTCACAGCATTAGGAAGGTTGAGAACCATTGATGTAAGGGCTGAAGAATGATGAAAACTTGAACATTCTGAGACAAATGATAATTTACCTTGGTATTATGCAGTGCAACCTCTTTGTTGTTCAGTCATTTTCAGTTGTGTTCAGTCCGTCATGGGCCCGTTTGGGGTTTTCTTGGTAAAGATGCTGGAGTGGTTTGTCATTTCTTTCTTCAGCTCATTTTACAGTTAAGGAAATCAAGGCAAATAGGGTTAGGTGACTTGCCCAGCTAGTAAGTATCTGAGGCCAGATTTGAACTCAGGAAGATGAGTCTTCCTGACTCCAGACACAACACTCTATCCGTTGTGCCACCTAGCAACCTTTTAGGTACTCTTCAAATTGCAATATTGGTTGAATAATTAAGGGCATTTAGCTGGAGAAGAATGCCTCATGGAGGACTGAGAACCATCTTCACTTGTGGGAAGGGTTGGCACATGGAAGAGAGATTGTGCTTGTCCTGCTTGTTCCCAGAATGCAGAGAACCAGGGGCAATGGGTGGAAGATGCAAAGAGACTGATTTTGGTTTGGTGCTAGGCAGCCCTTTTTAACAATTAGAACTTCCCACACATGGGATGTGCTGCTTCAAGAAACACAGGATTCTCCTTCATTATGTTCTTCTATCAGAGCCTGGGTAGTCACTTGCCACACATGCTCAAAGGGGTTTAAATAAATCCTAGTGTTGTGGATTATCTGTTTTTTTATACCATCTTCTTTTCAATTCCTCTCTCTTCTCCCTTTCTCTACCCAATGAGCCATCCCTTATAACAGAGATTTAAAGGGGGTGGGGGGAAGCACTTGAACAAAAATTAACTGATACATCAATTATGTCTGACAGTATATGTAGTATTACACACCCATGATCCCCCACCTGCTTTGCAGAGGTAGGAGCTTATTCAGTTCTTCCTTGGGGTGCTCATAATTGGGCAGCATTCTGTTTCTCTTTTTTTCTTCTTATTCTTTTTGGGGATTCCTTTTTGAGTATGGATTAGACTAGATAGTTGGGTGAGGTCTCTTCCAACTAAAATTCTGTAATTTGTCTTGCCCTTTGGACCATTCAGTACTGTTAATTCAGAGGTCTCCATTTGTGAAATTGGATGTGACTTGGCTGAATTTTAGCCCAAGCTAGAAATGGCGATGCAGGGAGGGAAATCTTTGAGCAGCTGTTTCAGACTGCTGTGGACTGGGAAGTCATCTTTAGTCAAAGCTGCACAGGATTCCTCCCTGAAAAAGAGTTTACTTTGATTGGCACAAAAGTAACAAACAGTCACCGCCAAAGCATGTGACTACCTGGTTTTCTCCCGGGCCAAAAACACGTCTCTTTTCAAATCACTTGTGAAGACTAGGGTTGGGGGGGCGGGGGAGTTTGTTTTTTAACAGAAAAAAAATAACCTAAATGAAGGAAAGGAAGATAGGTTTTTTCAAAGAGAAAGCTCATATGTAAAAAGTTATCTGATGTTTTAAAGGAGAGCATAGCTCTGGAAAATGTCAGCTCCTAGTTGAAATCCATTTCTCTGTGTAAGGAAAATTACTTAAAGTCTCACCATAAAATGGGGGCAATGCATTTGGTGTGTTCTTGGACAATACATGTGCAAACTCTTCCCATTTTATCGAAGTGGTATTTGGCATTTGTAACAGTACTGTCTGGAAATAGGAGCAGAGCTGTAACTGGGGCGAGGCAATCAGTAGGAATTAAATCTGTTGGCAGTACTTTCAGTCTCTTTTCCAGTATAGATAGATACAAAAAGATTGGTAACTACTTAGCAATAATAATTAGTTAAATTAGGAAACTGGAAGATGGCTAGGGTGAGATTCCCCTCATCTGAGGGTATATTTTATTCTACTTGCCTTGGGCTCAGAGTCCCTACTTAGGATTCTGGATAGGAATAACCACCCACTTTATTGACTAGGCATGCCTTGTCATGTTTTTTACTCCATGTACTCTTCACCCAACACAATTTGGTCATCAGGCAATGTTCCCTGTAAGCTATGAGACCATATGACTGAGCAGTGCCCCGTCACATGCTGAGCCAACTATTGCACCCCATGTCCTGGATGTTAGAGACAGTATGAATATGCCTATGTTCTGGACCTATGGGTGTCTACTAGGCCAGCCTGACCATAGAAGCAAGCACGGAGGGGCCTTGGAAGAGATCCATTGTCTTCCCGATTTGGCCCAGGGAGGGCCCAAACAACGAAACTACATTTTAGTAGTAGGAGACGAGGTCCACGGATTTTTTTTTTGCTATGTTTTTTTAAAGTTAATTTATTTATTTTTAGTTTTCAACATTCACTTCCATAAGTTTTAGATTTTGTCCCCTCCTCAAGACAGTGTGCAATCTGATATAGGTTCTACATAGACATTCCATAGCTTCACATTAGTCATGTTGTATGGAAGAATTCACAGATATTTTTTTGCTGTGGTTTTTAAAATTAAGCTCTTGGGAAAGAAATCATATTGTATATCTGAATATATGGAGAGTAAAGTCTTACTAAGTCAAACTAGTGGGAGAAATATATGAAAAACCAAATTGTAGAAATGTTCTTTTTCATAAGAACAAGAAATAAAACTGCATTATATGTACAGTCAACGTACAGCCTTGAAATCCCCATTAATGTTGGACACCATGTACTATGCCAGCTGACCCTGAAGCCTTATTTTTGAATCACAATAGAGCTTAAATAGACCTTGAAGGTCATTGATCTAACCCCCTTAATTCATAGATAAGGAAACTTGAGCCTGGAGAGGGGAGAGGAGAGGTCAAATCACTTTTCCCCAGGTTCACATAGCTAGCTAGTTGTTGCCTGTGGCAGGATTTGAACCTATCTTCCTGACTCCACGTCCAGGACTCTGCCATGCTGCCTCGGACGTTGGAACTTATACTTTGGAACTATATGGGAGAGCACTTAGTATGGGACTGGTGGTAGCTGAATTATCCTGAATTTCACCTTAGCAAAATGCGAATTTTTAGAATGGAACTGTAATTGCTCTTCCTTCTTTTGTGTTAGGGATGCCTTCCTACTCACTGATCTAAATCACATCCCTGCTCTGCTTTGGCTTTATGCAGTGCTCCACTTTCAACCCTAACTCATTTCCAGGGCAGAGATGACTAGAGGCTCAGGAATGCCAACATTCATCTATCTCAGTATGTCTTTGACTCTCTCCTAGCCCCTTTGCAAGCACTGATATTGCCCATATGGCAGACCTTCACCTCCTCCCTTTAGTGCCCACTAGCGCCACACTCTAGAAACCAAACTTCCTCACGACCCACAGGCCCTGTCCCACTTACCTGACTTCACTCACACAGATGCAGTGGCTCAGGACCAAGACTGGCCTTTAATCAGAATCCCACTGAGTCTTCCTGTTGTTTGTGAACATTGTGCCCACTTTTCTCCCAGTTGTGCTTCATTCACTCTGCTTTGTTTCATAGGAACCTTCCTGTATTTCTCTGGATTCCTCATGTTCCTTATTTCTTACAGCACAGTAGTATTCCATTACATTAACAGAAGATATGTTCAGTTATTTCCCAATCAATGGCCACCGAATTTGTTTCCAGTTTTCTGCTATCTCAAAAAGTACTGCCATGAAAATTTTGTAAAATATGAGACCTCACTTTTTGCTTTTGTCTGTCTTGGGGTAGAGGCCCATGGCCTCACAAAGATTAAAGACACATATTACTAGCAATATTAAAGGATGATGCCAATGACAGTTCTTATTGTGTGTGTGCATGTGTGCGTGTATGTGTTTGTGTCTGTCTGTGTCTGTGTGTCTCTGTGTACTTGTCCATGTGTGTCTATGTCTGTGTTTCTCTGTGTCTTTGTGTATGTGTGTCCATCTCTGTGTATGTGTGTATGTCTGTGTTTGTATGTGTCTGTGTGTGTGTGTGTCTGTATGTCTGTGAGTGTGTCTGTGTGTGTGTGTGTCCGTCTCTGTGTATGGGTGTATGTCTGTGTCTGTGTGTGTGTCTGTGTGTCTGTGTGTGTGTCTGCGTGTGTCCACGTGTGTATGTCTCTGTGTATGTGTGTGTTTGTGTGAGTGTGTCCGTGTGTGTCTGTGTGTGTGTCCGTGTGTGTCTTTGTGTATGTGTGTCCGTCTTTGTGTATGTGTGTATGTCTGTGTGTGTGTCTCTGTGTGTGTCTATCTCTGTGTATATGTGTGTGTGTCTGTGTCTATGTGTGTGTGTCCGTGTGTGTGTCTGTGTGTGTCCATGTGTGTATGTCTCTGTGTATGTGTGTACGTGTGTGTTTGTGTCTGTGTGAGTGTCTGTGTCTGTGTGTCCGTGTGTCTCTGTGTGTGTGTCCATGTGTGTCTCTGTGTGTCTTTGTGTATGCATGTCCATCTTTGTGTATGTGTGTATGTCTGTGTCTGTGTGTGTGTCTGTGTCCATCTCTGTGTATGTGTGTATGTCTATGTCTGTGTGTGTGCCTGTGTGTCCGTGTGTGTCTCTGTGTTTGTGTGTGTCCATGTCTCTGTGTATGTGTGTGTGTGTGTGTGTGTGTGTGTCTGTGTCTGTGTCTGTGTCTGTGTCTGTGTGAGCTGGTGATGGGCTATAGTGGTAAAGGCAGGGATTCCCTGATATAGTCTGATAAACAAACTCCCTTTTCTCATTGTCTTCTAGGTCTCTAGCATCTTGCCAAGTCTTTGGATTGGTACGTGATTATTTGCATATTGTATACCAGACTCTTTAAGCTGAAAATTAGGTTAGGCTGTTGGTGTCTTGGCAGGGTGTGAAGGGGTCAAAACAGATATAATACCATTCTTTTTCTCCCAAATTCTGACACAGGCACAGGCAGGCCCAGGGATGGCAGGAAGGAATGACCCAACCTGTCCCCCTGCCTCATCAATAAGTAAATTCTGATTTTCTGCATGTAAAGGTGGCATTGTGTGCTAGGGCCCCTGCCTAGCATCCAACTTGGTCCCCCAGGAGTCTAGTTCTTTTACAAGGTGTTACACAGAAGTAGTTATGTGTATACATTGTCTTTTGCACTTGAGGTGTTGATTTTTGCAAAGAATTAGAATCATATTTTAATACCCTTGTCCTCAGTGCAGCTGGACATACAATGTGGATTCAGTGAGACAGGATCTGTTCACTCTCGGTGTTCATGCCATTAGGACCCAGACACAACTGATCAGACTTTTGTGGTAATAGCTTTAGTGTTTTAGTGGGCTACTCAGGGCTGTTATACTTGCTTAATTCCTTCCAGAGCCCAGGTCTACTGATGGGCTGGATTGCTTTGCTAAAGTCAACAAATTCAGTCCGAAGAAATTGCCCTGCCCCTCCTCTGTTGTTCACTGTACTTCGTGGTGACCTAAAGCCGTGCTCTGGGTGCATGAATGCGTAGGTAATGATGTTTCCCGGCATCCCATTCCCGACAACTCTGGCTAGATTACTGCAGGCATTGAGCTCTCTTGCTGAAATTGTTAAGCAGCAAAATCTTTTGAAATGTCAGATAACTCAGATTGCACAGGACCTAAGAGATGAAAAGAACAACACTGGCATCTTGCCGTCCCCAGAATTCCTCTCACCCGGGATGGTGCTTCCTCACCAGCTGAGCAGGGCTTTCTATTGCATATCAGAACCATGTCCTAAGGATTCACTGATGACGTACAAATTTGCCAACAGGATCATTCAGATGATGTCATGGGTCCACCTTGCATTTCACAGAATCATTTCATATGGTTTATGATTTCTTTGGTGATGGTAGGGATTTATTTTATACATTTGGATGTCTCATATATGTGTCTTTTCAAACTCCCAAACCAGGTACCATCTTGCCTGGAGCATCTCTCTCAATTTCAAAGAAGCCAAAAAAGCAGCAAAAATTCTTCAAAGAGTTCTGTAAGAATCTCCTCTAAGGCCTAGGCCTTTTCCCCTGCCTTACTCAGGAGCAAGCTGTATCCTCAGGGCTCTGCCTCTCCCTCTAGCAGCAAACATACACTCATGAGCCCTTGTGTGACTACACACAACAGGGACTAGAAATGAAGGTAGAGAGAAAAGAGCTCTGCTTCTACCCTCTCTAACTCTGTGACCTCCTGTATTCTGGACCCTGTCAGATTGACCTTTCTTGCTATAGATTGCTTCCCTGCTTTGACCTTGTGTTAATGGGACGTGGTACCTCTCTGATCTTTGCAGCTCCTTCTGCTCCTCTGAAACGTAACCTACAACATCTTCTGGACCCCTCCTGAGGAGCCCATCTTCTGATCCCAGTTCCCTTCCCTCCTACCTTACACTGATTCAGCTTCCAACCTGGTGGAAGCATCTGTGGGCCACCCTGTGATAGAATCAGGAACAATTGGTGCCAGACAAACCTTATTTCCTTCATTTTTCCCAGTGTTTAGATGGATATATCAGGAAATGTCTTAGCTGCATTTTAGCAGAGCCCTTGACGAAGTTGCTCATGGTGTTTTTCTGGAACGGATAGAGAAACTTAGGCTAAGAAGTAGTCCAGGTTAATTGATTAGGAATTGGTTGAGCTGGATGACCCAAAGAGTTGTCATTAATGGCCTGATGATGGTGTGGACATCTTTAGGATTGTGTGCTGCTCTCTTCGTTGGTTAACCTTTGGTTCGTTTTCTTTTTTTAAGTCAGCGACTTAGATAAAAGCAGAGGAGTTGTGTTCATTCGATTTTCAGATGACGCAAAGCTGGGAATAACAGCTGAGACATTGAATAAGAGGCGGGATCCTCAGAATGTGAATAGGTAAGAGGAGTGGGTCGAGTCTAATAAGATTCGGTTTAATATAATCAAATATACTAAAAGCCAGAGATATTAGAGTGTTAGACAGATCTGGAAGGCCATAGGAAACAAAAGCATTTTGGGAGTTTGTTGTTAATTATTTTCAGTATTTATTATTCATTCATTTCTGCCTCGTTAAATGCTAAGGGTTTTATGTAACAATTTACTCCTTATATTCTATGTCCATTTGCTTATTTGTTTTGTTGATAGTTATTAAATTTATAATAAAAATTAACAAGGAGAAATGTAAGGACTAAAAATCAACCTTATGAGTATAATTGGGGAGACATGACTAGACAGTTCAGCTGCCCAGAGATGTTTTATTGAACTCCAAGCTCATTATGAATCAATGGTGTGATATGACAACCCCCAAACTCTCCAAAGCCCTTAGGCTACTTTCAGACAGTCATAGGATCCAGGCTTAGGGAGACCACAGTTCTTCTTATTACTGTCATGGGTAGACCACATCTGGACTGTTCTGATCTAGACAGGGCCTTTTAGGAAGGACATTGAAAAACTGGAGAGCATCCAGAGGAAGGCAGCCTGGAAGGTGAAGAGTTGCAGTGTCCTACTGTACAAAGATTGATTGGAGGACAGGGGCAGAGAAGACTTAGGCCCTAATGGCTAGCTTCCTGGACTCTTAGGAAAAGAAAGGGTAGAGACTTGTTCTGCTTGGCCTCAGAGAGCTGAGCAGGGAGGTGGAGGGATTGATTTGGGTTGGCTATAAGGAAAAACTGCCTTGAGTAGGAAAGGCTTAACTACTCACTGGCAAATGGGATCCCCATCACGCTGCCTTGGGAGCATCTCTGAGGCACTGGAGTTTGTTTTTCTAATGCTTAGCTTATGAACACTGAATGGTGCGCTTTCCTTCAGGATCATCAGATGATCTCAGTCAGCTAGACTTAATTAGCTTTTAGAAATGGATATTTAAAAAAATAGGTGCTACAAGGCAAAGATTCCCAGCCTCTCTGGAGTTGAGATTTTCCTCATAACATGTCTGGAGACCAGCTGTCTATCCTGGGAATTTGGTTGAATTAGAAAAAGCTTGATTTTAGACACTTGAGGGAAGCTTCATGGAGGGAACTGAGGCTTTGTGTGGCTAGGGTTGGAAGCTGCTGGGCTAAAGTTTGTACAGGAGCTTGGCTTTGACAGCCTCAGGGATCCCTCCAGAGTGGGCCCCCTCCTCATTTCTAACACAGGCGTCTTTCTCCTGTGTGCTTGGCTCACAAGGCATGGCTAGTAGCAGATTGAGCCGAAGTCCAGCACTCTTTCCATGACTCCATACTGCCTGTCTTCAGAATTCTGCCTTTAAATCATCTAATTGTTTTTAGCTTATGATTTCTGTTGAATGCATGTAGTAATTAATGCCTTAGTCAAATGAACCATTCAGGGCTCATGGAACCAATGAAAACTCCCAATGAAATGGGGAATAATTATGTTGCATTTTCATATCCAATGTGTCCCTGGGAAAAGGGCTATGTTTCATTTATCTTTGTAAATTCCACAGTACTTACTTCAGTGTTTGTTAAGTGAATAACTGAAAGGGGATGAATTGGAGCATTTTCCTCACTTTCTGAAGGGGGTTCTGAGAGAGAAAGAAATGTACATAGAGAAAGAGATGAGTATGAGGCTTTGAAAATGACCTATTGCACATTGGAGCCCACATTTCAGCAGCCATTTTGTCCCAAACATATGTGGGAGAAGTCTCACTTTAAGTACCTGCACCAGCCTCTGCTGGAAGAGCTCCAGAGAAAGAGAACCCACAAGCACTCAAGGCAGGCCATTCTACTTGTAAGAAAATCTCCCCTGACATCCAGCCCAGGTTGACCCCATTGCTCCTGCTTCTGCCTTCTGATGCAAGACAGAGCAAATGGAATTCCTCTTCTGTATCACAATCCATAAAGCATTTGAACCCAGCTGTCATGTGCCCTGGGGCTTCTTTAAGCTAAATTGCCCAGTTCCTTCAGTTAATCCTCCTGTGTCATGACCTCAGGGCCCTTCCCTAACCTTGCTGGATGCTCTCTGTTGGACACTCTCAGGCTTATCATTTTCCTTAAACCGTGGTGCCCCAGAGCTGAACATAGTACTCTAGATTAGGTTGGATGAGGGCAAGGATAGTCATAGGACCACTTCCCAGTCCTTTGAAACTTTGCCTTTTTTAATGTGGCCTAAGGTTACATTAACTTTTTTTGGCTGCCACATCACACTGCTGGGTCATACTGAGCTTGCTTGGGGTCCACTAAAACCTGCAGATCTTTTTCAGATAAGTTGCTATCTAACAATATTTACCTTGTCTGGTACTTTTAAAGTTGGTCTTTTGTAGCCAGTTTTTAACAGTTTACATTTATCCTTATTGAGTTTCTTCTTAGGAGATTTGGACTAGTATTCTGGCTTGTCAAATTATTTTAGACTGTCCCTCTGCCATCCAGTGTATTAGCTGTCCTTCATAACTTGGTGTCATCTACGGCTTTGATGTATGTGCTGGCTAGGGCTTTATATAAGTCACTGATAAAGATATTAAGGCGCATAGGCCCAAGTGTAGATCTCTGGGCTACTCCACTGGAGACCTGCCACATTGATATTGAGCCATTTGTAAATACTTCTTAAATCTGGCCATCTAACAACTTCTTAAGTCATCTAATGGATTCAGGTGGTTAAGAGTGGCTCTGCTTTTGGCAGAAAAGGGTGCTCCAGTAAATGTCTGGATAACTGAAGTCCTCCATCACTAGTAAATCATTTTGTGCCAGAATCCTGATCTGTTTGCTCCTTTCTTTCTCCTTTCTGTAGTAAGTTCCATGGGAAGAATCACTTCTGTTTCTATTTCTCACTCCACTGATTTTTTTTTTCAGCAAAAATTGTAAGTTTTAATTGATGAGATTCAGGCCTATGATTTCATGTATGTAGGGAACTCCCAGTATAGAAATTGCTTCCAGAGATATGGATCAGAAACTCCTCTGTAACTTACAGTTTTCAAGAGTTGCCTGGGGCATTAAGAGGTTGACCAACTTTCTGTGTTCACACAGCTATGTGTCAGAGTCAGGACTTGACCTCAACATTTTGTGGCTTGGGCTGACTTTCTTCTTCCCCTGAACTTTATCTCAATGCTTTCCACCATGTTTTTCATTTCTGTCTTCTGAATTTCCTCCGGCGTGCATGCTGCTCCCCACCTTGTTCCAGAAGTACAAATCACCTTCTCATGTGCCAGCATCTGAGCCAGTTGTTCCCTTCTCCAGTGACTTCATTGGGCATCCATGAGTTCATACCATGTGCCCCTGCTCTTTAGTGTCTTGTCCAAGACTTCCCCATCTTTGGAAATCTCTAGTTTCTTTCTTCAGAATCACTTGTTCCCCATGAATCAGCAGAAGTGGGGAGGTAGCAGCTTTGCCCAGGTTTTGGGAGCCTTCTCTGTTGTGTACACCCCAGGAGAAATACAGACCTCTGTTGGCAGATATAGAGGTAGCTACTTTGTTATCGGGAAATCACTACCAGCTGCTGTTCTTTGCTCTGTACCAGAAGGCCTCTTATCTGGGAATATTTCATTCTTGGGAAGACAAGGTTCTACCTCTTCGGAGTATGCCACTCTGCTCGAATCTGATTGGAAGCTCGAAGTGTACGGCTCTTCTCTTTCTTTTCTTCCTCCACTTTCGAATATTCTGAGAAGGGTCAAGTCTCCTGGCCTCTGCCTCCAATCCCCTTTTTTCCCATTGAAGCCTCATTTCTATTTGCTTTGGGAACATTTATTGTCCCTGACACCTGGATTATGGGGAGACATCCCTTTACCTCTTCCCCTTGGAGAGAGATCAGACTACACTTAGAATACAGATAAGAGGCAGAAATGAAAGCATCATACACTTAATGCAAGTCACTGCACCATTTCCTCTACTTTCCATACTGGTTGGAATTTCCAACTTTGTTTTATTGAAGTACCTGTAAGTGTTTACACTCTAATCCTAAGCGCCTAGTTAAAACCTTTACAGCCAATTATTACTTCTTAATCACTTGACAACCTGAGTTGATTTCCCTTCTTTAATCTGGAAAATCCCAGTCCCATACTCCTCCTTCCCTTCTACCACATACCAGCCTACCTGTGGTACCACGTTGCCCCCTACATTACCATGCGCTCTCTGATTTTACTTTATCCCTTCACTTGTTCTATGTTTTACTTTTTTCTCCCTCTATTGTCTTACCAACAATCCTTTCCTTTTCCTTCTGAGTCTTCCTCTTCACATCCTACGCTCTGATCCTTCTTATCCTCCTTCATCATTTTATATTCTCCTTAATCTTGCTTGTCTTCTCCTTAATCTTGCTTGTCTTCTCCTTTTCCTCACAGAACCCAGAAGTCAGATCTTAGAATCTGGACTCAGGTCTAGTCCTGTGGGTTGTTTACTGGCAGTTGTCCCTCCATTTTTCCTTCTCAAAGTCAGCTTCTGTCTTTCTTCCCATGTCTGAATCCCTCCAGATCACCAGCGTGCCTTCCTTCTCCTTATCTGGTTCAGGGCCTTCTTTGTTCTCCCACAACTTGCTTCTACAAAAACCAAAAGTAGAAGAAATGAAGAAATCAGTGGATGGGGACTTGCTTGCCTGTGTTTCTAACTTTCTGAAGCGGTTTGCATAGGAAATGATAAATGCATGTGGACAAAGTGGGTGGTGGGCATGGAACGTATAACTCGTGTACTGCAATGGCGCCAACATGTCTTCTAGGAGGACACAACCCTGCAACTGGAACGGATGTCAATGACAAATGTGGTCTCATATACGATATATACTTGGCACATTTTTAGGACTATCAACTGCATCAAATGATGTCAAGTTGTATTAAGATAGAGTATGCTGATGATGTCACCCAGCCATCTTGGCATAGTGGAGGAAGATTATGGATCAGATCACTTGTCAGACACTTGTTACTTGGGGGCCCTGGGCTAGTCCCTTCTGAATAATAACAGTAATGATAACAATTATAATAATAACTCTAGTTACTGTTGATCTAGTGCTTACTCTGTGCCAGGTCCTGTGCTAAGTGCTTTACAATGATTATCCCGTTTGGTCCTTGTAACAACCTTGGGGAGTAGGTGCTATTATGATCCTCATTTTACAGAGGAAACTTGAGGCAGACAGAGGTAAAGTGACTTGGCCAGGGTCACACCGCTAGTAAGAGTCTGAAGCCATATTTGCACTTAGATCTTCCTAATCCAGACCCAGCACTCTATCCACTGGGCTACCTAGCTGCCTTAACCTCTTTAAGCCACACTGTCCTCATCTGTAAAATGGAAATAATCCTAGCAGCTGCCTCACAGAGTTGTTATAAAGATCAGATGAGCTAATGTACAAAAGCTACTTTGTAAACATGAAAAATGTTAAATAAATGTCAGCGATGCTGATGATGCTGATGCTGAAAGTGTCGGATGTTGGCCATAATGATGATGACAGGGACTTGGGGATGACCGGAGAAAATAAAACTCTTTTTTAAGTGCTGATAGCTGAAAAAGCATCTAGTGAAGAAAACCAAATAAAAATCGATATGAACACTCATATACTGCCTGGAGAGACTCCGTGTATGTGTGCTGAAATCAGTTTGCTGTGTATTCTCATCCTGATTTTTGGGTAAACTATAACCCAGAGCACAAAATCTGCTTTATATGAGAACAACAATAACGATAGCAAGCATTGATATTATACTTGAAGGTTTGCAAATTGCTTCACAAATGCTTTTTCAGTTTTTCCTTGTAACAACCCTTAGAGGTAGGTACTCTTATCAACCCCATTTTATCTGTGGGGAAACTGAGACAGAGGTTAAATGACTTGTCCAGGGTCACATTGCTAGTAAGTGTTGGATTTGGACTCAGGTTTTCCTGATTCCAGATCTCTTACTCTACACACTGTGCCACTTAGCTGCCTCTAAAATACATACTAGAAGCAGCAATCATCTTACACAAGTTACTACCTTCAATTTTTAGAACCAGAAATTGGAAGTTATTTTTGGTCAGAAATGTGCTATACTTTTTACATAATTGATAGAGATACCTGGATGAATCTGTGATCTCATCAATGTGAGTACTCCCTTCAACAATATAGATTGTAGCCTACGCATGTCTTCTTACCTTGTAAAACTCTTGCTCCTGCTACCATACATATTCTAGAGGGAAGTACAGCCAGTGTTTGTGGGTCTATTTTTGGCTGGGGTAGGGGAGGCATCTTTTAAATCCCTAAAAGGCAGCCATACCTGCCACTGTCTCTTACCTGTGCTTTCTGAACAGAACTCATTTCCCCATCACACTCCATACTTACTGAGATCACAGGTGCAGGGGATCAGAGATTTAACCCACCCATCATTTTATAGATGAGGAGACTGTAGCTCGAAAGCCAGGACTTCTGACTCCATATCCAGTATTGTTTCCACTGTGACATTTGTGATCATCTTTCCTTTTTTCTCAAAGGATTGCGTTTCTGTCATTGGGCAGTTTTAAAATCAGGTTGTTAATAAATTGAATTACTAATCACTAAGCTCTGAATGTAAAGGCAATGACTATTAATGTCAATTAAGATGAAAGTGCTAAAATTCCCTAATAAAACAAGTGGTCAAAGAGTATGAACAAACTGTTCTTAAAGGGGGAATTGCAAACTACTAACAACTATATGAAAGAATTCTCCAAATCACTAATAATAAGAGAAATGTACATCAGAACAACCCTGAGGTTTCATCTCAAACCCAGCAAATTGGCAAAAATGTCAGAGGTTGGAAATTGTTGATATTGGAGGGGTTGTGAGAAGGTAGGCACACTAGTGCATTGTTGGTGGATCTGTGAATTATTACACCAATTCTGGAAAGTTTACAGGTGTGTACCATTTCATATATTGTCTGACTTATACCTATCTATTGATCGGTTTTGCTGATTTTTTTCTTTTTTTTTTTAATTAGGAAAACAAACAAACAAACTTTGTTCCACATGATGACTCTTCTTGGAAGATTACAGTAAAAAATGTAGGTGACATGAAAACAAAAGATATCGATAAAAAAATTTTTTTTAAGTAAAATGCTGGTTTTCTATACATAACAGCAATATGAAGCAAGCTATTCAAAGAGTCCAGCCATTTAGTTACTTTTTCAAATGCTAATTTTATAGGATTGTCTTTTGCAGTGATTCCTTCCCCCACCCCCACTGGTGTCATGGAGTTCTTCCATATCAGTAGAAGTTAGCAAGACATCTTCAGATTGGCTCAGCCTGGTGGCTGTGATAAGAGACCTTGGATGCTTCAACATTTAGGTTACATTCCATTCCTCCTTCTGCTTTGTCTGGAGATAAAATTCTGATAAGCTGTGTTTTCTTATTAGAGCATCACTGAGCTGCCATCCAAATGGCGTATGGATGCAGGGATGTCATTTGGTGATATGCTAGATCAAGTGCTTGTAGGTACATCTGGACCTTTCCCTTTGGCCCTAGGCTCATATCCTGCTCTCCTCTTGGTGATCAAAGGCAGTGTGCTCTGGGATATGGCAGAAATTACAAGAATGCAAAGTGTGTGTTCACTCTCTCAGAGTCTGTGTCTGTCTCTATCCATCTCTGTCTGTCTGTCTCATTAGCTCAACCTCTGTTCTTTTCTAGGTTCCATGAGATCTTTCCCACCTTAAGTCATTATATTCAACAATTTACTCTTAATGGCCACATGCTTCAGGAACAGTGTGAGCACAGAAAATGCTAGACATTAATGATCCCCAGCAGGCTCCACTCATTTGGGCCTAGGTTTGGGGCTTTCCCCCCCATTTCCCTTCCCTGCCTTCCTTCCTTCCTAAAGCAAGAGTCTAACCATGTTACTTCCCTGCCCAGGACACTCCTGTGACTCCCTCTCAGCACCAGGGTAAAATAAAACAATACTGTTTAACATCTGAAGGCCTCAGTCACCTGATTCCAGTTGGCCTTTCTGGGCTAATTGTCTATTCCTTTTCCTCCATGCTTTCTCCGTTCAAGGCAGTTGACTAATCGGTGTCCCTCCTGTTCCCCATAGAAAATGCCCCATGTCCCATGTCCGGGTTTTGCACAGGGTGTCCACCATGCATAGAATGTCCTCCTTCAGTGCTCAGCTCAAGTGCCACCTCCTTGCACGGAATGTATACTGACTCTCCCAGTTGCTAGTTTTGTATTTAATTTCTCTGGTCATATTATCTCCCCTTATCTCAACGTGGCTCCTTGAATGCAATGCCCTTCATTTTTGTGTTTGTAGACCTATTGTCTGGCATACTGCCTTGCATGTATGTACTTAATAAATGCTTGTTGAATATATTAATACAAAACCTGGGCAAATAGAAAATGCCTTTTATACCTGGAAAGACATAACAGTACATTGAAGCCACTTTGAATCCATTTCCCTAGAGGTTGCAATACCATGCATGTGAATTTAGGAGTTAGAGGTTACCCTGGATTATTGTAGGTGGTAAGAAGTCTGTGTATTGAAGCTTTGTCCAAATGCACAGATTTTTTTTCTCTGTTTCTCTGGGATAGTGGATAAAATGCTAGACTAGGAGAGAGAAAAACTTGACCACTATGTGCCTCAGCCCCCTAGCATATATCTGCTAAGTTGTAGATAGAATTCAAGCTGTGTTTGATGGAGGGAGTTCTCATACATAGAGTTCCTGTATACTGATGGAAAAAACAAATCAGAGCCGTTGCTCATTTGTGTATTCCATTATTACATAGATATTCCTTTTCTATATACTTTATTGGGATGGAGGAGAGGTAAGGGGAGAGTTGATAATTGTTAGTAGAGTCTATTCTTGGAAATGGAGCAGGTAGGTGGCTTATTGGATAGAGTGCCTGGCCTCAAGTCAGGAAGACTCCCTCATCTCCCTGAGTCAAATCTGACCTCAGATACTTCCTAGCTGTGTGACCTTGGGCAAACATTTTACCCTGTTTGCCTCAGTTTCCTCATCTGTAAAATGAGCTGCATAAGGAAATGCCAAACCATTCCATTATCTTTGCCAAAAAAACCCCAAACCAAACCAAACCCAGCCCAAACGGGATTCTGAAGAGTCAGTCAGACACAGCTGACAAGTGACTGAACAACAACATTCTTGCAAATGCTTGAAAACTCATTTGGGCTTTTGAAATCATATGCCAAGATGAAGAGTGCAGCCTAGGGAGAGTTTTTATTGCAAATCTTTATACATTTGTGAAAATAGCCCAATATTTCTAAGATCAACAACCAATGAAACAACTCCATAGACTTTTTCTCATAACTCACCAAATTTCACTTTCAGAAATGAATCCACAACTGCAATGTAACCAATATAATCTCTCTACCCCCCTCTCTCTCTTTTTATAGCCAAGAGACTCTGATGCAGGCCATTCATCATTCTAGTCTAGTATATTTTAGATAGGTCTTTGTGCAAAGTTGAGAATAACATCCCCAGCTGTAACACTACTAACAGTGTCCCTGGTAGCTTGCCGGCCAGTGAAAATATGCAGCTTAAGAGCTACCTGGAAATAGTTATTGCTGGAAGCCCAAGCTGGGTGGAGTTTTTAGCATTTGAGAACGGTGATGGAAAGGGATGGAAGACCATGAGGGTCAATTGAATCCATTCCAACAAATATTTATTAAGCAATTGCTATGTATCACTCAGTGGGCTAGGTGTCAAGGACATACATGAATAAAGTAATGAAAAAACATTATTAAGTACTTACCCTGCCAAGCACTGTACTAAAAGCTGAGTGTGTAAGGCAGTCTCTGTCTTAAGGAAGCTTACATTCTAATAAGGGGAGCTAACCCACAGAAGGGAGTAGTGCTCAGTGCTGAGTTTTTGGTCAGTGGTGTCTCAGGGAAGTTGAGTTGATCCAGAAGCAATGCTAGTATTAATTATAATTTCTAGAGTCAGGGGTTTGGCATGACAAGGGACAGGTTACATGTTCTATGGCTGAATCCATATTAAGAAAATGGTCATTGTGAATGACTTGCTGAGATGTAAAGCATGGGCTGATCTAAGCCTGATTGAGTGGGGCCCCACGCTAGGACTTCCAAAGCCAGGGTGTGGTCCCTAGGGTCTAGTAGTAGTTCACTGGGTATAGTGACAGGATATAATGGAAAGTGTTTTTTTTTTTTTTGTTTTTAACAAAGGCCCAAAACAACAATCCCTACCATCAAGGAGTTTACATTCCAGTGCCTAAAACAGTGTCTGGAACATATTAGACATTTAATAACTCCTTGTCAAATGAATCAGTTCCACTAAAGGATACCATCTGCATATAGATCAGCAAATATACCATACTTAAAAAATAATACAAAGTCATTTCTTTTAATTTTTTAAAAAATATTTTATTTATTCAGTTGGCCAAAATGTGTCTTCTCATCCTTCCACATCAATTCTCCCCCTCCCCGCAATGAGAACACAAGAAAAACAAAACCCATTATACACGTGTATCAAAACAAACTTCCACATTGGTCATATTCCCTCCCCACCCCCACCCCCCAGTCTCATTCTGTGTTCTGAATCCTTCAGCTCTCAAAAAGATTGGTAGCATGTTTCATTATTCTCTAGAATCTTGGTTGGCCATTACATTGATAAAAATTCAGCACAACAGTATTACATAATATTTATATACTATAGCTTGTTCATCCATTTCCCAATTTATAGGTACCCTCTCAGATTCCCATTCTTTGTCATCTCAAAAAAGAGCTATAAATATTTTTGTACATCCTTAGATTTTGTTTTACTTAGTACTAATCCTTCCTTCAACCTATCCTTTCTCTAATTCTCCCTTCCCCTTCTCCTTCTATTTCCTTGTTGAATGAGATGTATTTCTGTACCCAACTCTGTGTGTGTACATGTACATGTACATATATTCTTCCTTCTTTTGACCATTTCAGATGACAGTGAGATACCAATGTCATCCTCTCCCCAGCCCCTCTTTTTTCTTATCTACTTGCACACCCCGATTATATTATTATCTAACTTTCTGTAATTTTCTTTCCCCCATTCCCCCAGTGTAATTCCTCTTCCTCTCTCTTTCCATTCTTTTTTAACCACTGTTAAACCTTATCTGATTGGATTCATTCTGTGACCCCTGATGATTATAGAGCTCAGAGGGCATACATGTTATCATCTCACCATATTTGAATGTAAGCAGTTTATCCTTGATTAGTACTTTATCATTGCTCACTCATCCTTACCTTTTTATGTTTCTCTTCAGTTTTATGTTTGAACCTCAGAGTTTCTATACAGCTCTGGTCTCATCAACAGGAATGCTTGGGAAGACCTCTATTTCAGTAAAGGCTACTTGCTTTGGCTGGTAATTTAGTTTCACTGTAAGCCCGTGTCCTTTGCCTTCTGGAATATTATATTCCAAGTTCTCTGCTCCTTTATAGTAGTGACTGCTAAATCATGTATAATCCTGACTATACAGCCTTGGTACTTGGATTCTTTCTTTCTGATTGCTTGCAGTAATTTTTGTCTGACCTGGTAACTGGATTTTTGCTATGGTTTTTCCTGGAAATTTTCAATAGGGCTGGGGTTCCTTTCAGGAGATGACTGGTGAATTCTTTCTATTTCTGTTTTGCCCCCTGGGTTTAAGAAATCTTGACAGTTTTCTTGTCAGATTTCTTGAAATGTGTTCTCTAGCTTCTTTTCGTTTTTTGGTCATGGTATTCAGATAGTCCAGTGATTCTTAAATTTTTTCTCCTTGATTTGTTTTCCAGGTCAGTCATTTTTGCTACACGTATCTTATATTTTTGTCTGTATTTTCAATCTTTTGACTTTTTTTAATATTAATTTTTACCCCATGGAGTCTTTGGCTTTTTTTTTTGTACATTTGAATTTTCAAGAAGTCCTCAAGTTTTGTCCTCATGTGTCAAGCTGTTAATCCCCTGTTAATTTCTTTCTTCTATAGTTCTTATTTTCTTTCCATTTCTTTTCCTTAGGTGCTTTCATTTCATTTGTAAAAACAAAAACAAACAAATTTTATGGAAAACTCTTGATTTAGCCCTTCTAAGAATGCTAGTTAAATTTTTGCCCATGCTGTGTTTTTCTCTGAGGCTTTACTTATAATTTGGAGTCATTCTTTTCTTCTGGGTTTGTCTTCAGTGTTCCTGCTGCCATAATAGCTCTTTATGGTGGGACTTTTTTGTTTGTTTGTTTGCTCATTCTTGCAGCCTACTTCCTGATTTTGGACTTGATGTTAGGACAGAGTTCTTCCATACTTCTGGAGATGTGGGCTGGCCCTGTTATTATGTTATTCCAGGATCTCAGGGATAGGCTGGGGATCTGCAAGCTTTCAGTGCTCTCAAAGTAGTTAGATTCAGGGCAAAGTCTGATCACTTCTTCCCCCACCTCCCCATCCCCGGAGCTCTGCAAATTCCTGAACTTGGGTTTCAGTCTGAGTAAGATTACATTACTATTGTATTCAGCTCCTGTCAACCAAATGGAGTACTTTATTGGTTCAGAGTGTAGATGTCTAGGTTCTCCATTGGTCTGGGATTCCTGCCCTGATTATTCTTTTTTTTTAAATTAACTTTTGTGTTTATTTTTAGTTTACACCATTCATTTCAACAATATTTTGAGTTACAAATTTTCTCCCCATCTTTCCCCTACCCCCAAACAGTGATTCCACTGAATACCCTCTCCCCCAATCTGCTCTCTCCTATATCCTCCCCCATCACGCCTTTGACTTTCTGGTAGGGCAAGATGGTTCTCCATACCCCAGTGCCTGTATATCTTATTTCCCAGTTGCATGTAAATAATAATAATAATAATATTAATAATAATAAGAATAAGAATATTTTAAAAAACATTTTATTTTAAAACTTTAAATTCCAGATTCTTTCCCTTCCTCCCTCATCTCCCACCCTTACTGGGAAGATAAGCAGTTCAATATAGGTTGTACATGTGTAGTTACGCAAAATATTTCCATTGTGGATATATTGTGAAAGACTGACTATATTTCCCTGAGAAAAGTCTTATGAGTTACAATGATCATTTTTCCATGTAGGCATTTAAATAGTTCAACTTTGATAAATTCCTTATGATTTCTTTTCCCTGTTTACCTTCTCATGCTTCTCTTGCTTCTTGTATTTGAATGTCAAATTTTATATTCAGTTCTGGTTTTTTTTTTTTTATCAAGAATGCTTGAAAGTCCTCTGTTTCACTGAATGACCATATTTTCCCCTGAAACATTACACTCAGTTTTGCTGGGTAGGTGATTCTTGGTTTTACTCCTAGCTCCTTTGACCTCTGGAATGTCATATTCCAAGCCCTTCAGTCCCTCAATGTAGAAGTTGCCAGATCCTGTGTGATCCTGATTGTGTTTCCACAATATTCACATTATTTCTTCGTGGCAGCTTGTAATATTTTCTCTTTCGTCTGGGAACTCCAGAACCTGGCTATAACAGTCCTAGGAGTTTTCTTTTGGGGATCTTTTTCAAGAGGTGATTGGTGAATTCTTTTAATTTCTATTTTGCCCTCTAGTTCTAAAATATCAGGGCAGTTTTCCTTGAGGATTTCTTGAAAGATGATTTCTAGGTTCTTTTTTGGATGATAGCTTTCAGGTAGTCCAATAATTTTTAAATTGTCTCTCCTGGATCTATTTTCCAGGTCAGTGATTTTTCTGAGGAGATATTTCACATTGCCTTCTATTTTTTCATTTTTTTGGATCTGTTTAATAGTATCTTGATTTCTCATAAAGTCATTTGCTTCCATTTACTCCAGTCTAATTCTGAAGGAATGATTCTCTTCAGTGAGCTTTTGAAATTCTTTTTCCATCTGGAAAATTCAGCTTTTTAAGGCATTCTTCTCCTCACTGGCTTTTTGGGCCTCTTTTGCCATTTGAGTTAGTCTCTTTTTTAAGGTGTTATTTTCTTCAGTCAGGTTGTTGACTCTCTTATCATGAATTTCTTGCATCATTCTCATTTCTCTCCCCAATTTTTCCTCCACTTCTCTTATTTGGTTTTCAAAATCCTTTTTAAGCTCCTC
>CM053582.1:52995338-53009978 GCA_028627135.1 Pseudochirops cupreus | reverse complement strand
TCACACACCTCAGGACTGCCACCCAAGTGATCCTGATCCAGGCAGGTTAAGGCAAGAACGCTTAGCCTCTGAATGGTCTCTTGGCCCCCCCTACAATCTGCAGGCCAGGAGCTCTGAAGCAGCCGCGTGGAGGCGGCTGCATAGCCGCAGCACCTCCGCTGTTTCTGGCTCTGAGGGCAGAGGCCAGACCTACTCCTCCATCCCCTCCAGATTTAGCAGAGTTCCACTGACCTCTCACTTTTTCTTCAGCATTTATGGGTTGATAATTCTGGAAACCACCATAGCTGCTGGTGATCCACTCTCCTCAATGCTCCAGTAGAGGCTGGTCCAGGCCACCCTGGGGCTAAAACCACAGGCTCATGCAGGGCTGGGCTTGGCTCCCAGCATGCTGCAATGAACCCTTCCTGTCCACCTGCTTGGCCGCCTTCAATGGGAGATTAGTTTCTGTCACTTTGGTTCTGGAGCTCTAAAATTTGTTTAGAGTCATGTTTTATAGGTATTTGAGGTGGTTATGGAGTGAGCCATGGAGTTTTCCTGCTTCTGTGCTGCCATCTTGATTCCACCCCCTGTTCTGATTATTCTTCTGCAGGCTGGGCTAGAACGTGGAACTGAGATCCTGCTTTGCACATGAAGTCTGAGCCATACAGCTGCTGCTTATTTGTAATATAAAATAATTTCACGAGGGAGTAAATGTTAGCAGGGCAATTGGAAAGGCCTAATGTGATGGGTGGTATTTGAAGAAACCTGGGGAAACTAAGAAGTTGAAGGGAAAAGGAAGCAAAGCAAGAGCAATCTTCTGGAGAACATGGATGTAATTCAATGAAGGATGCAGATAGAAGGCTTTGCCTTGGCAAAAAGAAAGGCTGTGTGAGACAGAGGTGAAGGAGGAGATGGTGGCAGAAGGCATCTGAGTGATGGGAGAAGAAAAAGGAGCTCACAGTAAATGGCCTCAGTTTTTTCAGTCTAATATCAGGCAAGGATTTTTTTACATCCTCACATTTATTTTGTAGTTGGTCTAAAAGTGTTAGAGTGACAATTTTGCCTATTTGAGGATGTTGTGGGAAAATGTAGTGTTGACCTAATGGTAGGAAGGTTACATAATTCATTGGGGATTGGAAACAAAAGACCCAATGACGACCTTGGACAGGCGGCAAAATGAGTGTGGTTATGGACTCATGCCCTGCCATGAAGTGATCTGAAATTTGTTGCAGAACAGAAC
This sequence comes from Pseudochirops cupreus, assembly GCA_028627135.1. Lineage (NCBI taxonomy): Eukaryota > Metazoa > Chordata > Mammalia > Diprotodontia > Pseudocheiridae > Pseudochirops > Pseudochirops cupreus. The sequence goes on along the minus strand of CM053582.1, from coordinate 53,008,759 downwards.
TTTGCATTCAGGCAAGAAATTTCTGGGCTGAAAGTTAGGAGGAAAACCCTTCTTTAAACTTCTAAATATAGCAGATTTGGTCTGGAAGTCATGGAGGCAGAATAGATATGAAGCCCCATGATGCCCCTTTTTATCAAGTTAGTTTTCTGTCTGTAAACGTACTTTAAGAAAAACAACTCCCAGCTTTATTTAATATCATACCTCCAGCTTCGTTGGAAGTGTGCTTATATATAATCAAGGATGCTCCCAGGGGTTTTCTTCCCTAAAACATTAGTACTAGTGAAAGCTTGGCCTGGCTCCTTGGTGCTGTTGGATCATTTGGTTTCTAGATCTTGATCCTGAGAAGAAAGTTGATGATATTGGGGACCATGCAATTCTTAGTAACGATCATGCCCATACTGGGGCTAACATGACACCAAGTGAGAAGGTGGATATATTTTCAGTTCTTAATAGCTCTTTCCAGCCCACATAACATTATCTTTTCTTCTGGGAAGCTCAAGATTTGTTCCTTGTCTAAGATGGTTTAGTCTGAACTCCCAATATCAAATATGAACCAGTGCTGTGTCCAGCTGGGTCATATGATCTATGTTTTGCAGCCTAAAGGTCAGAGTATGATTTTAGCCAAATAAATTATTCACAAAGGGTTTTGAGACTCTCTGGGGGTTCTCAGCTTCTTCAGCTTTTTTCCTGACCTCTGTCTTCTGACCTGTATTACTCAGGGCTTCAAAATCAGAAGTGTCCTTGGTTTTTCTGTGGGAACATTCTCCTATTTTTACAACTATCCAAGAGCACTGGTTCATAGATATGTTATAAAGAGCCCAGGGGAGAAGGTTATATAGTATCTTTGCAGGATGAATTCCCTTGTGTTAGAGTGATGGAAGAAAAGAAAGGAGAGGCAAACTCACACAGCCTCTTTGTTTTCTCTGTTGGAGTTTTCCGAGAGTATTTGTGACTTTGTAGAGCTGAAGGATAGGACTTAAGATCTGGATCTTTAGAGAAAGATCCTTAGTGACAGAGACCCAGAGATGTGGAGGGATTTCCCCTAAGGTCACTTACCTAGTTAGTGGCCAAACTGGAAAAAGAACCCAGGGTCTGAGGTCTATTTACATAGTGGAATCTTATGCTAGGAATTCTGTAAAGGAATAAGCCATTCAAATTGCAAAACCACAACTGTGGTGCCTTATAACAGTTGCTTAGAGAAGGGAGGAAGTTGAAAAAACAGAAGGCAGATTGGAATGCTCTACCTCACTCAAGGCCTAGGATCAGAGACACAGAGCTGGAAGGACCTTTAGACATCACCCAAGCCAAGGCTCTTATTTTACTGATGAGGAAAACAGAGGCCCTGAGAGGTTATGGGCCTTGCCTCAAATCACATAGGTAGTAAGGAATTGAGTCAGTATTTGAGATTAGGCCTGATGACTCCAGGCCAGTGAGCTCTCCTTCTACTGTTCCAGGCTGCTGTTTGAAGCATGAAGAATAGGGGCATGGTCACTTTGGCATTTCAGTTCAAGGCTCAGCCTCCCCTCAAATGCTGTTGTATTGGCTTTGTTGTAGATTGGTATTTACTTATCCCTTTATAGGTTGTTGCCCTCAGTAGACACAACCTTGACGGCAGAGATTGTTTAGTCTTTGTCTTTGGATCCCTAGAGCCTAGAACTTAGTAGGTTCTTACTAATGCTTATTCAATTCAGTTTGATTAGAGGAAGTGGAATGATTTCTCCCTGGGCACAGACTGGGTTCAGGCTGCTAAGCAAAAGGAGTCAGGCTACTTTCAGGCCTCTTGAAAGGGTGTAGAATGTCATGCCCTTTCATCTCTCCTCACTTTAAGTGCTGAGTCATTCCTAGCCACCCAAGGTGAAATAACACCCGGGGGGTGGAGGTGGGGAGGGGAACCAAAACCAAAACCAAAACCAAATGGTTGAAAGCACTTTGGTAAAGAGCTTTGGTTCCTCAGGGATCCTGTGAAACAAATCAGGGGGAGAAAAACTGAACCTTTAGTTTGGGAAAAAAGATTTGCGAGGTCTCTGGAAGCAGTGATGGATAAGGTAGAAGAGATGACATTGGCAGGGCTTGGAACTGTTCTCAGAGCATCAGTAGAGTAGAAAATCTCAGAGAGAGGAGAGGAAAAAGTTTTTCCAGCATTACCATGAAAACAGTTTCTGTCAAATCTGATGGAAGAGCAAATGCCCCAATGATTCATCAGAGTCCTCTTGAATAAAGGTCTAGAACTCCAGCCCTTCAGCAGTGACTGAACCTCCTGTGGCCCTTCCCAAGCAGCTGGATGACCTGCTCCCCCAAAGCCAGCACTGCAGAGGCCTTCCTGTTGGAGAAAGTCTGAGTCGATTCCAGAAATCAATCAACCCTCAGTGTTTTTGTAACTCTTTTCTGGAGAATCTAGTCTTACATATTTTACAGGGCAGAGGCAGAATCATCTTCAACTTTGAAAATGGGAAAGAAACTGAGATATAACCTAGTCCAACCACTTCATTTTGCAGAGGAGAAAACTGAGGCCCAACCAGAATGGGGGACTTGGTTAAGGTCATAAGGTAGTGAATATATTAGATTTATTATGAATTATAACATAATAATTGTACAGCAGTTATATATAATATAGTAATGTATTCTAGATATTCTAGATGCATATATATTTTATTGAAATTACAAATTCTAACCAAGGGAAATCATGTTATCTATAGTATGTACAAAGAGTATCTGATCTAATTGTGTATTCTCTTTCCTGGAGTCAGTCTCTGTGAGGCATTTCTCATCTATTTTGGTAGCAAGTCTCATCTATCTTGCTTCGGGGTGGGGAGAGATGTTCATGATTATGGCGTCAGACTGCACTTTGGCATTGCAGTAAGTTTTTTTGCTCAGGTTGCATGTCAGTTCTGTAGCAGAGGAATGTATAAGTCTTGGTGACCCGACTCCTGGGGGTTAAGGCACATGGAGCCCCTCTTCAAGAGCCAGTGGGGTGGCCTCCAGTGTGCAGCCCCATTGGGTCCCTCCCCTCTGAGTAGTCCCTCATTTAAATTCCAAAGTCAGAATTTTTGAAACCTAAATAGCCATCCAGTCTGCAAGCTAGTCACCCAAGTGATGCTTAGTAACAAACACAAGAGTAAACTCTGGTAAAGGCTTGGAAAATCACTGGCCTGAAAAAGGAAAACAAGCAATGGAAGAAAAAGCCACAGATCTATGGAAACATTGCCCTTTTGCTGCTATCTGCAGGCCATCTCCACTTTGATGTCCACTTCAAACACAGTGTGTCACAAACAAACCTCTCTCCACATACTAGCTCCTCGTCCTACTTCTCTGTCAGTCACAAGAGCAATCTGCCACTATCCCAGACAAAACATGACACCGCTATTGAGTGGCTTAGCAGATGACCTCCTCTACTGAACTTTATGGAGAATATTGAGGCCATCTGTCATGAGTTCTCTCTTCTCCCTTCCTTCAGGCCACAAAACCTAGCTCTGTCCTCCTGCAGCCTCCCTTCCTGGAGTCTCATCTGGGGAGTAGGTGGCCTTTTTCTTTGCCAAACTCTAACATGTCCAGTTGTATTCTCATCCCAATCACAGCTACCATCTCTTTCCCAAACCTTGCCTCATCAATTTCTCCCTTGCTACTGGTTCCTTCCCCCAACTGCTTACACACAGGTTCACATCTTACCTAGTCACAAAAAAGCATCCCCCTGCCTCTTTCTTTCCTCTTCTTTTTCTGCTCTTCTATGCACTCCTCCAATTTCATAGCTAATTTCAAGAGCAGCAGTATCCAACTCATCTAGAAAGTAGGGTTCAGTAATCCTTCCATAAGGATACCTGTGGGCCGCAGATTGGCTTGGGAAACCACATATCAATGTTATCTATGTTCTATTAGAGGTGTATTTATCTTGTAAAATAATTTCTCTGTCTGGTTCAGGCTGCCCTGGGAAATGTTGTGGCCTTCAAGGTAGCCCACTAGTCTGTACTCTCTGCCTCTTTTTTGACAACACTCATTTCTGTATTCACTCATTGTATTCTGGCCTCCAGTGCTTACCCCTCCACTAAAGCTGTGGACTCACAGGTTACCAGTGACTTCTTTTGAAAATATTCTCATTGATATAGTTGCCATTGAAATCACCTTTAGTTTCTAGTATATCCCTTCCACACCCCGTCCCAGAGTCATCCCTTGTAACAGAATAAAAGCGAAAAAGAAAAATCAGTTTAGCAAAACTAAGGATCACATTAACTAAGTGACAGTATGTGCAGTATTCCCAGCTCACGGCCCCTCAGCCCTGCAATAGTAGAGAAGCTCATTTTGTTCCTCATTTTTTCTTCTCTTCTTGAGGGCCAAGCTCGATCATGAGAATAATAGCAATAATAATAGTAGCAATAGCTACCATTTATTGCACTTTAAGGATTGCAAAGAGCTTTGCTTTACAGACATTATTTCATTTGATCCTTATAACAACCCTGGAAGGTAGGTACCATTATTGTTCCCATTTTACAGATGAGGAAACTGAGGCAAACAAAAATGAAGTTACTTGCCCACGGTCACTTATCTAGTAGGTATCTGAGACCAGATTTGAGCTCAGCTCTTCTAGAATCCAGGTCCAGCACTCTGTCACTGTGGCTGCCTGGCTACCTCTTATTATCTCCATCTTTAGAGATGTAGAAAGTTAAATGTCTTGCCCAGGGTCACACAGCTAAGATGTAGTAAGTATGCATGGTCAAATTTGCAATATGATGTTCCTTCCTCTAAGTCAAGCCTTCTAACTTTATGTCCCTTGTACCTAGAATGCCCTTTCCCCTCCCCTCTGCCTTCTGGTTTCTAAGGCCTCCTTCAAGACTCAGCTTGAGTCCACCCTCTGCAGGAGACCTGGCCTGGTCTCCCCCATTTCTAGTGCCATCCCTTTCTAGAGTGCCTTCCAACTGCCACGTCTGTAGCTTGTTAGTACAGCATTGTCTACTTGGCATCTCCTCCATTAGGTTATGAGCTCTTGAGGACAGAAACGGTGTTTTTGCTTTTCTTTGTATCTTTGGTGCTTAACACAATGCCTAGCACAGAGTAAGAGCTTAAGAAATGTTGACTGACTCTTCATCCTTTTTGCTATTTTAGCATCATTTCACTTTGTTGACTGTTATCTCCTTCTGTACACCCTTTTCTCCCTTGGCTTCCATGGCATTGCTCTGACTTGGATGAGCATCCTTTTTCAATCTCCTTTCCTGGTTTTTCCTCCCCCATTCTCTAAGTTACATAGAATCTGAGAGTCATGAATTGGGGGTGGGGAGCTCACAAAGGGTCATTGGAACTTCTCCCCTGTCAGTTTGGAAACAATTAGTGAGCCTGTGATTCTGAGTGTAGAGCAGTCCATCTGGGGAGAGACGGTGGGTCATGAATTTGGAGCTGGCAGAGCCCTTGGAAGCCAGCTAGAGCAGTGGTTCTCAACCTTCCTAATGCTGTGACCCTTTAATACTCATATGTGGGCATATCTGCATGTGGGCGGACCCTCCTGGAGACGGATAGAGGAGCCGTGTCTTGGTTCCTAAGACTATTGGAAATATGTGTTTTCCAGTGGTCTTAGGCGACCCCCGTAACTCCTGTGAAAGGGTCGTTCATCCCCCAAAGAGGTCGCAACCCGCAGGTTGAGAACCACTGGGCTAGAGTAATCCCCTCAGTTTACAGAAGAGGACACTGAAGACCAGAGGGAAGTGATTTACTTCAGGCCTCACAAGTAGCAAGTGACAGAGCTGGGGTTTAATCCTATGTCCTCTGCCTGTTCCTCTGGAATCATGTTTCCTTGAGATAGTGTTTAAATTTTTAAATTTTTAATTTTGAGGTCTGCCAGTGATCAAGCAGCATCCCATTTTGTATAGAGACTTGTACTCTTCCCTCAGAGCAACAGCTTTTCACAAAGTTAATGCTTCTTTTTCTGGAATGAGTTGATTTCTGGAAAAGAAAGATACTGATTTATTCAACAGCTATGGGAAAGATGATTTGTTGCCCAGCAAGGTCCCCTCTGAATTCTAGGTATGGAGGATGAAAAGAACATGTTTGGTTAGCGCGATACTTGGAGAACCACATTTAAAATGCTTTGGTGATGGAGCTTCGTCCCAGTGCAAACTCTAAAGTGGGAAACCTACTCCAGAGTGGAATGCATTTTGGGGCTCTTTATTAAGTACATTGTGCCAATTTCCAGAGCCATCTTTCTTTCTTTGAACTGGGAAACTCTGAGTTTCCAATGGAACACCATAGAAATGTAAATTTCACAAGGTTGACTAAGCAAATATAAAGTGCACAGTGGTGCCCCTGCTGCTGTTGTGCCAAGCCTCAAAGTCACAGTAAAGACTACCCCCAGAGAATCACAGAGTTACACTGATGCTGTGCTTCTCTTTGCTTTAGGCCATTCTTGTCCTTTGGTGGACTGACTTTTTTTTTCTGGGGAGACAAACACAGAACAACACTGTCTGAAAGAGAAAAATGACAAGGGAAGGAGAGATTTGAAGGAGGTCACAGAAAGGAGATTTCGAATTAAAGTATAATAAGTAATCGCTAAGAGTTTTGGGGAAGGGCAAGGGGATTTTACTAGTGAAGTTTAGAAATTCTATCTACTGATGCAGGTGGGCAGTACTTGTAACTTGTAGTTTTAGATCGTTGTTCAGGGGACTGAGAAGTTGAATGCCTTGCCCATGATCACGTGATGTGTGTTAGAAGCCAGACCTCAAGCCAATTCTTCCTCTAGAAATTATTGCGTGTAGACTCTCTGTCTAAGAATTACTGCAGGGCAAGGCGGGAGAGAGCTCTTGATAATAAGTTTGGGACAGGTGAGGTAGAATAAGAAATAGACCGTCTCTAGGTTTAAAGGAAAACCATAATGATGGTGTTGTCATTAATAATAAACTTTCACTAATTGAAGGAAAGCCACTTTCTAAGTTTGACGTGGGTTCTGAAGCTACTAATATGATTCAGATTCACCTCATTGAAACTGTCACATGTGTCAAACAGTGCATGGAGCACACTGTTTCTTAGCTTTGTACATGAAATCCAACTAGTTCACCAGCCAGTGAGGTCTTTTGCAGTGGTAGCTGCAGTCTGTTTTGATTATTTTAGTCATGGTAACATACCCTTGTAATATTTGATAGTCTGGGGATATTCACTGACAGACATCAAGTGGGCCATTACTCTCTTCCCTGAAGGATATGGACTAGGTTCTGGATCATTCTTTATTTTTTGGCACTAAAGACAATGGGTAATGCTTACCCCAAAACAATAATAAAACAGGCCTCCATGAAGTTGTCTTGAAAATTGTAAATTATATGAAGGAGCAAATAAAGGAAATTAGGAAATTTATCAAAAGTGGTATGGTGGGCAAAACATAATATCTGAACTTGGGGAGTCAGTATGGGAAGAGCCCTAGTGAGTAAGATGGAATGTCCTTCCCTATATAACATTAAGAACAATGTCTTACATTTGAACAAGAGGGACAGGGCCTGGAATCAGCAGATCATGGTATGAATCTCACTTCTGATGCTTCTGAGCTGTGTCACTTTGGCTGAATCATTTAACCTCTCTAAAGCTCAGTGTCCTCATCTGTAAATTAAAGGTCATAATACCTAGAGTAGTCTTCCAGTTCTAAATCAGTGAACCTGTGAACTATAACTTTCTTCCTGGGGTTGTTATTGGCATCAGATGAGAAGCAGTGTGACAAAGTGGCTTAGGAACTGGATTGAGAATCAGTAAAACCTGAGTTCAAATCCTGCCTCAGATATACATACTTACTGTGTGACCCTGGGCAAGCAACTTCACTGCTGAGGCTCAGTTGCCAAATTGTCTGTAAAATGGGAATGATGCTACCAAGCAGAGAAAATCTGCTTCCAAGGAATTGTCATGGAGATGAAATGAGATGATGTGTATAAAGAATGTTGCAAATCTTAAAGCAGCACATTGATGTCAGAACTTTATACATTGCAAACCATCTTGGATGCATTAGGTTCTTTGATATTCCCAACCACATAATCAGGGTAGGAAGAGACAGTAAGCAGGTGGCCTGGCTGAACAGCAGAGTCTATGGAGAAGAGGTGAAGGGAGAAGTTTGGGGCAGATTAGAGAGCCCAAAATGCCACTGTGATGAGGTTGGGTTTGATCTAACAGGCAATAGAAAACCAGTGCTGATGTTGAGACAGGACAGTGATGCTGAGGAAGAACAAGGAAATATTTTGTTTTTAGTCATCATGAGGAAAAGAAGAGCATCAAAGAACCAACAAGCCTACTCAGGGTGGTCTAGATAATGATAATAAATGCTGGAGAGAAGGCAGAACTCTCCGACTCTTAATTTGCCTTTGATTTCTCTACTATGGAGAATAATTTTTGTATTATAAAGGATAAGAAAAATGACTAAGAGGAAGGTGATCACCAAGATAAGTGAGGAGGGAGTAAGAGAACACCTTGCTGCTCCTAATGAGTTCAAACCATTAATTCCATATGAATTATAACCCTTGATCCTAAAAGAACCAGCTGAATGATTGGTGAGCTACTGTCAATCATATTTGAAAGATTACAGAATACAAGAGCAGGGCTGCAGAATTATAGAAAACATTCTGTTTGAATTTTTTAAAATGTCCCAGTTTAAAAAAAAAAAACAAGTCTACAAATGATGGACTGGTGAACTTGACTTCACTTCCTGACCAAATTCTAGAATGTATGATTAAGAGGATGTGTTATGAACGCTTATAAAAAGGAAGCAATGAGGAGTTTCAGATCACTTGAGCAGCAGGGTGGTAGACCAGATATTTTCTCTGATGGCTGTTGACTTCCCCAAACTCTGAAAAACAGAAATTTGCACCAGAGATAAAGCAACTTCAGCTTTTTCCATGGTCTAGGATACCCAGAATCCAAAAGAAGGCAAACCACCTCCCAGACCTCCCCCCACCCCAAAGATAACTCCAGGAACTGACAGCTCGTTTTCCCTGAGCTCACTCAACATTCCACCCTCAATTACTATACTTTTGGCTATGAGGCTGCGCTAAAAAATCTAAAGACCCAAAATACAGGCTTACAGTAAGACATATTCCTACACCCTAGCTCCTCTTTCCCTCTTTCCAGTGCTGTGGATACCCCAACTCCAGGTTACAGAAGTTTGCTCAGGCCATGACAGTACGACAGCAGATAGTCCTGTAGAACCAACATAATAACTTTCTGAATCACCAGTGCTGGGGTAGAGAATTGAGGAACAGAGGGAGTGGGACAAGTCACCAGAACAGAACACTGTTCATGTGGGGGGCTGTGAAGCACTCCATCAAACCTAAGGGAAAGAGCATAGCATCCCACTGGGGCTAGTTCTGATTACCCAAAAGACATTGGAGAAGAGCCCTAGTCTGGTGAACTATGAATTGCCCAATATGGGAAGAGGCTCAGATGCTTTGAGATCCAATCCCCAAGAAAACCACCTCACCATAGGGGAGGGAGTCAGAAAGTGAACAGCAGAAAATCAGGAAAACAAAGACTGAAATTACCAAAGATATCAGGAAGAAGAAAACTTAAAGACCTTGAATCTAAGCAAATAAATCAATAGGGAAAACATTAACAGCAAAAGTAAATCTGGCCTCTAGATCTAGTAAATTAATTCAGGCATCTATGAATAAATATTGTAAAAGGAAAGAAAATTATTTTTGTCTTTTATTCTCAAAGAGGACCAAAATGACATCATTATGTTGAGGTCAAGGTACAGTGTGTCCAACTGTGACCAATAGAACCATATGAGCTCAGAAATCTCTACCATAAGTTGGGCACAAACAGTCCAGATGAACATTTGGAGTGGAGATGTCTAAATGTGCACATCTTACATTTCTTTTGAGTTACAACAATAATGTTTTCCCACAGAGCATGGTACTTTCTTTGATGTGGGCATGCCATGCTGAGCAGTCCTTTGTCATGTCTCCCATGTCTCACAGTTGATTCCAGAGTTCTTTAGAGAGACCTTTAAAGCGTCCTTATATCACTTCTTCTGAACTCCATGTAAGCACCTGCCCTGTATAAGTTCTCCATAAAATAGTCTTTTAGGCAAACACACATTTGGCATTTGAACAATGTGGCCAACCCACCAGTTTCACACTCTGCAGTAGAGTTTGAATGCTTGGCAGTTTAGCTCAAGAAAGGACCTTGATGTCTGATAACTTATCTTGCCAGGTGATCTTCAAAATCTTCCTAAGACCATTCACATGGAAGCGATTCACTTTCTTGGCATGGCACTGGGGTATGCTATCTAGGTTTCACAGGCATACAACAATGAGGTAATCACAGCAGCTCTCAAGATCTTCAGTTTGGTAGGCAGTCTGTTCTCACACATTCTTTTAAAAAACTTTTATTCCTCTGGTAATATTTTTAATAGTATTTTGCTCCAATCACATATGAAAGTAGTTTTCAACATTGATTTTTGTAAAATTTTGGTTTCCAAATTTTTCTTCCTCCTTCCTCTCCCCCCTCCCCAACACAGTAAGCAATCTGATATAGGGTATACATGTACAATCATGTTAAACATATTTCCACATTAGTCATGTTGTTTCCCACACTTTCCTTTGGAGCTTCCCAAACACTGAGCTAGCTCTGGCAGTGTGTGTATCCGCTTCATTGTCTATGTGTACATCCCTGGAAAGTCTGTTGCCAATGTAAGTGAACTTATCCATAGCATTCAGAATTTCTCTATTTGCTGTAACCAGTGGTTCCAAGTATGGACAGTGTGGTGCTGTGTATTGGAGACCCTCTGTTTTCTTGGTGTTAATTGTTAGACCATAATTAGTACAAGCAGCAGAGAATTGATCCATACTTTGTGGCATCTCAGCCTCAGAGACTGTATCAAGTACACAATCATCTGGAAACAAAGTCATGCACCAACTTTCCTTCTACTTTAGTATTGGTTTGTAGCCTTTTCAAGTTAAATAATTTACCATCAGCTCAGTAGCTGACCTTGTTGTCTTTTGTCCTCATTGAAAGCATCTGACAACAGTGCTGAAAACAAGCAGAAAGAAAATCTGGACTTAGATCTAGTAAATGAGTTCAGGCATCTATGAATAAGTACTAAAAAAGGAAGGAAAATGATGCTACAGTTGATGAGACAAAGGACTCTGTGGAATGCGAAGGGAACATAGAGTTACAGTATTATGTTCCTGAGTGATTCAAAAGAGATGTGAGAATGATGAGAGCAGAATTTATGGCCTACACAGCAAAATTAATATGCAGAATAGAAAAATGGAATCTGTAACGGCAAGTGTCACAAGAGAAACAAAAGAGAAAAATAGATGGGGAGTACAAATATTCACTGAAGTGAAAAGACAACCTAGAAGAGAAGCAAAGAACAATAGCATTGAAAGAAAATACACTCACTATGTAAGCAAAACATACTCATCTTGAAGACAGGATGCATAGAAAAAAACCTAAGGATCATAGGTCTCCCAGAACATGGCAGGGCAAAAATCCTCACCACCATAATACAGTAAATAATAGAAGAGAATTTCCTAGAACTTCTGGACACAGAAAATGAAATTCCAGTTGAAAGAATTCAGAGATGGTCTCCAAAAGAAAAAAAAACCCAAGACTGCCAACTCTAATACATACAGTAGATAAATTTAACAATTCCATTCAGAAACAAGTTCTGCAAATGATCGAAAGAAAGACCTCTCAGAAATTCGTATATTGTGAGATTATTCTACCCCTAACAGAAGAAGTAGGAGGGAATAGAATAACGTATTCTAAAGAGCAATGGAGCTTAGAAAGTAGCCCAGGATGACCCACCCTGCAAATCTGTGCTTAACCATGAATGAAAAAAGATGGACATTCAATAATAAAAAAGGTGTTTGAAATATTTTTCTAATGTTTTTAAATTAAATTTTATGTTTATTTTTAGTTTACATCATTCATTTCAACAAGATTTTGAGTTACAAATTTTCTCTGCATCCTTCCCCTACCCACTATCTCAAAACAGCGATCCCACTGTACACCCCCTCCCCCAATCTGCTCTCTCCTGTATCCTCCCCCATCCCTCCTCCCACTTTCTGGTAGGGCAAGATGGATCTCCTTACCCCACTGCCTGTAAATCTTATTTCCCAGTTGCATGTAAAAAAAAAATAATATATTTTTAAACATTTGATTTTAAAACTTTGGATTCCAGATTCTTTCCCTTCCTCCCTCACCACCCACCCTTACTGGGAAGATAAGCAGTTCAATATAGGTTGTACGTGTGTAGCTACACAAAACATTTCCATAGTGGATATATTGTGAAAGACTATTTTTCCCTCCATCCTATCCCAACCCCCACTTGTTCTATTTTATACTTTGACCCTATCCCTTTTTCAAAAGTGTATGCCTCTAACTACCCTCCCTCCCAATCTGCCCTCCCCTCCATCCTCCCCCCTCTCATCCCCTTCCCCCCTACTCTCCTGTAGGGTGAGATACCCTATTTATTGTGTATGCTATTCCCTCCCTAAGCCAAATTCAATGAGAGTAAAGTTGACCCGTTCCCTTTTGCCTTCCTGTTCTTCTCCTCCATTGCAACAGTTATCCCTTGCCTCTTCTATATGAGATAATTTATCCCATTCTGTCTCTCCCCATATCCTCTCATTATATTCCTCTCTCATCCCTCAATTTTACCTTTTAAGTATCATCCCTTCCTCTTCAATTGATCCTGTGCCCTTTGTCTATACTTCAATTGATCCTGTGCCCTTTGTCTGTGTGTACCTGTGCACATATATATGTACACATATGTATTCATACGCCCATATATCCTCCTATATAGACATATTTGTATGTATACATACATTTATATTCCCTTCACCTATCTTCATACTGAGAAAATTTCATAACTTACAATTATCGTTTTTCCATGTAGGAATGTAAATAGTTCAACTTTGATAAGTTCTTTATGATTTCTTTTCCCTGTTTACCTTCTCATGCTTCTCTTGCTTCTTATATCTGAATGTCAGATTTTCTATTCAACTCTGGTTTTTTCATCAGGAAAGCCTGAAAGTCCTCTATTTCACTGAATGACGATATTTTCCCCTGAAACATTATACTCAGTTTTGATGAATAGGTGATTCTTGGTTTTAATCCCAGTTCCTTTGACCTCCGGAATATCATATTCCAAGCCCTGTGATCCCTCAGTGTAGAAGCTGCCAGATCCTGTGTTATCCTGATTGTGTTTCCACAATATTCACATTGTTTCTTCTTGGCAGCTTGTAATATTTTCTCCTTGAACTGAGAACTCTGGAACCTGGCTGTAATATTCCTAGGTGTTTTCTTTTTGGGATCTTTTTCAAGAGGTGATTGGTGAATTTTTTCAACCTTTATTTTGCCCTCTGGTTCTAAAATATCAGGGCAACTTTCCTTGAGAATTTCTTGAAGGATGATTTCTAGGTTCTTTTTGGATCATGGCTTTCAGATAGTCCAATAATTTT
>CM053582.1:52969597-52994838 GCA_028627135.1 Pseudochirops cupreus | reverse complement strand
TATTTTGTAATCTGAACTCTAAAAGCTGTTCACAGTAGCATTCCTTTGGGAATCTGCTGGTGCATGGCATTACAGTGGTCTACAAGTATAATACATTGTGCATGTTTTCAGGCTTTTTCAATTTATTGATCAGTTGTACTGGTTATTTTTTTCTCTCTAAAAAATTATATTTGTTATATGGGATGATTCTCTTGGAAGTAAAAAGAGAGGAGGATTTCTGGGATAAGTATAATGATATAAGAAACAGAAAATATCACTAACAACTTAGTTGTTTTTTTAAAGGAAGAGATGATCACTAAGAACAAGTGTGACTTTCTTAAGAATAGGTCCTGCCAGACTCACTTTATATCTTTCTTTGACAATGTTACTGAAGTGGTAGATTGGGAAAATGCTCTAGAGGTGAAATTTATCCACATTTCAGTAAAGGATTTGACAACGTTTCTAATGCCATTCTTGTGGAATGTGTTCCTTCCTTACCTCCACATCTTGGAATCCCCAGTCTCCTGCAGGACACAATTCAGTCACTATCTTATGCATGAGGACTTTGCTAAGTCATTCCAATTATACTCTAAATAATTAGCTTCTATTAATTTTGTATAATTTTATATGTACTTATATATATATATATATATATATATATATGTACATGGTATCTATCTTGATCAAATGTAGAGCCTGTTTGATGTCAGGGACTGTTTGATTTTTGTCTTTATATTTCAGTACCTAGCACCTTAGTGTCTGGCACATAGTTAGAACTTAATAAATTGATTTATTTATTGATTCATGAGATATAGAACTGTAAGTTAGATGATAGTTAATTCAGAATTGGTTGAACTACTGGACCTAAAGGAATAATCATTGGTGACTTCATGTCAGCTTAGAGGGAGATCTTTAATAGAGTTGTATGAGGGGGTCTCTCCTTGTCCTTTTGGTGCTCCATATTTTCATAAATGACTGTGGCACCAAGGCAATACAGTATGTTTATCAGATTTGCAGATGAGAATTTTACTGATAGGGAGAGAAAATAAATCAGTTGACTGAGTCAGGAACCAAAATGACCTTAGTAGGTTGTAATGATGGGCTGAACTAAATGAGATGAAATTTAATAGAAATAAAGGTGAAGTCCTGTACTTGGGTTAAATAAAGGTACATGGTGAGGGTATCATTGCTATATAACGGGTAACGATTCTTGTGATGAAGATCTGGGAGAATCGAGTGTTCAATAAACCTGATATAATAAATTATTTTGGGGGAAATAACTGTTCAACCAGAACTGCTGGAAAAACTGGAAAGTTTTGGCAGAAATTAGGTTTAGACCAAAGGTCAAATCTATGTATGACTTAAATATATGAAATGTTACACCATAAAAAATTAGAAGAGAACAAGATCATGAATCTTTCATGTCTATGGCTAAGGGGAGAGTTCTTAACCAAATAAGAGACAGATTATCCTAAAAGAGGAAAAGGATAATTTTGATTATTTGAAAATGAAAAACTTTTGCAAGAACAAAAATCAATACAGATAGGTAAGAAGGGAAAGTGTCAATTGAAAAAATACATCAAAGTCCTTAGGATCCTGATCAATGCCTAAGCTATGCAGGTAATTAACATGAACATTTAAGACCAGGAGCTAGCTATTCAGTGGGTCAAGGGCAAGAACAAACAATTCTTAAAAGAACTGACAACTATTAACTATCATACTAAAGATGATTCCAAATCACTTATTGTAAGAAATGTGAATTAAAACAACACTAAACCTTTACCTCACATCCAGCAGATTGTTAAAGATGGCAAGAAATAGAAATAGTCAATGATGGAGGACTGTGGAAATACAGGCTCTTTAATATACTGGAGATTGAGGTATGAATTGGCCTAACTAATCTGGAAAGCAATTTGGAATTATTCTAAAAGAGTGACTAAAATGTCTGCACCAGGGGTTGGGAACCTGCAGACTCAAACTCACATGTGGCCCTGTAGGTCCTCAAGTGTGGCCCTTTGACAGAATCTAAACTTCACAGAACAAAATGAAGTTTGGATTCAGTCAGAGCAGCACACTTGAGGACCTATGGGGCCGCATGTGGCCTCGAGGCTGCAGGTTTTTCACCCCTGGTCCATACCCTCTGACCCAGAAATCCCGTTGCTAGGTATGTGTCCTGAGGAGGCCAAAGACACAAAGAAAGGTCACATATACACCAAAATATTTACAGCAACACTTGTTTCATGATAGCAAAGAACTGAAAACAAAGTGGATGCTCATTGGTTGGAGAATGGCCAAACAAATTGTGGCATCTAGATACAGAAGATTATTGCTGTGCTGTGAGAAATGATGAACGTAAAAAATTAATAGAAGCATGGGGAGAGATCTGAAGAAATACAGAAAGAACTGAGAGGAGCAAGGAAAAAATATAGACGAAGATTATAACAGTTTAATTGGAAAGAACAACAAAAAATCCATGATTGTTGTATGATTACAGTGACTGTTTGGACCTGAGGAATTGAGAAAATGAACTTCTTTCCCCTTTTTGTAGAGGTAGAAGACCATATTTGTGGAATGTTGCATAGATTGTTAGATTTGGTCAAAGTGTTGACTTGTTTTGTTAAACTGATTTTTTTTTCTGTTTTAATTTTTTGTTATAAGGGAGAACTTATTTAGTAGGGATATGGGGAGGATTATGTTCAGAAATGAAGGTGATTTAAAAGAAAAAGTATCAATAAAAATAATATTTATAAAAGGAGAACTCTCTGGAGGTTTTAGTGGACTTCAAGTTAAATATGAGTTAACAGTGCTATCAGACAGCCAAACAGTTGATGCAATCTTAGGCTGCTTCTTTAAGAGAGGCATAGGCAGTCAGTCAACAAGCATTTATTAAGTGCCTACTGTTGTAGGGAGGCACTGTGCTAAGTACTGGAGATACAAAGAAAGGGAAAGACAGTCTTGTTCTCAAGGAACTTTAAGTTTAATGGGAGAGATAACATGTAAACAACTATGTACAATAGATAGATAGATAGATAGATAGATAGATAGATAGATAGATAGGATCAATTGGAGATAATCTCATAGGGTAGGCATTAATTTTAAGGGTGATCAGGAAAGTCTTCTTGTAGAAAATGGCATTTTAGCTGGGACTTCAAAGAAACCAGAGAGGCTAGGAGGTGGAGAAGAGGGGGGAGAGAATTCGAGGCATTCTGGACAGCCAATGAATATGCTTGAAGTTGGGATACAGAGTATCTTATTGGAGGACCAGCAAAGAAGCCAGAATCAGTAGATCTGGAGTGTGTGAGAGAGAAGGGAGAATAAGGGGAGACTGGAGAGGTAACATGGGGCGGGTTATAAAGGGCTTTGGATGCCAAACAGAGAATTTTATATTTTATCCTGGATCATAATAGAGATATCCAGAACATTCTGTGCTTTGCCCTAGCCTTATTTTCTTTGTAATATTGTTTTATTACGTTTTTAGAAGGACATTGACCATAGCAGGTATTCTTAACTTTATTATTTTGAAATAAACAATTAAAATTTAATAATTAATAATTAAATAAAATAAATTAAAAATGAAATAATAAAATTAAAATGGAATAAAAATTTAAAAATTAAATAAATTTATTTATTTCACAAAAATTGTAAAAATAGTGAATAAAATTTCAGAGGGTCCACAATCTTGAATGGGAATAAAATCCATTTCTGTTTTTACTAAACTCTAACTGAAATTTTGCATTTCTTTTAATTATTTAAAAGCATTGTTTTGAGCAGGGGTTCATAGGTTTCACCAGACTGCCTGCTAAAGAGGTCTACAACAAAAAAAGATAAAGAACCCCTAGTCTAGAAAGAATCCAGAGGAGGATGACCGAGACAGTGCCCTATGATGTCCTATGACTGTTTGAAAAATGTCCTGTGGTATCTAATGATGACTGGTTGAAGAAACTAAGGGTATTTAGTTTGGAGAAGATAAGATATGAAAAGGACATGACAACTGTACCCAGGTATTTGAAAGCCTGTCATTTGGGACAAGGAGTAGTTTTGCTGTGTTTAATTAACTTGGAGCAGTGGGTCAGATTGCAGAAGGGATTGATTGAGTCTCCGTGTAAGGAAAGACTTTCTGATGATTCAATCTGTCCAAAAGGGGGATGGTATGCCTGGGGATGCACATGGAGCCAGTTTTCATTCACTAATGGTTTCTGGGAGAATCTTGAATGAGCACTTACTGTAGAGGAGTTCATTTGGTGTTTGAACTAGATTGCTTCTGATATCCCTTTCAACTCTTGAGTTTGTAATTGATGAAAATGATTTTTAAGGAGGATCATTTGATAGTGGTGGTGTGAATGGCAGAGTGGAGAGAAGAGAGAGTGAAAGAAATGAGTCTGGATGCTGTCATAGTAATCCATGAGATAGCAAGGTTCTAGACTAGGGTGGTGGTAGTGTGAATGAAGACGTTGGGAAGAGATGCTTTCCTTGACCCTGCTACCTCCACCTTCATTACTTCTCTCTTTCTCTCTGTTTTAGTCTCTCTGTCTCTGTCTTTGTCTCTCTGTTTCTGTTTCTGTCTCTCATTTCCTTGCTAAATCAGAGAAAGTTTCCATTCACTGACTCCACTTCCATATTACCCACTCACTCTTCAACTTTCACTATCTCCACTGTTCCGTTGAAACTGCTCTTTCTAAAACCACTAATAGCATTTTAACTACCAGATCCAAAGATCTTTTTTCAATTCTTATCCTCTTTGAACTCTGCTGGATTTGATACTGTGGACTACTCTCTCCTTTCTACTTTCTGTTCCCTTGGGTTCTATGACACAAGACTCTTAGGCTTCTCCTCCTGCCACTTTGATTGCCCCTTTATATGCTTCACAGGACTCTTCTGCGTCTTCCCACTTCCAAAATTTGAACTCAGGACTTGACCCTCTTCTCAAATGAGGTAGGATTTGTAAAGCACTTAGCACACAGTTCACATTTACTAGGTGCTTACTTCTTCCCTTTATCCCTTTCTTTTCAGCAGCTCTTTATCTTTTTTTTGGAGGGGGGAAGGCAGGGCAGTTGGGGTTAAGTGACTTGCCCAAGGTCACACGGCTAGTTTTGTGTTAAGTGTCTAAGGTCAGATTTGAACTCAGGTCCTCCTGACTCCAGGCCTGGTGCTCTATTCACTGTGCCAGCTAGCCTCTGCAGAAGCTCTCTCTTAATGGCATACTCCCACAATTCCAATTACCACTTCTATTGAGATAACTTACACAACTCTTTCTCCATCCCTCAACTCTCCCAAGAGACTGCTGAAAATGAACAATTCTGCTTTTCTTCAACATCTTCTATTGAAATCATAGGATTTAGTGCTGTCAGGGGCCTTAGAAATCAGTCTGATCTGTGCACATTCCAGATGAAGAAACAGGCCCAGAGAGGTGAGATATTTTTCCAGAGTCCTACAAATGAAGGGGAATATCACAGATTCACATCCCAGTCCTTTGAGTCAAATTGAAATGACTTTTTCCTCTGCTCTCTCCTTCCTTCATCTTCCCTTTCTTCAAGGCCCAACTGAAGTGCTACTTTATCCCTCAGATGTTCCCTGATTCTCCCCCCTTAGCTCCTCTCAGCTCCAGGTGCTCTCAGCCTCCTTTGAATTTTTTTGTACCAATCTCTGGAACTCTCATGCATTTAGCATCTCCTATATTGTGTTTTAATTAGATGCCCAATAGTCTTACTCACCTGCTATTTGTAAGCTCCTTGAGGTTAGGGGCACTGCTCCACCTTTGTAGTCCCCCTCCCCATTGCATCCAGCACTGCACAGTGTATGTAGTAGGCACTTACTAAATGCTTGTTTAATCAAATTTCCCTTCTGTGCCAAGGGAAGGAGAACAGAAGGCAAGTGTTTTTGACAGAAGGTTACCATATAAACATCCAGATTCCCTGCCTCCTTTTTGGGGATGCACCTGCATGAAATGCTCTCTTCTGACATTTTGTGGTTTCTATTTAGAAGTAAACTAGCTCAGCATGCAGAGCCACAGTACGCTGGCAGGTTACCCATTTGATCATGTTGAAACCCAAGTATCGTTTACATGGTGAGGCCAAGTAGGAAGGATCCAAGACCCTATAAGCAACAGCTGTAGTCACCATTGGAAAGCTGCATGGGAAACCACTGGAGACATGAGCTGGGAGGGGCAGTACACACCCAGACGCCCTACTGCTGAGGGGTATCATATCAGCACTAAGTCCAGCACCGGTATGGTAAGGCCTTGGGAGTGCCTAAGGAGGAGAGACTTCGCCCAGGTCAGAAAAGGAAGCAGGGCAAAGCTGCTGTGCCAGTCAGCTATAGAAGCGGGCCAGTGAATGGCCCATGTGCTTCCGGTCTGAATGAGAAAGGGAGATCCAGTTTTCTCTTCCCTCTTTCCCCCACACCCCAAATTGAGATCCTTCTTATTATGACTCTTAAAATCCCTTGCTTCCTTTCTAGGCTCAGCTCAGGGTCCATCTCCTAAAGGAGGCCTTTCTTGATCTGTCTTCTCTCGACTCCCCCACCCCCTACACTTGTTAATGCCCTTGCCCTTTTGGAATGATCTTGCATTACTTTATGTAGACTTTCATTTTACTTATCTGTCCACATGCATGCTCCCCAAAGAATGGAATTTCCATGAGCCATGCTTGGCCTTGTTCTTGTCTATGCACTTCCTGCAGAGATCAGCCTGGCCCAGAGAAAGCACCTAAACATTTTTGTTGCATCAAATCAGAGACCTCTAGTTGTCTTCTCAACTCTATGAGTATCAGTGATAAGTAATGTTCTCTATGGTGTGTTGAGTGAGAAATGAGAAATCACATGGGGAAGAAGGTGAAGTTGAAGTGTTTAAAAGGAAGCTGAAATGTGGCTTCCCTGAGTAAATGCTGCTTGTTCCTGAAGCCAGCTAGAAATTGTCTCCTAGAATGTTATATATTATTTGGAAACCCTAAATAATTTGGGTTAATAAACCTGGTCAGGCTTTTAGTTTTATGAGCTTGCCTCTTTCTCTGGGAAACCAGGTGTCTGGAACTTCTCCCTGCCAATTTAAATTGTCATAAGCCAGTGTACATACATCATTGACAAGAGCCTGTAAAGGAGAAACACGGCTAGCCATAATATCTGGCTGCTCTAAATGAGGATAAACCAGCCACTGTGAGATTGTCCCTTACATTGAAAATATCCTGCTTCCTGTCTTCAGCTAATATTGTCACCAGATGAATATATAAAGGAATATGTTTGGACAGGGTTTATCAAGGAGGGAGCAGGGCTAGAAGACTGACTGTAAAATTTGCCAAGACTAGAATGTAGACTGACTCAGAGAAAACCTATTCACCACCCCCCAGACCCACCATCACCCACACAGCCATGTCCCTGCCCCTTCCCCACACATTCGTGTCATAAGCTATTGACTGTAGGTAGCATTCAGCCATGCAAGTGTAAATTCAGCCTTTTAAGAGAATGATGGCAAGGTACTTTTGCCTCTGCTAGGAGGTTATCACTTACTGGCTTTGGGGCTTCTGTTTTCTTTTTCTTTTTCCATTTGCCTTTGATGATTTTCTTCCTAGTAAAATTCCTTTGGCCAATTGTTGGTGATATGATGCCAACATGGCAGTACCAATACGTATTTTCCTTGGGAAACAACATACTGAAAGTAGCAATTTAATTGTCAACACTTATGATGATGACGATTCAGTTCAGGGACTTTTAGACTGAGGACTACTTCTATTTTAGAATGAGCAGTGGCTGCAGATTGCGTTCACTCTTCCTCCATTGAGCAATGCTTTAGATTTGAACATTCTGAATACAGTGGGTTATTTTCCCATGTCTGTGAATATATTTGCATGGGGTGGAATTAAAAGTTTTAAGATAGATTTTGAGTTGTGTATCACTAATTCAGTTTTATCCACATTGTCCTGATATAACAGAGCCATAGCTGGATAAGGGTTTTCTCCAGGGAATCAACATCCAAAGAAGTCTACCTTTTCCCTGGGGAGCTGCCATCCCTGAGCCTCACTTCATAGTCCTCTGTTGGCCCAATTGATATGGTACCCTCTCATGGGGTTGCCTTACCCCTTTAAGGCTTTCTAAAGTGAGGGTTGGGCTGCTTCTTCTCCCATACCTCCCCATTTCCTAACATGTTTTGCCCCAAATGAAAATGATTTCTAGTTATGACTCTGCCGTGTATACATCTGGGAAGGTTTCCAATACCACCAATTATGTCAAAATATGTTTTACTAAGATATAGTGAGGCGTACAGTGCCGAATCCCATGATGTATATTAAATGCTTGCCCTCTTTCCTCCTAAGTGCTTCTTCAGATAAATCACTTTAAATATCTTTCAGTTGGGTAGCAAAGGGGAGGGAGATAGGAGAAAAGGACCTTTCAGCTTTGGGATCCTGGAATGGCATTCAGTTTGCATTGTCATAGGAGACAGTGAAATATTATCATAAGGTTTGCTTATTGTTATTGTTAAACTATTAATCTCAAGAGATTCTTCTAACTCAAAGAAATAATAATAGTCATTGTGTTAGAAATGCTTGGGAGCAGAACAGTAAATGGCCCTCCCCAGTGCATTGAGTTAGAAATGAATATTGCTCATTTATTTGGAGGAAGGAAAAAAAATCAAGATTCAGAAAGGAAACCAGATGACAACTTCCCAGGAATTACTGAAGTCTATTAATATCTTAGAGAATTGTCTTGAACTAGGAGGGAAACTCTATGGAAAGCAGAAATGAAGAGTCATTTATAATAAGTGGATGCCTAGAGACTGCTTCCTTTTTTCATGAATCTATTCCAAGGTATGGGAGAGACACAATCCAGACTAGAAGCAAGAAATAAAAAGAACGGTAACCACTGATCCATCCTTCCAAAGAACTAGAAGTGATGTAAACTCTGATATGTCTGCTGCCGAGAGCTTCTCAGGACTGCACACATACCTTCTCAAAGAGGGGGGTGGCTGTTTGCTTTTTTACCTTGGAATTGGCATTCCATTTTAGATCCAGTAAAAATAATCCAATGGAGATTGGATCAATGGCAAATGGTGAAATTATAGTCTTTGTTTTGACTTCTCTTTGTGGAAAGACACTTGCCAGTCTTAGGCGGGTAGGAGAGACATGGACAGTAACAAATTATATAACGTTTTGATCAGTGAGTCACATTTTTCTTTTGATTTAATTTGCCTTAAGATGTTCAGAGGGTAGGAAAAAGAAGAAAGTCAACATGCTAAAACGTCCAACAAAAACTTTACTGTCAGGTGGTCCGTCTGTCACTCATTGCGTAGTAAACTGCCATTCGCTGAATTTAGTTGCAAGTGTGGATGTATACAACAAAAGTCAACGATAAAATCATGCACAATGAAGTTTGAAATTTAAACACAGGTTCTTCAAGCACTTTTAACTTTACTTCTTCCTTTCAACATTTCTAAAATGTCTTCTAATCACATATTTTTAGGGTATATTCATTAGTATTGGCTCACATAATCCATTCATAACGGAACCTGAAAATGATATAGCTGTTCCTCCCTATACCTGTGCTCCTCAATAGTCTGGGGTGTGTGAGAACTATGCCTGATTTGGTGTGTAGAAATAAGATATGCTTACAGGAAACTTTGATGTGGTCGCTCAACTGTGTGTTGAGTCAACAAATATTTTTTAATATATATTTTCATTTCGAAATTCCCTCCGTCACCCATTGAGAAGTCAAGAAATACAATATTCATTATATGCATGAAATCATTTAAAAGACATTTCCACATTAGCTGTGTTGTGGAAAAAACTGAAGAAAGTGACAAAAAGCTGTGCTACAGTCTGCACTCGGAGTTCATCAGTTCTCTCTCTGGAGATGGAGAGCATTTTTCATCTTGAGTCCTTTGGAATTGTTGTGGATCATTATATTGACCAGAGTAGCTGAGTCTTTTACAGTTGATTACTGTTAGAATATTCCTATTATTGTGTACAGTGTTCTCTTGATTCTGCTTTCCTCACTTTGCATCAGATCATATAGGACTTTCCAGGTTTTTCTGAAATTATCCTGCTCATTTCTTATGGCACAATACTATTCTATCACAATCTGCCACAACTTGTTCAGCCACTGCCCAGTTGATGGGCATCCCCTCAGTTTCTAATACTTTGCCACCAGAAAGGAGCTGCTAGCAATATTTTTGTATATATTGGTCCTTTCACTTTTTCTTTGATCTCTTTGGGATACAGACTTAGTAGTGGTATTGATAGATCAAAGGCTATGCAGTTTTTAGCTTTGGGGGGGATAGTTTTGAAGGGTTGGACCAGTTCATGGCTCTACCAACATTTCTTTAATGTATCTATTTTTTCTACATCTCATCCAGCACTTGTCATTTTCTCTTTTTTTTGGTCATGTCAGTCGGTCTAATGGGTATGCGGTGGTACCTCAGATCAGCAAGCAATTTAAACTCTTATATGCCAGGCACTATGCCAAGCCTGTGTGGAATGCCCATCTCATCAGAGAAATACTTCTCACAAAGTACCATACTGTCAGTGGATAGAAGGCACTTCATAGTTATCTTTTCTGTTATCTACACATGGCTGTATACCTTCAAGCTGTCCCCTGTGTCTGCAATGTGCTCTCTCCTCACTTCTGGCCCTTAGAATTCCTAGCTTTTGAAGCAAAGCTCAGGTGCCCCTGCCTACACAAGACCTTTCCTAATTCCCCTGGTTATTATTCGTCTTTAACAAATTTCTATATGATTTTTTAATTTATTAGTATACATGTTGCATAAGTTCCTTGTTTTTTTTTTTTTGTATCTGCAGTACCTAGAACCACTACATTTAACGAATTGGTATGAAAATTGATAGAAAATGGCATACAATTAACAATGTTTATTGAATTCAATTTCCTGTATTTGAACTTAACATGGGGGTGGGGAGTGGAGGACAGAGGGCAATAGATAAGAAAGGCCGTTGTCCAGAGAGGTATTGAGTGTACAGGTAGTCCTCCATCTCTTACACTTAAAGTAAGCCAGTCTGGATATCATTCGTTCAGTCAAACGTGTAACTGAAGGAAGAAGCATGTTATACTCAGGCACAAGAAGAAAATGTAGAGTGTTCTCCAATGTGGATGAGAATATTCAGTAAGGGACACATTGCTCAGGTTGAAATGATTGGTGGTTTCTTATGAAGTGCCAGTTTTTATCAGTAACCTATGTCTAATTCTATGGAATTTCAATGGTAATTATAATGTTTTATACCTATTTCTAGCTCTATTTTGTTTGATAAACTCCAAGTTCTTTGTTATACTAGCTCATTGGTCTTTATAACATTCCAGGAAGATAAGGCAATTTTACAGAATTATTACTAAAGTTAAACATAAAGTAAGGGAACTTGATTTTTTTCCCTCCAAATCTGTGCTGAGCACCTTAAAGAAGAGAAAAATAGAGTCAAGATGACCCAAAAGAGCATAAGAAACAATATGGACTGGTAATAGCAGAAACTGAGGAAGAATGGGATTTCAGAAAAATCTGTATTTCGAAGAAAAAGTGGAAAAGTAGGCATCTCAACGTGTAAGGCATTTAAAATTGGTAAATTGGTTAGAAAATAGTCCCTGGAGGAAAGCCTTTCAGTAGCAGAGGGGGAGACAAGAACATCATCCTGAGAGCTGAAAAACCCGAGTGCCACTGTTTCAGCTTCGCCTTCAGCAATTCGTGATTTAGAAGAAATATCGTGTGTGTGTGTGTGTGTGTGTGTGTGTGTTTTAAGAATTTCTGAGATATTGTGATTGTATAATGAGTTTTTGGAGCTGCTTTGAATTTTATGTCATTTTGTAGATTGTTTGTAGTTGTCTGCAATTTCTTCTCTAAATACTTCATTGCTCTGTGATTTCCTAGATGGGACAGTCCTTCCAGTGATGCAGATTACAACTCATCCATGCTTGCCCATCCTGGACCAGCCTTCTCCATATTTTCCTATAAGCTCACCACAGGAGTTCCAACCAATGTTCTTATAGCTTCTTTGAGTTCTAGTGATAACACAAAATACTGATGGAGCACATGTCCAGTTATCTTTGGTTCTCTTCATAGCCCATCTTTTTTGTTCATACATTTCTTTGATGCTATCCTTTGCACAAGTTCTTCTTCATAACTCTTTGTGAGTTCTATGTTGTAGTATATTCATGGCCACAATGAATGTCTGTATTGCTATTTCGGTGATATTCAACCTCAATTCTCCCAAGAGAGTAAGCGGTGTTTTATGACTCATAGCCATACATGATCACTGGGAGAATATTGGAATTAAAGAGATAGACTTTCATTTTAAAATCGAGCTTGAGGTCATTACAATAACTCATCAGTCTGTCCTAGGAGAGAGGGTATACACCCTAAGAATTCCGTACAATTACAGAATCATAGATACTGCACATATTTATATACTATGGATTATTTACATTGATCATTTCGTTTTGACTTTAAATGCAGTTTAATAAAAGAAATTCTAGAGGATAGAAAGGAAAGTGGAGTTGACATTGAGACATGGAACACTATAACCCAATGCCTTGTTCGGTGCTTGACTTTAGTAGATATTGCAGATTGATATGTCCATGCTTACCATTAGAAGTTGGTGCTTACTTGTCTCAAGCCTGTGTATAGACTTCCCACAAGAAACCTGTGTATAGACAACCCGCTTCCCACTGGCACGTTTTGGCTGGCCTTTCTTTTTCATAGAGCATCCATTAACATCACATTTTGGGGCCTTCATATCTGATAGCCAGATGTGTCACATATCAGCATCTCACGTGCCTATATATATGTACATAGCATAGCCAGTAACCACAGCCACCTTTGAGTGGCAGTGCACATTGCTGTTTAGTGTTTAAAAGACGGATGAGTGAACTGAAATGGATGATCTACATCCTTGTCAAAGAAAAAGGTTGCCTCTGCCACTTTCCCAGGTCTTCTCCCTTCAGGGAGCCTTTTCTGCAAATAGAAAGGATCAAAATTATTAAGTAGTGTTCTGTTTTTTTTTTAAATGCTCCACTGAGAAAAGAGGAATATGGAGCTATAACGCAACATTAAATGCTGTAATCGGGAACCAGAAGAAACTGTTGAAAGACAGTGCAGAGAACCTTATTGTTAGTGAAAATCCAGGAGTAGCAGGAGAAGCAGGAGTCAATTTGCCATTCCATTTTAAGCTTCCAGCCGTTAGAAAGATGAGACAATTACATTCTTCCACACACCTGAACTGTAAGACTTCTAGCTCTTTGTGACTCATGTAATTTATGCATGCTCCCATGCACTTGTATAGCTGCTATTAATTTCAGTTTGCTTCATTATTAGCCTCCCAATTTTACAAGCAGGTGTTCACCTGGGGAAAAAAATCAAACAAAAAAATGAAAAAGCTATTGAAGGTTGTTGGGAAGGGAAGGGAGCTGAGCAATGCCTACTTGCCCTGAGAAAACTTTTCAAAGCTTCAAGTTGCAGCAGAAGTATGTTTTGTTGTGTTAAGAAGGTCTTTCTGATGTATATTAAGTGGCTCTGGGCTCTGAGGGGAAGGATCTCAAAGAGTGTACTAAACTCTCTTGGTATTCCCAAATATGGGAACCTCCAGTCATAATTAACCTGGGCTTGGTGTTTTCTCTGGAAGGTCTTCACTTCTCATGGATCAAGGGCCATGCTATCCACGAATGGGTGTGCATTTGGTTAAATGACCAAACAGGATATATTTCCTCTGCAGGAAAGGAATTTGGCGTTGGGACTATGGAAGTACTCCCATGTTTCTTCTCCCTTCTACTCCAAAGTCACCAGAATAAAGAACCTTTGTCCTTAATGGTTTTTAGCTTTACGTTTTTGAACTTCTGTAGCCTGGACTGACAGTTGAAGGACCTATCCTATTTGGACCTGTGAACCCTCTTCCCCTCCAGATTGGTTCTGGACCAGAGGCTCCTCACATGTGGTATTGCTGCCATGAATGAATGACTATATGCCCCCTGATCGACATCCATTCATATCATGAACATAAAGTACTAAGAATGATTTAATAGACTATAGAAGAAAATCAGTCTCTTTATTTTTTAGTCATACCTCCTGAAGAATCTAAAGTGCATCTCTCTGTGTGGTATTTATATTAGCCATGCAAAGGCATACTAGACACATCTGCAGAGCCATAAAAATTTGTAACTCATAACTTAGAACATCAAACTTTGGGTATACATAGCTTAGGTTCTGTCTTTTGGAGTGGCCCACCCACCCAGACCATGTCTCTTTGAGTCATTTTGCGCCCACCAGTAGTTCCCTTTGAAAACCTCAGAATACAGCTCATGTCTAGGTCTGTGGATGAAGGGGCCACAGCTCCTATGCAAAAGTCAGATGGACAATGTCACACTCTACCAAGCATTCTTAAGAGCTCATAACAAACAAGATGCTTTCTTCCCATCCACTGAGTTCTGATTTTCACCCTAGGACCTACCAGATCTCCAGTCTTCTAAGGACTACTCCAAGTACAAATTTAGAGTGAGACAGCTATTTCTATTCGAGTGAACTTTCAGGGACTTAAACATACCTCCATCTGAAGCCTAAATTATCTGATGCTGTGAACAGGTCAGTAGTTTGATCAAGATAGGAAATGTGCAGTCAATTCTGCATTGCTCAAAGTCCCTCATTTCTATAAAGCCAATAATTACATGAAAGACTGATGAACTATTTTTACTGGCCAACCATATTTCCATTTCTATTTGCAACCAAATTTGTAGGATTTTAGGGCTTCTTTGCAAGGCTACTATTGCGTATGCAAAAGATGCTCAAAGGAAGCTAGGGACCCTCTTCCTATCCTTCCCAACTTTTCCTTGGTGTACTGTATAGGTAGCTAGGACTTTCTGTCCTTTGACCTGAAAAGAAAAGATGAACTCAAAAACCAGAAAACAGCTTCCCATGCCATCTCACAAGTCAGGTTTCCATTTAAAGAAGCAATCTGGCTCCTTCCTATGTACTATGGAACACCGTGCAGTCATGTACAGGAAAGCTATGGCACTGAAGAAGTGTTCACTTAAAGTAGGAGAGAAACTCTTTTTCAGCCTGTGACGTGGAAGCGCCCTGCTGTTGTCACAAATGATGTTTCTTCTCAGCTACCAGAAGAGGTTAGTTTAGTTTCATGTAAAACTGGGAATTTATTCATGGTGGGAAATACTCCTCTGGGTTGGAACTCTCTGGAAGCCCTGCTGCACAGAGGAAGAACTCTTTCTTTTGTCTTTTTAAGCCTGCTGGGTTGGTTGGGAGAAAGACTGGTGCTTTGGGCCAGGCTACAAAAATGAACCCCTGAAACTCCGTAGGAGGAAAACTTGAATCTTCCTGAGATTTTAAGGAGATAAGGATTTTAGTAAGTGGCCAACTGCTGGCATTTGAAAGACAGGATGCCTGTGTTAGGCAAGTAATTTGTCTTTATTTGTGTAGCTGGCAAATCTTTTACTCATAACTACACGGGCACTTCTGGAAATGTTTACAAGTGACACATTTCTTTCATCAAGAAATTAATGGATGATACTGTGCTTCTCAAATTCGAAATTGTCTACTACAAAGCCTGAGGAGACCACTTTTCTCCTTAAATAAATTGTATTCTCTTAGTTCTTTCTTTCCTTCACTCCTTGCCTCTATCCCGTTTCTTTTCCCCTCCCTCTGCTTCTTTCCCTTTCTTTCCTTTATCTCTCTTTTTCCTTTCTTACCTCTTCCATTCTCTCTCTTTCTCTTCTCTCCTCTCCTCTCTCTTCTCTGTCTCTCTTCCATTTCTCTACCTCTCTCAAGCACACTTCCTTATTGTTTTATTTTATTGTGGTAATGCAAAATTCAACAGTTCATATAAAAAACTGTGAAGATGATCAGGACTTAGCTCTGCATGAGGGATGGGAGGAGGGGAAGTGAACGTGTGAAAAGCCTGTAGATTACGAAAATAAATAATCAGGCACGCTTTATTTTTTTCAAAGCCCATAAACTGTATACTCTGCCTACACTAGTAGATCTGTTTCAGAAGAGATTTTCCCTTTATGCAAAAGAATTATTCCTTCCAAGTGATTCATATATCCTTTTACCGAGCCAAAACCTACATGTTTATGGAGTTTTGCAAGAGGGAGATTAAACAGTTGTCAAGTTTAGTCCAGACAGACTGATTTCTGTAATGATTGCATTATTTGGCCTATTGCTAAAGCAACTTCTTATGGACAAGGAGGGAATGGGCATTGCTACTGAAATTCATAAGCTCTGCCAAAGACAGTGATTTACCAGATGCTAGAAAGATGTGTGGGCTAGTCTTTGTTGAAGGAATGATGGGTAGCGGTAATGGAGAGTCACTATGCCAAATGAAATCAGTCTCTAGGACTGGACTTCATTTTTAAGGGGAACTCCAGTCTGACTGTGGTACAGTGAGTTGGAAAGGCAGATGGATTTAACTGTACTCTTGACTGCTTCTCAGTGTACAAAACAGAGCAGGAGGAGGCCTGGTGACTCACTGTCCCCACTGTTCAAATCATCTGATGTCAGTTGCTTTGGCAGGGTTGTTTTGCAAACATTGTGGCCATTTGAAATGCATTTAGTGACTTCTGACTGTGAGATTCTGAGGTCAGTGCAACTACACAAAAGATTGTGTTCTGTCATGATGGGGAACTTGTGGTGTGGTTGCTCCCTTCAACAACAGCCCATCTTGTCTGTGACTTAGCACTTAAGACCTAAGGGGTGGCCCAAGGCATATGGAGGTGATTTCACTTGCCCAGGGTCACATAGCTAGTAAGTGTCCAAAGTGGGATTCGAAACTAGGTCTTCCTATCTAAGTGTACTGAACTGAATTGGCTAAATTGAACTGAAGTGTCAGAAGTGCATTATACTGACTGAATTGATGTGAACTGAAGTGAATTGACCTGACCTGACCTCAACAGAGTATTTCTCTTTTATTACTTTGGCCAATTTAATTTTCTGGGTGTGAGGTGAAATTGCAGAGTAAATCTCTTAGTGGTTTGAAGTATTCTTTTAATATGTTTGCTGATAATTGGCAATTCTTTTTTGCAGACATTATGGCTAATTATCTATCTATCTGTCTGTCTATCTCTTTTGACCACTTTTATGTTGGGAAGTGGTTTTTGATCACAGATATTTGGGTCAGTTTCCTATGTCATCATATTTTTCTGGAAAATGAATAGTCCTTAGATTTTCTTAAGGAGCTTTTTCAAATAAGAGAGCGTAACAAAACAATAGAAAACATCATAAATTAAACCAGTGTCAAACAAAGGTGACCAGTAGAATGACAGCAACTATTGGTCCACATACCTACTTTCTCATCTCCATAAATTCTTTAAAAGAATGATCTGTGCATATATGCAGGCTATCAGTGATGAAAGCATGAGAAGGGAGAATGGATTAGAAAGCAGAATCTAACAATGTGTTGTTTACAGGAAACATGACTCACAAAGAGTTAAAATAAGGGTCAGTAGCCAAATCAGTTGTGCATCAGCTGAACTCGAAAAAGCAGGAGTAGCAAACATGCTCTCTGAAGAGGCAACTGGAAAAATATACTTTATTAAAACAGATATACAGGGAAATGCCTTTTTTTCTGAAAGGTGCCATAGAAAATAAATTAATATCAATACTTAAACATGTATGGACCAAATGGCATATTATCTACTGAAGGAAGAGGAACAGGCAGGCTTTTCCAGAGGATTATCTAGGCAGGTCATATCTTTAGAGTCACACAATTGACAGAAAAGTATAGAGAACGTAAGATGTGCTGTGTTGTTTTTTTTTAAAGTATTTCACCCAGTAATTCAAAATCCATCCAGTGAGGTGTTTCCCATACATATGTCAAGATCATACAAGATTGATAGTTGCAGCAACAAAGATAACTTTGTTCAAATATATTCTGATTATTAATATCAAATATTAGTAGATGACCAGGAGACATACAATCACCAAAATTGTTTGCTGCTTTCACAGACAATGAGAGTGAAATTGCCTGTGAGTGGTGAGGTTCTCTAGCAGCCCCAGCACACTAGAGAGCCTTCTCACTGAGATACATGGCCACTTAACAGAGATCAACCTAGCCAGTCGTGGGGAAAAGGGTGGGGGGGCAAGCGGAAGTGGTAAGACCATTACAAGACTGTGATGTGCACTTTGATGAGTAGCCTGTTGAGTTGGCCCATATATTTTGAACAGGCACTACAAATGGACAGTGAGTCAGGGGCTAGAATTGAATAGGAGTAGGACAGCAGGCTAAACTGCATCTAGGGAATTAGTGTTGTCAGTGACTCTAAGCTGTGGGGAGCCAGTCCTGCAGCAGAACTGATAAAGTGTGGGAGCCCTGCCATCCCCAAGCATGGTTAAGAAAGAATCACTGACCCAGAGGTTGCGAGTGGATGCATAAAAAGAGATGGGACTCCCAGAATGGTGAAAATAGAGAGCCAATGTTTATTCTTCCAGGCACAAGTTTTACAGAGCCACAATCCTCCTCCCTAACATTTTCCCCCAAGGACATTGTGCACTTCTCTATTCCCAGGCCGTGGACATAAATGTCATGCTTATCTTGAGGACCTAATCCTCACACTTGCATGTTTGAGCTCTTTCCTGGGGGATAGGGAACCGATCCAGGCCCATCAGCAGGCCAAACACTTGAGAGGTCTTGTTCAGCCATCAGAGTCAGAGTCCCACTGGCCTGTGGTCCTCTACACTAAGCCACCCCTCTGAGCAAAACAAACAAAAAAATAAAACCCCAAACAACCCCAACAACCAAAAAAACCACATCCTTTTTAGTACCAGCCTTTTCTTGGTGATGCTATATGGTTGCAAATTCATGGAAAAACATCATTGAAGATGAAATTTTTATGCCAACTTCCCAAGATCTTACTTCTGTAATACTTTATTCAGAGATGCTTCTTCATTTCCTTGCCAAATCCCTTCATGTATTTCAGGTGTGCTTTCAAGTCTATATTGTATCTAACAAGCTTTTCTCTTCTCTGTGATCAATCATCACAACAATAGTAGGGATTCATTTTGATATGTTGTTTTTAAGGGTTACAAAAATTCTGTGAGAAAGGCAGAGCAGAGTTTGTGTTCTGGTCATTACCAGTATGAAAACTGGTCCTTAGTTTCCCCATTTGTAAAATGAGGGTGTACTAAGCCTTCTAAGGTCCCTCCCTGCTATAAACTACTTTGACTAATTTTCTGTTTGTATTACACAGAGGAACCTACCTCTGTGTACAGTGAGACGATCACTAAGACATGTTAGCTATTTAATTATAATCAAATATAGTGTATTATTTAGTAGTAATAACACGGTAACTACCCAGCAAATACAGTTTAAACTGCAGTTATAGTTATATGATCACTCATGTTAATGCACCTGGCTTATCTCTTTTTTTGGTAAATTTAAAAAATCTATTTTAAACTCAAAAAATGAGAAAAGGGGAAAAAGCTTTGCTGTGTACAGCAAAATATATGAGAGGATTCAGTATAAAACAATACATTTCCATTTCAAGAAAACCTATATAATAAATACCACCCATTGTTTTCCGAACTATCTAGCCTTTCTTTGCTTCCTGGTTGGTTTTCTTTTGTTCTCTGCTGTGAACATTTTATTATATTTTTCCCCTCCCTCTCCCCCCCAAAGAAGACTACAGTTAAGCTCAGATATACATTCCTAATCACGGATATCCATAAACATACACATATATACACTTATACAGATGTATGTAAGACTGAACTGTGCTTATTTCCACTTCTCATCTTGTTTCTCTGAGGGTGGATGACATCTTCCTTCATAAGTCCAAGTCTTTCCATGTTTTTCTAAGTCGAACAGCTCATCATTTATTTTACCACAGCAATATTCCAACCCAATAATATTCTATCTGAGATACTGTCTGTGAGAGTTGTTTCCCCCCAATTTTCTGCATTCCTTCTATTCTTGGCTGCAGAGGTTTTATTTGCACAAGAAAATTTTAATTTAAAATAATCAAAATGATCCATTTTACACTTTAGCACTGCTCTCATCTTACAGTATAGTTTAAGGTCTGATACGGCTGGATCTGCTTCCTTGACATCTTCTAAACTGACTTATCTCTTGATGAGAACAGAAGAAAAGCTGAATAAAGAAGGTTAGTTGCTGCCTTAGATTTAACCTTTTTCTCATATTGCAATGTCTCGGAACCTCCTCCTTCTCCTTTTGTGATATCTCCTCTGTCATTATCATGTTATTATGAAATTAAGGTTCATAACCTTATCTAATCATCTTAACACCTCTCTGCAATGCCATCCTTATGATGGGTGAAATGGTACTAATGCCAGCATTATTACCACCATTGATGTTCCTTATGGAAATCTTATGAGAGAAGAGAAAAAAAGGACATCATTACTCCCTCTTACTTAGTAGCCTGCAAGTGACAAATGGAAAAAGCAATTTCAAATGTAGATTGTGAAGTTTTCTGATGAAGTTTCATTACTGTTGGCCTTTTTCCTTATACAGATCTTTTTATGTTGTCTAATTCTCTTTCAAATCCTGTATGACACATATATTATGAGTACAGTTTACAAATATACAATCAAAGAAGTATAGTGCTTAGAAGTACAAGTGCCTTTAGAGATCTAGGCCATCCCTGTTGTTTTTCAGATGAGGGAACTGAAAAACAGATAGAGAAAGTGACTTTACCAAAGTTACACAAGTAGAAAGTATTGGAGTCGGGATGCAAACCCAGAATCTTTGACTCCAAATCCAGTATTCTTTGCTCTACAGTCTACACTTTGCTAGTGAGATTTTTTTTTTTGGTAATAAACCCTTAAGAGAGTTACATGTAGGGGCAGTTAGGTGGCATAGTGGATAAAGTGCTGCTGCTGGAATCAGGATAATCTGAGTTCAACCTCAGACACTTGACACTTACTAACTGTGTGACCTTAGTCAAGTCACTTAATCCCACACCTATTATTTTCTGCTCAGTTCCACCATTTTAAAGCTGGAAAAGAAAAAATACAGGTCCCCCACCCAAAACATATTTTTTCTTGGATCTTTGAAAATAAACAATATTACAACTTTACATATTTTCTCCAGATGAATGAGGGTTTTTCTGATTATCTTAGTTTAAACAAGTATAGTCCTTTTTTTTCTATTCTTTTTTTCTAGTTTCAGGTCATTGATACTTCCCTGAATGAAAACTATCAGTGCTCATCTGAAACTATGAAGTCTAGGGCAGAATGTAGTAGTCATATTGAGCTTCATTGTCTTTCTGCTTTAGATATGAAATTTTACATTTGTTTTCATCTGCTTAGTATTTTTCCAAAGAGTTCATTGAGCCATTCATCCAGTTCTGCTAGTGGAGCATCAGTTTAATATAAGGTAGTAATCAGTATTACCCTTTAGGGAACCAGACTCAGAATTGAGAAGGAAATGATGTATGTAGTAGAAAATGATTTTCTGAAAAAAAAGGAAGCCCATGGGAAAATGTTGACATGTGCCTTGGAACCTATGGTCTGGTGATGTCCTTCCAGATCTTTGTGTTTTCAGTATTTCAGCATCACTGGAATGGTTAGAAGCCAATAGCATCATTACGTTGTCAAAACCAGTATTGTTTATAAACCTGAAATGATCTCCAAATAGGCTGAGCTCTTCAGAACTTGGTTACTGTGGCTTTTATGCTAGCTTGTTACAATTCTTTCTTGCTTTGTCTTTTGAAATGTTTATGTCTATTGTAGATTGTTGAATTCATAATAGAAAAATGACAGTTTAAGAAGACTGGAATGGGAAAGCATTAAGTTCCTACTGTGTTCCAAAGATGGACTAAGTACTGGAAATACATATAGGACAATGAGATGTTCCCTGCTCCCTAGGAGTTTACACCCTCATTGCAAAGAGGGCACATGAAGGGGCCTCTACCCTGGGGAAGATGGAATGACCCAGGGGCCCTTAGAGTGTAGCTTCCCGGTAGATGACAGACAACTGAAGTCGTCCTTAGGGTGCAATGGCAGACCAGATAATGATGTGGCCAGAAAACAGAGCTACAGCGAAGACAGTAAAGCCCATTGGACATTAGACAACAGGGTCAGGGCAGGTTGGAAGGCTCTCATACCATTGAACCAAAGGCACTGTAGTTAGTGACCATCTACTCCTCCAAATAGAAGGTCCCTGACAAATGACTGATGAAAGGGACTAGTGATGAGGAGCAGCATTCACGGTTATCTCTGGGAGGGGGGAGGGAAGGAAAGCAGCATCCAGTCAGACAAGGGATTCTAGTGTGTGGTGTGAACTGGGCAAGGGGGATTCTAGAAAAGAGGGCAAAGTGCCTTTCAGAACCCAGGTGATGGTTTTAGAGGGACGGGGAAAGGTCCCCATAAGCTTTCCACAACCTATTCCTACTGGGGTCCCATTAGGATCTGTATTAGTATAGATAATACATTTTATAATTTGCCCTGGATTCTGAAAGACTAGATAGACCAATGGAATATAAATTCTGATGTGTTCTACCATTCTAGAAAAACTTTAAGTATGGTGCTGGAGAGAGACTGAATACAAAAAGACTCATCATGAAAAGGGCTCTCCACTCACTGATGAGTTTGGTGGCCATGACAACCCATGAAAAAAAATGACTAAATGGCCCCTAGTGCTAAAACT
Organism: Pseudochirops cupreus; assembly: GCA_028627135.1. Lineage (NCBI taxonomy): Eukaryota > Metazoa > Chordata > Mammalia > Diprotodontia > Pseudocheiridae > Pseudochirops > Pseudochirops cupreus. The sequence goes on along the minus strand of CM053582.1, from coordinate 52,972,273 downwards.
TCCTTCCCACTTCCCCACTGCTTCTGTACTCATAGTGGCTTAGAGGCAGGACTGCCCCCCTCCCCCCACCACAGAGCAGGTCTTTAGGACTGTGCAGATTTGGAATCTTCTTTAAACATTAACTTAAGTGCCACTGTTCTTAATGTGAACTCTACCCAATGGCAGACAAGCTAATATCTAGCTGGAGAGACAGAATCGTTGCAATGCTGCAGCTACATGGGAGTGATATGGCTCTGAGTTTGTGCCTTGAGGTACAAAGAAATGAAGTCATGAAGTCAGTTTTATCGCAGCCCTAAATGCAACAGGAAATAGTATTTCATGAGACACTGGTCACCTTATACTGTAGCACTTACGATGAATCTAAGCAAAACTACGACTACAATTGGAGTGGAAACGTGTGCATTGACATCTATTACAGACAATGAGGGTGTGGAATAATTCTACAAAGAACATGATAAGATGCATCCAATGGTATCAAAATATAGCTGGATCCTCAGTGACTTGGGTGCAAAGGTAGGAATAGGGAAGAGTGGTGAAGTGAAAAATCTGCTGTAGGCTGGGGATCAGGGCAGAGGTGCTGGGAAGTTCCGAGGAGAGAACGGATCTAAAACACTTGGCAAACCTTTCGAGGTGCTATATAAAGGCCAGTTATTCCTACCCTTATTAATATCATCCTCAGCAGTCTACAGGCTCTAGGCCTCTAGTCTGGTGATGACATCATCCCTTGAGCCTTCTCCTGTATTCCTGCTCAAGCAATGTTGAAAGAGCAATTCAGGGGTGTACTGGTGAGTGTTTCACAAGAGGGCTCTCTGGGTGGGGTGGGGGAGTATGCAAGCACACTTTTAAGATTAATCTGAATTATGAGTACTTTCTTAAGATTAGAAATTCAACAAAACAATAAATCAAGCCTGGGTTTTTAGGAACTGCTGATTTCTAAGGTGTAAATAGTCACAGTTTAAATGTCAGCATTGAAAATTGAACAGTCTGGTTGAGGATCACAAAGCAAGACGGAGCCTCACCCCTAAATATAATGAAGATTTTCCTCATGAAAAGAATCAGGAGAATCCTGGATATGTGGATCACTAATTAAAATGAGGAAAAGTGGAATTGAGTATATTCTAAGAGTAAGGAAATTGGTAACCTTTGTTCTGTCTGTTTACAGTCAGACCAAAAGCTTATTAGGGAAAGATCCGAATCAATACCAAATTAGGAGAAAAAATTGGCTCATAGGACACTTACATGAAGCAACCTAAACTTGAATTGTTTAAACATGCTAGCAGTGCCCCAACATGGGAGATGGGTATAAGAAAATATCTTGATACAGATTGTGGCCGTTTCCTAAGGGGGGTTAGCAGTCAGTCGCCACACAGTAAGAGAACAGAAGAACCTAGAAGCCTTCACCAGCAAGCATTTGATCTCTTTGCTAAGCAGAGAGATATGGCAGCATGGAGCATGACACCTTCAGTTTACAGATCTTCAAGATTCTCGCATAGGAGGATCAGCCAACCAACAAATCGATCTCTACATGTTTGTTGGGTGCTTCCATACTGGATACTTCTCTGGGTGCTGGGAACAAAGAGACAAAGAAAGAACCCATGCCTACCATCAGGAAGTTCACATTCTATTGTGTGAGACATATCTGTGCACATGTGTATGGAATGAATGCAAAACAGATGCAAGGTAGTTAGGGAGGGAGGGTACTAGTGGTTGATGGGATGAGGAAAAGGTTCATGTAGAAGCTGGTCCCTGAGCTGAGTCTTGAAGTAAGAGAGGGATTCCCTGCGGCAGAGTTGAGGAAGTATGCTTCACATGTGGGGGATGGCCAGGGCAAAGGCATGGCATTGGGAGATAAGTTGCTGTGTGTAAGTTACAGGGAAAAGGCCAGTTTGTCCATACTGTTCAGTGCAAGAAAAGGACTAATAGACTGAGCCTGAAAAGATGGGTGGAGGATAAATTGTGAAGGGTTTTAAGAGCCTAAGGGAGAAGCTTCTGTTCTATCTTAGAACCAATAGGGAGCCCTTGAGTTTACTGAGGAGGGAAGTGACTTGATCAGATCTGCACTTAATAAAAGGGAAGGGGCAGTCTGCTGGAGAAGAGGGAAAGGAATGGGATCAGGCTGGTATTTATGAATCATCTACTCTGAGGCACTGTGCTCAGTCCTGGAGGGATTGACCTTGGCAAGGAGAAGGACCACCTCATTATCAGGGATTGCACCAAAGGAGGAGAGAGTGGGGTATGCTGTCAGAGGGCTTGAAGGTGAAGAAAAGGGAACTCACAAAGATGGTCTCAATTTGGGTATCAGGAACATCTTTGTTTTATAGTAGGAGCTTAACAGGGTACCATCTTTCTCTATTCTTGAAAAAAATGGATGTAGATTGGAGTTAAATGTTCTTTGAATGTTTGATCAGATTTACTTTTATAAATCTGTCTTTTTTTTCCCTTGGAGAGTTCTTTTATGACTTGCTCAGTTTCTTTTCCTATGTTTCGGTTGTTTAAATTCTCTTTATTATATCATTAATTTGGGTTTTTTAAAATATTTTTTGTTAGTATTTATTTCTTTAAATAATTTTGTCTACATATAATTGGGCAAAATAATTTTTGAATTTCTTTTATTTCTATTTCATATGTTGTAATTTCTCCTTTTTTATTTTTTACTTTGGTAATTTGTTTTTCCTC
>CM053582.1:52899217-52969497 GCA_028627135.1 Pseudochirops cupreus | reverse complement strand
AAAACTATCAAGTTAACTATTGGATTATCTTTTTATTAGTTTTTAAAAAATAATTCCTAGTTTATTTATTAATTCAATGATTTTCTTAATTTTATCTGTTCTTGATTTTCAGGATTTGAATTTTTATGTTTATTTTGTGGGTTTTGATTCATTGTTTATTTTTTTCACTTTGATAATTTTCTTTTCCTCTGATTTTTAAAAATATAAATTAGCTATTGGATTGTCTTTTTATTAGTTTTAAAAAAATAATTCCTAGTTTATTAATTCAATGATTTTCTTAATATTATCTGTCCTTGATTTTCAGAATTTTAATTTTTATGTTTATTTTGTGGGTTTTGATTTATTACTTTTTAGGGTTTTTTTGCTTCTGTAATTAGATTCTGTGATTTTTTGGCTGCATCCCACAAGTTTTGGCATGTTATCTCATTGTTATAATTTTTTATTGGTGAACTACATGTCTCAAATCCTTAAGACTGATGGTAAGGACTATAGGTACAAAATGAGGCATACGCTCTCCTGATCATGTCATATATCATATCATATGCTATCAAATGTGATCTGTTTGTCAGTTGATTTAAGACTGTTAAATGCATTGATCTGAATTATAATTAGGTGAGCACAAGATATGTGATCGATAACCATAGGGAGAAAAGTAAGAGATAACAGATTGCCAGCTCAAGGGCTACCTTGGTACCCACTGAATCAGAGGAAGGCTTCTTATGCATTGAGTAGAGCCTTTTTGGAGGATTTAGGTAAGGACATGGACATGATATGCACAAGGTGGAAAGGCACGAAGGTTATTATCTACATCACTGGAGGGAGAACCTGCATCAAGAAGATGAAGTATATTTTACATTTACCTAGGATTCAAGCACTATATTTGAGTATCTCAAAAAGAACCCCCAAACCTGTAGCACCCAGAGGCTGATCCAGTACTTCAAATGTGGGACTCTTGTGTTCACTTCAGAAGACTTCTTTATAGCCATGCTGAAATAATGATAATGTTATTTTTGATTAAATAGATTTTGGCATTTTATATTTAGGTGGCACCATAGTGCATAGAGCACTGGCCTTGGAATCAGGAAGACTCCTCTTCATGAGTTCAAATCTGGCCTCAGATACTAGAGACCCTGGACTAGTCACTTAACCCTGGTTGCCTTAGTTCTTCATCTGTCAAGTGAACTGGAGAAGGAAATGGCAAACCACTCCAGTATCTCTGCTAAGGAGATCCCAAATGGGGTCACAAAGAGTTGGACACAACTGAACAACAGCAGTGTTTTTATTTATACCATCTAAATTTAACCCATGTCCTTCTTCCTCTCCTCAGTAAGAGACATCTCATATAACAACAACATAAAATTCTTTAGAAAGAAAAGGAGCACAACAATTCAGCAAAATGAATCAGTGCCTCTAAACAAATTGCACAATATATGCAATGCTCCAGACCCATGGATTGTTCACTTCTTCGAGGGAAGGAGTAGGATGGGGGTACGGACCATAGGAGGGAGAGTAATGTGTCTGTCTTGTCATGTCTCAGTTTGGGGCCCAGACTTTTTCCTGGTAATTCTACAACATTTACTCAGTTGTTAGATGGTAGTTGTTCTGTCCATTTACATTTTTGGAGTCATTGTGTATATTGTTTTCTTGGCTCTACTTAGTTCACTGTGCATCAGTTCAAATAAGTCTTTCCATGTTTGTCTGTATTAAACATAACGACCATTTCTTGCAGCACAGTGATATTGGTTGTTGTCCTTCATTCTCAAAGAGGACCAAAAGGACATTACTATGTTAGAGTCACATTATAGCATGTCTGACTGTGTCTGATCAGGCCAACACGAGTTTGGAATACTTTACCACAGGTCAGGTATGGGTGGTTACTCCAAATTTGCACATCTTGAATTTCTTTTGAGCTATTTCAATTCTGCTTTGCTCACAAGCCTTCTCTGATGAGGGTGCACCATGCTGGGTGGTCCTATGCCAGTGTCTCCCATGTCACACAGTCACTTCCAGAGTTCTTCAGACAGACCTTGAGGGTGTCCTTGTATTGCTTTTTCTGACCACTATGTGAGCGCTTGCCTCTTTCAGGATTGCACTGCTTACTTCCTGATGTGAGGAAGGGGCTAGAAAAGGTGACCTGCCGATTGTCTTATCCAGCCTTGACCTGAATATCACAGCAGGCACGGATCCCACCCTGCAGTCAAAACACAAAACAATGTACAAAAACTTCTGTAGTGATGATTCCACTCACCTCGGTACATGGAATGTGTGCACACTTATAGATAACACGCAGTTCAGTAGGCCTAAGACAACCAGCCCTTGTTGTGAGAGAACTTAGCAGGTACCACATCCAAATAGCAGCCCTTAGTGAAACAAGGCTGGTGAATGAAGGCCAGCTCACTGAAGTCAGAGCTAGATCCACATTTTTCTGGGGTGGCCGCAGTGAAGGGGAGTGCTGTGTAGGCGTTGGCGTAGTTAGCAAGCTTGTATGCCTACTAAGAAGAGTGAATGACAGACTCATCGCAATGTGATTGCCATCATCTTCAGTGCCTGTGCTCCCGTCATGAAGAGTACACCATTATATTCATGTCCACAGTTCGCTTAGCCATTCCCTAATCAACTGGACATATACTTTGCTTTAAGTTCTTTGCTGCTACAAAAAAGCACCCAAAGTGCTGTTCTAAATATTTTGTATATGTGAAACCTTTCTTTTTTTCAATAACCTACTTGGGGTATAAGCCTCTAGGCCAGTGGTTCTCAACCTTCCTAATGCCGCAACCCTTTAATACAGTTCCTCATGTTGTCGTGACCCCCAACCATAAAATTATTTTTGTTGCTACTTCATAACTGTCATTTTGCTAGTGTTATGAATCGTAATGTAAATATCTGATATGCAGGATGTATTTTCATTGTTACAAATTGAACATAACCCACAGGTTGAGAACCACTGCTCTAGGCCAAAGGAGATTGACATACTAGTCACTTTCTTTGTTTAATTCCAAATTGCTTTCCAGAGTGGTTGTACTAATTCACAGCTCCACTAACAATACACTAGTGTGCTTGTCTCCTCATAGTCCCATCCATCCTTGACTGTTCCTAGGGTGCTCAGTGTCACTGAGAATTGGCCATGCTCATTTATTCAACAAACCATTAAATGCTTAAGATGTGTCTGGCATTGAGCCAGATGCTGAGGAATCCAGACACAAAAATAAAACAGTCCTTGCCTTCAAGTACCTTATATTTGATAGGGGGAAGACATAAGCAACATGTGCACTGATAAGCAAATGCGAAATATCAGTAAAGGAAATCCAAAGTAATATGGGGGGGCAGGGTGGGGAGAGTCCTAAGAACCAGAAGGAATATGAAGGGCCTTGTTGCAAGGCAGTACTCGATCTGAACCTTGAGGGTTGGTAAGGGTTCCATGAGGCAGAGTTGGAGGAGGTATGGATAGTCTGGGGACAGCCTAGGTAAAGGCCTGGAAGTGGGAGATAGAAGGTCAAAGTCAGGAAGATGCAAGTATGCTAGTTTGTCTGGAATAAGAGAGTGCCTGTGAAGTTAAACTGGATCCAGACCATTGAGGGATTTCAATGCCAAGCTCAGGAGTCTGTTTTCAGACCTTACCAAAGCTCAACCTTGGTTACTTCTATTCTGCTAAAGTGTGGAACTGAAAGAAGTCACAAAACTGGGCTAACTGGGCTCATTTCACATTGAAGTTACCTAATTTCAACTTGGTCCTCACTCCAGCAAGGCACTCATTCTGGTCTTTAATTGAGTCTCTATCCTACTTTCTACAGCAGCTCCCCCACACCTTTCTTCTTCCCTCAAGGCTCCTGTGGCATCATTTCCCTCACCTTCTCAAGTGAGGATCTTACTTCACACTTCAGTGAAAAAATAGGGATTATTGGGTGCTAGTTTTATCTTCTCTTCTCATCTCCCCTTCCTGCACCAACATCACTCCTTACTTCCATCTCACAGGACAAGGTGACCCATCTCCGTGCAAAGACTATCCCCTCTCCACGTTCCCTTGATCTCATCTTCTCCCTCAGATTGGCCTTCCCTTCTCATCTTCATTTTCTATCTACTGATTCTTTCACTGCTGACTGAAAACACCCATCTCCCTCAACCTAAACACACACACACATATTCACACTCACATGCACATACACTCTCACAATACACTCTCTCACACACACATACTCACAACACTCATGCATGCATATACACTCACACACACTCATGCACACACACACACTCTCACACATACATACTCACACACACTCATATACACACACTTATATTTATGCACACACAATCACATATACACATACACTCATGCACACTCACATGCATGCACAACACACACACACACACACACTCACACACATGCACATACTCACACATACACATACTCTCACACATATACACACATGCACACACACACACACACTTGCATGCACACACAACACACACTCTCACACACACACACATATACACATTGTCACACATGCACATTCTCACACATACACACACACTCTCATACACACACACACAATGTTTTATCATTACCTGTAGCCAGCTTCCTACATTTCTCTGTTTTTCAGATCAGATCTAAAGTCTTCTGCTCTTTCTTTGGTTTTACATTTTCCTTACACATTCCTTCTCTCCTCGCACTCTAGTCCAGCCCTCCAGGCCTCCTTGCTTACACAGGATGCCTTTGATGCTCTCCCTTCTTAGAATCTCTGGCTCGTTTCAAGATTCAGCTCAGTTGCCACCTTTTGCAGGAGGCAGAGCCCCACGTGCTACTTTCTCTCTTAGGTTAACCCCATACTTTGTATGTATATCTGTTGTCTCATTAGAATGTAAACTCCCAGGGCAGAGATTGGTTCTTGACTTTCTTTGTGTCCCTAGCTTAACTTAGCATGTGCTTGGCATACAGGAAAAGCTTAATAAATGCTTATTGATTGATTTATCCTTGAGATAATAGAGTTACTGAAGTTTGCTGATCAGGGTATCCTTGGGGTCAGATCTCTGGGTAAAACTAGGTCTCTCTTTTTCCTTCTCAGGACATCCAGGAGGCACCACAGTAGGAAAGCACTGGGCCTGGAGACAGGAAGACCTCAATTCCAGTTTGACTTTAGACGCTTGCTTGGTGACTGTGGGTAAGTCATTTATTCTGTGTTTGCCTTGGTTTCCTCATCTGTCAAATGAGGCTCCTAACAGCACCTGCCTTCTAGGGTTGTTGTGAGCAGTGAATAAGATCCTCCTTATAAAGCATTTGGGCCCAAAGCCTGTCACCTAGTGGTAGCAGTAGTTGTTGCTGTTAGGATTATTGCTAGTACTACCGCTGCTTTACCCCACCTCCTGGCTCAGGCTCAGAGAAGGGACTTTCCTCTCTAGTCCCTCCTAGCGCTGCTTCTTGTCAGGTGAGCTTTTGCCTGTGTGACTCTTGCTCACAATGGTTCTAATCTTATTCTTCCTGGGAAAATTGAAGTGAACCTGGAGTTGAAGCTTTAGAAGTCTTCTTGGCAGAGTTATAGTGTCATTCATAAAAGGCAACTGTGGTGTGGCCTCCAGGGAGGCCCAGAATTGCAAAGTCCTAGTGAAAGCAAAGCTGCCCATCCATGCAGTCATGACCTCACCTACACTTATACTTGGTAAGACAATGGATATCAAACTCTGTCCATCTAGATGAGTCAAGCTTAAAGGAAAATATCCCCAACAACACACACTAGTGTGTGATCTACATAAGTCAGTCTCGATCTGGAAGGAAGGGGACAGTCCGGTGGTTCTTGGGCCTTTCTTTGACTCTGCCCAGAGTGCACAATGAAGCTTGCCTCCCAGAGGAGGCCCAGTGGCTCACAGTCTGATCAGAGGCGCCCCTGTCCTGGCTCCCAGCCTGCTCTAGCTCAGCCCTGTCCCCGAGAATGGAGTATAGCCGTTTTCCTGCTCCCTTCTCTTCCTTCTACCTCTGGTTTTCTTCTTTTCCCTGCTTTATTCCAAGTCCAGATCTGCTGTTTACATCACCATCTAATTCTTTGGCTGGGGAGGAGTAAAAGCTTGAAATCCCCAAAGCATCTGAAGGTCCAGGCCCTACCTCCTGTCTGTGAGGACAGAGTTACATGTGCTTTACCAATCTCAGTTGAGGAGCCAGGCAGAAATGTGCTGGGAAATGTTTAACAACTGATTCTGAAGATACACTTTTCTATTTAATTTACAGCATTCACATTTTCTCCATCACTGTCTTAAGTCTAGACAATCAACAAGACAAGAAATCAAGCCTTGATTTAGAGCATTTCCCCATTTCTGAGGTGCAAATGCTCACACTAAAAATTCAACAATTGTCCTCTGCTGGACTGAGCTCTCCTGTGTCCCTGAAGCCACAAGACCATTTAAGAGTCTGTCCAATGGTTAGGGGTTAGAAATAATCAGGGTCTGAATTAAGGTGGTGGCCATGCAAATGAAGAGAAGATGATAAATAGGGGCTATGTTGTGAGGTAAAATAGATAAGATTTGGCCACATATTGGATATGGAGCATGAGGGAGAAGGAAGAATGTAAGCTGCCTCTGAGGCTAGGAACTTTGGTGACTGGAAGCATGGTGATGCTCTCAAGAGAAACCGGAAGGCAAGGGCCAAATAACACGGCATTTTCCTCTCCTCAATCTGTAAGCTTCTAGGGAACATTGATTCTAACCCTGACTCTGCAACTGACTATCTGAATAACCTTGAACAACCTATTTTGGCTTTCTGGGCCTCAGTTTTCTCCTCCATAAAATGGACAGGCTGGACTAGATTATCTCTAAGGCTCCTTTGAGCTCTCAGTCAGTGCTCCTGTGAACTCATCAGCAGTATAATCATCAGAATACTTAGTGACTTTTTTTGGTTTTACAAACTCCTATTTGTTCCATTTGCTCCACCCTAGTTATAGCTTTGCCCATGAGAAAGACAAGGTACTGTAGTACATAAAATATTGGAACTGGTATCAGGAAGACATGAATTTGAATCTCATTTATGGCATATATTAGCTGTGTGACCACAGGCACATCACTTGAGTCTTTTGGTTTCTTGGGGTAATAATATTGGTAGCATCTCAGGCAACTCTTGAAGACTATAAATTGAAAATGAGTTGCTAATTTGTTTCGGTAGAGGAACTTTCCTCAATGGGAGTCCCATACACTAAAGAAATCACAGGTGTGGACAAAAAATACTCTTCTCCCATTGGGAGACTTCAGTGAGATGATGTATAAAAAGCACTTGGCAAATTTTAAAGCGCTATGGAAGTGTCAGCAGTTAGCACCCAGAGAAGAACATGTGGCCTTTCAGTAGTCTGTGTAGTTTCCATTGACATTATATAGGATTGGTCACATCGTATTTGCTACCACTAGGCCAGGATTACTTGCCCTACTCCCAAGAGCTATTCCTGCCCTCCCCCTGCCTTTCCATCAGCTCCTTCCAAACTCCATAAAGTGTTATCCCCACTGATGTGGCTTGTGTGTCCAGGCCCTTACTGCTTATCCTTCCTTTTGTCCTCTTGCACCACTCACTCCTGTATTTACCCTGCATTTTTTCCTTTTGTAGGTTTTCCTCCAAATTCTCTAAGACATTAGGTCGGATAGGGCTTTTTCTTTGTGCCTCAGACTGGTTGGAGCATTGGCTGCCCCCCTACCCACCTTCCTCAGCCCCTATAATCCTTCTGATTCTAATTAGATCATGGATTAAGTCTGTTGTCAGTTCACCTAATTGCCAGGAAAATCTGATTGGGTCTTATATGTCACTTCATTTCTGTCAGTGACTTTAGGCCTCAGGTATTTTCATTATAAAATGCAGCTTTATTTTGTAGAGTCTGTCATCCAAGACAGATCATGAGATACTGTGGAGAATGAAATAATGCCAGACAGCCCATTGTCTAGAGCTGGTTCTCCTCAGACTGTGATCTTGTCAAATCTCATAATCTAACCACTGATGGGCACAGATAAGGACATGAATGAGAGACTCAAGAAAGAGAGGTCTTGCCACCTCAGGGTGCTTTGATAAGAGTTGCTCTATCACTATGGAAAGTCCTTCCCTTAGCATCTCTCTGGATCTACCCTGCTGGTGCCTGGGCTGGGCTGAAGAATGGGTTGGCAGAAAACAAATCACTGAAGGTAGCTAGGTGCCCATCTTCCCCTGGCACCTCCCACTGGGGGAGGGGCTAAGTACACCAGGAGCTGTGCAGATGGAGCAATCGGAAGCTCACTGACATTGTCATTTGCAGACACTTTTATTTTTAAAAATATTTGATTATTCTTCTTTTAAAATATAGGTGTTGTTTCCAAATAGCTGACCCTCATGCCTTCCCCTGAATAGAAATCACCTTTGTAATAAAGAAGTAAAGCAAAACAAAGCAACGTGCTAGCCTGTCTCACAGCATCTGCCTCAGTTTACACGTAAGCGGAGGAAAGCAGGCTTCCCCAGTGCTCCTCTGGACTCCAGATTGATCAGAGTTCCGATGTCTTTCCGTGATCTTTTCTTTTGCATTCATATGGTTGCTGTGTAGGTTGTTCACATAATACTTTCATTGCTCTGAATTAGTCCTTACTACGTGGCTTCCCATATTTCTCTTAATTCATATTTGTTATTTTTCTGGCACAAGAGGACTCTGTTATATCCAGATGCCATAATTGCATTTGCTGTTCACTAACCAGTGGACATCAACTTTGTTTTCAATTTTCTGCTTCTCCTAAGAGTGTTGCAGCCCGTATTTTGGTAGACATGGGACATTTCTGTCTTTGATCTCTTCAGACTATACATTCCCAGGTAGTGAGATCACTGGATTTCATGCAGAATCTTTTTTCTATAGTAAACCAAAACAAGGTTTATGAGTTCAACTAGAAGTTAGTATCAGAAATGTCCTGCTGCTAAGCAGGCAGGCACGACCCATAGAAAATACAGAAATGTCACACTCTTTCATCAGAAACCGTCAGTGTAACTAATATAGTCGATGCAGTTCAATTCACAACATACATTAAGTACCTACTCTGGGCAAGGCACTAGGCTAAATTTGTGTGAGAGGACAAAGAAAAATAGTCCCTCCCCTCAAAGACCTTACATTCTGTAATGCAATATGACATGTATACAGGTAAGTAATTATAAACTATGAACTACTCATCAAAAGTATTTATGGGAGAAGGGGGAGGGGGAGATGGAAAAGGAGGGGGGTGAAAGGGAAGGAAGTGGGGAAGTGGGAGAGAGAGAGAGAGAGAGAGAGAGAGAGAGAGAGAGAGAGAGAATCAGAGAGAGGGAGAGACAGAGAGAGAGACACACAGAGAGAGGGAGAGACAGAGAGACAGAGACAGAGAGAGAGAGACAGAGGCAGAGAGAGAGACACAGAGAGAGAGAGACAGACAGAGAGAGAGAGAGAGAGACAGAGAGAACACACACTAATAAGATGGAGATCAGGAAAAGTCTTTTGGATGTGATACTTGAGTGAGCTGTATTCCAAAGGAATCTTTGGGCTCTGTGAGGCAGAGGTGAGGAGGGAACACTGCAGACATGGGGCCCCATTTGTACCAGGGTATAGCCATGGGATCTGGGCGATCAGCTAAGTATTCACGAGGCTGCTAGAGACTCGGAGGGATGCTCATGATTGTTATCCAGCCAAGACATATCAAGGGCAGGATTGGAATACCAAGTCCCACACTCTATACAACCATGCAGCCTGGTGTGGGTGACCAAACCAGTAATAAAGGGAGGGGAAGAAAACTTGCCGTTTTCCTAATGACCCCAACTGTTGTGTCTAGACTGGGTTCTGCGGTAATTTGAGACTCTTACCCCAATGTACTTAGCTCCATTTCTTGGGCAGAACTCCCTAGAGGCATGAAATGAATATATTATTACATGAGAAAAAAAGTTCGTTAAATTTTTTTTTTCCCCAATTCAGCTTTGTTCTGGGATGGATGTGGTAGAATTATAGCAACTAATTTGCTATCTTTACTATACAAGAGGTGAACAGATGAAACAAGTTAGTTGCTATCTCCCAGATAACAGAGGAATGTATTTTCATTTCCCTGATTACTATCTTGTGCAGGTAATTATACTTCTTCTTTACACATAATTAAAGTGAAGGTTGATTTCTGTTCATCCTTCTCAGTGGTAAAATTATCAAGTTAGTTCTCAACTAATTATTTTCCATAGGATGTCAGTGTTTCAGATCCCTGTCACATTTCATTTAGCAAACACAAAATAGCTCTGAATTAGGGTTATTACAGCCTGGGACTTTTATACTATTAATTTGGAGGGGGAAAAATCTTAGATGGATCTTATCCAAGCTGAAAATGAATTAAAAAAAAAAAATCAAATCAGTTTCCCCCCTTCATCTTGTTCTGAATCTCTCACCCTTTTGTTATCTCTCTCCTTTCTCTCTGTCTCTTCTCACTCTGTCTCTGTCTCTCTCTCCTTTTCTCTCTGTCTCTCTCTCCCCTCTCCTTCTTTCCCTCTCTCCCCCTCTCCTGTCCTCCTCTCTCACTCTTCCTCCCCCTCCCCCCTCCCCCCTCCCCCTCCCTTTCCCTTCCCCCCCCCTCTCTCTTTCTCTGTCTCTCTCTCTCCCTCTCTCCCTTTCCCCCCTCTCTTTCTCTGTCTCTCAGTTTCAGGGTGCATAATTTATTTAAGTTCACAACAACCTCTCCTAGCCAAGCAGTGAAAGTGTCTGCTGAGGATTTATTGTTATTCCAGGCACATGCTGTGTGGTTTTTAAAGCTTACAGGTGTCCTGCTTTTCTGTTTAGGACTTAAGGGGAGTTTTTCCTGAGACAGCTGGAGATAAATGAATAGCAAAAAGGAGAAAGTTTTAGTCTGGAGTGAGTTAATTTTGCTTTGTAACTTTGGGGGAGTCTGTGTATCTTTTGCATCAAGTGGAGCTGGTGTGCACGCCCTCCTCAGCTCGGCCATTTCAAATCCCTAGTCTCTTTCAAAACTCAGCTGAGGAGCCATCTCCTACCCTGGGCCTATTCTCTTGATTTCTTTCCTCCCAATTGTCAGTCAATGCTCTATCCTTCTTGCTATTACTTTCGATAAACCTTCTATTTCTTTATTTGTGTAGGGCATCCTTCCAGGTGAATATCACATCTGTACAACCTTTCTAATTGTTATCCTGTTATCTAGACTGATACTTTAGTATTTTTCTCTTTTCCCACTCATTCCACGGTTCTGTTTTCTCACTTCTCCCTCCTCCAGGATTGAGTCCATCATCACATTCTGCTCCCATTGCTTGTGTTACATCTCTCATTATGGTATTTGTCTGAAGAGAATAATGTGGACGCACAGGAGACTCATGAAAAAGTTATATTTTGCAAGGAAATATACAAAAGAGGGAAGCAACAGAAGAGAACAGAAGAGGGTCAAGTGTGGCATAGTCCTGTAAAATAGTGTCAGAAAGGATGACGTTCAGAACGAGCTGAGGCTGCCATGGGAAGTTCAGGACAATAAGAGGATTTTAAAGAAAATTCTGTTAGGGCAAAAGAAGAGTCAAAGGATGGTCAGACCTTTGCTTACAGTAGATGGGACTATCATAACTGACAGCAGGGAGAAGGCTGAGCTGCTTGATTATGCGGTTTCTGTTTTCTTTATATTGGAAACAACAGAATAAATAGAATAATAATAGGGAATAATGATCAAGAGAAGTAGAGATAGTAAGCTAGCACCCAACTGTCCTTGGCAAAGTCAAGTGACCTGCCCCCAATAAACTAGATCCTTGGGTCCTGAAAGAACTGGCAGATATGATTTCTGAATCATTCTCAGTGACAGTCAAATGATCATGAACAACAGAAGTACTGTAAGATTAGAGAAAGGCAAATATTGTCCCAATTCTCTCAAAGTGAAGAGAATAGAATCTGAAAACTCTCAGAAAAGAGAAGCAAACAAACTCTACAAATTACAGGCTACTGAGCTTGATTTTGATTCCTGGGATAATTCTAGAAAAGATCACTTAAGAGATTATTGGCCAATACCTAGAACTTTATTGTTGTTCATTTGTTTCAGTCACGTCTGACTCTTCCTGATCCCATTTGGGGTTTTCTTGGCCAAGATACTGGATTAGTTTGCCATTTCCTCCTCCACTTCATTTTACAGAGAAGGAAACTGAGGCAAAGAGGGTTAAGTGACTTGCCCAGAGTCACACAGCTAGTAAGTGATCGAGGCCAGTTTTGACCTTAGGTCTTACTGACTTTAGGCCCAGCCCTCTATCCACTGTTGCACTCACCTAGAAAAGGAAGTGGTGATCCGCAAAGAATCAAGAACAAGTCCCACCAAACTAATCTCATTTCTCTCTTTGTCAGGATTTTTAAACTGGTAGATGAGGGACATGCTGTCTATATAGTTTACCTAGATTTTAGCAAAACTCTTGTAACTCATACTATTGTTGTCCAGGAGACAGAGAAGTATGGATTAGCAGTAATGAAACCAAATGGATTCAGAATTGGTTGGATAGCTAGACTCAAAAAGTAATTGTTGATGATTCACCTTCAGTGTGGCAGGAGGTCTCCAGTGGAGAACACCAGGGACTTGGCTCTGTGTTATCAAACATTTTTTGTCAATGTCTTAGATAAAGGCATAGATAATCCACTCATAAGATTTGTAAATTCCACAAAATCTGGGGGAGTGAAGAACAGTCAGCACACTGAGTGACAATCAGAATCCAAAAGGGTCTTAGAGCACTGGACTGAGTCTAATCAGATAGTATTTTTTAGGGATAAATGTAAACTCTTGCACCTTGATACAAAAAATCAGCTTTACAAGTTAGAAGTTGAGGGAGATACAGTTAGGCAGCAGTTCTGAAAACGATCTGATCCAGAAGCTAGAGAATATCCAGAGGAGGGAAACCAGAAAATGGAAGGGTCTTGAATTGATGGCATATGAGAATGAGTTTGAGGAGCTGGGAATGTTTAGCCTGGAGGAAAGAAGACTCATGGGGGACATGTTAGCTGTATTCAAGGGAAACATCTTTTTAAGATAATTAGCCCATTTTAAGCCTAGGGTGAAATATAATGACCCCCAAGACCCATTTGGTTTCCTCCTCTTTGGCTTTAGGAAGTTTATTTTAGATGAAAAGTTCTGAAGTCAATCACTATGATGCTGAACTCCTGTTTTGGAAATTTCACAACACCTAGGCAGAGGTTAGGCTCACTCTCTAACTTTACATGTATATTTCTCTCCAGTTGACCTTTGGCCTCTTTGCCGTTGAGGGAAAATTCAGTTTATTAGAAATGTTTCATAAACAAAACAGCTGATTATATTTTAATACCTATGGGTAAACAGGCATCAAGAGGGGAATTTGGAGAAAGAGCTAATTGCTTCTTATTTTTAAAACTTTTTAAAATTTATTTTTAAAAATTTATTTATTTATTTTTAGTTTCCAACAGTTCCACAAGCTTTTGAGTTTTAAATTTTTTCTGCCATTCTCCCCTTCCCCCCTCTCCCCTCCCCAAGACAGATTGAGTCAGGAGGACCTGAGTTCAAATCCGTCCTCAGACATGGAACACTTACTAACCATGTGACCTTGGGCAAGTCACTTAACCCCAACTGCCCTGCCCTCCAAAAAGCAAAAAAAAAAAAAAAAAAGAATCCTTTGGAATTGTCTTGGATCACTGTGTTGATCAGTCTTTAATAGTTGATCATACTGTGCATTATGATCTCCTAGTTCTTCTCACTTCACTTTGCATCAGTTCATATAGGTCTTGCCTTGTTTTTTTTTTTTCTAAAACCACCTCACTCGTCATTTAAATATTAGTTTACAACATTCAGTTCCACAAGCTTTTGAGTTTTAAATTCTCTCCCCCTCCCTTCTCAAGACAGCATGTAATCTGATATAGGCTCTACATATACATGCGTATTAAACAGATTTTCACATTAATCATGTTGTAAAAAAGAACTAGGACCAATGGGATGAATCACAACAAAGAAGGAACAAAACAAAACAAAACAAAAAAGAGAGCAAATAGTATGTTTTGATCTACATTCAGGCTCCATTGTTTTTTCTCTGGATGTGGATGGCATTTTCCATCATGAACCTTATGGAGTTGTCTTAGAACCTTGCATTGCTGAGAAGAGCCAAGTCTATCACAGTTAGTCATCGCACAGTTTGGCTTTTAACTGTGTACAGTGTTCTCCTGGTTCTGCTCCCTTCACTCAGCAGTCAGTTCATATAAGTCCAGGTTTTTCTGAAGTCCACTTGCTCATCATTTCTAAAGCACAATAGCATTCCATTACATTCATATACTATAATTTGTTCACCCATTCCCCAATTAATGGGCATCCCCTCAATTTCCAATTTTTGGCCACCACAAAAAGCACTGCTATAAATATTTTTGTACATATGGGTCCTTTTCCCACTTGTATGATCTCTTTGGCATGCAGCTCTAGAAGTAGTATTGCTGGGTCAAAGAATATGCACAGTTTTATAGCCATTTGAGCACAGTTCCAAATTGCTGTCCAAAATGGTCAGAGCAGTTCACAACTCCACCAACAATGCATTAGTGTTCCAATTTTCCCACATCTTCTCCAGCATTTATTGGTTTCCTGTTTTGTCAGGTTAATCTGATAGGTGTGATGTGGTATCTAAGTCTTGTTTTGATTAGCATTTCTCTAATCCGTAGTGGTTAAGATCATTTTTTCATATGACTATAGATAGCTTTAATTTCTTCCTCTAAAAACTGCCTGTTCATATCCTTTGACCATTTATCAATTGGGAAATGACTTGTATTCTTGTAAATTTGACTCAGTTCTCTATATATTTTAGAAATGTGGCCTTTATCAGAGACACTGGTTATAAATTTTTTTCCCCCAGTTTTCTGCTTCCCTCCTAATCTTGGGTTGCATTGGCTTTGTTTGTACAAAAACTTTTCAATTTAATGTGATCAGAATTATCCATTTTGCATTTCATGCTATTCTCTTTTGTTTGTTCGTAAATTCTTCCATTCTCCATAAATCTGACAGGTAAACTATTTCTTGTTCTCCCAGTTTGCTTATAGTATCAGCCTTTATATAAAGTCGCCTGTCCATTTTGACTTTATTTTGGTATATGGTGTCAGATGTTGGTCTATGTCCAGTTTCTGTCATACTATTTTCCAGTTTTCCCAGCACTTTTTGTCAAATAGTCAGTTCTTGTCCCAGAAACTGGGGTCTTTGGGTTTACTGACTTTTTCTTTAGCTTGGGTTCTCTGCTTCACAATGCCTGTAGCCAGCAACTTGTCTCAATATCTCCCTTCTCTGGCATAGTTTTGTCTTCCTTTTGTTCTTCAAAGATGTGCTGGAAATGCCATGCATCTCAGATTAAATCCAGGCACAGACTCTCTCCCTCCAATTTTGAGATAGCTTTTTCCTTTTATATAAATTGCTTAGGGTATGACCCAGTCTCTAACACAGTGCCTTTGAATGATTCAAGGAGGTGTACGGGCCTTGTTCACATTTAGTTGTGGTTGTTTGATTTAGTCAGAAAGTGTTCTTACCTACTTAAGTATCAAAGCTAAAATTACAAAAGTATTTAAAGACTATCAGATGGAAGGGCTGTTGCTTTTTACCTCCAGCGTTCACATCCCTTCTTAATCTTGTTTCTATCTACTTACCCAGTATTTTTCCCTTTCCCCTTTAACATATACTATGACCAAGCTGCACAGGCCAGCTTGCTGTTCCTTTCACAGGCCACTTCATCTTCCAATTTTGTGCCTTTTCACTAGCTGTCTTTCATCTCCCCTTTCCTCTGCCTCCTGGCTTCCTTTATGACTCAGCTCACATCCCACCTTCTTCAAGAGACCTTCCCTGGTTGCTTTCACTGCTGGTGCCTATGCGTTGAGTTTACCTTCTGTGTACTCTGTATAGATCATGTAATTATATTAATTATTTTCATGTGGTTTTCCTCATTAGCATGTGAGATCCTTGAGGTCAGGGACCAGGCTTTTGCCTTTCTTTGTATCCTAAGCAGGTAGTACTAGCATCCCAGTACATAGTAAGTATCGAATTATTGAGTGTTTACTTACTGATGTGGGCTTGAAGTTCAGGGAAGAGAGAGGGACTGATTATACAGATTCAGGAGTCATCTGTATACAGATAATGAGTACATTTTGGTAACTGCTGAGGTAGGTACACTGACAGAGTGGAGAGAGAGAAAAGAAGAGGACTTAACACAGTCTTGGGGAACGCCAACATTTGGGGGGCTGATATGAACAATGATTAAGCAAAAGAAACTTAAAAGAAACAGTTGGACAGATGGGAGAAACAGGGGAGAGTAGTATCCTTGGTAAGGTGAGGGAAATTTGCCCATTCTCTCTCAGCCTCAGTTTCATTATCTCTAAGATGGAGACAGTAATACTCTTGTTGCCCATTTTACAAGGTCTTGGGGAAGATCAAAGAACCGATGTTTGTAAAACACTTTGTGATCATGAAGCACTATCACCAAGCAAAATCACATTATTTATTAACCTTCCCCCCCCCCCGCCATGTCCTCCTATTGTGCCTCCTCCTAGCATGGAAATAACCCCCTGGGCTTAGCCTCAGGCAGAGGCAGCAGAGTACAGGCAGATCCTGATGTCCAGCTGAAAAGGCCTAAGAGGCTGTGCAGGGCCGCTGCCCGAGGGCCATCCCGGTTCTATGTCACCAGAAGGCCGGCTGTTAGAAGATGAATTGGGAATCTGCCTCAGCAGAGCAAATACTCAAATCAATGAAATCAAAGATATTTTGAAGTCTTGAAACAAGTATTATTCTTATCATTCCCCAGTTCTGTAAAGGGTACCACCCTCCCTCCAAACACCCACATTTATAACCTCCCGCTCATCTTCTACTTTTCTCTGTCCCTCATCCCCAAACCCAGTCAGTTGCCAAGTACATTTTGTACATTCTGTCTCCAGCACGTCTCTCATAACAGCTTCCTTCTTTCTACTTGCAGGGTCACCACTGTAGTTTGGTCCTTCTTCCTTTCTCACCTGGCCTCTAGCAATCATGTCTTCACTGGTTTGCCTTCTTCCAGTCTCTCCCCTCTCTAACCCATACAACACACAGTTGCCAAAATGCTATTTCCAAGGAACAGTTCTGCCCAAGTCATGTTTGAGCTCAGTAATCTTCAGTGGCTCCCTTTTGCCTCTTGGATTAAATACAACGTCCTTCCCTTGGGATTTCTAGACCTTTATCATCTGAATCCAGTTTCTCTTTCCAGACTTAGTTCATGTTATTCCCCTTAATGCTCTTCTCTGTGCCCAGAATTCTACCTCACACCTTCAAATCTTTGCATAGCCTATAATCCCCAAGCCTGGAGTGGGCTCATTCCTTGATGATGCATCTTCAAATCCCTCTATGTCCTTCAGTATTCAACTCTCCTGCTGGCTAGTGTGGCCTTTCCTCATTTGCCTAGTTCAGAGGATCCAAGGATCATAGATTTAGAGCTTGAAGGGGTTTTAGAAATCACCGAGACCAACACCTCCTCATATATACAGATAAGGAAATTGACATGCAGAGAGATGAAGTGACCCAGTGTTATAGAGCTAATAAGTGGCAGGAGGCAACATTTGAACCCAGAACCACACAGTACACTCTGCACTGCTACTGCTCATTTGCTCTCTTCAAGTTATACTGTATTTATTTCTCTGTCTGCATGTTGTCTCTCCCCCCTAGACACACATTAAAATATAAGATTCTTCAGGGTAGATAAAATTTGACCTTTTGTCTTGTATTACTGGAACCTAACACAATGCTTAGAGTAACAGAAGGCTTGTTTCATTTAATTGAGTTTTGTTCCCTGAAATTCTTCAGTTTTTGAAATGTTTATAATGACACTCAATATTCTTAAGGTTGATTTGCTTCCCATCTCCTTTTTCATTCCGTCTTTGTTAGCAGTTTGTCTCTTTTCTAGACCAGCCAAACTACCCACCATCCTTACCCTCTGATAAGCTCGAAAAGGACAATAATTGTATATGCTGCTCTTTGCATCTCAGCACTATATTTGCCTCTTCTGGCCCAAAGTAGTCAGTTTCTTGGTTAATATTCCACATACATGATCAGCTATAAGGTATAAAGGATACTTCCCATCTTTTGATAAATTCATTTTTGAGCGAATACAGCTGCTCATCCTGAGGCCCAGAGTGTCACCCTGACTGACTGCCTTGATGTGTGTGTGTAGAGTCACTTATCAAGTTCAGCCTCCCCATCCTGCCACCACTTCATGCAATACTCCTGACTGGGGCTATTCTATTTCCATCTTGAAGGAGGATTTGTGTCTTTGGATCTCTCCGTGGGGACAGCCAAGGGCAGTAGATGATTCTGCGAGTACACATCTGTTTGCCAGAGTGAAACTCAGCCTTAGGAGACCATTTTGTATCTGCCTCGGAAGAACTTTTAGAGAACAGCAGCTTCTGGCCAACAGTGATCACCCAGATATTTCTTGATTTGAATTGATTTTCATTCGAGCAGTGGAATTTTACAGGCCTTAGGCCAGTTATTCCTTTTCTCTGAGCCATCATTTTTTTCTTGAAACTATCTCTGTACCACTCTTTAAAAAGTTTTAAAATAGGTTTTAGCCTAGATTAATGACGTTTTGTGCTTTTATATTCCATTCATCCAAATATCCAACCCTATATACTTCTCCCTTTGCTCAGTAAGCTACAACTTGTAACAAAGACCAAAAAAAGGAAAAAAAATTCAGCAAAACCACCCAACACATTGACCATATATGATAGTGTACTGTATGTGATATTCTACAACTACAGTCTCCCACCTCTGCAACGAAAGGAAAAAGCAGACTTTTAAAATTCTTCTCTTGACTCAAGCTTGGTGATTATAAGTATATACTGTTGAACAGGTTTTTTTTGGGGGGGGGGTTGATTCTTTCCATTTATATTGCTTGTAGTCCTACCTCCTCCCTTTCTTTCCCTCTCTCCCTTCTTTCTTTCCATGACCATGTTATTAGAGAGACAGGACCAATAGAAAAAAATTCTCCTGCCAGAAGGGGAAAACCATTAATGAAAATGGAAGTAGCAAGATAGTCACCTAAGGGGAGTTACATGTGGACTCTCTAAAGAGAGAAAAGATTTCCATTATCAGGCATTGTGGAGATAGGCTGCTTCAGGGCCAGGGATTCTTCATGGCTGAGAGAAGTGCCGGATATGGATTCTCTAGAGTCAGAGACTCAGAACCTATCTGAGAGGTACACCCAAAGGGAACTTTATTAGGCCTTCATGGAGAAAGAATTTCCAGTAGCAAGAGTTGTGGGCTGCCCCCTGGCCTCATGTGTTTTTTACATGTGGGCTTCACTGTCATTGTGCTTTAAGCTTGAACCCCTCTTTCCATGGGACAGTGTCTCTAGGACAGTGTGTCCCAGGTTTTTTTTTCGGGGGGGGCAATGTTTTGTATCAGCTGAAATTGTAAACCTGGGTGACTGAGAGATGGGGTATCCTTGACAGGAATGGGGAGTTGAAATGAGGCCTGGGTTTGGGGGGAAAGATAATGGGTTCTCTATGTGTGGAACATACAATTGGAAATATCCCATAGGCAGTTGGTGATAGGGGACTATAGCTTGGGGCAAAGATCAGGGCTTAATGTGTTGATCTTGAAGTCATGTGCCGAGAAATCATAATTGAACCCTTAGCAGCTGGTGAGGTCATCAAATGAAAGAGTGTAGAATAAAGGGTCTCCCAGAGAGCCTGTGGGCATCTTACAGGCAGATAGGATAACATGGATGAAGATCAAGCAAAGGAAATTGAGGAGTGGTCAGGAAAGGTAGGAGGAGAAATAGGGGAAAGGGCAATGCTAGGAACATCCAGGGAGGGGATCATACCCAGGAGGAAAGGTCAGGGAGCAGCATCAGCACAGAGAATCCAAGAAGGATTGTGACAGAGAAAAGGCCACTAGATCTGAAAATGAAGAACTCTTTGGTAGCTTTGAAGTTTGAAGTCAAAAGCCATATTGCAGAGAGTTTAGAAATGAGAAGAGTGGCAGGAAATGAGTGGAAAGAGGTTTTTGTTTGAGTTTTTCCCAAGAAGTTTGCTTGAGTAAAGGATATATACGTGTGTATGAATGTATACAGATATATATACACACAAATACATACATACACATATATATATGAATATATACATAGTTGGTAAGGTTGGAAGGGTTTAGTGAGTGAGGTTTTGTTTTTTTAAGATATATTTGTAGGCATCAGGGAAGGCATTAATACAGAGGGAAAGACTGAAGATGGGGTGGAGATGATAGCGGGCTCAGTCTTTTGGAGATTGGGAAGGAATGAGATTAAAGATATTGAGGGGTTAGCCTTCATGAGGAGAATGCTTCTAGGTTATTCAAATGGCCTTTTTCATATCCAAAGGTCCTCCTTAAATATTTGCCAAATCTATCGTTAAGAAAAATTTAAAATTTAATTTCTATGTGCCATGGAGTTTGAAATGTAAGTTTTTTGTTTTATTCATTCATAAATGAACATTCATTCATTTATTTATTTGTTTTTCTGGCAGCAATCTATGGATTTGATGAGTCAGTGCTTTGTAGTCTATATCCCAAAATTCTGGACAAATTTTTTAGTATTTTCCTATAGTATGATATTCAGTATTTTTGTGTTTTTATTTTCTTCTTGTTGACCTATGATTCTTCTATCATCTCTGCACATTACAACTTCAAGGTCAAGTACTTTAGGTTGTATAGAATTCATGTGTCCATTTAATGTTGTTTCCTTGTGCTTGTATTCAGTCAATTCCCCCCCCCCTCATTGTTTTTGAGTTCCAAAGCTGTTGTTCAAACCCGCTACTTCTTTGTAGAGCTTCTCCACCATTTCCTAGAACTCTGCCATCTTTGTTTTTTAATCCTACACTGAGAGCTGTAGTCTGAATATTTTTTCTCACCATTTTATTTCTTTTCCCCCCAATTTATTAAATTACTTGTTTTTTGTTCTTGACATTCACTTCCATAAGTTTTAAATTTTCTCTTAAATTTTAAATTTAATTTAAAAATTTTAATTTTAAATTTAAAAATTTTAATTTTAAATTTAAATTTTTTCTTAAATTCTCTTACATTTTATTCCCCCCCCTCGCCGCCCCCGCCTTCTCTCCCCAAGACGGCATGCAGTCTGATATGGGCTCTACACATACATTCCTATTAAACATATTGTCATCTCAGTCATGTGGCACAGAAGAATTATAAGGAATGTGAGAGACCATGAGAAGGAAAAAACAAACCAAAACCCCAAAAGGCAGCAGTCTGCTTCGCTCTGCAGTCTGACTCCATAGTTCTTGCTCTGGATGTGGATGGCATTTGTCATCCTGAATTCTTTGGAATTGTTTTAGGTCCTTGCATTGCTGAGAAGGGCTAAGTCTATCACAATCAGTCCCTGCACACTGCATTTTATTTCTCTTGAAAACTATTCTGGAGACTTTTGCTATTGTTCCATGATCTCTGGAAGTCTCTAGGATTGTCCTTCAGTGATTTGGATGCTTTTTCTTTCATAGCATAATACTTTTTTGGAGTGTTCTGGACATTGAGACTTTGCTCATTCTTCCTTCTTTAGGATTCTTTCTGTCGTTTTATCTAATTTTAAGCTAAGTTTTTATTTAGTCTTGCAGTCTTGAATTGTTGGTCTTTCATTGTTCCCTTGTATTAGTTATTTACCTCTGGTTTCCCTCCTCACTCTAGTTTCTCCCACACTCCCTGCAGCACAGACCTCTGGGAGTAGGCATCCCCCGCCTTCTCACACAGAACGGGGGAAAGAGGAGCTGGGGGCCCATTTGCCTGGATCATCTCTTTACCTAGAGTACACTCCAGGGGAGAGAAGACAACAGACACCTCACCAAGCCATACTATGCTTTTAAGAAGCTTTTTGCTAAGCTCAAATGTAGTGTGTTGATCAGCTAATGGGAGATGTTTTCTTCAAGGGCCGCCTTTCTATGTGTAAGAGTGGGATGATGAGGATATTGTAGTGTCACTACACAGAGTAAACTCCAGAAAGGAACAGAATACCAAGGTTCAAAGGAGTGTGTTGGAGAGTGGGCAGGGGGTGCGTAGGTAGAGAGGGAACAAGAGACAGGAAGACTACTGTCCTCTCAAAAGAGAAAAGCTGTTTCAGAATGGCTTCAGACCAGAGACTTAATGACAGAAAACTGCCCTATTGGTTATTTTGTGCAATTTCTTACAGTTTAATGCCTGGAATTTGCTATTGCTCTTAATGATTCTTTGGAAATGTCAAGAAGATGATTTCAGAATGAGAACAAATGCTCAAAAATTCTTCCAGCCATTCAACTGACATCCACTTTGCCATGTACATCCTCTTGGCAATACCGAAGACTTATCTTCAGCTCCTAAGAAAGAGGCAAATAATTGGTAGGTATAGCACTTAGCTCTCATTCCTCATGCCTGCAGCGAGGCCACCTTGAAGGGGCTGGGGGGAGAAAGCACTTACATGGAAACGGCAACTTGTTTTTCTCTCCTGTCTTATTAAAGACAATCTGCCCAGGCAACAGGCTAATGGCTCGCCTTGGCAGGGAAGTTAGCCGTAGAGAAAGGTGGGTTGTCAGTGAGATCTGGAGAGTTTGATCTTATTTGTGGATTTTGCCATCACTAAACCTGCTATCAATTTTACCTTTCTGTCCTTGTGGTTATCTTTTGAAGTACAGGGACTGGACTTAAGATTTCCTTGGTATAGGGAACTCTCAGGTGAGGAAAGATCTTCTACTAACACAGGTCTCCACTTCTTTGAAACTTAGTCTTAGAAAATTGCCTAGACCCCTAAAAGACTAAGTGACTTACCCAGGTAAGTGGCACACAGCCTCTGTGTGTTACAGGGAAGGCTTCATTCTGTTCACATTTGAAAGATAATCAAACTGACCTGTAATAAATACATCACTAGCTTTCTTCATGTGGCATATTCATACATGTTTGACTTAACTATGCAAAAATGATGGGATATGAGTTTTATGGGGTGGATGAGTAGTAAGTGAAAGCTAACAAGCTCTCTAGGGAGGTTTGCAAAATTGTCTGGTGATTACGTATGTATGTATGTACACACCCATATATATGTGTATATATATATATGCCTTCTGCTCAAGAATGGGGCCGTCCAACCTTTTAAGGAGTTTATACGAGTTTGGAGCATTAGTGTATAGAAGCCAGAACCTAATACTTGCTTCCAAGAAATAGAACTCACTTGGAGTTTACTCATTCACATCACTTTGGTAGTTGTAGAGGGCGGGAGCTGAGATAGTAGAGAGTTCGAATTAGTCAGGGGGAAACTCCAAAACTCAATTATAAAATATTTTCAAAGAAAATATGGGTTCATTACTTTCATTTTTTTTCCTTAGTTTTACTCTTGTCTTTGTTTTTATACCACAGTTATTTCCTGATATGTCCCTTTCCTCCATTGAATACCCCCTTGTCAGAAAGGAAAAAGCCTAGCCAAACCAACAGATACAGCAGCCACTGCGCGCAGTACATGGAGCATTGCGTATCTGAGTTCCACAGCTCTCTACTGAGTGGACGGTTGTATCAGTTGTTTTCGGGGACCAAATTAATCAGAGTTAAAGCTGAATTCTACTCTTGTTTGTGTTTCTCTTGAAAAGTGTGTGTAGTATTTTCCCGTTCTGTTGACCTTGCTCTCTGCATTGGTTCCCATGTTTCTCTGAATTCTTTATATTGTTTATTATGGTACGGTACATTAATATAACACCGTTTGTTCACAATTCACAATTATGTTACCAATCAGTGGTGACTCATTTTCTTTTCATATTTTTACTTCCATAAAGTGTTTCAACAAACACTTATTATTTTGGTTGATGGTTCTTCTGTAAGACTTTCACCTCTCTGTGCTCCATGCATAGTAGTGGAATCACTGGTTCACATGGGAAACTCTTTTCCTATATAATTTCAAATGATTTTCCAGAATGGTTGGCCCAGTTTATAGTTTTGCCAGCACTATTTCACTGTGCTTGTTGTGCTGCATATATCCCTGCTGCTATCATTGATTATCTCTGTCTTTGATCATTTTTGGCAGTTTTTATCAGTATGAGATGAAACTTTAGAGTTGGTATAATTTGCATTTCTTTTACTATTGGTAATTTGGAGTGTTTTTTAATGTGTTTATTAATTGTTGACATTTCTTCTGAAGACGATATATTTTTGACCACTTAGATATTTGAAAATGGTTCTTGGTCATGTCTGTTTGGATCAATTTCCTATACGTATCCCATGGGCTATTGAACTGTAATCAGACATATGTGATGCAAGGATTTCCCCTCACCCAACTTGACAGTATCTCTTCTTATTCTAAGTACATTGATTTTTTTATGCAAAATTTTAAAATATCATGTCACTGAAACCGGCTACTTAATCTTTTGTGATTACCTCTGTTCATTGTTTGGTTAAGAAGGTTATATAGAATAATTTTACATACATATACATATATAGACAACCCCCCCCCACACACACATATATAGACATACCCCATTTGTGTTTAATGGTAGCCATCTCTAGGGGGGAGGGGAAGGAAGAAAAAAAAGAAATGTACATGATAATTTTGTTTTATATTTGAAAGGAATAGCAAGTTATGCATAGTAGATTTGGAGTTTCATTGAAATCATCTTTTTATTATACTGTGTTATGGAAATGGTTATTTTATTCCACAAATTAAAAATAAAATTTAATAATAATAAAAAGAATCTTACCCATAGCCAGAATTGCAAAAACTCTGCTATTTTTTTATGATAGGAGTGTGTGTGTGTGCGTACATACACATATTTATATAATTGACATAAATATATACATGTGTATATATGTGTATAGTTCCACATAATTATATATATGTGTGTGTGTATATATGTATATATACACACACATACATATATATATATATATATATATATATATATATATATATACACGTACACACATATGTACACGTATATAGTATGTCTCTATTTACACACACTATATATAGCAAAGCATCTGGGCATTAATGGCTAAGAGTGATTGGCTTTGGAGACCAGAAGAAATGAACTTGAATCCCACCTTAGACATTGTCTAACTGTTCACTTATGGGCCAGTGGAACTTTTTTCAGTTCCAGTTTTCCTCATTTCTAAAATCCTCACAGGGCTGTTATGAGAATAAATGAGGAAATATATGGAAAATACTTTGCAAAACTTGGCACAATGGGTGGAGTGGTGGATCTGGGACCCTGGGGAAGTCACTTAGCCTCTGTCTTCCTCAGTTTCCTCATTTGAAAAATGGAGATAACACCAGCACCTCCCTTCCAGGGTTGTTGTGAGAATCAAATAAGATAACACATAGACAGCATTTTGCAAACCTTAAAACACTACACACATGCTAGCCATTATGAATGTTATTATTATTAATTTGTATGTACAATACAAATGAACAATAAGATCCACCCAGAATTGAGCAGGAGTCAAAATGTGCTCATCTGTTTTCAGGAAATTCCAAAACTTTTTTAATGACCCCATACTGTTCTTAGGAACAGAGTCCTGTCTTTCTACTAGGAATATTCTAGCAGGCAATTCTTTAGCTATGAGTCATGGGACACTACGGTTTCTGAAGAAATTTAAAATGAATATCACATAGAGAATAGTGGGCAGCTAACCAGGTGTGAATAGGTTTTAACATATAATAATAATAATAAAACCACCTCTTATATCTTTGCAATGACAGGAGAGAGTGAGGAAGGCTCAGAGAACACGAGGGAGGCACTTTGTGGCTTACTTATAGGTATGCATGGGGGAGAGTCACACAGACTGGCAAGTCTAGATGGACTGTGATCTGCATAGATGGAGGGGATGCCCATAGTATAAGCAACCTGGAAGAGATCTCAGAGGTCATCTTGTCCAACTCTGTCATGGTACAAAGGAGAGAACTGAGACCTAGGGAGGGAAGTGGTCTGCTCAGGGTAGTAAAGTAAGAGAATCCTGGGCTCCTGTGACTAGAAATCCTTCCGGATTCTCCGTGGATTTTCCACATACATGGTATTTAGTTTAGTTCTTGATACACAGGACAGAATTGAATGTAAAAATATAGGCAGCCCATTTTCACTATTTGAATATCTGTTTGGTGGTTCTTGTGATATATGTTATAACATTCTGGGCTAAATTGAATTTCTTTCAAACTAGTGTCCAGTTTTCTCAGTATTTCTTATTGAATAAGAAGTTGTTCCCCAAGTATTTTTGGTTCTGGAGTTGCTCTAACATTGAACTGCTGTGTTCCGTTGCTCCTGGATATTACTTACACTTCAGGGTTGCTGATCTACTTTTCTCTTTGTTTTTCTGTTTAAACAAGTATCAGATAGGTTTGATTGTTATTGTTTTAACACATAGCTTGAGATCTGGTCATTATTGTATTTGTTGAGAATTTTCCCTTGAGATTGTCCGAAGCGATTACATTATTCTTTGGTCTAGCTCTATGACGTAGTGCCTCGGGAGTTTGATTGGCATTGCGCTAAATCTAGAAATTAATGTATATGCTATTATCATTTTCATTTCTTAGCATCACCCACTGATGAACTATGTATATCTCTCCAACTGTTTGTCTTTATTTTTATAAAGAATTGGTGTATTGCTCTAAGTCCTGGATTGTGTTGGTAGGTTTTTTTTCATTTTGTAATTATTTGCGTAATTTACATCTGGTATTTGTTAGTATTATATAGAAATGTTGATGCTGTTTGTGGATTCATTTTGTATCCCGCAACTTTACTAAAGGTGGAAATGGTCTTAATCAGTTTCTTCGCTCATTCTCTGCAAATATTTATGTCTTTAAACTTATCCATTGTGTTTTATTTCCATAGCTAGCGTTTCTGCTGCTACTACACAAAATAATAGTGGGAAAGGGAAACCTCTTTGCCTTATTCTTATTTGTACTGTGAAAGCTTCCAGAGTTTCTCCTTGCAAGTAATTCAAAGAAACCTCTGGGTTCAGTTGTAGAATTTTAAACTTCTGAGAGAGGGGCCTTTCCACACCTGTGATTTTAGGGTTGTTGTTGTTTTTCACATAAAGAAGTACTGGATTTTTGTGGAAGGCATTTCCTGACCATATTGATATAATCAAATTCATTGCAAACATAAAAATCAAGTAACAAATTATTGCCAAGTTAAAAAAAAATTCCACTTTGATAACCAGGGAAGGATCATGTTTAGTCACCTGCTTGCTTGCGTGCAAATGCACGCTGTGAAAGTGTTCTGACACATTGCTGTTGTTGTTCAGTCATATCTGACTCTTAGTGAAGAGTCTATGGACTTTTCTTGGCAGAGATACCGGAGGGCTTTGCCGTGTTCTTCTCAAGTGGATTAGGCAAACAGGTGAAGTGACTTGCCCAGGGTCACACAGCTAGTAAGTGTCTGAGGCTGGATGTGAACCCAGGTCTTCCTGACTCCAGGCCCAACACTCTATCCACTGCAGTGCCACCTCGCTGCCTTGAACACCCTATATAGCACATAAATTTGTTGCCCCATGGAAGGGTTATTAGACTTGGCTTTTTATTTTGGCCCAAGAAGGCCAAGACATGGAGAAATGCAGGGAGGTTAGAGACAGGCAGATTTCCTCCTGATGTCAGGAAAAAATTTCCAAACAATAAGAGTTATCCAAAAGTACAGTGGGCTGCCTTTCTCCTCTGTAGAAGTCTTGAAAGAAAAGATGGATGGCCACTTACTGAGCATGTAGCAAATGAGAAATCTTGCTCAGGTACAGATTGGATCCCCTGGCCTTACAGATTCTTTCCAGCTCTGAGAAGGTGTTTGCTGCCAATGACCTGTGTTGGTTGCATGTATTATATCCCTGAGTTTTTAGCCCCCAAATCCTTGCTTGGATTCCAGCCTCCCTCTATCCAGATTGCTAGTCTGGATTCTTGCCCTTTGAGGCTTCGGACTGCTGCCAACGCCTACTTTAAGGGATTCTCTCAGCATGGCTCTACCCTGCCTGGCTTTCTCAGGCTTTCTTTGGTGCTCTTTGCCCTGTCTCCATGTTCCACCACCACTAGTGACTCTGGTCTTTGCAGTAAGTTCAAAGATGTCAAGTTGGCAGAAAATGTTATTTTAACTTGTAGAATGTGAATGCCCACTGAATTCTATTGATCCAGAATCACAGACATAGTATTTTATGGTAGATCATAACTGAGAATCAGGTCTTTAGAGCTGAAAGGGCATTTAGAGGCCATTCAGTTCAACCCCTTCATTTTAAGGATGGTAAAGAAACTGATCTTTACTGTGGTTAACTACATTGTTCAAGGTCAAATAGAGTAGAGACCTGAACCCAGCTCCTCAGCCTGCATGTCCAGCCTTTTCCCCCTGCAGCATGTTTAGATGTACAGATGAAGTAAAACTGCCTCGCTGGGCCCTTCTGTTCTCTCCAGTGAGATTCAGTCTCTGGCAGGTTCTATGAAATCTCTAAGCACCCCACGCGTGAAAGTTTCAAGTATGGCCTTGGTAGGAGGCTGTCTGTTTTCTGAGGACTGACGGAGCTGAATATGGAAAGGCTCATCACTAGGAGGTTAATGATGAAATCCTTGGTCACAGAAACTCATGAAAAAAAAAAGACAAAATAAAATCTCTCAGTTCTATGAGGTCTTTTCTACTTGTAGGATAACAGTGTCAGAGGGAGGGGCCAGAGAGTGCTAAGATCTAAAATTCTTTCAGTTTGAGATCCTTGTCTAGTGATTAATGAATACTGTTAGCAGTTCTGGATCATACCAATCTTAACTTCACTGTAAATAAAATATATGACCGAAAAAGGAAGGTGACCAATCACGCAGGGCAGGAATTCTAAATGTAGGGCCCACTCTTTGTAGATAGATTGGGGGAGGGGTGCATCTGTGAACATGGATGAGAAAAAAACTACATCTTTATTTCAATGTCATTGATTTCCTTTGAATCCTATGTATATTATTTTATGCATTCCTCTGAGAAGTGGTCAGAACGGTCCATTACACATAGCAAGTGAAGAAGCCCTAGGTAGTGGTCAGACCTATGCCTTAGGAAGATGGAGGATGGACTGGATGGGGAGAGACTTGTGGTAGGGAGTACCCCCAGCAGGCTTCTGCAGTAGTCTATGTGAGGTGATGGAGCCTGTACCAGGATGATGGTACTGTCAGAAGAGTAAAGGAGGTTATTAGAGAGAGGTAACAAGGGTAGAATTAACAGGCCTTGGCAACAGTCTACGAAGCATGGCCGCTACTCTGTGCAGTGTATCCTCCCCAAGATGAACGTAGCTAACTAGCTCATTACTCTAATTTTCCAGGTTTGAATAGGTTTGAGAAGGTAGTAATTTTAGTGAACAGAATGGAATCCGTCTCTGAATAACCTATTGAGGATTTTTTTTTGGTAATTAAGGATAATATATGTCACCACTTTTAGATCTGCCTACTAACCAGTGAAAAGTAATAACAGAATCAGGTTGACAGGGGAAGATAGAAGGATTGTAAATGGTAGGAACTTTAATTTTATAATAAAACAAGTAAGCATAGATTTTTTATTTCTTTGCATGTGAAGTAGGGGGAAAGAATCAATATCCCGATATTAGAGCAAGTCACACCAGAGGGAGATAAAGTGAGATAAATTAGAGGGGAAACTTCTCCATCAACTCTGAGAATAAAGGGGAGGGGCCTTCCTAACCCAGTCATCTTTTGCCTCCCTGAAAAGGCTAGAAAATGTGCTTAGATGGCAAGCTAAGTTCTAGTGAGCCTTTTTTTCCTCATTCTGCCTACCTTTTTTCTGAAACATCCTAAAAGGAAACAGGTCTAATGGTACTTATGAGCTTGCTAGCCATTAGAATTTCTCCTTAATTTAATATGTCCATTTGAAGGGTTTATATTTGAAGCCACCATAGTATAGTGGAAAGAACACTGGAGTTGGGTGAGAAGAGGCTCGTATCTGATATCCTTCTCTGACAAAGGTTATATGACCATGGTCAGTCACTGTACTTCTTGGTACCCCTGTTCTCTCACTTGAAGTATCAGGGTATTAGGAAACTAGCTCTTCTGCACAGAGGGAGAACATTTTCAAGACCTAGCTGCATGAGTGTCTGGGAGACATACAGCATCGTTTCCTCCCATCTTGGCTGGGGGATGACAGAGAGACAGACAGGCAGATGTACACAGAGAGGCCACTAGGATGTAGGAGACTAGAGCATGGAAGGAGACTGAGCACTGGAGTAGTGATCCAAAGGACCACCTCTGGAGCTGCAACTGCGTGTGCTTTCAGTGGCCAGAATGGGACATTGAAAGGGCTGACATCCAACATAGAGTGTCCAATCCATCAGTGGTTGTTGACTTTCCATTTGGGAAAATCATTTGGGACAATAGGTAGTAGACTATGAAGTGGCTATCTTTTTCTCCCTTTCTTACTGCTTGACATTTACTCCCAAGTTTTTCTGTACTGATTGGGGGTTCAGCAGCAATGTGAGAGAAAATCATATGGATGTATTCATTTTTGTAAACGTTCTAAAGCATCTAGAGCTGAATCTGGGGCGTTTACCTTCAAGTGCAAATAAGTCAGTAATCATACCTTTCTTGGAGGAGGTGATTGGTGGTCATTCTTCCTTCTCCATTATCTTCCTCCTCCTTTTCCCCACTCCAGCAAGCATATGCAGAGAAGTCTTTCTGCAGTAGTGGAGTTGAGGGTAGTGACCAGAGAGGAAATCATGCCCTGTTCAAGGAGAAATGGAGTGCCTGGACCAGGCCGGTAATGACTACCTTCTAAGGCTGGGGGCAAGAAGAGGGAGTAGAGACCCTTCCCTTTCATTTTCACCTCTGACTTCCAAACCTCAACAGTACAAAGGCTTCATCCATCTAAAATGTAAGCAATAGCATGGAATCACAGAGCCTTAGCTTGGAAGGGGCCTCAGGGGCGAAGTAGTCCAGTTCATCATGCCCAGTGAGCATTCCTTTCTGTTTTACTTGATGGCCTTCAGGAGATAGAAAGATATTGCCATCCTACTGGTAGACACTTCTAATTGGTATGAAAATGATTTTCCTTATGTCAGATCTATAGAACCTACTCACGGGGTTTTTGTGAGGAAAAAATGAGCTGTCAGCTCCATTATTTATCAGCGTACATAGTCTGCTCTTATTGTTTATATATTCATCAGAGGTTTATAGAGTATTCTTAAGAAAAAAAGCATACAATTTCCAGACTCCATTGCTTCCGCTAATAATAGAGAAATCAAAGCATTAGATAGCATGGGTTTTGTGCTATCTGTACTAGGATATAGTAGAAAAAGCACCAGAGCTGGAGGCAGGAGAATGGTGTTGGATCCTGCCTCTGCCTCTGACACCATTGGTGTCACCCTGGCCAAGTCACTTCACCTTTTGGAGCATCTGGGCTACATTGATGAATAACACAGACAAGAGGTTATTCAAACAAGGTGTTTCATCTCCTCTTTCCAAGCTGCTTTGGTTTCCTTCAAGACTCAACACAGTGGTCAAAGGATATGAACTGATAGTTTTCAGACAAAGTAATCAAAGCTATCTCTAATTACATGAACAAATGATTCAATCACTGTTGATTAAAGAAATGCAAATTAGAACAACTCTGAGCTACTACCCCACATCTTTCAAATTCGCTAATATGACAGGAAAAGAAAATAACAAACGTTGGAATGGATGTGGGAAAATTGAGACAGTAATGCACTTTTGGTGGAGTTGTATACTGATTTAGTCATTCTGTAGAGCAATTTTGAACAGTGTGCAAAAGGCTATAAAATCACGCATATCCTTTGACCAAGCAATACCACCACTAGGTCTGTATCCCAAAGAGGAAAAAAAAAAAGGAAAAACCTATACATACAAAAATATTTAGAGTAGCTCTTTTAATGGTGGCAAAAAATAGAACTCAAGGTAATGTCCATCAGCTGAGGAATGACTGATTGTTGTATACAATTGTGATGGAAAATTATTTTGCTATAAGAAATGATGATCAGGATGCTCTCAGAAAAACCGGGAAAGACTTACATGAACTGATGCAAAGTAAAATGAGCAGAACCAGGAGAAGTTGTACACAGTAAAAGCAATATTGTACAGTGATCAACTGTGAATGACTTAGCTATGAGAATAATGATCCAAGACAATTCCAAAGGAACTCATGATGAAAAATGCTCTGTCTCCAGAGAAAGAACTGTTGTGGTCTGGATGCAGGTCGAAGCAGACTTTTTCTTTACTTTATTTTTCTTGGTTTTTGTCTGTATTTTCTCTCACAATATGACTAACATGTAAATATGTTTTGCATGACTGCATATGTAAAACCTATATTAAATTGCTCACCTTCTCAGTGAAGGGGGTAGTGGTGGGAGAAATTTAGAACTCAAATTTTTTTTTAAAAAAGAATGTTAAAAATTGTTTTACATGTAATTAGGGAAAAACAAAATATTAAATCATTTTTTAAAACGACAGCTCAAGTCCCACCTTTTGTAGGAAATTTCTTTCCCCTTCCCACCTCCCCACTACTGCTTAATTTCTGAGACTGCTGTATAGATCATGTATGTACCTAGGTATGTGTCCACTTTTGGAATATGATTTTTACCTTTATTAATATCAGTGCATGTTACATGGTAAGGAGTTAATACTTGCTTATTGGCTAACTGACAAAATTTCAATAGTAATTCATTTTGCAAGCATTTAGTAAACACCTGTTATAGACCAGGAAATGTACTAGGTTCTGATGCTGGAAGGAAAAAAAATAAAATTCTTGCCCTCATGGAGTTTGCATTCTACTGGGGGAGAGCATGAACATAATTATATCAATATAAAATATATAGAAAAGAAGCCTGAGGGTAGAGCACTAGCAAGGTGGGGAATTTGGAAAGCCCCCCCTCTCCCTAGGAACATGCTGGAGCTAAGCCTTTAAGGGAACTGAAGAGAAGAAGGGAGAACATTCCAAGCACAGGCACGGTCTGTGTAGAGAGAAAGGAAGGAAAGTGAATTTTATGTACAAGAGGCAGCAAAAGGTATATGAGAGTTTGTATGCGGTATGTAATCAGCCTGGAAACCAGATTGTGAAGTGCTTTAAATGCCAAACACTGGAGTTTGTGTGGCATCCCAGAGGCCACTCACAGACATCAAGGCTCCTGGAGTAGGGGAGGGTTTTGTTGGCTGCCTGGAGGGTGGGTTAGAGAGGGGATCACATGGAAAGGAGACCAACTGGAGGCTTATCCTGGTGAGAGCTGGTTTGAGCCCCAGTTCCACCGGCTGTGTTTGAATGGAGAGAAGGGAATGGAAGGGAGAGAAGCTGGAGCTGCTAAGATTTGGCAACTGATTGCTTTGGGCTGGATGAGAGTGAAGAGTGGGAGATGAGTCCTAGGTGGTGATCCTGGGGGAAGTGGGAGAGTGGTCGGAGCCTTGATAGAAATAGAGGAATGCTGAGTCTAAGGGAAAGGAGTTGGAGATGCCTGGGGAGCGTTCAGCTGGACATGTCAGAAGGTAGTGGGGATATGGGCTTGGAGCTCAGGAGAAAGCAGATCTGGATATGCAGATCTGGGGATCATTTGCATAAAGATGATCACTGAAACCAAGAGATTTTATGAGATTACCAAGATAAAAAAGTACATAGGGAGAAGAGGGGCCAGGACTGAACTTTGGGCTACACATATGGATAGAGGGTGGGGCATGGATAGTGATCCTTCAGGGAGACTGAGGAAGAACAGTCAGACAGATAGGAGAATGAGGTGTGGAGCAGAGTAAATGAAAGAGTACCAAGAAGTGTGGTGGTCAACTGTGGCAGCTTTGGTGGAGAGGTTAAGAAGGATGAAGCCTGAGAAAAGGTCATTTGGATTTAGCAGTAGGTTGGAGGGAATATATAGCTTATAGTCAGACTTGCTGTGCATTTCAGCTGTTTATTGACACATACAGAGAAAAAATTAATTTCTGGCCATTTGATGATAGACAACGAATTTTTCTGTCATCACGTGAGTAGATGCCAAGAGTTAGAGCTGTATGGTCCAGCATCAGGGTACTGAAAGGAACAGCTGCCTTGTACCCATTCAGGTTATTGAAATATCTGGATAGACAAGGCAGGGGAAATATGCATGGTGGTACAGGTCATATTCTTTTCTCTTTGCACATTCATCAAGTGCAGAAGATCTTAATTGCGTACTCATTTCTTTTATAGTCTTGTCTCCCCTTCCAAGGAGAATGCAAAAAAACAAAAACAGAAACAAACAAAAAAACCCAAACCCTAAATGGAATGGCCAATATATTAATCCTCTTCCAAGCAATCCCTCCAGTGCTACAAAACCATACATCAAAAGCTAGCTACTGATGCTTAAAGAATAAAGCTAAGCTCATATGGATTTCAGATGTGAGAAAGGCACCAGTCTGGACAAAGCCAGCTGCTTTGGACGGCTAACTGCATTATCATTTCACAACTGAAGTTACATGTGGCCCTATCCTCAGAAGACAGATTCCCTCATCTGCCCACTTATCAAACTTCATAGTTAAGTATTTTAGTTAATTTCCAAAATGTCCATACATGCATCATTGAAGAACCATGGCTAACTCACATTCTGGGTAGGGATATAATCCAATCAGATCCACTAAAGATTCCATGCAGAATATGTTTTCTTGAATTGATCATTTCATTTTAATCAGATCTGTCCTTCATACTTCAGTCTCTAAACTCCTTCCCATCTCCCTCCCTCCGCCCCCCCCCCCCAAATGTCCTCCAAAAAGAGATCAGTCTTCACCCAGCTAACTAACTCCTGCAGCATGGTTGTAGCTACTCCAGCTCTTAATATGTTCAGTTGATAAGGGGAGTCCATCAGAACTGGGACAGTGATAATTTATCAGCTGGCCTCTGAACATTTGTTGGGGATAAAGCTTCCATGAGGTATTAAACACAGAGATTGCCTTGCCCCGCCCCCATCTCTTCAACTTTTTCTAGGCATTACGGATTAGTGGCTAGAATGCAGGATTTCAGGTTCGAATCGCAGCTCAGTCTCTCCCTGTGACCTTGGCCGAGTCAATTGGCCCCTGCGCCTCATTTTCCGCCTCTGCTTCTGTCTCGGCCGCCGCCCCCTCTCCCTCCTCGCTTCTTCCCTCTCTTTTTCCGTCTCTCCCCTCCTCCCCCTCGCTCCCTTTTCTTTCCTGGCTTCTTCCTCTTCCCAGCCCGGGCCTCCGAGCCTCTCCTCTTGCTCCCCCGACCCTCTTTTTTCTCCCTCTCTTTCCTGCCCCTCCTTTCTCTCGCTCTCTCTTTCTTTCGGCGGTTCCGCCTCCCTCCGGCCCCTGCTCTCCAGTTCCTTCCCACACTCTTCTCTCTCTCTCGCTTCCCTCCCCCTCCTTTCGTCCCGCTCCCTCCCGCGGCCTCTCCTCGGCCTCTCTCCCACTCTCCCTCCCCCTCCCGCTCGGGCTCCGGCTCCGGCTCCCCCCACCTCCGCTCTCGCCTCTCTCGCGCGCACGCGCAAAGCATTTCTGGGAGCCGCATGTGGGTGACGCAGCAGCAGCAGCAGCAGCAGCAGCAACCGCAGCAACCCCAGCAGCAGCAGCAGCCGCAGCCGCAGCAGCAGCAGCAGCAGCAGCAGCAGCAGCAGCAGCAGCCGCGGCACTAGAGCAATACCGTTTGCTCGCTCGGCTCTCATCAGCACGGGAAGGAAGGGCCCCGGGAAGGAGCGCGCTTACCGCCCGCCCCGCCGCCCGGCCTCCCGGCCGCCCGGCCTGCCTCCCGGCCGCTCGGCCGCCCGGCCGCCCGGCCTGCCTCCCGGCCGCCCGGCCGCCCTGCCTGCCTGCCTGCCTGCCGGCCGGCCCGGCCACCCGCCCGCCAGCCGCGCGCCTGCCGCCCGCTGCTCTTTTCAGGCGCGCCTTGGGCCTCCGGAGCAGCTTTGCCTGGCCTGGCCGAGGCGCCTTGGGGACGTCCACGCTTGTTCAGTACATTCGAAGTTACGGAGAGGTAGGAGATCCAACTCGCCCAGCCTAACTTGCAGCCCCCCTCCCCCAAGCAAACAGAGGCTCCGGGGACACTTGAACCAAGAGCCCCCGCAGCCCGGGAGGGACCAGCAGCCCGAGGTCCAGGCAGAGTGGGCAGAGCCTTTCAGATACTGGTGGAAGGGCTTGCCAGCAGTGCTCCCCCCCCCCAGTTGGCCCCCACCAGGGTCCTTAGCTCAGGGGCTCCCAAGGGACTGGCTTAGCTTTCCCACCAGGCCCCAGCTGCTCCCGCCAAGCCTCCCTCCTGCCATGAAGCGCTCCCCTAGGCTGCCACCGCCCGTGAGGCCCACTCCCTCGCCCCCAGTATCAGGAGCCCGTAGGAGGCGGGTTCGATGCCGCAAATGTGAGGCCTGCGTGCAGGGAGAGTGTGGTGTGTGCCGATACTGCCGGGATATGAAGAAGTTTGGGGGGCCCGGCCGCATGAAGCAGTCCTGTGTCCTCCGCCAGTGTTTGGCCCCCCGACTGCCCTACTCTGTCACTTGTTCTCTCTGTGGCGAGGTGGATCAAAATGAGGAGACACAGGACTTTGAGAAGAAACTAATGGAATGTTGTATCTGCAATGAGGTTGTGCATCCCGGTTGCTTGCAGATGGATGGGGAAGGACTGCTTAATGATGAACTGCCAAATTGCTGGGAGTGCCCAAAGTGCTACCAGCCAGATAACCCTGAGAAAGTGCAGAGGAGGAAAATGGACGATGGTGACGAGGGTGTGGTCCAAGCCAAAGTTCTCCGACCTCTTCGGAGCCGTGAGGAGCCGATCATTCAGCAGCCTCCTCACTCATCTACTACCATGCTGCAACTCATCCATGACCCAGGGCCCCCCCATGGTATAGTGACCCGATCATCCCCAGGAGCTGGCCCTAGTGATCACCATAGTGCTAGCAGGGACGAACGCTTCAAAAGAAGGCAACTTCGGCTCCAGGCCACGCAGAGAGAAAAGGAGAATAATCCCAGTGGCAAGAAAGAGCTGTCTGAAGTAGAGAAGGTCAGAATTCGTGGGACTTATCTAATGGTCACACCACAGAGGCCCAATAAAGAGCTTCAGGGAACTTCCATTGTGCCCAAGCTGCAGGCTATCACAGCTTCCTCTGCCAACCTCCATCATTCTCCCCGGGTACTGGTACAGCACTGTCCAGCTCTAACGCCCCAGCTGAGGGATGAAGATGACCTAGGCAGAGAGCAGGACTTTGATGATGATGACGACGATGACGAGGAGGACGATGATGACGAGGAGGAGAGTGCAGAGGAGGAGGAGGAGAGTGCAGAGGAGGAGGAGAGTGCAGAGGAGGAGGGGGAGGCAGCTGCAATGAACAGCCAGGGCAACTGGTCGCAGGATGAGGAAGAAAGCTGGATGCAAAGGGAAATCTGGCTATCTGTCTTCCGTTATCTCAACCGCAGAGAACTTTGTGAATGTATGAGGGTGTGTAAGACATGGTATAAATGGTGCTGTGACAAGAGACTCTGGACAAAAATTGATTTGAGCAGGTGTAAGGCCATTGTCCCCCAGGCACTGAGTGGCATTATCAAGAGACAGCCAGTGAGCCTGGACCTCAGTTGGACCAACATCTCCAAAAAGCAGCTGACATGGCTTGTCAATAGGCTTCCAGGGCTGAAAGACCTCCTCCTAGCAGGCTGTTCTTGGTCTGCAGTCTCTGCTCTCAGCACCTCCAGCTGCCCCCTTCTCAGGACCCTTGACCTTCGGTGGGCAGTAGGAATCAAGGACCCTCAGATTCGAGACTTGTTGACCCCACCGACTGATAAACCTGGTCATGACAATCGCAGCAAGCTCCGAAACATGACAGATTTTCGGCTGGCTGGACTAGATATCACCGATGCCACACTTCGACTCATCATTCGCCACATGCCCCTTCTGTCTCGACTTGACCTCAGTCACTGCAGCTACCTTACAGATCAGTCACCAAATCTACTAACAGCTGTTGGCTCTTCCACACGCAACTCCCTCACAGAAATCAATATGGCAGGTTGCAATAAGTTAACAGACCAGTCTCTGTTATATCTACGGCGCATCGCTAATGTCACCTTGATTGACCTTCGAGGCTGCAAGCAGATCACCAGGAAGGCCTGTGAGCATTTCATCTCAGACCTGTCCATCAACAACCTCTACTGCCTGTCTGATGAGAAGTTGATCCAGAAGATCAGCTAAAACCCATCCAATCATAGACTGAAAAGGAAAAAATCCTTTTCCCTGCTCCCCCACAGAGGAGAGCTTCCCTCCCCTATTCTGCATGGGCTTCAAGGCCAGCATCACACTCCCTCTACCTTTCCATCCCTGTCCCCTCCCACTATAGCAGGATTGGGGTAGAGAGGGTATTCCTGCTATTATGTCCTACTCTGACTGAGCACAAGGATGACCTGCCTGCTCCCTTCTCTCCCTCATTCCCTTCCTCCTTCCTTCCCTCCCTCTAATGAAAAAGGGAAAAAAAATCACAGGAGGTGCCCACTTGAAGACCAAGCTCCTAGTTTGGGGGTGCTTTGCCAACTTAATCTGTATAGAATCCCCCTCCACCTGTCTAGGCCACCCCCACCCCACCCCCATCTCTCAGCAGGGCCTGGGCTTGAGTACTGGGAAAGTAAGCAGGTTGGGCTGCTACAGAGAAAGTAGCCCTGGCTCAATAGCTAGACTGTTCCTGGGGTGTTCAGTGAGGGTCTCTCTGCTCCATCATATCTTTCCCAGCTCTGCAGATGGGTGGGATGGGCCAGATTAAGACTAGAACCTGCAGATCACACTGGTGCTGTTGAATTTCCAAAAACCTCCTACATGTCTGTCCTTACCCCTGCAGCTTGACACTGTCCAAATACAGTTTCCCTGTTTAAAAAAACAAAAAAAACAAAAAAACAACCAACCAAACCAAACAAAAAACCTTGGGGGAAAAAAAAACCTTGGAAAAAAAAAAACCTTAAAAAAAATTTAAAAAATAAAAAAAAAATAAAGAGTTGGAATAGATGACCTCTAAGGTCCCTTCCAGCTTTGTACTCATGATCTTATGATCCTTAAAACCAATCATTAGCAGCATGGAGTATTGGACAGAGTGTTGGACTTGGGAGTTAGGAGAGCTGGGTTCAAGCCCTGGATCTGCTCCTTAACTACCCTTACTATGGATGTGACTTTAGCCAAGTCACTTCTCTCTTGGCCTCAGTTTCCTGATTTGTAAAATTAGGGGGTTGTACTAGACGATCTGGTCTTGCTCTGACTTCTTTGATTCTGTAACTATAATAAAGGGTGTACCCCCAAATGTATTTTTTGTGCCCCATGTCAGCCCTCTGCTTGACTGCCCAGGGCCAGGTGGGTGCCACAGTGGGGACTTGAGGGAGGCCTGAGGGCCATTAGGCATTTGGAGGCCTGGGGAGAGAGGTGTTAAGAGATAGCAGGAGGATTACAGAAGAGGAGTTGGGAGGATGCCAAAGAGAAACTTTGCCCATTTAAGATTTTTGCTTACAGCTGGCTCTAGGCCCAGGAGATGGGGAGGAAACCCTTCCTCCTCCAGCCTTTGCTCCTAAGACTCAGAACTCTGGCTAGTACTATTAGTACTATAGCTCATCTGCTTACTTCAACACTTCAAAGAACTGTGATTTTGTCGTTGTGAGCCCTCCCTTCACCAACACTGATTGCATCCTCTCTACAACTTAATTAATGGTGTTTGAGACTTTTTATTGTCAAAAAATTCATCAGCCTGTATCCAGCCTGGTAGTGAGCGTCTCTGAACTTACCTAAGCTGGTCTTTAGGTGACAGACATGTAGTCTATCACTGGGACCATACTCAAGGCCTAACCAGCTTGGTAGAACTTTAAAAAATTTGCATTTGACTGACATGTCTTTGAGAAACCAGGATCAACCCCACATTGTGATGAGACATTGGAGTAGTGCTTTAGTGAAGGTTCAGCTATATTCTGAGTTAAACAGCCTTTTGGGTCTAGCCTGAGGAGAACCTTGCCATCGTTTTTACCATTGTTTCTATGGGAAAATGCATTCTGAGTTTCAAACAATTGCTTTACAAATAAATATTTGGAACACAACCCATTCATAAGCTGAAAATTTCCTGTACTTGTGATAATTGCTGTACTTGGTCATCTGAAATGTATTCCTAGCCATGCCCTCCCTCTCCCCAATAATTCTAAACCTGGGGAGATGAGACTAGACAACCGAAGTTATTTTTACTGGTGTTCTGTATGTGACTGCCGCATTCTAGATGCTTGCTTGGTTGGTTTTCCTGCAGATGTTTGTCATTGGTTCCATGTAGACCAACCTTAATCTTTTATAGCACTTACCTGTGCCAGCAAATCACACACTTACTGCCACACGTAACTGCCTGAAGCAAACAGTTATCTGAGAAGTCAGCTCTGTCCTTTGGGGGTTCCTCTGCTGTCAGTCTTGACTCCTCAGGGGCATCAGAGTTGAGTTGGGACCTGAGTGACGATGGGCTCGCCTGTAGTCACAGGATAATAGAACAATTTGACTTAGAAGAAACCTAAGAATTCCCTGTACAATTTCCCCTTTGCTTGAAGACCTAATCCCTCTTCCTCATGATAGTTTTCCCAGTACCTGAGGACAGTTATTGTGTCCTTTCCCTTCCAGTCTTCTTTTTACTGGCTAAACATCCCTATACACCTCCCCCTTTCCCCCCCAAAGTCCTGGCCACTGTGCCTGTCTTGACATAGCCAAAGGTTGCATTGCACTGTTGACTCAGATGCAGCCCACCAAAACCTCTAGTTCCTTGTCAAATAAACTTCTAACCATACTTACTCCCATCTTGTACTTGGGAAGCTGACTTTTGGAACCCAGGCATAAGATTTTCTATTTAATCACATTAAATTTCACTTTAGGAGATTTGGCCCAAGTTTCTCTCACTCCATGTGCTAGCCGTCCCACCCAGCTTTGTGTTGTGCAAAATTGATGAGCACAACAACTATGCCTTTCTCCAAGTTAGTGTAAAAAAAAAAAAAGACCCATTACACAGCACAGAGCCAAGTGCAGGTCCCCTGGGTTACTCTGCAAAAGGTTTCTTTCCAAAAGGACCTCAGACCACAAATAGTTGTTCCTTGGGTCCAACCTTTCAATCATTCTGAAACTACCTAAGCATACTGTCTAGCCCATATTTCTCTACCTTGTTGACAAAAATACCATGAGAAACTGTAAGTCTTTGCTGAAATCTAGGCAAACCGTACCCCTACAACATTCCCCTGATGTTACAGTTTAGTAACCCAAGAAAAATGTAGATGTCACTCCAAGCCCCAAATCTTGACATCTCCACTTCAATCATTCCAAGCTCTGCTGAGAGCTAGGATACCCCTGGAATACCTTGGAATCCCCAATTGAGGAGGAAGAATTAGTTGCCCTCCCTCCAGAGGGTTTGGGACTGTGCCTGAAGGGACCCCATGCCTACTTTTATTTTTTCAAAGCCAGCTATTTAAACCCAGATTTTTTTCCATTTAATTCTTAACCAGCACTTATAATTTCCAACCTTGTTTTACTTGAAGTAACTCATTTTACTTGGCATAGTCTATACCAGTGGTGTCAAACTCAAATAGAAAAGAAGCCCAATTAAAGGTACCTGTGGGCAGTGTATTGACTTAGAAAACCATGTGTTAACATTATCTATGTTCTATTGTATTTTTATTTATTTTGTTACATATTTCCCAATTACATTTTAATCTGATTTACAATGAAGAGTGTTATGTGATGCTTCTCCAGGCAGAGTGTTGGACATCTCTGGTCTGTAATATCTATGGGAGCCCTACAAATGCATTCTTCCTCGTGCTTTTTCTCCCTTTCCCTTTTGCCCCTTACACCTCCTCCTCCAAACCACAAAGAAGTCTATTACTAGGTCCTGAGTTCATTTTCATAATCACTTGGGATCAGATTATCCATAAGTGTTTTCTCCTTAAACCTCTGTGTCTTGCTTGTGATCAGTTCTTGACTAGTTTAGGAGAAGCAGTTTCAGTGAGTACGTAATCCCAGGGCACATTAGGACCTC
The DNA here is from genome assembly GCA_028627135.1 of Pseudochirops cupreus. NCBI lineage: Eukaryota > Metazoa > Chordata > Mammalia > Diprotodontia > Pseudocheiridae > Pseudochirops > Pseudochirops cupreus. The sequence continues at coordinate 52,927,612 of CM053582.1, read as the reverse complement.
CAAAGTTCTAGACACACATCCCATTTTGCTGTGTTCCTCCTCTTCTGAGATTGTTTTTTTGTTTGCTTTGTTTTGCTTTCTTCTTGAAAAATTGTATTTGAGTGTGGGGAATTGATTCTTTATTGCTGGTGGAAATGGTGTGTATTTATGGTTTGCAAACTTTTTAAATATGATTTCTTTTTATGGTCAAAACATTTCATGGACTCCCACTATAGCTGTATTATTAATGATGATTGAGAAAGTACATGGTGACAAAAAAGCTATTGAAAATTCAGTAATGCTTTGAAATAAATTTTCATTTTATTTATCACAACAGCATCTACAGACTTTGAAAAATAATACATATGTGTAAGATATTTTTTGTTTGGTTTATGGAAGATAGGTATTGAATATGATGTTGGACCTAAGGCTGCACTGACAGTCCTTGGTGGCATATGGATTCTTGAATGCTTTGCACAATCCCCACAATCCCCCAGGGTATCTCAGCTTATTATTGGTATATAGTTTAAAATTTTTTTAATATTGTAGACTTGTAATAGAGTTACCAAAATAAAAAAAATGCAGAAAACCCCCCTCAGAACCATAGAAAGTAACAGGACAACTCAGTAAGAGCATCCCAAGCTTCTGAGATCCAATACTAGTTGGGCTGGTTGGCAGTCTTAGTAGTAACAGGATTTTATGAAGTTATTCTTCATGGTGGGCCCAGCATACCTGAGCATGAGACTACAAAAGATGAAAAGTGCACCTGGTTACCTGAGCAGTCGAGCATTCACTCACTCACGTCAGCTCTGCAAATGAAAGAGAGAGGTTCCTTCTTCTGGGAACAGGAACTTTATGGGGTGTCTCATGGGGGAGCATGACCTTCAACACAAAAGAGAAATTCAATCTGCTGGGGTCCATTCCAGAGAGTGGAAAGAGGGAGTAAAGGGAAGTATTGTGACCTGTCTCCTTGGCTATTTCCTATGATTAAGCCAAGTTAAAATCTAGAGTAACACATGGCGAATTCTTCCCCTCTGTGTGTAAACACGCTGAGACTCTTCAATCCCCAAAACAAAACAAAACAAAAAACCAAACCAAAAACAGACTAAAAACCTCCTTTCAATCCTGAAAACCCACGAATCTACTACTGTCTTGTTTTCTCTTCCCTTTTACTTCAAGCTAGAAAGAGTGGTATACATTCAGGGCTTCCACTTCCTCCGTTGAAACAGCCATTGCATATTCCAGTATCTGTTTCACATCTCCTGTGCAAAGTCATGGATCTAGTGCTTTGAGTGTATAGTTTGGGGAATCATAACTGGGCCTGTTGGACTGGAATCTAGAGTGTATAAGGAGAACACCTGTGAAAGAAGACAAGAACGGTAGGCCAGAGCCAGGTTTTCAAAGGTTTTAAATACCAATCTTAGGATTTTGTATTTTACTCTAGAGGCAAGAGAACTAGGAAAGGTTCTTGAGGGAAGTCATAGGTTCTTGAGTAGCAAAATCATATGGTTAGATTTATGCTTTAGGAGTATTATTTTGGCAACAATGCAGAACATGGATTAGAGGGAAGAGAAATTGCAAGCTGGGAGTCCACTTAGGAGACTTTTCAGTAGTCTTGGGGAAAAGTAGTGAGGATAACTTAATTAGGGTGGTGTCTTTTTGAGTGGAAAAAAAAGGACAAATGGGAGATATGTCTTAGAAGAGTTGGCAAGACTGGGAAATTGATTAGCTATTGGGAGAGAGGGATGCAGAGACAGGAAAAAGTCAAGAGTGAGATTCTGATGTTTCAACCCTTAGGGACTAGAAGGATCATAGTATCCTCAAAAGAAATTTAAAGGAGGGATAGATTTGAGGAGGAGTGGGGGATACCGGGTCAAGAGGTAGATACCGACTTCTGTTTCAGGCATATTGAGTTCGAGATGCCTGTGGGACACATAGTTCTAAATAGCCAATGGGTAGGCTTGGTGCTGCATCGGAGCTCAGGAAAGACTAGGTCTGGATATTTGTATCTGGGAATCCTAGACTTTGAGATGGTAATAAGACTTGATAAGAATCCTGAAAGAGATGATGAGAAAAGAAGAGTACCTAGGCTAGAGGCTTAGGACAGCCATAGTTTGGGTAAAGAATATAGATGACCCATGACTGAAAAAGATCTCAACCCTGTGTCATCAGACTCTTATCTCCACCACGGCACCAGAACACTTCCCTCCAAGGTCACCAGTGGTCTCCTAATTTTCAAATCCTATGTTCTTTTTGCAGGTTATTATTAAACTTTTGATCTCTCTATGGCCTTTGATAATATTGATCATCCCCTGTCTGATTTGAAATTCTCTCTTCCTTTGGTATCTATGACAGTGTAGTACTCTATTGGTCCTAAATAGTAGGCAATCAAAAATTAACTGCTGGTTAAATAAAAATCCTAATTAATTGATTGTTTGTAGAGACTGTTGAAATTTCTCTCCTGTCTTAATTGATGTTTCTGGAGAGACTGAATTCTCCATCTAGCAATAGAGGGAAGAAAGCTGTTGACTCCCAAGTTCATTCATATTGAACCTGAGGTGACAACAGCACATTTCTCAGATTCAGGTGACCAGTCATGCCTGAGTGGGGTGAAGAAGTGGCTCTGGGAGTGGCAGCATCTGGACCTAGGAGTCTGTGGCAGCCTGGGTCTTGTATTGGGGCATCCTCCAGATGAGGTCCAAGGAGGAGCAGGCCTTCCAGTTCAGTACCCAGAGGAGGCCAGGCTGCAGCTGTTAGCCAAAGTGAATGGCTGTGCTCCTGACAAGTTTGTTCATTTATTTAAGCATGTTAATCATTTAGAATGATAATGAAGGTCATCTGTCACCTGCATAGAGAAATATGTGTATTTGTGTGTGTACACATTTCATCTTAATAGCTGTGAATGTGTTTAGCCTGATAAATTTAGTTACAAGGGTCCTACAAAGCTTATCTTTGGTTCAAATCACTCATTTGGCTAATATTTAAAATGCAATTAAAAATACATAAAATGCAGTCCTTGGGAAAAGGTCTTTTCCTTGAAATATTGGCTTTTTTCATGTGTTAGATCACTTAACAAATGCAAATGTCCCTTCTATTGAATGCAGTGGATGATTTTTCCCTTGAAATTGCAGCTTCTTTAGCAAATTACCATGCTGTTTGTAAAGTGCCCTCCTTTCCTTTCAGTTCTCACTGTGGATCTTTTTTGTGGGCAATAATCTAATCATAACTCATATTTCTGCGCCATCTGAAGTTTACAAAGGACTTTCCTCGACAATTTATTGTCTGCTTTTTTAAAGAGGAGGAAAGTGCAGTTCAGAGAAGTAAAGCACCTTCCCCAGAATGCTCTGCCGCCCTGGTGTACATTTAAAGGCCAATTCAGGCATTTCTATTAAATAAATACCTCAGGGTTCACTTTCATTGCCCCCCTCCAGACGGGCTGAAATTGACCAGTCTGTTATCATAACTTAGGCAACTCAGAACAGTGGCATGATGGGGAATCAGTCGACAAGCATTTATTAACTACTTACTGTGTCCCAGGTGCTGAGCGTTGGGGATACAAAGAAAACCAGAAACAGCTCCTGCCCTCAGTGAGCTCATATTCTATAATGGAGGTGACAACATAAAAAGGACTGTGTGCTGTATGTGTGGTGTATGTGTATAATATATATATATGTGCATACATATATACGTATGCAGTAAATTAGAGATAATCTCAGCTCAAGACACTAGTATGGAGGGAACTGGAAAAGAAATTGGGGGGAATGTGGGAGGTTAGCTCACAGCTAAAGGAAGCCAGGAAGCAGAGTGAGGAAGGGGAGCATGTCATGCTATAGCCAGTGAGAATGCCCCCAATTAGGACTTAGTGTTGTGGTGGAGGTAGAAAAGTCAGGGCGTTTTATATTTGACCCTGGAGGTCATAGGGAACCCCTGGACTTTACTGACTTGAGGGGCAGGGTGTAGGACACAGACAGACGTGCAGTTTAGGGAGGTCACTTTGGAAGTTGAGGGAGGATGGATTGAAGTGGGGAGAGACTTGAGCCAGGAGGGGATGAGGTGGGGGAAGTATCAGAGGAGAGAAGGGCTTTGTAGGAAAGGAAAAAATCAACAAAACTTAGCAAGAGGTTGAATATGGGGATGGAAGAGAGAAGTTAAGGTTGGGAGTTTGAGTCACTGGCAGTACCCTGGAAGTGAAGAGGGGAGTTTTGGGGGGAAAAGCTAATATGTTGCAGTTTGGGGGCTAAGATAACTAAGGGATGTGCAGTTCTAGTAGTCCAGTCAGCAGTTAGAGATGCTGGAGGTCAGCTGAGAGGTTAGGGATGAGTGGATAGATTTGAGAATCATCTGCATAGAGATGTTGATTGAATCCTTGAGAGCTAAGGAGTTCATCTAGAGACCCAGTGTAGTGGGGGACTGGAAGAGGGCCTAGGACCCAGCCTTGGGGTATGCTCACAATTAGCAAGTGAAAACTAGATTAAGAGACTGAAACCAAACAGTCTGACTGGTAGGTGGGGAAGCAGGTGAGAGCAGGCTCAGGGAAATCTGGAGAAGACAGAATTTCCAGAAGAGCCTGATCAACAGTGTGACGGGATTCTGAGAGGTCAAAAAGGTAAGGCTTGAGAAATGGCCGTTCGATGTGGCCATCAGATCTCTGGATCATTGCTACCTTTGCAGGGATCATCCGGTTTTGGTTCAGTGATGAGAGCAGAGGCCAGAAGGCCGACTGTTAAGAAGAGAGAGGAAAGGAAGTGGAGGCAGGCCCCAGAGGTAGACAGCCTTCTCAGAGTTTGCTCACAAAAGAGAGGAGAGACAGAGGACAGTAGCCAGTGAGGGTGGGCAGATCGAGGGAGGACTTTTGTATTTTTCTTTTTTGAGGATGGGGGAAACATGGGCGTGTTCGTAGAGAGCAAGGAAGTCGGTAGACGGGATGAGATTGAAGACAAGTGAAAGGTAGGCTGGAATGCGATCACCTGTGCTTGTAGAGGGGTTTGCTGTAGAAAGGAGGATGGCCACCTCTTTACGCGAGACAGGGGGTGGAGGAGGAGATAGTGGGAGAAGGCGTGAGTAATGTGAATTGCAGAGGAGGGAAAAGGGAGTTCTTGACGAATGGCCTATTTTTTAAAAAAAGTGAAATACGAGGCAAAGTTCTCAGCTTAGGGGGAGGGGAGGAGGAGCCATGAGAAGTTTGAGGAGGGATGGAAAGGTTTGGAATAACCACTGTGGAGAGCGAGAGAGTGATTACTCAGGTATGTGTAAAAGGATTGCCAGTTGAGATTATGTGCCACCAATCTGTAGCAGACTCAGGCAGCATGGTCTGATGATTTTCTCCAGTTTTTATCAGAAGCACATGAACAGAAGCCAAGGCAGTAGATGGTGAGAGTAACCCAGAGCTGGGGCTTTGCAGGGCAAGATTAGCAAATAGGATAAGGGAGCAAGGGACGGGAGAGAAGAAGATAAGGTGGAGTTGAATTGTTTCCCAAGGAATCAGGATGGGAAAGGGAGGAGAACACAGCAAGTTCTGGGATAGGGGTAGGGGGATGGTCTGGAGAAAGTGCTGAGAGGTGGAAGGATTAGAAGTCTGGTGAAGAGGAAGAACTGACCTGGGGATTGTAAAGCTAAAGGCAAGGTAGAATGACAAAAAATTATGATCAGGTAAAAGGAATTTTGGAGGTCTTGAATATGGAAGCAAAACATTTGAAGGTGCTGGCAAGATCAAGGGTATGACCATCTGTGTGTAGCTGAGGGTGGGGTGGAGGAGGAGGTCAGGGTTTGAGGAACCAGGAAATTAGGGTGCTTGAGGGAGTATCCATATGTATGTTGAAGTCCTGTAGTCCTGTAATGTGAGGCTGGAGTTGGGGAGGAGAGAAATACTCTGAGCTAGGCACTGAATTCACTTAGGAAGGCAAGAGTGTCCTGAAAGTGGGTAGAAAACAGATACCAGAATCTTAATTGGGTGATAAACGTGTGGATTGAATGAATGGCAGAGAAGTTACAAAGTGCTGGAGGTGTAGAGGCAATGGGGAAGCAAAGAATGTTCTGCCGATGCCCCTGTGATCAGTTTGGTGGGTGTATGAGTGAAAGTGCAACCAGTTCTGGAAAAAGGGGACCAGGATGCCAAGTCATCAACAGGGACTAGTCAGAATTCCAGAGAGCCCAGTGGAAGGAAGTTGAGGGGAAGGCTTGAGTTAAGGGCGATAATTGGTAGAACTGGGACTTTAGGATCTCTAGGATGGGGAGGACATGCTGAATAGGTAAAGGAATAGGAATAAGGTAAAGCAGGTTATCATTGGCATTGTCCTCAGGGGGGTGGGACAGTCTGGAGGGTGAGCAGGTAATGGAGAAGAAGCAGTGGGGCTTTGCCTTCTCCGCACGTGGAGATTCCAGACAAGGACCCAGAAGTTATTGAGTGGGCCTAAGTCTGGAGTCATATCAAGGTTCAGGCAGCAGTGTGCTACTGGAAATAGCACAGGAAAGCTTGGGGGTGGGTTATCATGGTGGGGGGCAGGGCAAGGCAATTGTCGTGGAGTCTTGGCAATGTTGAGAGGGCCAATGAAATAAATGACTGATCCATTGAGTAGTTAAGTGACTTTCCCAAGGTCACACAGGTAATAACTAGCAGAGCTGGAATTTTTGAACACTCCAAATTCATTATTCTTTCTACTACCATTCTTGTACTTGATGTTCCTTTGGCTAAGCTTTGGTTTATTTGTTTTGCATCTTGCCTCTCTGGAAAATCTTTGATCTGTTCAATAACTTAAATGTTTTGTCTTGTTTTGTTTTTTTGGTTTTGTTCAGACCTGTGATTTCATAGGTGTGGGGAATTTGGTCTCTGTCAATGCAGATGTTTGCTTCTTCTTTAACCTATAGCCTTACAGAGTTTCCTGGGGTCACTGAAAGACTATCACCTCCCATGGACACAGAGATAGTGTGTATCAAGGCAGGACTTGACCCTCAGTCTCCTGAATCTAAGGCTCTTTATCCACTTTCTCACACTTCTGAAACCTCAACAATGTCAGAATAAAATAATAAATGGAAACAAGGAATTAATGAATGTCCAAGTAAGTTAGATTATCCAGGTCAGTTAGAATGAAGTAAAGAGAATGCTAGAGAGTCCAGCCAAATCTGATGATGTCTAACTGGTTCTTAAATTGGTTGCCTCAGCCCCAAGGGCATACATGGAGCAGAAACCCATTCATTTTAGGTACTCTCTGACTTTTCCTCAGTTAAAGACTATTCTTCCCTTTCGAGGGAATGGGTTACTCACCCTCCTTGACTACATAATGTTAATTCTGAGAGGATCTAGCAAGGTCATTAGCCTTGCAATCTGTAAGCTGTATTTGGCTACAGTAAAAATTTGGTTACTTCCAACTATATTGTTTTGGTGGAATTTATTCATCATAGCTGTGGGAGGAGGTCAGAATTGCTTGTTATCTTCTAAGGCAAAACAATTTTGACTCCAATTTGTCCAGCATTTTTCATCCCTTTTTTTCCTAAAATAATGTACTGTACTTTTAAGTATTCACTTTGCTTTGTCTGCAGTGGTCCTTTGTTTCCAAGTTCTCTAGGCCCTTTTCTTCAATAAGATCACTCGGATTCTACTATTTGCCTAATAACATTTCTACCCCTGCCCTTGTATTTGTTCTAGTGTTGATCCAGCTGCTTTTCTCCTGTTCCCCCTCCCCCCATGAGATCAGTAGTATACACATGGCAGATAGGGAGCTGAAGTTGCAGGTTACTCATGGTGGGCATAGAATTGGAGAGTCTGGAGGTAGAGAGGAAGTTAGGTGTCTCATTCCTTATTTCTGTGTAATTAGAGTTCCAACTTGCTCTGTTTGCTTTCTTCCTCATGTTATAGTGAACAGATAGAACTCTTTTTTTAGACTGTTTGTTAAAGGTCCCACTTCATAGAATACTATTTTGCTATCTTCTTCTGTTTTAAATATCGGCAAGAAAATACTCCAGGGAACTCTAGTGTTTCTCCCTCCAAACTTCTAACTAGGGAAGCTTTCTGCTACATGACTGAATTCCATAATACACCTTAAAACTTTTCATCATAAAAATGGAACCATTTTGCTTTTCCTCCCCTCTTTTTCAGTGCATCAGCACTATTTACCAACCCCAAGAGGAACGTAGAACTATAAACTACCTTCTGTTGGGGCCTTTTGTGACTAGGAGCAAAACTAATTGGCACTCAGCTTTGTAGTGGAGTTCACCTATGTTTACTATGAGCCAAAAAGGGAATAGAAAGAGGCAGTGGCTGATCTCACAAAAACCTTTAATCGACTGAAGATGAAGAGTTTTCCCAATCACTTTGGGAGTATTTATGGCACACTTACTCTGTGAACATGCTACCATCCCTCAGACTTGTTGAGAAGAAAGTGCTATGTGCAAAGGTGAGCTATCCCAGTTGTTTTTCTTATCCTCTCCTGAGGTCGTCTTTGGGTGGCTCACAGAGGTGGCCTGACTTCTCAGGCTCGGCCACCCATTGCAAGCTCTGACAGGTCCTCTCAAGCTGAAAAGATTTTGAGTAAACGCAGAGGCTGGCATGCTTACCAGATATGTAGATGAGATAAAGCTAGGAGGGATAGACAATAGGTAGATTATAGCGGCAACATTCAAAAAGATCTTGAAGGGCCAGAGCGCACTGGGCCAAAACTAGTAAGATTTGAAAAAAATCAACCTCAAGAGTATAAGATGTTGAAAGCATAGCTAAGATAGCATTTGTCTGCAAAAAGGTTTGGGGGCATGTAGGCTCAATGTAAGTTAAAAAAAAGATGATTTGATCTTTGATTATATTGAGAGGTACAGCTTCCAGGAACAAAAAGATAATAGTTCTGCTTTATTCTGCCCTGGTTAGACCACATATGGAATATAGTGTTTTATTGTGGGTGCATCATTTTAGGAAGGGTATTGATAAACTGGAAATTATCCAGAGAAGGGTGGTGAAAGGCTTCCACTTCATATCGTGTGAGTTGAATATTAAAACAGCAACAAAAATAACAATAATAAACTGCTAACAGGACCCTGGGGCTGGGTTGCTGTTCTAGTTCTCATCCCCTTCATAAGGGGCCTGTCTGCTCTGGACTCAGTACATGGTATGGACCGAGTGCAGTCCTTTCGGGACCCTGACCTCTGGTGAAAATGGTTAGGCTCCATTTCTCACATATTCCACCCCAGCAGCTATGGGATGATTTACTTAAAGATTAGGTTTTGGTTCATGTCTAAAGTCTCTCCAAAGGAAGAAGTAAGAAAGGGCAGTAAATGTGCATTAAATATAGGGCACATATGCAGTTCCTATACTTAGTGATGCTAAACACAAAACATGAGCACATATTAATAGTTAATATTTGAAACAGAATTTAGTAATTCATGTAACAATTGTTATACAGTCCTATGAGGCTGGATTTTAAACTATACCAGAACATGAAGCAATTTCTGGGTCTGTTGAATAGGCATTGCTAGATTTCACCTCAGCTCTGCACTGTATCCTCAAAATTGATGTCTACTGGCTAGCTAGACCAGGCCAGGGTTTGTGCTTTTCTTCTTGTCAGAGGTTTCTTCTAGGATACAGCAACTTCCTCTGCTAGAAGTCAGTTCTGCTGGATGGACCAAAGACCTTCAGACATTTTGAATTCATAATGGTACTTTCAAGCCTGGACATACACTTGTCAAGGTCAATTTTTGATCAACTATTCTTAAAGCAACACAAAAAGGAATAGGCGGCCAGAGTCCCAACCTTGTTTGCCTGATTGAGTCCTCCTGCTCTAGTTATTGCATGAGAGTCATTGCCACATAGCTCACAGACTCTGCAATTGAGAAGAGAAAGAGACAACTGAGGCCAGATTGCTCCCTTTAAAGTTCCCCTGAGCCCTTGGCTCTTCCTTTTAGTGGTCCATAGTGGGTTTGCCCTGTCATCTGCCAAGCACCCAAGTCCTGAGCTAGCATATGTGGCTGACTGAAAGCAGGCAAGGACGTGCTCCGCATACTCTGTGAAACCATGTTTACAGATCAGAAGATCAGTCCAAGTTTGTGGGGATTTGGGGCCTCTAAAAGAGGCGAAGGGGGGTGGGGAGGGAGATAATAGATATCTTCAGTTACCTGACAGGCTTCACGAGTCTGATCTTAGTCTTCTTGGCTCTGTAGGGCAGACCTAGGAGCACATGGGTGGAAGTGGCAAAGAAGCAGATGGAGGCAGATTTCCTCCCAGTTAGAGGTGTCCCACAGGGCAGTGATTCTCTCTTGTGAGACCTCTAAGCAGAGGCTGCATGACTGCTTGGCAAGTATTTTGTAGAAGGGATTGTAGACTATACCTTTAGGTGATCTCTGAGGCCCCTTCCAACTCTGAGAATGCCCAGGTCATAGACTCTGAAGTATCTGAGGCTTGATGCACAATGGGGTCTTCCTGCCTCTGGGCTTAGCATACTCTCCACTGTGCTATGACCTGTACAAAGGCATGGAGGTAGGACATGGACCACTAAGTTTGTGGAGTACCACGTAGGTCCATTTGGCTGAAACAAAGAGTATTTAAGGGGAAGCAATGTGAAATACATTTGCAACAGAGGAGGGCGTATGCTGACAAAGTGAGCAGTTGGTTTATTGACCTAGTGGCAACAGAGAGGAACAGACAAGACAGAAGAGACCCTCGAGCAGCAGCAAAGGCCTCCCTGAGATAATGGACCAGGATCTTGTAGGAAGTGGTTATTTAGACTTTCTCTAGCCACTTACGTGTTTTTCCCTGGAGCAAGAGCAGAGAAAATAGAAGGTGGGGAGGGGATTAGCCAGACATGGGGATACCCAGATCACCTCTCTAGAAGGTAGGCAGAGCAAGATATTCTAGGGTAGTAGCTAGTCAGATATTAAAGAGGCCAACTATGGAATCCATCACTGGTAATGTAAGCAGGTGAAGCAAGGGCTGCCTAATGCAGTGGGAGAATAGGAAAGGGTCAAGGTACATGTTAAAGTCAGAGGTGAAGTTTAGTGTAAGTGGGAAAAGCAGAACAATAAGAGACTGTAGTCTGAGATCATGGCATCTAAGCTCCAGAGAGATTCATCAGAGACAGAAGTTCCTAACCTGGGATCCAGGAACTTTTTTTTTTTTACAATATATTTGATAACTGTTTCTCAGTGTAATTGGTTTCCTTTGTGATTACATGCTTATTACACATTAAAAATATTATGTTGAAGAAAGAATCCATAGGCTTCACCAGGCTGCCATGGAAGTTTATGGCACTAAAAAGATGAAGAATCTTTGGGCTAAGACTACCTAGAACCTCTTCCCATGACTTTGCATCCCCAGGCAATGCTCAATCATAGATTTTTTCCAGTTGAGGCCTGTTGAGTGTTCCTTAAGAAAGTAATGAAATTTAGTTGATTTTACAGTCCCCATGAATTTCTCTGAAGGGGCTGACTTTTTGGAGAAGGAGGTGGAAGAATTTCATAATCAGGTTGGCAAAGGAATAATCCAAATAAACATTGAAGAATAGCTAATCACCATATGTATTTGTTGGGGGAGCAGGTAGATCTTTGATTTCAGGAGTTTCTGATGAGGAACTTTCTCTGCTGATACAGGCCTGTACTTCCCCAGAACTTAGAGTGTGGGAGAGTCGTGTGGCTGAATTGTTCAGGGGCTCAGTATGTGGAAGAGACGGACCTTGAATCCTGGGCTCTCAGATTCTGAGACCTTCTTTCTTTCTAATTTATCATACTGAGTATATAATAGTGATAAGAAGAATAAGAATCGAGCCCTCCCAAAGCACAATGTATTCTTCCTTTCTTGGTAAGGATGGGTGTGGGAGGGAAAGGGAAATGACAAGTAATGGAATGTGAGCCAGGTTCATGCTTCGCATGGCCTTTCTGTGTCCTAGGACTCCTATGTGGTTGTGAAGATCTTGGGGTATCCCTAAAATTGATCAGTTAGCTTTGCTTTTAGTTCCTTTGCTCTCACTCTTTAGCCCTTTGCAGTCTGACTTCTGACCTCGTCATTCAACTGAAACTGTTCTCTCCAAAGTTACTAATGATCTCTTAGTTACCTGATCTGATGGCATTGCCCCTTGGCTGTGTTTGATGTTATGGATCACTCTCCTCCTAGATATTCTCTTTTCTGCATTTTCTTGCCATTGTTCTCTCTTGCTCCTCTTACCTGTCTTCCTGCTTTTTCTCAGTCTTCTTTCTTGTATCATCAGCTTTATCCTATACCCTAGATGTGGGTGTACCCCTGGGCTCTGTCCTGTGCATTCTTCCCTCATCTCTTCTGATGTTCAGTCTCACATGACCACTTGACGCCCAAAACATTGGGCGTTTTGAACTGAATGTCTTCCAGACATCTCAAACTTACTGTATCCAAAGCAGAGCTCATTTTCTGTCCTCTAAAACCAACTTCTCTTTTTAGTTTCCCTCTTCCTGTTGTAAGCACTGCCTTCCCCAAAGTCATAGAGGTTCACTCCAATGGTGATGTCCTTAATTCTTCACTCTGCCTCACCCCTCATACAGAACTTAGTTGCCAAGTTTTATCGATGTGAATCCCACACTTCTTGTATCTGTTCTGTCTACTCACACAGCCACAACCTCAGCTGAGACCCTCCTTACCTCTCATTTGACCCATTATACAAGAAGCTTTAACTGGTGCACGTCCCCCCCCCACCCCATCACCCTGTTTCCTGTTCATTCATACCCATATATATGCACGTTGTCTCTCCTGAGAAACTAAGCCCCTTGAGGGCAAGGACTTTCCTTTTGATAGTTGTATCCCCAGCACCTAGAGCAGTGCCTGCCATAGAGTTGGTGCTCAATAAATGTTTGCTGATTGAGACAAAGAAAAAACCTTGTACTTAGGGTCGCTGTTAGTCCCTTCTCTTCTCCTTAGCTTCTCAGGTATCCTAGTAAGTATGGATAGTTCTGTTCCCAGAGAGAAGTCTGGTGGGAGAGAACTGCACATCTTGTTAAGTCCCTACATGCTCCAGTTGTCCTTCCTCCTGCCCGGATGCTCAGAGCAATAGTAAGAGGCAGGAGAAAAGGAAGGAGGGAGAAAAAAAGGATGATGTTTCAAGAGACTGAGGAGCATGGCCAACTTGGTGGCCTTTCCTTGCCCCCAGTTTTTTTTAAATTTACCATTCTGGTACACCGTAGCATTCATCCTTGTCCTCAAGTGGGAAGAGGGGAAGGGGAAAGAAGAAGAGACAGAGGAGGGAGGTGACTTGGTGCTCAACTGCTGACAGAAGTGAGAGCTGAAAGCTTATTTCTTGACTTACTTTGCTACCAATTACCTGCTACCAATTCTAGCCTTTGCTAGAAAAAGTCAGTGGGAGGAAGGGAGTGAAAAGCTCTCAGTACCTGACATTGAAGGAATAAAGGGGAAGGGAAGAAATTGGGGCATTAACAAGATGGTAGAAAGAGTCTAAAGAGAAGGAAAAGTGCTCTTCTCCCCCACTCCTTCAATCTCTTTCCAGGCAGAAGGAGGGAAGAAAAAGCTTGAATCTTGGCCAAAGTATAGAGGGCAGGGGGTAAAGAACAGTCACCCTATTTGGCCACTCACCATGTGTCCTCCCAGGGTCTGAAGCAGTAAAGAGGTAACACGATGTATTGGCAGGAAAGAGAAAACAAGGAGCTAACTCTGGTCTCCTCAGGGAGATCTGCAGTAAGAGCAGGGGTGTCCCCACAGATACCATCTCCCTTTTCTAGCATGTTTTACTGTTGGTCACTGGCCTGCAGTGGGGAAGAGAACAGAAAAAAGAAGCAAGGAGGAAAAATCCTCTCCAGATCACCACCTTCTCAACCAACCTTCTCTCTGAACATGCAAGAGGGAGGAGGGGCAGGGGCAAAGATCTTGGCCTCCAAACTCTCCCCTTCCCTCAGCTCCTTACCTTTCTTTTTTTTTTATTTTTATAAGATGTTCTATCATCAGCCAATGACCCACCGGAGGGAAAGGAAAAGGAGGAGCTTGCATTTGTTCAGACACTCCCACCTCCAGCCTTTGGGCAGGGAGGAGCAGGCCCTAGGAAAGAGAAAGGAGAAATTTCTTATCCCTGCAGCATTGAAGTTAGAAATGGAAAATTATTATTGTTATTCTTTTTAGCGCCAGGAATCTGCTAGCCACTGTGGGGAATTTAAAGAAGCACAAGATGTAGTTCCTGCCCCCAAAGAGCTTAAAGTCTAGTTGGGGAAACAAGGCATACATATAAGAAAGCATAACACATGGTCATAGTGGAAGGTAAGGTCCACATTTGCTCCTGCACCAGCTTAAGCCCAGGGACGTGGCATTGTCTGTTTAGGAGCCTAGTTGACTGAGTGTTCCCGCTACTGCTGGCTGCTGGCCCTTCTCCCATTTCCTTTTCCAGATTATGTTATAGATGAGGAAACTGAGGCAAACAGGGTAAAGTGACTCACCCAGGGACACATGGCTAGGAAGTGTCTGAGGCCAGATTTGAACTCAGGAAGAGGAGTCTCCTGACTCCAGACCTGATACTCTATTCTCTGTCACCTACCTAGCATCCCCTCGGATATACAATAGCTTTGATTTAAATCAGTCCTCCTCAACTGAGGTATCAATGAATTGGTCAACAGATAACCCAGCCAAGAACACCCTCCATGCCCCTTTTAGGAGATGTCATCAGTTATCCCAATGTTTATAATAAATATCTTCAAAGCCAGAGCAGAAGACCTCATTCTTTAATTTTGTTAGCTTGACCATAGAGACTTAGGAGTCATTTACATAAAGGTAATTGTTGAAGGTAAGAAAATTCATGACATGAAGATAGAGTTAAGAGGGAGAAGGGCCATGGACGAGGATGTAGCCTTGCAGGCCACTCCTAGTTATGGAAGCAGGAGTAAGGGGGGCTGGGGAAGGACTGAAGAAGAAGAGCCAGAAAAGCAGGAGAAGCAGGACAACTGGAAGAGGGGAAAGAGCGAGCAACAAGGAACAAGACTGTGGAGAGCCATGGAGTTTGGGGATTTGCAACAGAGTGATTTCAGGAAAGTTCTGAGGAAGGAGGCTGGATCAGCAGGGATTTAAGTGTGAATGAGCACTGAGGAAATGGAGGCAGTCAGGGGAGAACACTTGTGACAGTAGCCCCCACTGGCTCAGCGCAGGTGCCACTTCCTCCACGAAGCCTTGCTTGATCTCCTCTTTATTGCTGCTTTATTCCCCTTCCAAGGGAGATGTATAATCATTTCTCTCCACATATTGTACTCTACCCCTACCCTCTACTACCTCCCTCATTGTAAACTCCTTGGTTTTTCATTTTACATTGTCTGGTTGTATCGTTTGGCACAGCGTAGATGCTTAATGCATGTTGGCACCAATTGAATAAAGTGTGGACAAAGAAAGTATGATGGACCGAGAGAACAGGCCAGATCTGGAGGGACTGAAAAAAAGAACAGGGTTAGGAGCAGTGAAGCAAAGGGATCTATGGCAAGATGGGAGCTTACCCTCAGAGTTCTGGATCATGGATGACCCACAATTATAAGACTTCTGTAGAAGGCCGAGGTAGAGTGAAGTTGGATGTGATGGGAGGTGATGAGGTTAGTGAACTTGGAGACATGAGGGGACGGGACGGCACACTGAGTGTCAAGATCCTTGAGTTTCGGGGTAGGATAGGGGCCAAGAGAAGCACTCTTCCATTTATAACAACAAATAAATCTGTGTGACTTATATTAAAGAACCATTTTACAATTGCTGTTTTTCCTTCTGTAATCTTGAATATCATGATGTTGTTAGGCATTTCACATAAACAGGACCACTTGGTATCTTGGTGGTAGCTTCCTTTAATACCTGTAAATACAGGTTTCACGGGAGTTGCTTAGTAACATCAGCAAGTGAAAAGCCAGACTGCATTATCCTGTCTTACATGGAGGAATACAGCTATTATCTCGTGAATAAGATAGACTAATGACCCATCATTGTTTTACATGCCAGCCAACAGCTCCATTTTCTTAATCCTTCAGGAGCTGCTAGATGGAGATGTCAGATGTGTTCCTTCTGAAGCTGGAGGTGAAAGGTGTAAACCGCCCCCTGATTTGCAGGGCTCTTTGTGACCAGGCTCTACTTGTATCCATCTTGCCTTGCCATTCTAAAAGGAGCTGCAGGGAGGTGGCAGAGGACATTTCAGGAGAGTTTTGATCTTGTTCCTTTTTCTGGCACCCTGCCCTTATCAGAGCATGGTCTTCTTGGCTGGTAGGAAGGGGCTAGGTTACAGGCGTGGGGAACCTGTGGCCTTGAGGCCACATGTGACCCTATAGGTCCTCAAGTGAGGTCCTTTGATTGAATCCAAACTTCACAGAACAAATCCCTTTTATAAAAGGATTTGCTCTCTAAAACTTGGACTCAGTCAAAGGGCTGCACTTGAGGACCACACATGGCCTCAAGGGCACAGGTTCCCCACCCCTGGGCCTAGGATATAAGAATCAAGAAGAGGTACATGGGGCAACCAAGTAGAACATAGATTTACATGCCAAGCAAAGAGCAGTTCTGTATGTTCTGCATCCATGGATGGCCTGAGGACCAAAAGTTCCTTCCTGTGTCTATCCAGGGGGTGACCTCTTTAACCTTCCCTGTATTTTGCATCTCCTTAAAAGGACATTAAAGTCATGTTTCTGTGAAAAGAAGAGAACATAGTTAGTATTTTTTTTTCTTTTTTTATAAACAAAGTAGAGCCTGATGAGATGTTTTCCTTTTTAAAGGTTATTAAAAGAAGAGGAATAAAAATGTGCAAATGGCAGTAGGTTTGGGTGGGTAGCCAGGATTCTCTGGATTTTGAGGCTGCTGGTGGTTGCATGCTAACAGCTAGAAAGAAGAAGTATCCAGGTTAAGCCTCTGGGCAGCTGGTAGTATTAGGATCCAGAGGAAGAGTAGGATCTGCATCTGAATAGAGATTGAGCTTGATGCATGTTGATGTCATGAAATTGGATAATACACATTGACTTTTCCTCTGGGGCGGCCATGCATGAGCACCTTATGTAGCTGATCTTCCAGCTTAGGAAGGGCAGAAGGGACACATTGTCATTTCAGTAGGCATGTACGTGGAAATCTGGCCCCCAGTCCTTGAGTTCCTATGTTCTGAGTCTATAAGTACTTGGGGACTAGATGTGGACCTGGCTCCCTGTCTTTATGGTAATGAGAAGGGAAGCATCAGAAGAAATTTTTAAAAAGCCCTGAAGCAAGTGAAATCTGTTATTGATGAAACGTGTGTCAGGCCCTGATAAAGCAGTCCTTCTCTTTGAACTCTTCTTGAGAATGTAATCCATGATATTCTGTGTTGTTCATATGTTCCCATGTGTAATCAAAATATCCAAGTTTACTGCAGCTAATGGAATGACCAAATTTGGTGAAAATCAACTCATTGCCCTCCTTGATCACTTAAAAAATTAATGTCTATTGCTCTTATTTTGAGAATGTTTTCTTCAGTGGCTGTTCGCTAGCTGCTATTTATTCATAATATTTGCCTTTTGTATAAAGGTTCTAAATTTTCATATTCACACTGGTAGGCTTCTTCACCAGGGTTGTGTACTGGGGCATCGATCTGTTTATATTTATTCATTAGCATGTTGCTAATTAAAAATGTGTTTCATTAAACTTGTAAAAAAAAATTTAAGAGGAGAATGAACATGTTGAAGTTAAGGACCCCCAGGCTATGAAATAACTTCAACAGTTGAGTTGTTAAAGCTAATGTGGGCAGCAAGAGTGTCAAAAACATCTATCGCTTACTACAATGTATGAAATACAAAATAAAGTGTACATGAGGATGGCAGCTGAAATGAAATGCTATCCACCTAACTTGGTGTGTAGCTACTATATTAGCTTTGATCGTTTGGAGCTTTGGGGACTTTTTCTTTAAAAAAAAAACAAACCCTTAGAATTATTTATTTTGATAACCTAATAGTGTTGCTTGATGCACACACACACACACACACACACACACACACACATACACAGATATAGCTGTAAACCAATAACACAGTTTGGTAAAGTATAAATTTTTAATAGGAAAATGGTGGCTTTTTTCTTTCTGGGGGCAGTGGACAGCTGCTGATGTTGAGGCTGCTTCTGGTGCTTTTGCTAACTCTAGCATAGAGTGTGAAAAATAGAAGGAACCTTAGTGGTCCTGCAGCCCAAGAAATGGTACAGCTGAGCTTGTTTGCAAACATTATGCCTTCAAAAATGTGTTAGAGAATATGTTGTGGAAATAGTCATGGTCTTGGAATCAGAAGACCTGACTTCAAGCCATAGGTTAAACACTTGCTATTTGAGGGACAAGGCAAGTCACTCAACCCTTTTGGGTCTCAGTTTCCTCATCTTGTAAACAGGGCTAATTATTCCTGTACTGCTGACCTCACTGGATTCTCCCAGTTTTTGAGTTAGAAGGAACTTTGGAGATCATCTGATACCATCTCCCCTTTTTACAGATTACTCCAGCAAAATTCTGGAGGAATTGCAAGAGTAAACAGTGGCATATAGCTTGGCTCTGGAACAGTTTGAATTTTGGTGAAGATTCATCTCCTAGCTGGTGTGAAATTAAAATAGGCTTTCTAAGAAAGAAAATCAGCAAAGGGATACTTAGGCAGTTCTGTTTAAGGAGGTAAATCCAGAAAATCTAGATTAGGCCGCATTGCTTTTATAGAATTTTTTTATTGTCAACATAGTACTTATGTAGGGTGGGTCTACTTATGGCCCTGAGAATTGGGGTCCTTAGTTTACATCCTAAACAGCCATAGCACCACCACCACTGGGCCCCAACTTCCATCTCTGCGGTAAGAAGAAATGGCTATTATTGGATTCCTTCAGAAGAATGTCATTGGCCATGTTTCTAAGGTTGCCAGCCAGGCTTCCTATCAAGGCTGATCATATTGGTGCTTTTGGAGAGATTTGACACAGTTCACCAAGAATGGAAGACAGGTTTCTTTTACCATAGCTCCTAGGTAGTTTAGAGTGATGATGAGTAATGGTAAATCTCTGCTTGAGATTTGAGTCAGGGACCTTGATGAAGCAAATATCTGCATTTCAGTTTAGTGATTTCTAGCCAGCTGTCTCTATGGTTTGCACCATCCCCAAGCCAAGCACTTTTACAACTGTTTCTCTAGGGACCGACTTAGAAGGGATGTGGCTGTGGCCTATGGAAGATCCCTTCTTAGCCTGAACATTGATGATAACTAGGGCAGATACAGAGCTCTGACTTACGCTTAACACAGTTGATTTTTCCAGGTATATGGAAACTGTTTGTTCTGTTTTGCTTTGTCTATGGTAATACCATGCCAGTCAAAGACAGTGTTTCCACTTTCAGGTGATCTTTCACTTACACACAAGAGTATTTCTCTGTAAGTATGTCACACTTGTTTAGGAAAGAAATTCTATGTGTGTAGGAGGGTGGATCAAGCAAACAAACATTATTTGCAATTTGGTTCTTGGGAATTCTTTTGTTACTCAGTTTTACTTCAAAAATGAAATCAATCGTGTGACCACGTTCTCTGCTTTACAAACCGAGCCACTTGGCACTAGGCTGTTACTCCAGGGAATGCCATCTTTGCCATTGATCTCTCCATGCAGACGAACTCTTGTCTGAGGTCTTGGCAAATGCAACAGCCTCTGAAGTTCGATCTCCCACCTTTTTTGAAACCCAACCGAAAATAACTGACATTTACAAAACACAAAATAGTAAAGCAACCTTGAAATACATTCAGCAATTTATTGAAGTACTTTCTTCTGAACAGAGTACCACCAGTCTCTCCACACCATTAAGTTGCAGAGTTTCATCCATTTTCATCAGTGTTTACAACTTCTGGATGGTGTTCAGTTCTAATACCCATCCCCAGCTGCTGCTACAGATTAGAAAGTTGCTCCCCCTCCCCCCCAATCACTTCTACTGATTTTCCTGCCTGGACTGCCCAATCTGTGGTTTCTGAAAAGAGAATGCTGTTTTTAAACATTTGGCAACATTTTTACTTGCTGGGTTTTGTTTTGTTTTTAAAGCCCACTCACACAAAAGGTATTATGTATGAGCCTCAGCCTTGAGCCTGGTTGTAGAAAGCACAGGGTGGTTGATTGAAAATGGCTGCAGCCCAGAACTACAATTGAGAGCCTGTGTGCTGTCTCAGCTGAACAACGCTGCATTCTCTTGGCAGTGGAAGGCAGTGGAGAATCTTAGACTGGGGGCGTCCTTGACTGTGAAGGAAGGAGAACAGTTCCACCACTCCATTGGCAAACAGCTGAAGGACCACACTTACCTTGCATTGCCAGTCGTCCACAGTGTAGGTCTTTTCTTGATTCTTTCCAGGTTCTTTTTTGTTCAGTGTTGACAGAAGTCATCAGGTGGAAACCACGGTAACGTTGGGCAGGAAGGGCCAGCAATAGAAGAGTCCCATTTGGCAGTTTTTAGCGGTGCTTTGACCCATTTTACCATCTTGGGGGCATATTCCCCATTGTCTTGCTATTTAGAGCCTTGGACTGTGTAGTGGTTGAAGAAACCACCCAAACAGTGACTCAATCTCTGCCAAGAAGAGGACGTTTCTTTTATCATCAGTTGTCAGTACCTTCGTCCAAGTTCAGCTGCCTTTTAGTAGAGTTCTCATTGCACTGTGCTACTTACTGTGTATGTTGTTCTCCTGGTTCTGCTTCCTTTGATCTCCATCAGGTTATGTCTTCCCATGTTTCTCTGAATTTCTCGCCATCACACTTTCTTATGGTGCAGTAGCATTTTATCAGAGCCTTGCCTTTCCCAGACTGGCGTCACCCACTTTGTTTTCACTCAGTGCTTTCCTTTTATAGATGAGGAAATTGAGGGTCAGAGAGGCTAAGTCGCTTCCCCACAGTCCCAAAGTTCTTAAGAGGCTGGTCTGGGGCTCAAGCCCAGGTCTTTTGACTCCAAATTCAGTGAAATTTCCACTGTTGTGCTGTTTCTCAATCTTTAGGAAGGGAGGGAAGAAAGGAAGGAAGCAAATGCTTGTTAAGCACCAACTATATGGTCATCATAGCTAGCATTTACTTAGTACACTTTACAGACTTTATGAGCCTCACAACAATCCTGGCAGGTGGGTTCTGTTATTATTCCCACTTTACAGTTGAGGAAACTGAGGCAGAAACTGGTTGAATGACTTGTCCAGGGTCACACAGCTAGTATCTGGGGTAAGATTTGAAGTCAGGTTTTCACGATGCCAGGCCACCTAGCTGCCCCTCCCACATAGTGTCCAGAGGATTCCTATGTTTGGCTGCCCTTTTGGGGCACTAATAGCTAGGGAAATTAGGATAGACTTCATGTCTTTTTCTTCAATCCAGACTTCTTCCTCTTTCCTGGAAACATCACTAATGGATGACAGAAGGTATTTGTTTCCGTCTTCTTCTTGATGGTGGACTGCAGGTTAGATGAATTGGCCAGGCGTTTCTCTGCATGGGATCACATGGGCATTAAGGGACCAATCCTAACCAGCCTTACTGTGCTGGCTTCAGTAAGACAGCATGGACATGGTACCATGATTGTGAAAAAATAATGAGAACTGAACCACACATTCTGGTTGGCACCAAAGAAAAACAGGCTATAAGAATGGGAATTTCCTAGTCCTTTTATTATATATACCCTTTTCAGTAAAATCTTGAATTTCATCTCTAGATGGGGGAAGGAAGGAGAGAAGATGAAGGCACGTCCTTGCCTTTTGTTTCCTTTGGTGGGTTTTTTTTTTTTAGTTTTGTTTTTTAATCAAGAGCTGTCTGTGGAATGGAGAGAGGGAGGGGGAAAGGTCAACGGAAGAGTCCAAGTTCTTGGAGGCCCATGATAGAAAGAGAAAGGAGAGCTTTGGGAGCTCCCTGTTGTTCAAAAGTAGCTCTGAGTCTTTCTGCCAGCCAGGGAGGAATTAGAGGAGATGTGTAGTGAGTGCTGCTAATGGGATGCATCGTACTGTATCTAGGGACTTGAGATGATGGAGACCTTGGAATCAGACTTTTCCTTCTGACTTTGGCCTCATATTCACATCACTTGGAGGGTTGGTAGGCAGGATTGGGACATAGTTCGCTGATTATGGCGGTGCCCCATCCTGAGTTGCCTGCTGGAGATCATTTCTGCCACTTCCCCAAATCTAAGGAGTCCAGGAGTGATATGGGGAGGAGGCGGCACAGTAGAAGGGGCAGCAGCTGTTCTTGTTTATCTGGCTGTGGCTCTCTTTATCTTTTCCCTCCATTCCCTTCTTCCCTCTTGGGACGAGTATGGGTACCAAGGATGACTTTCTCTACCTCAGACTTGGAATATTCTAATAGATGTCAGTTATTTTCTCTGAAAAGTCTATTATCAGCAGAACAGCCTTCCTCTCACCCCCAACATTATGCTCCACATCTGGGATCCTGAGCTCTGATAGGTGAGTTTTCACCTTATGTGGCTGGGAACCAGACCTTTAGAATACTTCCTGGTCAGCTCCAAACCATGCTCACTTGGTGTGCTCTGAATAGAGTATTGGCTTAGTCCCTTTCTGACCTTCCCTTTATGTGCTGTCTCCCACCTTTGAATATAAATTCCTTGAGGACAGTTGTTATATGGCTTGTTTGTTTTTGTATACCTAGTGTTTAACACAGTGCCTGGCACATAGTAAGCACTTTAGTAAATGTTAATTCATTAATTCAACCAGAATGGATCTGACAAAGTTGTGGTCATGGGCATTGTCTTGGGCGACGCATGGTAGCAAAATCACCTGGGGATTAAATATGTAGAGATGGATGTGTTTTGCCACCAAAGCTGTACTACAGCCTCTAACTAATCTGTCTCCCCTGGCAGGCTTCTGACTAGTATAAGGTAGAAAAGTTGATTCTCTTTTGCATATATGTAGGATGACCATCTTAAACCCTTATTAAACGCTTTGTCTTCATTATCTTAGCTTGCATGAAATCTGCAAATATTATTAGCCGTCATAAAATTACCCAGTCCTACTAGGGACTGGCTATAGGATTAGCCTCAATGACCTTCAGCTGTACAGAATTCCCACAGACAGGCTCTATGGATGGGGGGAAAAATTTCTCCCTTTTTTATTGTGGCTACATTTGCCTGCCATTAATTTCACAGGGCATTTTGGTTCTCATATTACTGCCCAGAGCAAAAAGGAGGGCCTGATGAGTTTTTACCAGACCCTTTGTAAATTGGAATATATTGATGAAGACCCTCTTAACTTTTCTCCTTTCCTACCAATAATCCACGCTCTTTCTATCATAGTACATTTTCAAGCAAACATTTATTTGCTTACTACAACAAGCATTTATTTAAGTTTTGCTAATTGATTCCATTTCTCTTTATATCACAATCATCCCCATCCCTCAGACACAATCTTCCTTTGTGACAAAAGCAATTAAAAATGAACAAAAATACGTAATACAAAGCTCATATGTGACAACCCATATGATTCTCTAGCTTAATAATGCTGCTACTCTCCTCTCCCCCACCTTACAACATAAGGGAGATGCATTTTTCAAAATTGCTTTTCTGGGACCTTCATTGGTATTTCTTTGTTTTTAAAATACATTTTGATTGGTATCTTCTGTTTTTGTATTACCTATATTTTCCAGTGTCTCCCTTTTCCCCTTCCTTTATAACAAAGGAGGGGAAAAATTCATCAAAATGGACAAGAACATTGAGAAAATATACTACTGTATGTAATAAGAGTATACTATTGTATATAATATGTGTAGCCATAGTAGTAGTCCCTAGTGTTAGCAAAGAAAGGAGAGAAGTTCCTTCTCATTTGAATTCTTTGGGATCAGGCTTAGTCATTATATGTATTTTAAAAGCTTTTCTTTTTGATTGTGAACTTAAGAAACATGAATCACAGAAATGCAGAATTTGAAAGTCAAAAGGGACCGTTGCTCTCCATCTAGTACAATCCATATGTGAAAGCAAGTGGTCATCTTGCCTTCACTTAAAAATCTCCAAGGAGAGAAAACTTGATACCTGTTGAGATAGCCCCTTCTTACACTGGGACAGCTCTCCTGGTTAGGCCATCCAATCTGAATTGGCCTCTTTGCAGTTGCCACCCATTGGCCCTGGTTCTGCCTTCAGGGGCCAGAGAGAACAAATCTAACTCTTTTCCACCTGACAGCCCTTCATATACAGTCAGTTCTTCTGTAATCTTTGTTCTGAAAAGAAATTCGTTCTAATGTGGTTTATAATTTAGAGAACAGTTCGAGCATAATGCAAATTTTGCTTACTTGTTGTTGAGGTAAATTGCACCATGGTAGTGGGATATGCATGGAGGTGGTGAAATCAAAGGATGGCTTGGGAGGAGGGTGCCACCAGCACATTATGGAGCTCTGAGAAGAGGGCATATCTGGCTCCTACTGGGGGAAAGCTCTGTAGGTTATTGTCCTTGACCCAAGATTAAAAAAAGCTATTGGGTTGGGAAGTGGTGATGGCATTCTAATGCTCTGGGAAGGGAGAGGTGGGCCTGGAAGGGAGAAGAATACAGGGAGACCCTAATTCATTCCCTTACTCTAGACCCAAATTGGTAATGACCTGGACTCTTTGACCCCTACCTCTTCTAGTCACCTGCCCAGGAAAAAGCCGGGCTGGAGATGGTTGCTGGTGAACTGCCTTAGTGGAAATGGGCCTAGCACAGTCTTAGAGTGATCTCACCAATGCCCCTTATGGCACAAGGCTGGTGCTATCAGTGACCCAGATCCCACCACAGGGGCTTTCTCTTGTCATGGCTGAAGTGGCTTCTCCTGACATCCCAATTTCAACTTCAGTTCTTTTTCAAGGTAAAGTGCCATATTTATTGTGTATATTCTGGTGCAGTAGAAGCTGGGTTTCCAAGAGGGTTAGTCTATACCCACACACTGTACCCCTTTCCTTTCCCCTCAAGCTCGCCACCTTCCCTGGATTCAGGAACCAAGGTGAAGGCTGAGCAGTAGCCCGAGGCCAAGGAGGTCACCACTCTTTCTTGCAATATTTATGTATTTCTTAACCACTTAACATGTATAAAACTGTGCTGCCATTTTTATTAGGTTCTCATCTTTTCTTTATTTGTCACTGACAAAGCTTTTGAATGTTATACCTCTATTCCATTTCCCCCATAAGCCCTGTGGATTTTTTATTGCATGATTTTGCATAGCAGTGATTTTTAGCAATGCAAATGTTGAATTATGTCAGAACTGACTGTACTTGAAGACACTATCATGTTCCCCCTCAGTCTTCTCTTTTCCAGGCCAACTATCCCAGTTCCTTCAACCAATCCTCATGTGTCATGGATTCAAGGCCCTTCATCATCTTGGTTGCTCTGTCTCCTCTGGATACTCTCCACCTTATAAATGTTCCTAAATTGTGGTGCTGGGGGGTGGAGCCAAGACGATAGAGTAACAGGAAGAATTACAGCTCGGCTCACTCCTCTGCCCCATCTCCTCTGCAAAGATCTAAAAAATGAAGTCAAAGAAAAAAACACATACAGTCATTTCCAGCTCAAGTAAGCATAGAAAGACAGAAAGGTCTGCAAATGTGGGGGATAGGGTCTGATCAGGGGTGTGCCTAGAATTCAGGGACTGAAAGAGGATTGAAGCTGTGCCGTCTGGTAGCTCATCTGCTCACTACTCACTTCTAGGTCACAGATCTGGACTGAGGAGAGGACCTGTGGACAGAGGTGGCAGAGAGAAGTTGTGATTGCAAGTTATAGCTATGTACTGAAGAACAATTCAGAAACAAACAATAGCTATTTGGAGCAAAGCAGGAACTCATTTCTAGCCTAGAGCTCAGGCTGAAGCCTGCCATAGCATAATGAGGGCAGAGATTGTAGATGAAAGGGAGACTGTAGGTCAGTCACTCTAAAACTGTCAAACTTCCCAGCAGGCTGATAATGGCTGAGTCTGCTGGAACATCCAACCAGGGGCAAGTTGATAGATCCACACCTGGGTCAGTAACTTGCACAGCTCAGACCAGGACGGCAGTAAACAGACTTCATTCCAAATCACAGACTCTGAGAGCACTGAGAACTTGTAGGTTCCCCAGCTTGAACTGTCCCCCAGTACCGCCAACAAAGGACAGAAGACCCATGAAGACAGAATATCATCCCAGATATTTCCCCTCACCCCCAGAAGTACACAAAGCCCAGCTCTAACATAAAGCCTGAAGTTAAGAAGTAGATTAGAAGGATGCACAAACAAACCAAAAAAAAAAATCTATCTAAAGACCTATTATGGTGACTGGGGTGGTTAAGACACAGTCTCAGAAAAAGGACTCTGAACAAGCAATGCCTCAAAGAAAAATGTAGCTTAGGCATAAACCAGTTTAGAATTCCTGGAAGAGATAAAGCATGAGTTTTTTGTGTAGTAGTAGTTGTTAAAGAGTGAAAAATTATTTTTAAAATAAATGAGAGTGGTAAGAGAAAAGATGGGAAAAGAAATGAGAGCAGTGAAAGAAAGCCATGGAAAGAGAATTAGCAACTTTGGAGCAAAAGATACAAAATCTTACCTAAGAAAAAAATTCCCTAAAAATTGGAATTGACAAGATAGAAGCTCATGATTCCACAAAACATCAAGAAATATTAAAACAGAGTAAGATATATATATGTGTGTGTGTGTCTGTGTGTGTGTGTGTATGTGTGTGTGTATGTGTATATACATATACACACATGCTTATATGTATGAGATATAGTAAAAACAACTGACCTGGAAAATTGAGGAGAGATCATTTAAGAATCATGTGATTACCTGTAAGCCATAGTCAGAAAAGATCTTAGATATAATATTTCTAGAAATCATGAAAGAAAACTGCCCAAGTGTTTTAAAACCAGAGGACAAAGTAGAAAGAGAAAGAATTTACCAGTCATATCCTGAAACTCCAAAATGAAAACTCCCAGGAACATTATAACCCAAATCCAGAGCTCTTGGGTCCAAGAAAAATTCTGCAAATAGCTAGAAAGACAGAATTTAAGTACTGAGGGGCTACAGTTAGGATCACTCAAGATTTAGCAGTCACCATATAAAGGAGAAAAGAGCTTGGAATATGATATTCCCAAAGGCAAAGGCTTGCAGCCAAGAATAACTTAGCTGGCACAACCAAGCACAATTCTACAGGAGAAAAAAATGAATCTTCAATGAAATAGTGGATTTCCAAACAGTCCTGATGAAAATACTATAGCTGAGTGAAATTTTGGCATACAAACATGTCAAGAAAAGCATAAAAAGGTAAACATGAGTGAGAAATCATAAGGGACAAAACAAGGATAAGCTGTTTATATTCTTATAGGTGGAAATGACATATATCTTCTCAAAACCCTATTATCACCAGGGATCACAGAGAATGTCAAGTTATTAGGATATCAAGTTATTATAAAGGATCTGGGAGAGGTTTGGCAATGTTTTGATGATTTTTAAAGAAGAATAGAAATGGAAAGGAAGAGGAATACATGGGGGGAAGGGAGAGGAAGAATGGGGGAAGTTGTTTTACATAATTGACTTGCCAAGAAGACGACTTTACAACCAGGAAGGAAGGGAGCAGGCAAACTTGAACCTCACTTTCATCTGAATTGGTCAGAGGAGAGAAGATTACACACACACACACATACATACACACACACACACACACACACACACACATCTGTATTTCCCCCAACAGAGAAACAGGAGGGAAAAGGTAGATTAGGATTAGTCGGAAACAAACCAAAAAAGAGGGGGAGGTGGCACAGGAAACAAAGAGAAGGAAAAGTATAAGAGAATAGGTTGGAAGAGAATACACATTTAACAGTTATAACTGGGAATATGAATGAGATAAGGATAGCAGGATTATATTAAAAACTAGAATTCAATAATATTTTGTATACAAGAAACACTCTTGAAACAGGATGATGTACAGAGTTAAAATAAAGAACTGGAGCAGAATCTGTTGTGCTTCACCTGAAGTAAAAAAAAGTAGGGGTAGCAATTGTGATCTCAGACAGCATAGTAGGCAAAACGTGTCTAATTAAAAGACATAAACATGGGAACTACATTTTTCAGAAAGGTATCAGAGAAAACAAATTAGTGTCATTACTAAATATATATTCATCACATGACTTAACATTTAAATTCTTAAAGGAAAAGTTAAATGTTACAGGGAGAAACAAAACAGTAAATTTCCTGCTATATCTAACAAAAACAGACCAGAAAGAATTTTTTAAAAGTTAGATAATAGAGACCTCTGGAGAAAAAAGAGTATACCTATTCTCAGTTGTATATGGCACCTTCATTAAAATTAACTATGTATTTGGTGTATAAGCCTCACAAACAAATGTAAGAGTAAAAAATAATTAGGAATTAAATAACAAACCTAAAGAATGAGAGGGTCAAAACCCATAGAAACAACAAATAATTGAAATAAAGATAATGAAAACAAAGAGGTAACATAGTAAAATTTTTGAGATCTAACCAAAGTAATACTTGGGGGGAAAGTTATATCTTGGAACATTTTATATCATCATTAAAAAAGAGAAAGAACG
>CM053582.1:52820987-52899117 GCA_028627135.1 Pseudochirops cupreus | reverse complement strand
AATTATAAATAAAACTAGGAGCTGTTTTTAAACCAATAAAATAGTTAAGCCATTAGCTTACTTGATTGAAAAAAGAAGAAAATCAAATTATTAGTGTTAAAAACAAAAAGGTGAATTCACAATTAAGTAGAAATAGAAGAAATTATTAGGAACTATTTCATCCAATTATATACTAATAAAGCTGACAATCTAAATAAAAATGATGAATATTAACAAACATATAAATTAATAGAATAGGAAATATAGGACTTGAATAATCCTATGATAGAAAAGAAATTAAGCTACAAATAAACACTCAAATGAAAAGCCACAGAATCTGTTTGAAAAAAAATAGAAAAAGAAGGCATTCCCCTAAATTCCTTCTGTCACATAAATATCTTCTTGATACCCAAATCAGGAAGAGTCAGAACAGAGAAAGAAAAGTATAGACCAGTGGTTCTCAACCTTCCTAATGCTGTGACCCTTTAATACAGTTCCTCATGTTGTAGTGACCCCCAACCATAAAATTATTTTCGTTGCTACTTCATAACTGTAATTTTGCTACTCTTATGAATAGTAATGATACTTTTTCAGCCAATAGTAATGAAAATAGTATTCAAAAATTGTATTCAAAAAATACATCCTGATATACAGGATGTATTTTCTTTGTTACAAATTGAATATAACCCACAGGTTGAGAACAGCTGCTATAGACCAATATTCTTAATGAGCATTGATGCAAACATTTTAAATAAAATATTATCAAGGAGACTAAAGTAACATATCAACAGAGATTACATGCTATGACCAGGTTGAATCCATATCAGGAATGTAGGACAGGTTCAACATTAGGAAAACTATAATCATAATTGTATCAAAAACAACAAATCATATGATTATATATTAGTAAATGCAGAAAAAGATTTTAACAAGATAAAACATCCATTCATGTTTTTAAAAAAACTCTAGAAAGCATAGGAATAAAAAGAACTTTCTCTAAGGTGATAAGTAGTGTCTGTCTAAAACCAAGAGCCAGCATTATCTGTAATGGAGGTAAACTAGAGACCTTTCTACTAGGATCAAGCAAGGATGCCCGTCATCACCCTTACTATTCAATATAATACTAGTAGTGCTAGCTTTATCGATAAAATAAGAAAAAGAAATTGAAGGAATAAGCATTGGCAAAGAGGTAACAAAGTTATTACTTTTGTAGATGATATGATAGTTTACTTAAAAGAAACTAGAAAATCACCTAAAAACTAATTGAAACAATTAATAACTTCAGCAACCCCATCCCCCACCATATCCTAAAGCAAGCTCTATATGTATACATGATTTAGACATAAAGGATGACATCCTAAAATGTATTGGAGCATAGAACAAAAATACATGGCCGATCTTTGGATAGGGGAAGAATTTATGACTAGGCAAGAGATAGAGAAACTTATAGGAGGTTAAATGAACAATTCTGATTAAAAGAGGTTAAAAAGTGTACATGTCAAACCAACTCAACGAAGATTAGAAGTAGGAAATTAGGGGGAAAATCTTTGAATTATGTTTCTCTGAAAAAATAATCTAATTTCTGAGTTTCATAGGGAATTGATACAAATTTATAAGATAAATGATCAGTACATATGAACAGGTAGTTTTTAGGGGAAGAAATCCAGCTACCAATAATCATATGAAAAGTGCTCTAAGTCACTAATTAGAGAAATGCAAATTAAAATGACTCAGGTACCACCACATTAGATTGGCAAAGTTGACCCCGCATAAAGGTGAAATGACAAACTCTTTAATGTAGTTGGTTGCTCAGCTTTGAATCAGTTCAGCCATTCTGTTGTTGTTTTTTTTTTGGTTTTGTTTGCTTTTTGGAGGGCAGTTTGGGGTTAAGTGACTTGCCCAAAGTCACATGGCTAGTTTTTGTGTTAAGCATCTGAGTCTGGATTTGAACTCAGATCCTCCTGACTTCAGGGCTGGTGCTCCATTTGCTGCGTCACCTAGCCACCCCCAGTCCAGCCATTCTGTAAAGTAGTTTGGAAACTGTGCCCCCCAAACTATTAAACTGTATATGCCCTTTGACTCAGTGTTATCATTATTAGCTCTATACTCCAAAGAAAGCAGACAAAGAGGTAAAGGACCTACATGTACAAAATTATTTACAGCATCTCTTTTTTTGGTGGCAATCAATTGGAAACTAAGGGGATATCTCTCAATTGGGGATTGGCTGAAAAAGTTATGGTATATGATTATTGTGTTGTAAAAAATGCTGAAAAGATTGGTTTCAGAGAAACCTGGAAAAAAGTGATCAGAACCAGGAGAATAATTTAAATAGTAACCACAATATTGTAAAGACAAACAACTTTGAAAGACTTAGGGACTCTGATCAACACAGTGACATCTCACAATTCCAGAAGACTTGTGATGAAATATATTATTCGCTTCCACATAGAGATGATGGACTTAGTCTAGATTGAGGGATACATATATATGTACAATGTGGAAATTTTTTTACCTGATCGTGCAGGTTTGTAATGGTTTTTGTTTTTCTTATTTTCTCCACGGAAGGATGAGAAGGTAGGAGGGAGAAAATATTGACCTGAAAATGTAAATAAAGTTCAACTAAAAAAAATTTCCACAGGGGATCTATCCAGCATTCTAGAGACTTTCCTATAGATCTTCTAATATTGTATGGGCAACTGTGCAAATATTCAAACTGTCCGTCTGTTATCTTTAGACCTTGATAGACAATTTACTTCTATATCTGAAAGAGTTTTACACACACACAGCTCCCTTTGCAAGAGTTAAGTATACAAAAAATGAGTGTGTTTCATTCTCTTCAAGCCTTTGAAGTCATCTCGTTGATCAGAGTTCTTAAGTCTTTCTAAGTTATTTTCCTTTACATCAGTTGACATCAGCCTTCTGAAGTTTCTTTGAATCCATCTCACTTGCCATGTCTCATAAAAGTGTTTTCCTACAGCACTTTTTGTTGTTATAATTTTTTTTTTAAACAGAAGGATCCTTTCCCTCTGTTTTTGACCTCTTTGGGGGTATATGTGTTGTACAGGCATTATGGGGTAAAAGGGTATATGTGGTTTAGTGATTTAGAGATTTATTTTCAGAGCTTTATGGAATGACTGAATAAATTCAAAGCTCCATCAACCATGTATTAGCGTACCCCGTCAAACAATTGCCAGTTTGATGTTTGGAAGTAGAACTTCAGAGTAAATTAGTATTTCTCTTAATGTTAGTGATTTGATTTATTTTTCATATGGTTTCTGGTAGCGTGTATTTTTTATTTGAAAACTACCTGTTCATATTCTTTGACTACTTACCTATTACAGAATGACTCTTATTCTTTTTTGTTTTGATCTGTTCTCTATGTCTTGGATATCAGATCTTTGTCAATAAAATTTGCTACATATATTTTTTTCAAGTAAATGTTTTCCTTATAATTTCCATTGCAATGACTTTGTCTCTGCGAAATCTTTTCACTTCTTTTTTTTGGTAACCAAAATTGTTCATTTTATTTTCTTTGACCATCTCTATCTTTTATTTGGACAAGACTCCCCCTGCCCATTCAAAGTTAGGAAAGATATCTCTTTCTCTTCTCTGATTAACAGATTATATGATGGGTTGAGAGGATGGAGGCCCAAAAGGTACCAGAGGGAAGAAAGGAGGGCATAGTACAAGAGATAATGTAGAGATTGAATCAACTGATATATGGCATTAAGGAGAAAGATTAGGGAGAGGAAAGAAACAGATTATTATGAGGTTTCATAGGAGAATGGTGACCAGGAGAATAGTGGTACCATCAACCGAAATTGAAAAGTTCAGCAGAGGGGAGGGAATATGGGAGGAATATGTGTTTAGTTTTGGACTAAGTTTGGGGTACTGGCCAGACATGGAGATGGAAATATCCACTAATAATTAAAAATGCAGGGCTAGATTCCTGGGAAGAAAAAAAGAGCATAGATTAAAATTTGTAATTTGTCTAGAGGTGGTGATTGAAGCCATGGGAGTGGGTGGGGTTTCAGAGAAATGAAAGTGGAGAAGAAGAGAAGATGAAGGACAGAGCCTCAGGTGAACAATCAATCTTTCAAGAGTGGGAGCAGGATGAAATGTTAGTGAAGGAGACTTGGAAGGAAGCAAGTTGACAGTGAGGTCAGTGTAGCGTTCTGGAAGCTGTGGGTGGAATGAATAGAAAGAAGGTGGTGGTGGTTACTTTAGTTCATGGAATTAAACAATTCTAAAGTCCCGCTGTGTGTAGAGCACTGTAGGAGGCATAGGGAGACATTTATATAAGACCCCATCCATACCCTAATGGAGCTTATAGAATAGTAGGGGAATAAAACACACGGAGATAACTATAATGCAAAATAATACATGATAAATTCATTAGAGGGGTGAAAATGTAGTAGTAAAAGGTTGTTACTGACTGTCAGAAGTTATAAGGGATGGTTTCATGGAGGGAGTGGCGTTTGAGCCAAGCTTTAAAGGACAATGAAGTATATGAAGTATGGATAAAAACTCAGTAGGCAAAGAAAGATTCTTAGATGGGCTTAAGAAATGGAGCTGAGAATGTATCAGGACAGAGTGTATTGGAGAAACAGAATAGGTAAGTTTGACTAGAGCGTAATGTGGAGGTAAGTAATGTGAGATGTTAGAAATGGAGGGAGGTGACATGATTTTTGAGGGTCTTCAGTTCTAGGCAATTGCAGGTGCACTTGATTTAGAAGGCACTAGGGAGAAGTTCAGGTTTTTGAGCAGAGGAGAGACATACATGGATCAATAGAGAAGGAAGATGTGAAGAGTAGATTAGAGCGAGATGGTCATAGAGGCTATTGTGGGAGTCCACTTGGGTGATCATTTTGCGTTGGGAATAAGAAAGGAATGGATGTGAGCGATATTGTTGATGTAAAACCGGCAGGACTTTCTTATCTATGAAGAGACATGAAAGGTGAAGAAGAAGGAAGAGTAAAAGCTGTATGGTGTAGTGAAAAGAACGTTGGATCTAGAGTCAGAAGACCTTGGTTCTGTTATTACCTGTATGACACTAGGTAAGTCATCTAGCCCCTTTTGGTTCTCAAGTTTCCTTGTCTGCATAATAAGGAGTTTGGACAAGATGGCTTCTAAAAGTCACTTGTAGTTCTTGATCTTTTAACCCTGAGGTTTAGAACATGAGATGTTGGAAGAAAGGATGGATACATGTGTGAGAAGGGCTGGGGGACTTGGAAAGATATTGTTGGGAAATTAAGGAGAGAAGATAACAACCATTGTGGGGAGGAAATGAATGCAGTTATTCCCATGCAGATGGGAATGGGTGGGGAATGCCTTTTTTTTTTAAGCAAAGACCAAACTTTGTCCCAAAGTTACAGAAACCACCATGTACGTGTTTTCCTAGATTGTTGTAGATTCTGCTTCCTTTTTTTGTTACTGTGATTGTTCTTAGTTTGGGGTTTGGTGAGATATTAATCCTCTTTAGCAACACAATTCCTTGTACCAAAAAAACCCTGAAAGAATCCTTCTACCAGTCATGAAATTACCTCATCATTCTGACAAATAGATTTTTCTTCAGGTCATGCCCAGATGTTATAATATCTTTCAATTTATTTTCCCAGTAACTGTTTCTTGGCACATCTCTCTGTAGATGGGATCACAGTCCCCAGAGGCAGGTCCTAGCTAAGTTTTCTAGGACTTCATCATCACTTTTGCAGTGCAAATTTGAGTATCTTGCCTGAGCTGTACCTTTTTCCTTCTTTAGGCTGGTATCAGTCGTGTCAGAATAGCTCTGTATTAGATACCTTGTATTACCCATATCTGGTCTGATTTTGGGATCCATTTAAAAAGACCCTGGTTTTAAGACACTGACTTACATTCCTAGGTTCAATTTCTGCATTATTTTATATGCCAGATCCCCTCATCCTTAAAGAGGAAATTATAGCTGGGCCAGGAAACAAGAACAAGTTCTGGATTCAAGGACAGCATTTATTGCCATTGTGCTATACTAAATTTCACTGGCAGCTACATTGCTCTCAGATGTCTCATCCTGACACACAGACCAAAAATGTAAGGTTACCTTGTCTTCTCCATGAACCAGAACAGATTGAAAACTTTGTGTTCAGAAGACCTTCAGATACTGAAATGGATCTGTGATCTTGTTAATACAGGCCTTGTCTTCAAGTATTTGGATCACAACCCATCCATGTCTGTCCATCCTGTACACCACTGGCCTATAGAATCCCATAAATCTATCATAACTCTAGCCAGGGTGCTGAGGGCCTCTTTCACTTTGCTGATATTATGAGATTGACTTTGGAACACACAGACTATGGAGGCATCTAGGTGGCCCAGTAGATGGAGTGCTGGGCTTAGGGTCAGGGAGACCTGAGTTCAAATATGGCCCCAGGCAAGGAAATTAACCTGTCTGCCTCAATTTCCTTAGCTGTAAGTTGGGGATAATAAAACACCTAGCTTTCAGGCTATTATGAGGATTAAATGTGATAATGTTTATAAGATGAGTAGAACAGTGCCTGACACATAATACGTACTTAATAAATGCTTATTTCCTTCCTTCCCTAGTTATTCCTTGCTCTCAACACATGTCCACCCCACCTTTTTTGTCCCTCATATATTTATTTGATGACACCTTTTACACCAGTCACCCATTATAATTTTTTGTAATATCTACCAGGGTTCTATCCCACCTATCCCACATATGGTTTGGCCTCGATTTTCCCTAGTTATGTTTCCATTGACACAGATATCTGGTGGCTTCTATATTCACATTGTTTCTTTGTCCTATAGGGGCATCAGAGTTCCCAGGATCAGGGTTCCAGGGCCCTTCATACTTGGTAGATGTCAGAAGTCCATGAGAGTCATCCTGTCCTGCCCTGCTGATGAGATTTGTACATGAGGAGGGCTGAGTCAGCTCCACTTAAGTGCTTTTGTATATCCTTGCTATGTTAGGATTAAGTGAATCTTTTGTCAACTCTTCAATGAACTATGAGGACTTCATTTGAACCCAACATTGAACCTGAAATAATAGGGTTCTCATGTCAGGCCTGCCCCTGATATTTGGTATAATGTAACTGGGCCAAGATAGTCTCAGTTCTCACATCACGGTTGAGTTGGGGATAGAGTGCTACAAATATGGCGGCTGGAGTAATTCAGTGGCCAGCCGCAGTACCTTGGCCCCCTGTGGCCAGAGCCTGTTTCATGGTGTAGAGGGAGTAGCTTCCCACTCATCTCAAATGATTAGCTCAGTGGGTGCTGAAGAATAAAGAAAGTGCCAAGACCAGCATTCCCTGCTTGCTGTTGCCCAGCCAGCCAGCATAATAAGACTGACATAAGCTAGACCAGTGCATTCAACAGCTAGAGACAGAACTCTTGGCTTTTAAACACTGCAGTGAAGGTGAGGGGAAGAGCTCACTGAAGCCATCTCTTCTGATGGAGATGGGGACCATTAGGCCACAACTCTAAATCCATGGGACTGAGAATAGAAATATGGTCTCTGATCTAGAGGTTTAGCTTCATTTTGCCAAAATCAGAGTCATGAGCTAGAGGAATGGGAGCAGAAGTGAGGAAGAGATTTGGGAACTCCTATCAGTGGTTTAAAAAGAGAAGTCCCAGAGTTTTCTTCTCTCTGCTCCCTAGAGATGTCCTTTCCTGATGGAGCACCGTGCACATAGGCTTTTACCACTAAGGAAGTGGGGAGTTTGCAAGAGAAGCTCGCACAGAAACATGATAGATCATTGGAGCAGTGGTTTCTGAGGGGCGTGGTCTAGAATTCATTCAGTGTTGAGACTTAGGAGCCAAGTTAAATAGGCTTAGGGAGCTCTCTGAGGATTTACTATTATAGAGTCAGTTAAATCAATTAGAAGCTCCAGGTGGGGACTAACTACCCTTTCTCTCTTTTTAGGGAGCTGAGGTAGGGAGTTATTTGTACCTGGTCCCATAAAGATGAATTTCTGTTTTAGCTGGCTCTAAAATAGGCATTTGCAAGGGAAGGGGTAAAATTCCTAAAGAAAATGGGTTTGATAGAGTGGATCTGTGAGTACCTTCCCCCGCCCCCCACCTGTGGCCTGCCATTCCCTGTGACCAGCCTGCTTGGGAAAAAGGAGGGAATTAGATCTCACCTTGTGGTTGGAGCTCCACCAGAATGGCTGACTTTAGACTTTAGTTATGGGTCTCCCCTGTCATACAAATGTGAGCTGATCACTGGTGAAATTAGAGGAGGAGCTTGGGACAGCTGTGATGGGTAGATACTGCTTTCAGTGTACACAGGCACTTTGGAAATGGGGGAGGTCCCAGAGCCTGATGTCCTGCTAGGTAGCAGGGGGCAATAACACCTTGTGTTGAGAGGAAGGAGCTTTGGGTGTGGCTCTTGAAATGTCAGGTTTATGAGAAAGTAATTGCTGGCCAGCCTAGGGAGTATTAGTCAAACTATAAATGGAATTCAGCTCTAGGGCAGTAGTGTCCCTTCAGCCCCACTCAAGCCTAAAGTAGCTCCTAAAATAAAGGAGTCAAAAGGATCTCTGTGGTTACATATTGACTTTGAAAACTACATTTTAGCATCATCTATGTTCTCTTTTATTTTTATTTATTTTGTTAAATATTTCCCAATTATATTTTAATCTGGTTGATGTCTCTGTCTTAAAACACCTGCTCCGTTTGGATCATTCAGGGAAAGTTACAGAGAGCTAGACCATGAAGGGAAAAGAAGTATCATGAGCTCTGGGGAGTGAGTCTTTGTGTTGGCCTTTTAACCAATCCCTGGGTAGGTTTCCGTGGGTCCCTAGTGATGCAAATGAAGGCAGTTGGAGTAGTTTGTTACCATTTCCCCTTTCTAACAGTTCTATGTTGCCTGTAAGGAAGGCACTGGTACCTGGCAGCTTGTGGTAAACTCTGTGGAGCTGAACAAAGTCCTTGTGCTCACTGCTCCATTTGTTTCTGATCAGGTAGGCCAGACCCAGGGCAGTGACATGGGCTTATTGTCCTCTGTTTCTGTGCCTGAGACTCACTGTCCTTCCCCAGGATTATCTGTCCCATCTCTCACAATTTTCCATTATGATTATCAGAGTCTTGAAAGAAGTCTCTCTTCCTGAAGATGTAAATGTACACTGTCTTTATTGAAGACATCATGGTGACTGGCTCAGATAATGCCATGGGGCAAAGCCAGTTGATCACATGGTGGCTCATATGAGGATCCGGGAGTGCAAAATCAAAGCCAAGGAAATGCGGTCCTTTGCATACTGTGCAGACATAAAGGCTGCCCTTTATTCTGTGGTACCAAAGCCTTCTTGGAGGAGTTCATTTTGTTCAGATCTGCCCTCCTGTCCGGGGTGCCCAGCACACTCCTAACTGCTCCCCATGGCTTTGCCATAGTACTGCAAGTTGGGCTTTCTTGCTTCCAAGGATGTTCAGTGTGGCTTGGCAGTGTTTTTATTTCCTCACTGTCTTTGAGAGGCCATGTGATAGATAGAGTAGATGAGAGTCCTGGGCATGGCATCAGGAAGGCTTTTGTTCCCAGCTCTCTTACCCAAATATGGTAAGTAATGTCTCTGGGTCTCAGTTTCTTCATCTGAAAAATGAGACTAATGCTTGTAGGGTGGCTGTGAAGCTCCAGTGAGATGACACGTAAAGTGTTTGCAAGCCTTGAAGGGCCACAGAAATGTCAGTTGGTATAAGTGTGGTGCAGTTGAAAAAGTGCTAGATTTGGGGACAGAGGACTTGGGTTCACATCTTGTCTCTAACTACATCTGTGACCTTGGCCAAGTCTTCCGCTCTCTGGGCCTCAGGCTCCTCCTCTGTCAAATGAAGAAGGTGCTTGGAATAGGTGACCTTGCAGCTCTCTTCTGGTTCCAGATCACTGACTTCATGCAGCTCTCTTCTGGTTCCAGATCACTGACTTCATGAGCCTCTTCCAGGCCCTACTTTAGCTTGTTGCTCAACAACCCTTCAGGATCTTACTGTCCATCATGTTCCAGATATCTAGGCCAGTACAGTTAGGTTGAAGCAGTCTTCACTTCAGTGCTTGTGAAGGGTCCAATGTCATCTTGACTGTCCTTAAATTAGTGTCATTCCTTCCCCTCTCCCCCCAGAAACCAGGGTAAAACAGTGAGCATGCTGGCTTTAGCTGGAAATTGTATGCTGACCCAGCATGTATCCTGCCTACTCCCTTTGACCTGGTGTCACTTAATTATTGCTTTTATACTGTATTTATGATTTATTATTGCTATTAATTATTTCTGTTAGACCCTACTCAGTGAACTCCCAACGCTTCCACAGCCTGCCCGCACACATTTGGGTTAGGTTATTGAGGTGCCACTAAGACCCACTTCCTCAGGGAGGAACATGAAAGGCAAGGCTCCTAGGCCCCCAGGTCCCACCTTTGTTCTTCCTGTCATTTTTGTGCAAAGTACCACAGCCAACACCCAGCCTTTAGGCCTGCTAGGAGTGTGGCATTTGGAAAAAACCTGGGTTTGAATCCTGGCTCTGCCACTGTCTTCTGGGTAACAGGTGTTGTGGGAAGGGCTGGGGACCATGCAATCTTTGCAGCTGTACACGCACATACACATTCACACATGTATCACTACTTCTATTATAAGCAGCATCTCTGACTGTGGAGGAGAGCAGAAGTTCCTGTAAACCTAATCACACCCCGGATGCTGGTATGTAATGTTCCATGGGACCATGAGGCAAATACCCCTCATGTCAGGAATTCCTGAGGATCTGCACCTGTTGGGGCCTGGCCTCTGCAACTCCAGATGGGGCCTAGACTGTTCTGAACTGAAAAGATGATCTACCATTGACCAAAGGGTTGAATGAAACTTTACTGACACTGTCTTCAGGGAGAATCCCCTGAACCAAGGAAGGTGGAGGATGAGACAGTTGAGGGGAGGACTCAGTGAGCCCTGCCCCCCCCCCCCCCATGATGACATCTCATACCATTGAAATAGAATTTCTAATTGGATGGGCATGTGTGTGTGTGCTGCAGTTAACCAATTACAATTCAAAACTCCTTCCAGATGGACTTAGCAAGCCATGTGGTGAGAGTTGATCACAATGGCTTTTTGTCAGATCCTTCAGATCTTGGCAGTAGCTAACCCAGCAAGGTGCTACACTGTCTCTCTAACTTCTGAAGTACGTATTGGCCTTCTTGATTCACTGTTCATTACAAAGTGTTCAATGAATTATTTTACAACTTTCAGATCTGAAAAATGAATCCTGTCATCTCATAGCTGGAAGGGGCTTCAGTAACTATCAAGTCTAACCTGCACCTGCAAAAGAGTCTCCCTCTCCAGCACTCCCCACAAGTGGTCACGGCCTTTGCTTGAAATCCTCCAGTGAAGGAGGAGTCCACCATTTTCTGAAGCAGCCCATTCTCCTTGCAGATTGATCAGAATTAGGAAGTGTGTATTTATATAACCAGGCTAAAACTGCCTCTTTCCAAGTTGTACCAGTTACTCCTGGTTTGGCCCCCAATAAATTTTCCCCTTCTTTGAGCTGGTCATAACCTCAACCTTCTTCAGCCATGGAGATAACGGAAGGGGGGAGGGACTAAGACCACAAATTACGGAAAGCTCAGAGGCAAGAAAATAGGGGGACTATTGGGGTTCTGGAGAGGGAGGGATACTTGCTGATAACATGTTTATTTGTATTTTTATGCTGCAATTTATATATCTAAATATCCCTCTCTTTCTTTCTTATGTAGGACATAGATGTAGTTGTTGAAGTGCTGATGCCACTGAGTTTGAAAAGCAAGGAGACCAAAAACTCATCCTTTGCTCTCATATAAATTAGTAATGCCCAACTGAAAATGTTCATTTCTTGAGCCTAGGTTTTTTTGCCCCATTCCAATTTGAATACGTCATCATGCAGTATGGAAATTCAGTAACAATCTACAGTGGTCTCCTGGGAGAAATTGGTATAGCATATTTCTGAAAGAGTTGTATTTTGTTGTAAATGTTGGTTCTTTATACACGGCCCACCATATGTTGCCAAAGTGTGTTAGTTCCCAGGATATTTGGATGTACCTCTAGGATAGGAGCTGCTGTATTTTTAAGGTTGTTTTGCCTATTTTTAGCGCTCGTTTTTTTAGATTCAGATTTTTGGGGATTTGATATGCATATGTGTGATCCCAGGCAATGTTTATGTAGCACCTATATTTTTCAGATGAATATCCACAGGACTGAAATCTAAGCTCAGTTTTTGTTTTTACCTACTAGTACAGTATATACTGAGCATAATTCTTTGGGTATATGAGTCTCTGTTGCTGCCATTTGGACACATTATCATATTCTCATACACGTTGTCCTCTCCTTTTCTGGCGGGCTGTCAGATAGGCTTTTAGGACAGTATGCCCTGCATAATATTAACGTAGATACTAATAAACTCAATAATTTGAAGTTTATTAACTCCATAAACAGTCCTCTTGCCATTGAGTTAGAATAAAGTCCCAAAATCTCAGCTAGAAAAATCTTGAAATTTCAAGTGCCACCCCTAAACCACTCACAGAGAGGTTCAGTTGGGGGGAAAAAAGCACTGATTATGATTCCTGACTGCAGCTTACTGCCTCCACAATTCAAGTCAGTAACACAACTTGGGTGGGCCTCAGTTTCCTTATTTGTTGAATTGAGAGTATTGGATTAGATGAGCTCTTAGGTCCCCTCCAACTCACAATCTGTGAACCATTCATTAAAATAATTGTCTTTAGCAAATTGTAGGGAGTTACAACCTGGTCTACTAATTGATGGTTTCATTTTCTCATCTCTCACCATAATTCTTCTCTTCAGTTCAAAAAACTATTGACTAATTCCACCTATGTGTCCATGAGGTGCTGAGAATCCTCTTCCTTCTTGACCTCTCTGCAGCCATTGAAACTGTCCATCACCCTCTTTTCATTGATACCATTTTCTAAGTTTTTTATGACACTGCTTTCTTGTAGTTCTAGTCCTACCAAGGACATCTCCTTCTCAGTCTTCTTTGCTGGATCTTTATCCAGCTCATGCCTGCCACTTGTGGCCCTCTTCTCTTATTCCACTATACTGTTTCACATAATTATCTCATCAGCTCCTATTAATTCAATTAACATCTCCATATAGATAATTCTCAGATCTTTTTTTTTCAGATCTGACCTGTTTTCTGACCTCCATTCTCACATCTCCAATTGCTGATTAGAAATCTTGATTTGAATATCCTATAGACTCCTTAAACTTACTATGTCCAAAGCTGAACTCA
This sequence comes from Pseudochirops cupreus, assembly GCA_028627135.1. NCBI lineage: Eukaryota > Metazoa > Chordata > Mammalia > Diprotodontia > Pseudocheiridae > Pseudochirops > Pseudochirops cupreus. The sequence goes on along the minus strand of CM053582.1, from coordinate 52,885,899 downwards.
TTATCTTTCCCTCCAAACCCTCTCTTTTCTCTTAATTTTCCCTATTAATGTCAAGAGTACCACCATCCTCCCAGTCACCCATGTTCACAATCTAGTTGTCCTCAATTCTCACTCTTTCTCCCCATTCCCCCAATTTACAATCTGTTATCAAATCTTGTCTTTTTTCCTTTACAACATCTCTCAATATATATCCCTTTCTCTCCTCTGACACTGCTACCATTCTGATGTAGACCCTCATTGCCTCATGCCTGGACTATTGTAATAACCTTCTCATTGGCCTCTCTGGTGGAAGTCTCACAGGTATAGTCCATCATTAACCCAACTATCAAATTGTTCTTCCTTAAGCTCAGGTATGCTCAAGCCAACCCTGCCCATTATCTCCATGAACAAAGAGTAAATCCTTTAACTTTCAGAGCTAATTGTAATTCATAATCTGGTCCCTTTCTACTTGTCAAGACTTCTTTTACCTTACTCCTTCCATGTACTCTGTAATCCAACACCTCTGGCTTCCTCACTGTTTTCTTATACCAGACACTCTACTGGGACAGACTCATCCTCTCTCTGTCTCTCTGTCTCTGTCTGTCTCTCTGTCACTCTCTGTTTCTGTCTCTGTGTCTGTCTTCCCCCCCCCCCCATCTTCACGTCCTAGCTTCCCTGGTTTCCTTCAGCTCTCAGCTAGTCCTATCTAATTCAGAAAGTCTTTCCCAGTCCTTAATCTTACTGCCTGCCTTCTGAGATTATTCCCAGTTTGTCATGTGAGCAGCTTATTTGAACGTAGGGTGTTTGCCTTTTCTTCTCCCCTATTAGGTTGTGAGTTCCTTGAGAACCCAGACTTTGTTTGCCTTTCTTGAAAAATAGAAGGTGCTTAATAAATGCTTATTTACAAACTAAGGATGCAAAGACAAAAAAAGCCCCTGCTCTCAAGGAGCTTATGATCTCTGAAGGGAAGCTCTATATACCGATGAATAGATAAATCTAGAATGAGACAAGATAAATCTAGAATCAGAATAAGATAGAATCTAGAAAGCTCATCTAGTCTGACCTCCTCAGTTTTATAAACAAGGAACTCAAGGCCTAGGGTTGTGAAGTGACTTAGCCAATGTTTCATGAGGGCTGAGTGGCAGAACCTGAAGTCAAAACCAGATCTTTAGATTTCAGAATCAGTGCTTTCTCCATTGTGCCCCTCAGAGTGATTTGGGGTTGGAAGTTACCATTCCCTTTAGAACATTCTCCTAACTTCATGACATGAGGATTTCGTATGATGTTAATAAACATCTGTATTCTTCTGAAGATACTGTCTTAAAAGCTTATCTGAGAGTCTTTTAAGGAGAGAAGAATGAGAGTGGATCCAGATAGCAGCAGCAGGAGGCAGTGATTGACAGAAGGGTGCAATAACAGCTGGAGGGATCAGAGAAGGAAAAAAAAAACACATATAGGAGACGACAGCTGAAGCAAGCCTCAAATTAGAGTTAGTGATCCCAGGAGGCAGAGTGAGGAAGAGGACTGCTCCAGGCCTGGAGAGACAGAGACAAGATGGCGTGCTGTGGATGCGGACCAGCAGGCAGTCCGGTTTGGCTGGAACTAAGGGCCAGAGGTGATAGGCCATGGACCTCCATCTAGAATTGCTTTATTATAAAGGGCAGTGTTTTATCTGCAGCTTGTGCCCTGAGCTCTCTGAAGCCCTAAGAGGGGAAGTGATTTGGCCAGAGATACTGGCCAGGATGCATCAGGGCAGCTTTAGCCACTGCTGCCACCATTGATGATGATGTTACTGTTTTCATCATTTGACCACACCTCCCCTGTACCAGTGGCTTCCTCCCAACTCCTTAGGGCAGGCTCCATCTCTCCTGGACACCCTAGCTCAGTCTCCCTGAAAACCCCAAGCTGACGCCCTGCATGCAAGCACAGACTGCACTGTCACACCTTGTCTCACTCTTTAAGATGGCAGTAGTTTTCATTTGCCATAAAGCCTTTGCCCAGCTTTTGGTTTCCACAAGGTAAGCAGCAGCAGTGATTACAAAGAATGAGCTTCCTCGTCAGGGTCAAGCAGCTTAGCCAGATTGAGTCCACTGGCCAATTTATAAAACTTTTTTGAAAGGACCATGTGTTAAAAAGCAACTTTAGAAGAAAAGCCAAGTGCTTGTAAAAGGTCAGGACACGTGGCTTTTATTCCACTTGCACCATCAATGCTGTCCCTTTGGGATTCCTCCCTTTACAGCCTCGATGCTGCTTGTACCTTTGGCATAGGGGCAAGGTCATTTCCACAGGGACCTGCATTTCTGTTTTAAAAATATGTGGCTCCCTCTCTCTCTGCATCCCTTCCCTGCCCCTCACCCCATGGATACAGTGCAGAATCCATGATAACACAGTGCTCTGCACCATGCAGGCTGCATCGACCAGCTGGCAAATAGAACCCTAGAGTCAGAGTTGGGAGGGACCTTAGGGATCATTTAGTTCAACCCCTTCATATTCCAGATAAGAAAACCAGTGCCAGTAGAGTTGAAGTGACCACAAGAGTGGGAAGTGGCAGAGCCTGTGACTTGAACCCAGGTCCTACAACTCCAAATACACTATATCACTGAGGTGCTGTCTCAAGTCCTTGCCTCTTTCCTCTCTACTGTTTCTAACTTGGAGATACTATGATCCTTGGTTAAAATCATAAGCCTCAAAGGTCATCCAATCTACCTTATCCTGCAGCAAGAATCTCCTCTATACCACCCCTTCCTCCCCCTCTTCCCACCAAATCATTCAGGCTCTTCTTGAAGATCTCCATTGATGAGGAAATCAGGACTTCCTCCTGAGACAGCCTTTTCTACATGGGGACAGCTTTCATCATTAAGAAACTTTTCCTTTATGTCAATCTAAATTTCAACTTCCATCTATTGGTCCTAGTTCTGGGACCAGGCAAGACAAATCCTTCTTCTATGTGTTAACTCTTCAAAGTCTATGGACAGTCATTCCCCCCCCCCCAGTCTTCTCTTTTTAGGCTCAGCCCCTCCAGGTCTTTCACCCAGTCCTCAGAGATCATGGTTTCTTTAAGCTGATTACTCCTAAACCTTCATCTCCAGCCTCAAGCACTCCCCAAAGCTCCAGTTCCAAAGGCCTACTGGATTCTTTTGCCTAGATGTACCACTGACCCCTCAAACTCATCATGTCTAGCCCCAAACTCATCCACTTTTACCCCAAACCAACTCGGAAAAGTTGGATCTTTTTGCATAATGATGTCATCATTTTCCCAGTCATCCAAATATGACAGCTCAGTCATCCTTGAGGCCTTCCCCTGTCTCAGCTGTTACATCCACACAGTCACAAAACCCTGTTCATTCTTCATGCTTAATACCTCTTGCATCCATCATTCCCTTTCCATTCATACTGTTAACCTACTCAGGCTTTGTTACCTCAAGTTGATGGCAATAACTCCCCAACTGGCAGGCCTTTTTAATATAGCAAAAACATTTTGAGAACACATTATGGTTGGCAGAACACTTTCCATGTATTGTCTCAGTTATACAAAAGAGGAAACTGAAGTTCAGTTTCACCTCAGAGAGGTGAAGTGATTTGCTCAAGTTCACCCAGAAAATACATTTCCAAGGCAGTATTTGAACCCAGATCTTCCTAATTCCAAATTTAGTACTCTTTCCATTCTTCCCACTTCCATTCCTACCTAATGTGTGGAGGCCAGGTTGATCTTCCTGAAGAACTACTCAGTCACCTCATTGTTTAAAAACCTTCACTGGCTACTCTGTGCATATGAGAGAAAGTCCAAATCCCTTAGCTTGGTATTCAAGGCCCCCTCTAGTCTAGCCTCAGATTCATTTTCCAACCCTTTCTTCCATAAAGGCATTACGACAATGGATAGAAAGTGAGTTCTAAAACTAGGAAGACCTGGGTTTGAGTCCTACCTCTTATATACACTAGTTGTTGGTACCTGGACATCTCACTTAACCTTGCAGTGTACCAAGCAATTCTTTATAGCCTTAAGTTTCTGAGAAGCTATCAGTAGGAGGAGTTTCCTCCCTTGGAAGTTGCCTATTTCAAGGAAATCACATGTCCAGTCCCTATCCATCTTCCATTACTTTTCTCTACAAACCCTCTTTTCAATCCAAACTGCACTATTTGCCATTCCTGGAGTATATATTGTGCTTTCCTTCCTCTGTACATTTATTCATGCTCTTCTCCCCCCTCAAATGGCTAGTATTTGTATAGGCTTCAGCAGTGGCCAAGTGCATCACAAATATTAACTCATTTGGGCCTTCCAGCAACCTTGAGGCAAATAGTATTGTTATCTCCATTTTGCAGGTAAGGAAACTGAGGCTGAGTGATGTTAAGTGTCTTTCCCAGAATCACATTGCTAGTATGTATCTAAGCAATATTTGGAATTAAAGTCTTCTTGACTCTAAGCCTAGTGGATAGAATACATTATACTACCTAACTGCCTGCAATGCCCTCCTTTGCCTAGTGTTTTCAAAATTTGAAAGCAATATTGTCAACTTTGCAGATAATACATAGCTATCAGCAGTATCTAATCTGATAGATGGAAATGTTAATATTCAAAATCTCCCACTATGGCTTGGAACCAATGCGGTAAAAGTCAGCATGATCTAGCAGAAAGGATGCTGGATTTTGAGACAGGACCTGCTTTCAAATCACAGCTATTACTTATTAACTTGCATGACCTAGGTCAAATAATTTCATTTTACTGGACCTCATTTTCTTTTTTTTTGGAAATTTTTTATATTTTTTCAATCACATGTAATAACAATTTTTGAATGATATTTTATATTTAAACATATAAACATATAGTTTAATACATAAACATATAAAAACAATTTTTAACATTTGTATTTTCTTAAATTTTGAGCTCTAATTCTTTCCTTTTTTCTCTCCCCATCAACTCCTTGAAAAAGTGCACAATTGACATAGAATATACATGTGCATCATGCAGAACATTTCCATATTAGCCTTGTTGTGAAAGGAAATACAGAACCTCAAAGAAACTGACATGAAAAGTAAAGTGAAAAAAAATAAACAAACTATACTTCAATCTGTATTCAGACTCCATCAATTCTTTCCCTGGAGATGAAAGGCATTTTCCATCATAAGTCCTTTGGAATTGTCTTAGATCATTGTATTACTGAGAATAGCTAAGTCATTCACAGTTGATCATTATACAATATTGCTATTACTATGTACACTGTTCTGGTTCTGCTTACTTCATTTTGCATCACTTCATATAAGTCTTTCCAGGTTTTTCTAAAAGTATCCTGCTTTTCATTTCTTATAGCACAATAGTATTCTGTCACAATCATATACCACCACTTGTTCAACTGTTTCCCAGTCGATGGGCATCTCCTCAGTTTCCAATTAATTGCCAACACAAAAAGTGCTGCTACAAATATTTTTGTACATATTGGTCCTTTTCCTTTTTCTTTGGTCTTTTTGGGGTACAGATCTATTAATGATATTGTCATTTTCTTTTTGTCATATTAGCCAATTTGATAAGTGTGAAATGGTATCTCAGAGTTGTTGTAATTTGCATTTTAAAATCAGTGATTCAGAGCTTTTTTCACATGACTATAGATAACTTTTATTTTTTCTTCTGAAAACTCTGTTTATATCACTTGATCATTTACTAAGTGGGGAATGATTCACATTTTTATAAATTTGACTCAGTTATCTGTATGTTTGATAAATGAGACCTTTATCAGACAAACTTACTATAAGAATCCTCCCCAGTTTCCTGCTTTCCTTCTAATCATGAATGTATTGATTTTGTTTGTGTAAAATCTTTTTAATTTACTGTTTTCAAAATTATCCATTTTGTATACCATAATGCTCTCCATATTTTGTTTGGTCATAAATTCTTTCTTTATCTATTAATCTGACAGGTAATACATTCCATGCTCCACTGATTAGCTTAGTATAATTTTTATTGCATTATAATCTGAAAATCACACATTTAATATTTCTGATTTTCTACTTTTGCTTATGAGATTTTTATGTACTAATACACTAACTTTTCTAAAATTTTATTAATCTCCTTTCTTGTTTATTTTGTAGTTAGATTTATCAGTTTTTGAGAGGGAAAAATTGAGATTGCTCTACTATATAGTTTTATTATCTATTTCCTCCTGTAGCTCAGTTAACTTTTCCTTTAAGAATCTGGATTCTATACCATTAGGTTCATATATGTTTAGTATTGATATTACTTCCTTTTTTATGGTACGTTTTAGCAAAATGTAGTTTCCCTGTTCTTTCAGATTTTTTACTTCTGTTATTGCTATAGCTAGCTTTTCTAGTACAATATTGAATAATAGTGGTGATAATGGGCATCCTTGCTTTGCTCCTTATCTTATTGGAAAGGCTCCTAGCTCACCCCCATTACAGATAATGCTTTCTGGTTATGACTTATCATTTTGGGGAAAGGTCCACTTTTTCCTATGCTCTCCAGTATTTTTAATAGGAATGAGTGTTGTATTTTCTCAAAAGTTTTTCTTCATTTGTTGACATAATCATATGATTTTTTTGTTGTTTTTGTTGTTGATACAGTCAGTAATGTTAACACTTTCCTAATATTCCCTGTATTCCTGCTATAAATTCCACCTGGTCTTAATATATGGTCTTTTTGATATATTGTTGTAATCTCCTTGCTAGTATTTTATTTAAATTTTAAAAATTTTTATATTTTATTTAATTTTTAGTATTTTATTTAAATTTTTTACATAAATTTATGCATTAGGAAAACTGGGCTATAGTTTTCTTTAGTCTACATTTCCATGGCCCTCTATCATAATTTTTATTGTATTATAATCTGAAATTTATGCATTTAATATTTCTGACTTTTTGCATTTGCTTATGAAGTTTTTATGCACTAACACATGGTCAGTTTATGTAACTTCTAAAATTTTTATTAATCTCCTTGTTTATTTTGTGGTTCGATTTATCAGTTTCTGAGAGGGAAAAGTTGAGATTTCTCCACTAGTATAGTTTTATTGCCTATTTCCTCCTGTAGCTCACTTATATTTTCTTTTAAGAATTTGGATGCTACACCATTTGGTTCATATATGTTTAGTATTGATATTACTCCCTTGTTAATGGTACATTTTAGCAAAATGTAGTTTCTCTGCTTATTTCTTTTAATTAGATATATCATTGTTTTTGCTTTGTATGAATGAGATCATGGTTGCTTACCCTGCATGTTATACTTCAGCTGAAGCACCCTCTGTGTGTCTCTCTGCTTCAGCTGTGTTTCTTCTACACAACATATTGTTGGATTCTAGGTTTGTTTTGTTTTGTTTTGCTTTTTTGGAGGGGGGAAGGCAGGGTAGTTGGGGTTAAGTGACTTGCCCAAGGTCACATGGCTAGTAAGTGTTAAGTCTCTGAGGCCTGATTTGAACTCAGATCCTCCTGACTCCAGGGCCAGTGTTCTATTCACTGTGCCATCTAGCCACCCCAGGATTCTAGTTTTTAATCCATTCTACTATCCACTTCTGTTTTATAGATGGGTTCATCCCATTCATATTCAAAGTTATGATTACTAACTGTATTTTCCTCCATCCTATTTTCCCAATATTTATCCTTCTCTCTCTCTCTCTCTCTCTCTCTCTCTCTCTCTCTCTCTCTCTCTCTCTCTCTCTCTCTCTCTCTTTACCCTGTCCCTCTTTGGAAGTCTGTTTTGCTTCTGACCACTACATTTCTCAATCTGCCCTCCCTTCTATCAGCCCCCCTCTTATTCCCCATCTCTCCTCCTTCCCTGTACAGTAAGATAGATTTCTATTCCTAACTGAGTGTTTCTTTTTCCATCTTTGAGCCAATTATAGTGAGAGTAAAATTCATGCATTGTTGCCACCCCCCCATCTTCTCCCCCACTGTTAAAGCACTTCCTTTTGGGCCTCTTTTATGTGAGATAATTTATCCCATTCTGCCTCTCTTCCTTCTCCCACTTCATCCCTCTTTCTAACCTCTTCAATTTATTTTTTGAAATCATCCCATCATAGTCAACTTACTCCCATGCCCTCTGTCTAATGTATACTGCTTCTAACGGTACTAATAATGACAAAGTTTTTAGGAGCTACAAGTATAATCTTCCTATGTAGGAATATAAACAGTTTAACCTTATGGAATCCATTATGATTTCTTTTCCCTGTTTACCTTTTTATGCTTCTCTTGAGTCTTGTATTTGAAAGTCAAAATTCCTTTTCAGCTCTGGTCTTTTCATCAAAGAATGCTTGAAAGTCCTCTATTCCATTAAATATCCATTTCCCCCTGATGGATTATACTCAGTTTTGCTGGGTAGGTGATTTCTTGGTTATGATCCAACCTCCTTTGCCCTATGGAATATCATACTCCAAGCCCCCTGATCCTTTAATGTGGAAGCTGCTAAATCTTATGTTATCCTGATTTTGGCTTCACAATGTTTAAATTTTTTTATTGCTGGCTGCTAGCAATATTTTCTCCTTGACCTGAATGCTCTAGAATTTGCCTATAACGTTCCTAGGACCTTTCATTTTGGGATCTCTTTCAGGATGTGATTGGTAGATTCTTTCAATTTCCATTTTACACTGTGATCTAGGATATCAAGGTAGTTTTCCTTGATAATTTCTTAAAATATGATGTCTAGACTTTTTTTTATCATGACTTTGAGGTAGTCTAGAAATTCTTAAATTATCTCTCCTGGATCTGTTTTCCAGACGAGTTGTTTTTTCAGTAAGATAGTTCACATTGTCTTCCATTTTTTCATTTTTTTTTTACTACTTTTTTTGTTTCTTCACATCTCATAGAGTCATTAGCTTTCACTTGGCCAATTCTAATTTTTAAGGAATTATTTTCTTTAATGAGCTTTTGTGCTTCTTTTTCCATTTGGCCAATTCTACTTATTAAGAAGTTCTTCTCTTCAGCATATTTTTGTGCTTTGTTTTTAACCACTTGGCCAACTCTGTGTTTTTAAGGTGTTATTTTCTTCAGTAGTTCACCAAACTGTTAACTCTCATTTCATGATTTTCTTGCATCACTCTCATTTCTTTTCCCAATTTTATCCTCTAGCTCCAGGTCCGACCACCACCCCAGTGAGACAGATCTTTCATCGGGAAAGATGACCTCCTAAGTTGTCTTGGTCTGGAAAACTGTTCCACCCTGACCTTTTGTCAGTTCTGCTGCTCTGGAATTCATTCTAAGGTGTTATTTTAAAGTTTTTTGGAGGGGAACTTGGGAGAGCTCAGGCAAGTTCCTGCCTTTTCTCCTCCATCCTGGCTCTACCCTCCCCCTAATTTTCCTCCTTTGTAAAATGAGCGGGGTTGAACTAGATGATATTTAAGGTCTCTTCTAGGACTAAATCCTATCATCACAGCAGTAGAAGGGATCTTAGGTATGGTTTATTATAACTCCCTTATTCCATCCTAACATTAACTTCATTTGGGATAAATGTAAAGTTCTGTATTCAAATGTAGTGCATTTAAGCACTCTACATCTGGACATCCTAATCCAGAATCCCACTTTCACAGATTAGTTCGGTCCTTGAGCAAGGAAGGCTATTATCCCTTTCAGTGTGCTTCCCCCTCAAAATTATCATTTGACAGTTCTTTTAATCATCGTGTCTTAAGTAGATTTTAGAACAGGGTATTTACTAATTCTGCACGGTAAGAACAGTTATGAAATGTCCCCCCCAAAACTCTGTGACATGCTCTCCCACAAGTACATAAAGTCTAGAGGAAAGTGAACTCATGGTATGACAGAACATGTGGCAAAGGGCAAGTTTCCAGGTTTCTGGAAGTCGTTTCCTCCCATTCATGGAATGTTCAAGAAATTCCTTTTAGAAGTGATATTACTTCTTTGTTGAGATCCTTGTGGAGCTATGAATCTGCATCCAGTCTGTCTTTGGCTTGCAATACATTAACTTCCATCAGCTAATCCTGAAGTGCTGTTAGGACACTGCTGGGAATTCTAGCATCCTTCAAAACAACCTTCTCTGGCCAAAGTGGAGTAGGAGGGAGGAGAACTCAATTGAGTTGGAGCTGGGTTCCTCTTCAAGGGGTTCAACTAGAGCATCATGCTTGCTCCAGACTCTAGAATAACTCTATTCTTAGTTTGATTAATAATTTATAGATGACCCCTAGGGCTTGACCAAACTTCCTCAGCCCATCTGAACCTTTTTGCTATGCAGCCTCACTCTAGTTCTAAATATTTTTTTGTATTTAGTCTAAAGTCTATGATCGAGATTGATTGCTTCTTTTTACCTGATTAATGTAGCAAGATATCTTGTCACTTACATTAAGTGGGATAGGTTCACTTGTTTGAGTAAATCAATGGAGACTCACCTTTATATTCTCACTCTCCCCAGTTTTGATATTTACTGTCCTCAGAAAATCTAATAAAGTATGTTTAACAGAGTCCATAGTCCAAAATCCTGGGCTTTGGGTTTACATGAGTTTTCACCTACATGAGTGGAAAAGTGTCTCCACATTGATTATATCATAGCTACATAGGTGTACAGGAATATATACTAGCAACTGGGCATTGGTAATAATAAGTTACATTTATAAGACCTTCCAAAGTTTTCCTTAGTTCAGAGAGAGTAATTAACACATTGGTTTCAGGATGATGAAATTTTTTTCCTACAGTAGCTCCCAGGGATCATCACACTTCCCACGGAAATGTGATTATCTGTATTTGTGAAGTTAGTCCTTATAAGGATGAAATTCTAGGTCCCTAACGTATTGTAGGATGTTATACCCCATGTACAAAACCATTTTTTTCCTACAAAAAAAAAGTATTGTAGGAAGATTTACTCAATGACTTTCTCACAGAAATAACCTGTAGCATCTGTTTTTTACAGTTTATAGAAGAGGATACTGAGGCTCAGTTGGATGAAGTGACTTGCCTGTATTGAAACAAGTGGTAAGTATCAGTCATCATGACTCTAAATATGATGCTCCTATCACTTTCCCTGGTTGCATCTCAGTAGTTTCCTTAGGTCCAGAGGGCTTCTAATGGGTTGGCAGAAAGAATACCCCCACTTCTTGTTAAATTAGGGATCTTTGGAAAACCTGAGTTCAAGTAAGTGGTCAAGTAACTCATCAGTAATGAAATAGTGGACCAGATAATTGGTCTTTATGTTTCTAAATTTGAAAACCTAAATAATACAATTCCAGAGTTTGAAATGAGCTAATAAAGGAGTGGGGAAAACCTCCTAAAATGATTTTTACTTAAAATTGAATTGTAGCATGAGTGAGAAGGCAAAGAAAAACCTCAAGGAAGGAAAGAAAAGGATGAAAGAAGAAGAAAAGGTGTGATTAAAACTTTGGCCTCTCTTTGCACCAGCTTAGTCCCCAGAGAGGGCCGATTTGTCCTTTGTTATCTCAAACTTCACTCTTCCATGAAGCTGTTGGACATGGGAGAAAATCATTCATCTTGAAAGAGCCTTTCAAAACTGAAACCAGGCCTTTCAAAAGATGTATTTCATCCTATAGATCTGCTTATCTTTAAAAGTGGTTAATAAATGGATATGTGCTTATAAAACTCAACCAAGGCCTATGTGTTCATGACTGCAAAAAGAAAGGATGTGGTATCAGTAGGAGACTCAAGATGATCAAGTCAGAGCAATGTGGCTAAACCATAAAGAGCTATAATGATGATTAATAAAATGTCCAATTAGCATAAAAACCTGACAGGCAGTTAATGGAATGAGAAAATGCGCCAAAGACAATATCTTTTTGGTTAATATATTTTTATCTTCATTTTTGTACTGAGCTTGGACTTCCTTGCTCAGGTTTTTGTAGAAACAACCTGAAATATGGGACTTTCAAAAGTCATCATTCACCCAAGGGATCTAAGTGCTACAGTTGCCCCTGAGGCACCTAGTACACTTATTGCTACCAGGACCTCTTGTTTCTCCAGTAGAGTATTTTAAAAGTTGGCCCATCCTACAACAGATCCAAGCTTTAAAAGACTCTCTTTATATACATGTATGGGTGCATGTATGTATGTGTGTGCGCATATGCATGTGCATTATGTCACACCTGTTGGTATATTTATGCATACATATCTATGCATGTATATTAACATGTGTTGTAATATATACATATATGCATATATAGACGAATACTCACACATAGATTGTGCAGATCTGTATACATGTATATGTGTGTATGTGTATGCACAAACATAACACACACATATTTATATGCAGTTATATGTTACATGTAAACGTGTGCTTTGGTGTGTATGCACATAATACTTGCATATTTTTACATATATTTCTACACATGTATGCATATATAACATTTGTAAACATACTTTCACATGCATATTTATGTGTATGTGCATATATTTGCATGCATATTTATACACCCACACACATGTATTTGCACACATAATTTACATGTTACGTGCATGCACATTTATACATTTGTATTTATATGAGTTTATGTGTGCACAATGCTTATATACATTTATACATGCATGTGAATAATACATGTGTATATGTCTGTAGACATACATGTATGCATACATACATACATAATTAAAGGCAGGAATTTGCATAGAAGAACAGATGATCTTGGAGAGGAGAGGTTGAAGAAAACATGAGCTTTCAGATACACACAGTTCTTGTTAGCTAATTGAAGGGTAGGCCTTAAAATTTATTTTGCCTTCAGGAACTGATAGACATTAATGGGGACTTTGTAACCCAAGTATTTATTTCCAAGGGCTTTGGATAGAGGCATTACTTCCTGATGAGGCAGAAGAAGGGTCAGAGTTTCAAAGAGAGACCAAAATTCTACTTAGTTGGCTGACTGGGACTCTAGAGGGAAAGATTCTTCTACGCTTTGAGTTCTTAACCTTTGCTGCATTCCAAATGGACCCTTTGGGCCAGCATTGAGTGAGGCCTGTGAACCTCTGCTCCTAAAAATGTTAAAGATGTAAAATGAAATACATGGGATTAGAAAAGAAACCACCTAGATATAGCTTTTAAAAGGTTTTTAAGTTCAAGGGCCACAGGTTTAGAACCCCTATTCTAGAAAGAAAAGTGACACAACTTAAACTTAGAACTGATAGATTCCTTTCATTAGATCCTGCTGATTTTCATGGGTGTGATATCTGATATCTGGGGGTGTGAGCAGCTGCATTTTTCACTGAAACAGCTTAAGCTTCAACCTCTTGTCTATAAGCTGAAAGAGAGATGGTAGAGTCCACCCTTTCTATTATGGGGTTGGGGGAGATGTTATGGATAAACTGAGGATTCCACCTGAAATCCAGACACTGATAGTAGAGAAAAAACTCTCCAATCACATGCCTGTCAGAGCAATGGCTAAAAGAATCCACAAACTCAGTAGAGAAATGCATAGCTAAATCTATGTGCCCATTGAAATAATACTTTGCAGCAACCATGTGATGCCTGGCCACATATGTGAGGAGGGAAGGGAAGAAGTGTTTATATAGCACCTACTATGTGCCAGGTCCTGTGCTAAGCACTTTACTAATATTAGCGCATTTTATCCTATGAGGTAGGTGGTATTGTTATCCCCATTTCCCAGTTGAGGAAACTGAGGCAGATAGAGGCTAAATAATTGACCTGGGATTACACAGTTAGTAAGTAAGTAAGTTTAAACTCAGGTTTTCCTGACTTTGGGCCCAGTGCTTTTGTTTGGTCATGATTTTTAGGAAAACTAATGATTTTTTAAAAATAATTTTTATTACAAAATTGAAAAATATCAAGAAACTTAAATATTTCCATAAACAAAAAAACTGAAAAAGAAAGGATTATATACAAAATTATAAACTCTGTATTATGTACAGAATTGAGTGTTTTAGTGAAAGTATTTGGCTAGATGGAACTGAAAGCAATACATTATGATTAGATCTAGAGCTGTCCAAAGGGTCTTTGAGGTCATCTACTCCAGTCCTTTCAACTTATTTTACTGACTTAAAATTTTAATAGATTTTTAATCTAAAATCTGTGTGTTTGTGTGTATGTGTGTGTGCATGCATATGTGTGTTGTATTCAAACTTCCTTTATCTGGTTCAGATAAGAGTGAGATTCAGATAAGCCTGTATTGGGATGGTGATGTGGCACAATGAATAGAGCACCTACCCTGGGGTGAGGAGAACTTCAGTTCAAATCTGGCCTCAGACACTTAATACTTACTAGCCATGTGACCTTGGGCAAGTCACTTAACCCCAACTGACCTGCCTTCCCCATCCAAAAAGAAGAAAAAAACACAGAAAAAAACCAGATAAGCCTGTACTTGCATACTCACCTTTATGTTTGCATGCTCCTTTTTTTTTTTTTGGTGCAGCCCATTTTTGATAAATAGTAAGTTTTTCCCTTGTCTTTCTCATTTTTGCCATTGTAAATTTCTTTTCTCCCACATTTTCTCTATTTTCTTAAAATAAAATAGCACAAAACTACATCTAGGTTCTGAGTTAGTTTCTTTGACCCTTGAAAACATTGCAATTTTAAGGGAACAGTGGGATTTTCTCCCCCTATTAGGCTGTAAGCATTTGATCATCTTTCAGTTAGCCTTTTCAAATTACTTAATTTTAAAAAAATCTTTCATTCATCTTGGATTTACATTTTAAAAATTCTACTCATCCCTTTTTTTCCTCAACAGAAATGGTTTGAAAGGTTATGGTTAAAGGTATCTTCTTTTTCTTATGATATTAATACTGAGTTTTGCAGGATATACTTATTTGTAAAGTTTTTTCTTTTTGGCACATAGTATTTCAAGATTTCTTATTTGTTATGGTAATTGTTACAAAATCTTGTGTGATCTTGACTGTGGTCAAGTACCAACTGTAGTTAGTGCTTGCCTCTTTCTTCCTGGTTGATTTCAGTATTTTTTTATTTGGCTTAGAAGTTTTGCATCATTTAGGGTTATGTTTAATTTGGATCTTTTAAAGAGGTGATCACTGGATTTTTTTCTGTTTTCACTTCATACTCTAAATCTAATACTTCTGGACATTTTTTTTAATGATTTCCTGAAATATTATAGCCAGTGCTTTTTTTTGGTTATGGGTTTCAGGAAATCCAATGATTTAACAAACTACTTTTATCATGAGTTTGAAAAGCATCAATAAACTTGAATATGCCCATATACAAAGAATAGAATAAAGAGGGTAGTAGTTGAAATTGTAAATCTGTTATGTACAGATTATTTTTAAAGTATATGTCAAATTCAACATGGCAGTACCAGTACTTTTCTGCTTATCTGTGTCACCTTTGGAACCTACTGAAACACATTTCTGCGCTAGCCGTGTTCCCCAAAAAAAGCAAGAAAAAGAAAGAGAAAAGAATATTTCAGTCTGCATTCTAAGTCCATCAGTTCTCTATCTGGATGCGAACAGTATTTTTCATCATGAGTTCTTTAAAATGATGGTTGTTCATTGTGTTGATCAGAGTTTACCAAATCTTTCACAGTTGATTATCTTTATAATCTTGCTATTACTGTGTAAATTGTTCTCTTGGCTCTGCCACTTTTCCTGGTACCTTAGTTTGGTGCAAAAGGCATCACTTACCGTATATATATGTATCACTCATCAATAATGTATCCACTCCATTGGGACATAGAGCCCACTGTGTCCCTTAGAATTTCAAATATGAAATCTTTCTTTGTTGGACACCAACCAGAGCCAGTACAAATCTTTGATGAGCTGTAGGTAAGCTAGTAAGGTTTACTATTGAAAACCATGGCCCCAGGGTGGCTAAGTGGCACAGTAAGTAGAGCACTGGCCCTGGAGTCAGGAGGACCTGAGTTCAAATCCAGCCTCATACACTTGACATACTCAGTAGCCATGTGACCTTGGGCAAGTCACTTAACCCCAACTGCCCCTCCAAAAAAAAAAAAGAATCCATTTATATATCAGTAAATATTAAAAAAAAAAGCCACGGCCCCTATATGTTACTTGACTCAACCATAAGATAAATCTTGGCATGCCCTGGAGAACTGATTTTTTTCTGCAGTAAAATATGTACATTTCTAAAAAGGCTGACAAAATAATGTCCTCTATTGTATATTCATTCCCCCATCTAGATAAATATCTTGTCTGCCTGGAGTATTGGCTCTGACCCAGGGAGAAAGTCCTGTGGGCTCAGCTGGACTGCTGGGGAGAACATAGAGTTGGAAGGTATGGGCAGAATCTGTGCCCTTTTTTGTTCCTTCCTGAAAGGTCTTTTCAGCATAAGTGGACTTATTGCTATTGTGAAGTGTTTGCTTGACAACCTGTGTGGAAGGGAAGCTTACTGTTCAGAAAGGAGATCCTGAGTAAGGAACCGCCATATGAGCTTGCCTTGCTGCCAGGTTACTTCGTGTTTATGATTCATTCAATTCTTGGCTTTTCCATTGAGCCTAGTGTAGAGGAGACCAATTACCTGTTTGTGATTTTGGGAGGCAGTGATTACCTCTCCTTCAGGAACATAAGTGAGAACTGATAACTGCCTCTGTCTTCCCTTTGTGGATAACCGAAGAGCTCTCTGGGAACTTTTGGTCTGCTGTACCACCAAGCTTCTCAGTGGTATCATTACTGTTCTCAAGGACTCCTCAGACCGTCCTGAATTATGTCTTTAGAATGAAACAGGCTTATAGAAATGCAACCTGTTCATTTTTTAGAATTGTAGAAATTATTTTTATTTTAATGAGAAGTTATAAAATCAGGACATATACTTCCATGATGGGGCATGCCATGGCCTCTCATGACTGGGGAAAAGGTTTTCAATTTCTGATGCTCAAACTTTATGGTCACTATATAAAAATAACTCTGAGGGCCGTTCAGAACTGCTTTGGGCAAGAGTTCCCAATGATCCTACAAATCCCATTCTTGTATGCTTTTTAAGTTGTTTAGTTCTGAATCAGCACTCTAAAAGTGTGTTTAAACACTGCAGGTAACCGTTTCCCATGGAACAAATAGGAAGGAAATCAGGTTACGGTGAGGGCACCCAGCAGGACTTTTCTACTGTCTACTCAGTGTCAATGTAAACTGATTTCTTTAAGAAAGACACTCTGGGAAAAGAGAACAGATTGCAGGAAACATGTTCTGCATGCAAGAAAGAGCAAAGAGATAGAATACATGATGCTCTGAGATAATTATGCAAAGACAGAAAAAAAAAACTTGAGTAAGAGGATAGCAGCAGCATAACAATATTACAGCAGGTGGAACTTGCCCAACTAGGTTTGCTTGTAGCAGCACAAAACAGATAATACATGAGCATTCTGGCTCACTTTCTTTCTTTCGTGCAAAATAATTGCTAACTCATAAGTTCCTGATGGTTTCTTTATCATGGTTCATGTTACTCAAATTGCTATTTGCTAAGCACCAGGTTTGAGCTAAATAAAAAATGCAACATATACCAACTCCTGAGCAATATACGCATCAAGAATCAGCCTAACAAAACATCAAATTCAGTGTGTGTGGCTGGGAGAAATGAAAAGAGCTCAGGAAATTGAGATATATTTGTGGTTACATCCTTAATTAGCTACATGCTAGTTAAACATAGCAGTGTACAGGAAGGAACAATATCTCATAAGGTCAAAATTTCCTAGTATGGTGTAAAACAGTGAATGGCAACCAGCTACTTCATTGTCTAGAGATGGTACCTTCTTAGGATGGTACAGTTCTAGTACTTGGGGGCCATTATGACCTTTGAAATTCAACCTATTGCAATGATCTGGCACTGACAAAGGTGATGGCTGTAGCAGCTTCCATGCTACACTAAATTTTTACTTCTTGCCCAATTTCATCCAGCCCACTTTAGGAGCAGATCTAGGCATTTTCTTTGGGAGGAGACAAGCAAGACAGTGAATGTCAGCAACATCACAGATACAGCAGAGGATGCTGGTCATGCTGAGGGAAATCCCTCATCCCCCCAAATACCCCTAACAGGACACCAAACTGATTTCTTTTTCAGAAGTTCCATTTGCTCCCTGTGGCTCCCAAGGCCTCCTTCATTTCATCTCCTCCTCTGTTTTACATCCTTTCCAGTTTAAACAGCCATGTAATATGCAGAGAGATGCTTCATGCATATTTGGCTCCTCTCTTGGCTCTGATTTTACAAGCCAATCCAGCTACTGTGATCATATCTGGGAGTGGGCATGAAGAAAAGGGAAACTTCACTCCTTTTAGAAGATAAGGGCAAATGGCTGTCTCTAAGAGGCAGTGTGGCATAATGGATAGGGTACTGGGATCATGGGAACTCATTTAACTTCTATGAGCCCCAGTTGCCTCCTCTGTAAAATGGAGTTAACTATTTGGTACTAGCTAAACATAGGAAAAGTTGTTTAGTTAAAACAGATTTGGTAAATAAGACGGAGACAATGAGATGTGGTACGGTAGTGTTGATAAACACAAGCATGCCACTTTCTTGGGTAAGAGTTTCCTATTCAACAAAAGTTCTGGGAAAACTGGAAAGCAGGAAAAGCAGCTCCAGGGGTTCTTCACCTTTTGATGTTGTGGACCCTTCTGGCAACCAGTCTGGTGAAGCCTATGGACCCCATCTCAGAGTCATGTCTTTAAATGCATAAAATGAAATACATAGGATTACAAAATACTGAAGTGAATTTATATAAAGTACTTATTTTTAAAAATTCGTGTTTTTCAGATTTAGAACCACTGCTTAGATGAGCAGTCCTTCCATATACCACAACAAGCTGCAAATGTATACATGACCTACATCCAAATGGATATAAAAGTTCATACATAGATGAATTAGAGAAGAATTAGGCAGGCAAGAAGCATTAATTATGCATTTACTTTGTGTGCCAGGCACTGTACTAAGTGCTGAGGATAGAAGTACAAAGAGAAAGGTGTTCCTTGTCTTCAAGGAACTTACATTCACATGGCAGATGAAGTCACATCAAAAGGAAGCCGAAAAAGGTAGGATGAACAAGGTTTCTGCAAGGGAGTGTGATGGCAGAATCTGGAGAGTGAAAAGCCCAGCCAGGAGGGAAATGAAGCCTGATTGGCCTGGGATCATCCTTAAAATGGGGCCCTGGAAGGAATTCACCAGTGGAATGGGAGGAGACAACTGGCATGGCAAAGGCATGTTCCAGGATGAGAAGGCCCCAGGCAATGAGGGAAGTCCCAGGGTGAGAAGGCAGGTGAGGCATGATGGTAAAGTCCAGAGAGTCAGGGAAAGGAGAACCTCTTCATAACCATTGGTAGGGGAAGAATCCTTCACTAAACAAGGGGTGCAGGGGATCAAATTAGATAAAGTAGATGTTTTCAGTTACATAAAACTGAAAAGTGTTTTTAAAGCAAAATAAATGCGGTTAGAATTATAAGGAAAACCTTTAAATAGGAATAATTTTTTGCAACAAATTTGATATTTGCAGCAAATAAAAATTTGATATCCAAAGTATGTAGAGGTGATAGAAATACATAAAAGCAAGTAACATTTTCAAATAGATCATAGATCAGAGGAAGGTTGTTTTCAAGTGAACAGATGTAAATATCAGCCATCAAATGAAAGCATGTTCCAAAAGATTAATGACTAGGTAGGCATCTATAAAGTGTCTGCTGTATGCCATAACTAGCCTAAACACTGAGGATGATAAAAAAAGCAAAGAAAGTTTTTATCCTCAAGGAGCTTACAGTCTCTAATGGGGAAGATATCACATATAGGAGAGTGGTGGTCAAGGAAGAGTATATTGGTTTGGAAGGTTACTAGGATTGTTAAGTGGATCGCTATAGGAATAAGTTGACAGAGTTAATTCAATTATGGATCCAGAAATGGATAGGGTGGCAGAGGGCAGAGGATACATGCAGAGCAGCAAGATTGCTGGCAAAGAGATGACCATGGAATTAAGTGAAGCATGACTGGAGCTGTTTCTAGATGTAGTAGGGGGGACAATCTACTAGCTGTAAAACATGGCAGGGCAGGAGTTTCAAGGATAAAAAGGTTAATTTCTTCTAGGGCAAATTTTCTAGTTGGTTGTCAAGGCTGCTGGTGAGAAAATGGCCAGAAAGTGAATCAGTAATAATAAGAGAAATGCAATTTGAAACAGCCATGAGCTTCTACTCCATATTCAGTAGGTTGGCAAAGATGACAAAAGTTGAAAACGGAAATTGTTGGAGGGATTGTGGAAAGACGGGCACACTGATATACTTTTTTTTTAAATAAAGTTTTATTGTTATTTTCTGTTTCTTATGTCATCATAATTATCTCAAATATTCTTCCCTCTCTCCCTCTCAGAGAGTCATCCCATATAACAAATAGTATTTTTAAAAGGAAAAAAATCAGCACAACTGATTAATACATTGAAAAAGTCCAAAAACATGTACAATGTGTAACACCTGTGGACAAAGGTTGGGGGTATCTTCTCATCTATCTTTATTCAAGTCATGTTTTGTCTTTATGATTTTGTTACGTTAAGTTTTTATTTTTTATTATTTGGTCTTTTCATTTACATTGTTGTAGTTTTGTGTATATTGTTTTCTCAGTTCTGCTTACTTCACTCTGCATTAGTTCCTGTAGGTCCTTCAATGCTTCTCTGTATTCATCACATACATCATCATTTCTTACAGCTAATAGTTTATATATATGTGTGTGTGTGTGTGTGTGTTTGTGTGTATATATATATATACACACACACACCTGTATGCATATATGTATATATGTATATCTTGGATACCAAATCCTTATGAAAAAAATTTGATAGAAAGCTTTTTTCCCTCCATTCAGTCACTTCCTTTCTTATTCCACATGTGTTAATTATAATTTTGTCTGTTTCAGGTAGTCAAAATTCTCTGTTTTACCTTTTGTAATTGCCTCCATCTCTTGTTTGCTTAAGAATACATCTGCTTCCCATAGCTGTGATTTTTTTTTTTAACATTCTGATCATCAATATTAAAGTTGTGTATTCACTTAGAACGTATGGTAGAATATGATGTAAGGTGTCGGTCTAAGCCCAGTTTCTGCCAGACTGTTTTCCAATTTTCTTGGCAGTTTTTCTCAATAAGAATCTTTTTCCCTAGGTAATTGATGTTTCCCACTTTATCAAACACTGGGTTATTCATTTCCATTGCTTCAGATTTTTCCTTGTCTAGTCTGTTCTGTTGATGTTTCACTTCATTTTTTAACCAGTGTCAGATGGTTCTATTGATTGCCACTTTATAATAGAGTTTTAGGTCTGGAAGGGCCATTCCCCCATCATCCCTTTATCTTTTCATCATTTCCCTTGATGTTGTAGGTATTTTGATTTTCCCAAATGAATTATTGTTATTATTATTTTATCAAGTTTTATAAAGTATCTTTGTTGATTTTATTAGTATAGCATAAAATATAAATTAATTTTGAAAATACTGTCATTTTTATTATATTCACACAGCCTAGCAATAAGCACTGAATATTTCCTTTATTATTTAAATTGTTAATTTCTTTAAATGGGCACTTTGTAATTGAATCTATATAAGTTTTTTTGTGTGCTTTGGTAGGTTGATACTCAGATAGCTTATTTAGTTTTTAGTTATTTGAAATCGTGCTTTATTATTAAATAGAAATGTTGTTGATTCTGAGCAAACAGACAAACAAAACACCTAACTCAGATAATAATGGGGAAAGTGGGCATCGTTGCTTCACTCCCTCATTCACTGGGAAAGGTTCTAGTGTATCTCCATTCTAGATATTGCTAATTTTTTGGTTTTAGATTTTTTTAGAATATTAAAATTTCTCTCTAAATCTATACTTTGCAGGGTCTTTAACATAAAATAGTGTTACACTTTGTCGGAGGCTTTTTCTGCATGTCTTGAGATGATTGCGTTGTTTGGATGTTTTGGTTTTTTATATGATGAATTATGTTGATTGTTTTCCTAATCCTTGTATCTGTAGTATAGATCCCTCTTGGTCATAATGAATGAAATCTTGCATAAATTGCTGTAGTCTGACAAGATTTTGTTTAAAAAATTTGAGTCAATATTCATTAGTAATATTGGCCTATAGTTTTCCTTTTATGTTTTATCTTTCCCTGGTTTAGGTGTTAGGATTATATTTGTCTCATAAAAGATTTTGGTAGGGGCTTTCTTTCTCAATTTTGGAGAATAATTTGTGAAGTATTGCCACTAATTGTTCTTTAAAAGTTTGATAGACTTCTGTGAATCCATCAGGACCACGTTTTGTTTTCCTTAGTAGTAACTTATTTTCCTTTTCTGAGATTGGGTTATTTAAATTGTCTGGCCTTCTGATATTCTGGATATTTTATGTATTTGTAAGTATTCTTCTGTGTTTCATCTGTTCTCAGTTTTGTCAGCATGTAAGTATGTATTTTATAATTATTCTTATTATTTTTCCTGGTTTTGTTGTGATTTTACCTTGTTCATTTGCTGTTTTATTGATTTTTTGCCTACTTTTTAATCACATTAGTTAAAGGTCTATCAATTTAATTAGTCTTTTCAAAGAATTAGCTTTTAGTTTTATTTTATCTATTTCTACTCAAATTTTTATTGTCTTCTCATCTGTGCTTATTTTAGGTTTGTTTTGTTTTCTAATTTTTAAAAAATGTATATTCAGTTCATTAATCCTCTCTTTTTCTGTTTTACTAATGTATATTTGTAGTGATATGATTTTTCCCAGAAACTCTGATATGTTGTTTGATTATTATCATTTTATTTCTAATAATTATTAATTATTTCTATGATTTGTTCTTTGACCCACTCATTATTTTATATTTCATTGCTAAATCTCCATTTGGGTATGTATCTTTTTTGTGGCCCCTGAACCAATGATTTTTTTTTCTTGCATTATGGGCTGTAAAGGATGTACTAACTATTCCTGCCATTTTACATTTGTTTGTCATATCTCTGAGCCCTAATACCTGGTCAGTTTTTGTAAGAAGTTTCATCTGGTCTTGAGAATATGTGTATTCTTTTGCAGTTCCAATAAAGACTCCACAAGTCTTCTAACTTCTAGGTTCTCCGAAATTTGTTCGGTTCCGTTTTTTCCTTTTGTTTATATTTTGGTTAGGTTTATTCGCTGTTGTGTTACTCTCTGTGTCTTCTTGCAGCCAATAATGCACTTTTTGGAACTGCAAATAAGTGCTATCATTCTAGAAAGCAATTTGGACCTGTACCCTCAAAGTCATTAAATTGTGCATGCTCCTTGGCCCAGTGATACAACTGCTAGGCATATAGCCCAAAGGGGTTAAATATAGAGGGAAAAGGATCCATATACATGAAAATCTTCATAACACTTTTTGTTGTAGCAAAGAACTAGAAACGAAGAGGAAGCCCAGGAATTAGGAAATTAAGCAAATTATGGTGTTATAAGAATATAATGGAATATTATTGCACTGTTAGAAATTATTAACATTAAAAATTCACAAGCCTCCACTGATGTGCTTTCTAGTAAGAAACACTTTAGAAGGCATTTATTAACTGATGCAGAATAAAATGAGCATAACCATATGTATAATAATGTAAATGAAAACAGCTTTGAAAGACTTAAGATCACTAATTCATCAGTGCAATGACTTCAGAGGACCGATGATGATGAAGGATGCTTCCCATCTCTTGACAGAGAGGACATGGCAGAATGGGACATATGTTTTCAAACATGAACAAAGTTGATAATTTTGCTTGACTATATTCGTTAAAAGGGAGGGCTTCAGTTGTGTAAGGGAGAACTGTTGGGAGGGATTAGTTAGTGATAATGATGCAAAAAAGGAAGAAAATAATGTTAATGAAACTTTTTTCTCTTTTTCGTTTTTTATTTAAAAAAACAAGTCAACTTTATTTTTAATAGATTATTTCATTTCCCTAGACCCCCAATATTCTCTCTCTGTCCTGTCAACCCCTCCCCCCCCCCCATGACTATTCCTCCTGGGGTAGGCAAGGGGCCCTCAAACCACATTTCAGTACAGACATCCATTTCCTTCAAGGACATGGGGGTGGGGTGGGGTTGTGTACAGAGGAGAGGGAATGGCTATCTGTAATGCGGAGCTCCCAGCACTTGAGGATGTGAGGTCCTGTTTCCTGTGGCCTCCCCCCGCCCCCTGCCCTTCCTACTGCCCAAGAGAGCCAGCCCGCTGCTCCCTTTCTTGGGAGGGCTTTTGGCACAGCTCAAGAGAGAAGCCAAACCTAGGCCTGCCAGCCACCATCTATCTGATACCCCCCAAAAACATCACCCGATCCTCCTTCTGTCCATTTCATTCTAAGCAGCTGGCCCTTCATCTCCCTCCCTGTGGCTTAGACTGACATTCCAAGGCCTAGACTGGGCTCAAGGAATAGTACTGGGACACACAGGAGAAGGGAAAGGAAAGAAACCCCTTAGGGGAATTAATTAATGAATCAATTAATTTATTAATTAATGCCCCCTAATCCCTTCCTCCTTCACCAGGCAGGGAGTGGGAGAGGAGGAAAGAGCAAGGGAGAGAAAGTTTGGAGAAGATGAGAAACGAGAAAGGAAAGAAGGAAGCTAAGTTAGAGTCTTTTCCATCCACCAGACAGCATTGCTGGCCTCACAAATCACCCCCCCCCACCAGCAGAGGAGGGGGGAGGGAGAGGATGGGGAGGAAGGAGAGGATGGGGAGGAAGGAGAGACACCCAGGCCCAGGCAGCAGAGGGCCAGGGCAGACCGCAGAAAACTGCCTTGCCGCTGCTGCTGCTGCTGCTTCTCCTTCTCCTCCTCTTCCTCCTTCTCCCCCTTCCCCCTCACCCCTCCTCCTCTTCTTCTTTTTCCTCCTCTTCATCACCTCTGGATGGAGATAAAAACCAAAAGGAGAGAAAGTAGCTCTGAAGGCCAGAGATGGGCCTTGGATGGGTAGGCTGTTCCCCAGGTTCCCAAATCCATCTATCCATCTCTGTAGGGATTTGGCCAGGCATATGGAGACAGCCAGTCAGCCACACAACCACTGAACCCTCTGACAGGCCTGGCAGGGAGTGGTGCAGAAGACCTGATAAGGTCTTGGGCTGGTCACCCAGGAATCTCAAGGTAAAGTGGTGGAGGATGAACCATGTTGGAGAAAAAAGAGAGCAGTGAAATGGCACAAAAAGCAAGGACAACACACATAGACAGAGATACACACAGAGTCACAGACACACAGACACACTCACTCACTCCTAATGAAACTTTTAAGAAATGGAAGAGAGGCAAAGGAAGTTGAGAAGGGAACATGGATGAGAAAGCATTTTTGGTTCTATCTAGTTAAAATTCATATATATTTAGAACAATTTAAGCACATAAGATCTATTTCATATAAAATCCTCCCTCTTGTTCCTCTTTGTATATTTATATGTTTATGTTCAGGAAATTCATAGCAAAAGAGTCTTGAGAGGCTCCCTATAACCTCTAAGATCAAATATAAAGTCATCGGTTCAGCATTTAAATTGTTTTAAAACTACATTTTTAATCTTACACATCACTTTCGTTCTGGCATGCTTCACTTCAGTAATACTGGCACAATATGATTCTGCATTCAGGATTCTCCATCTTCCATCCCCATCCCTTTGCTCTTAGCCATTCTTTATGACCAGAATACATTTCCTCTTAACCTCCACATCTCAGTATCTCCAGTTTCTTCAGGTCTGTGCTTGATTGAATACTGCCTTCTAAATGAAGCCTGTTCTGATCTCCCTACCTGTTAATGTTCTCCCTTCCATACTTGCTTCTCTTCATTCTTTGTATATTACTTATGTAAGTTAGGAGGTTCCTCAGGTGATATAATCATAGAAATCCCAGGATTTAATTTGAAGGCATTAAAGAGGTATCAAACTAAATATAGAGCTGCATCTGTGCCTTGCTCCCTTTATGAAGTGTAAACATTTTTCTAATTGAGTTAAGAAAACTATTTGTCTGAGAATACCAACCATCCACCCTCCATAGGACTTTAAATAGCTAAGAATTGGGAAGAATCTGAAATTAGGAGAAATTACAAACTTCAGTGGCCATGTTGTATTGAAGGAGAGCTACCACACCGGTAGAAAATATTGCAATTATCAGGGAACAAGAGCCAAATAGTTATAAAGACACAGCTGTTGATAACTTACATTTCTGTAGAGCAAACAAAAGAGCTCCAAGGAAGGTGACCCCTGGCAGCAGAGAAGAGAGTAAGATTATGGATAGGAATAGAACCTGAGAGCTCAGCTGGGCAACTGGCTCAGATATTCTGCATCCAAGGCGTAACTGCATGAGGGTAACCAACAGGCCGCAAACCTGTTGGGAATTAGGAGGGATGTCATGTGAAGACTTTTCCCTTGAAAGTCTTGAAAATAGGCAAAGCCAATGCTAAGTTTGTACATCATGTATCAAAAAGATGGAAAAATACTTGCATTTTGGGTGAGAGGGTACAAAAGGAACTTGAAAGTTTTAACGTACAGTGATTTTTTTTCACTGAGTTTTAAAAAAAAATAGTCAATTCATTTTAACTTAAGTTGATCATTTGCCTAATCCTCCCATTATGTGTTTGTCTTCTTGAGTGCATGGAAACTACATTGAACCATATGCTAACTTTCCTTCTACCATAATTCATCCTCCACGTGGTTACCATAGTGTTTTTTTTTTTTCTTAAAGTGCAAGCCTGATCATGTTCCTCCCCTACTCAATAAATTCTGGTGACTTCCTCTTTCTTCTAAGATAAGATACACATTCCATTGTTTGGTATTTAAAACTCTTAATAAGCTGGCCTCATCCTACTTTTCCAGCCTTATTGACTATTACTGCCATTCACACACAGTATGGTCCAGACAAACTGGTGTTCCTGTTGGTTGCTTATAATTAGCGCTCCATTTCCCACCTCCTTGTCTTTGCACTGTATGTCCCCTATGCTTGTACTGCATTCCATCCTCACCTCTGTCTCTTGGAATCCATGGTTTCCTTCAAGATTCATTTTAAACACCTCCTACATGAGGTTTCTCAATTTTTCCAGCTGCTAGTGTTTTCCCACTGCCTCTAATTACCTTATATTTATTTTGAATTTATTTTTATATACCTTTATATGTACCTGTTTGTCTCCCGCTGTAGAATATAAGTTCTTTGAAGGCAGGGAAGTTTTAATTTTTTAAAATATTTTTTTCCTCACAGCTACCATAGGGTCTAGTGCAAAATAGGTGGTTAATAAATGCTAGTTGTTTGATTGATTGGTTTCATTCCACTGAAGCATTACTAAAGGCAGTGAAGTCATAATTTACTAGATTGCCCAGGTGGCCTAGCATACTGTCAGAGGGCAGCAGTCATTGTAGAGTTAGTGCTGCATTATCTGTAATGAAGAGGGATGGAGCCAGACTGGAAAAAAGTGACATCCTGCTATAATCCTTTTCCTCCTTTTAGTTGCTAGTCCTTATTTTATTTTGAATATTTTTATTATGGACTTTAAAGCTGTCAGCAAATACAAACATTTCAATGTAAAAAGAACACAAAAACATTGTATGTGAAACTGTGAATGCTCTGGGTTTTTTTTTAACTTGCATATTAAATATAGGTAGTGACACAGTTTCCCCTTTATGTCCTTTCAGAACATTTTATTTCATTGTGTGTATTTTTAATGTTTTGTTGGTGCTCCTTTTTTATCTCTTTGATGATTCGTTCACAAATTTCTCAACCTCCATAGAAAATTTCTTTTGTAACAAATAAGTATTGTCAAGCGAGAGAAATCAATATATTGACTCTGTCTAAAAATATGTCTTACTCTGCAAATGTCATCCCTTATCTTTCTGCCGAGAGGAGGAGTCATGTTTCAGCATCAATCTTTTGAAGTCATGATTGGTCACTCTGTTGTTTCTGAACTTGGTTTCTGAAGTTTTTCCAAAGTATTTTTTTCCATTTTACATTATTGCAATGATAATATAAATCGCTGTCTTGCTTTGATGTCAATTCATATACGCCTTCTTTAGTTTCCCTGAATTCTTCATATTCACAGTTTCTTATAGCACAGTAATATTAAGTTAATTATAATCATATATCATAATTTGTTCATCAATTTCTTAATTGATGGTCACTTTATTTCAAGTTCTTGATACAACAAAAATAATACTACAAATATTTTTATTCATAAAAGTATTTTCCTTCTGTCTTTGATTTCTCTGGGGATATATGCCTAGTGGTCAATTATTAAATCAAAGGGTATGCACAGTTAAATGTTCTAAATTGCTCTCCAGAACAGTTGAACCAATTCATGGCTGCACCAAGAGCGTCAGTGGGCCTGTCCTCTGATAGCCCGTCTAAGAACTGCTGTTTCCCCTTTTTGTCATCTTTGTTAATCTAATAGCTATAAAATAGAACTTCAGAATTGCTTTAATTTGCATTTATCTTATTAGTCAATCAACTAGCATTTGTTAAGTGCCAGGAGTTTTGAAGCATGAATTCATATACTTGTTGATAGCTTACATTTCTTTATTTGGAAACTGTTCATTTATAATCATTGACCCTTCATTTATTAAAGAGTGGCTTTTTCATGTATATTTCTATCACTTTCCTATATATATTTGCCATAAAGGTTTTCTCCAGTTAAACGGTTCTCTTTAATTTTAACTACATTGATTTTGCATGTACAAAAAGCTTTTAAATTTTATGTAATCAAATTACATGTAAAGTTCTATTTTATGTTATTCAGATTATATGCTTTTATTGGTGGATCACCTGCCTCAAGTCTCTCCCTCCTCTAGTCAAAGCCACCAAAGTGATTTTTCTAAAGTTTATGTCAACTTCCTTCCCCCCACCCCCATGTACTCTCAGTAAACTCCAGGAGTTCTCTATTGCCTCCGAGATCAAATTTTAATGTCCTCTGTGTGGGATTCAAAGTCCTTCCTAACCTAGCCCCTTCCTACCTTCCAGTCTTCTTCCACCTTACTGCTTGCCACATACCATTTGATCTAGTGACTCTGGCCACCTGGCTTTTTCATGAACAAGATGCTTCTTCTTTGCGCACATTTGCGTGTTATCTCCCCTAGCAGATTGTGAAGACTGGTACTATCTTTTTGCCTGTCTTAGTATCCTCATTTTTTTTTAGCATAGTGCCTGGCACGTAGTAGGTACTCAATAAATGTTAATTGATTGATTGAATTATGGAGTAGAAAACTGCTAAGACTATTTTAAGAGTGTCTGTTTTGGGGTTTTCTTCAGCCCTAAAGATTAGTGAGCCTTCCTTTACCTATGCAACATAGGAATGTTGAAGACTTGATTGCCAAGTGTGGCTGGTAATTTGAGTATTAGAATTCTAATAAAAGAGAAGGAAAGTGAGATCTATAGTGATAAATGTAAGAGATTATCAGCAATGGACATTGGGTTCCAAAATATCTGTATCTATGAAGACAGCTGAGGAAAAATCCAAATATTTTGAGTTCAATTGGAATTTGGGGGGGGGTCAAGGAGTTAGTGAGAATCACTTCAGTTTTAGGGCCAACCTAGTTGGATTCCATTGGAGTAGATCTTAAGAGGAATTCTTAATTGAGATGGAGTTTTGCCCATACAAAGGGGCATGGGCATTGTATTTGGGGTTTGTTAGCCATCAAAATTTAGTGAAAAACCTAATAGTGAAGGTAAAAATCTGAGATGAAATTCTTTGCCATTTGGGTAATAGTGTTGTATTTATAAGTGATTTACAGTGATTTCAGAAATTCCCATCTTTGCACATTTTTTGTGATAAAATTTTTAATGGAAATTAATGGAACCACCTGAATGGGAAGCACGGTGCCCAGCTCCCCCACAACTACTCCAGCAAAATTCTGAAGTTCACCTCAGACTGAATAATGATCAAGGAATACAAAGAGAAACTATAGTAAGAGGTATCTTCCCTGCTAGAATTGCATAAGAGGTCGGCCAGAAGCCTAAGGGCAATAAAATCCTGAATGCTGTATAACTAGAACCAAACTTGTCTGTAAGGAAGAGATTAAAAAAATATACTTCCTTCCATCCCTTCACTGGAGAGGTAGGGGACCATAAGCACAAAACACTGGATGGACTATCAGTCAGTTATACTGAACTGCTTCCTTTTTTCCTTCTTTTTCTTTTTTATATAGTTCTTTATTTAGGTTACCAGGGATGGCTCAATGGGAAGGGGAGGTAAAGAGATCTTCAGAAAATGAAAATGATGTAAAAACAAATTATGTCCATAAAATTTTGAATACTCATGTTTCTTTTCTTTCTTTCTTTCTTTTTTTTTTTTGCTTTTCGGAGGGCAGTTTGGGGTTAAGTGACTTGCCCAAGGTCACTTGGCTAGTTTTTTTTTTTTGTGTGTGTGTGTGTGTGTGTTAAGTGTCTGAGTCTGGATTTGAGCTCAGGTCCTCCTGACTCTAGGGCCGGTGCTCTATTCATTGCACCACTTAGCTGCCCCAGAATACTCATGTTTCATAGCTAATTGGAAATCCTTTATTTGAAACTTGGACAATATGGAATATGTCCATTGCGTTTCAGTTAAGCTTCAGTGAGTTATGGTAGACACACAGTCGAGTCATGGCAGACGTTTGTTGCTAGAACCCTACTGAGATATTCTCCAGCGTGGGAGAACCTGCTAGAGTTATGTGCACTGCTGGAATGGCCTTCAAGATAGCATCTCCATAAGACACCACAGTACTTTCCTTAAATACTGCACAGGATAAGGATATGTTATCATGTGAAGAAGATCACTTATCCCTGATTTGGAAACTCTCTACTGGTCTGTTTGTTCCCCCTCACATCAGTTTATTTGATTGAAGAATGCACAGATCCATTGCTAATCTCATTTGAGGAGATTCTAAATATTTAGGATAAAATGAACATGGTTGTTCAGGTGCTTCCAGTGTGGTGGCACAAGGCATAATTTCCTTTGTGTTTTGTCTGAGGAACTAGAGAATAGTAGCTGACACATACCTACTGGTTTAAAGTTTTCAAAGCTCTTCCTCCACAATTCATCATTTAAAGCTCACTCATCAGACCTGTGAGGGAGGTCTTAGACCCATCGTACAGATGAGGCAATGGAGGCTGCAGGGTAAAGTTCCTTGGTTACAGTGACATAGTTAGGAAGGGACTTCTTCTCTTTGGGAAAGAGCCATTGACCAGGGCAGTGGGCACTAGGTAAGTCCTGGTCCTGACACTTAACCCTGCAGGGCTTTTGCAAGTCATTTAACCTTTCTGGGCTTCAGTTTCCTCTAAGTCCCTTCCTAGACCATGTGGTGGCAGCATAGAGGCAGCCTTGGGAGGGAAATGTATTGATGAAAGAAATATTAATGAAGCTCCTATGTTGCATAGCATGGTACTACATACAGGGGTGGAATAGATAAGGCTGGTGAAGTGAGTAAAGGGAGGAGTTGGCTAGGCTAGTTTACAAGTCCAGGGAGCACCATGGGGTATGGAGGTGGGGAAAAGTAGAGTCTTTCCTCCCTCCCTCCTTCCCTCCCTTCCTCCCTCCCTCTCTCCCTCCCTCCTTCCTCCCTTCCTCCCTCCCTTCCAACCAGGTCCTTACTGAAGTTGCCTACTCATGCCCAAGCCATCTGAATGAGTATGCGATGGCCAACTGAGCACAAGCCTCAGAGGTTCTGTCCTTACTTTGCCCCTAACTTGCTGGGTGATCCAAGCAAATCTTGCGCAATGCCCTCTGTGCATTCAATTTCTTAGCTCTAGAGGGAGGACTAATGCAGTTTTCTACCTATGGCTTCATAAATATTTAAGAAGGATTAACAAATTGGGGAGTAAGATGCAAGTCATTAGGGCGTCATTTAGAACAACAGCTCACTCTTGGTTTATTCTATCATGCTACGTTAGTGGCCCAAAGTGACCCCAAGTACACCCTGGTAGCAGCTTTCTAATCTAGCAGGTTCTGGCCCAATTTGTGGGAAATGCTAAGTAAAATACAGCAAGCCAGCATTAATGAGCCTTCTTCGCTAACCTACATAAACCTCCGGGGGGAAGCTCTCTCTAGGTTGGGGAGGATATGGAAGGGGAAGGAGAGGAGGAAGGAGAGTAAGAGGAGAATCCCTAGAGGTATGAAGCCTGGATTCTTTGCTTCAATCTGTTGATGCAAGCTGCAAGGGGTGTTGGCTCCATCCCGACCCTCTGGGCATCCCCACTGAGGCTGGAATGATACACCTTAGCTTGAGTCACTTATCTTTGAGATTTCAAATATTGGAGTTGGCTGCTCTCTACATATAGGTCAATGACTGCTCAAATGGAGCAAAACTTCAAGTTTCATTGTTATTTGGGGGGAGCTGCAGGGTAGGAGACAGGGCCAAGGGAATGGTGGTGGGCTGAGGAGGTATGGGAATGCTAAATATGATCTTACATGGCCCCAAGAGGAGAGCTGGGATTCATGTCTGCTCTCACCTTTGTCAACACAACTGATTTAAATTCCATCCCAGTACGAAAGATGAGCCAGATCCCATTCTCAAATACTCACTTGAGTGACACTGGAGAGGAGAATTTGGCCCAATAAAACATCCCACTCCCCTTTTATTTTAATTGGGTATGATGATTAGATTTATGATTAGATTTACAATGGGAATATGTAAGAGTCTATTATGCAAATCAGTCCCCAAGCTCTACAATTGACAAAAGGCGTTTGTGTATTTGACCACCCTGGAGAAAGGGCCTGTTATTTGGGCCTGTAGCCTAAACATGGGTTTCCCTCCAGTGTAGCTGGGCCCCCAGGGACTTCAAAGGCCTGGTTATTGAAGGAGGCAGCTACACCCTGGTACAACAGAATTCCTAAACCTGCCTGCCTTCTGGTATGTGCTAAAAAAAAACCCCTTCAGATATTTGAGACCTTTACATGTATATTTTTCCTCTTAATATAACCCTGGGCACCATCTCAGATCTAAAGGCTTCTTGCTTTTCTGGCTGAAAGAACTTTTAATGTAAAGAATGCTAGCAAGGCCAATTCAAACCATGCCGCCCATTGGATAGTAAGCCCTAGTATGCAGAGAGATGTTTTTTCAACCAAAATAAATTTTAGAGTTCCATATGCTCCCTGCTATGAGCTGAGGCATCTTGTGGGTTGGGATGAAATAGTGAGTAAAAGTGTCTAGTATTTGTGTCTAAGACCCCAACCTGAGATATGATGGAGAATCTATGCAATGTTGCCATTTATAGGAAACTCTTAAATTGTGCTAGTGGATGTTTGTGGCTCATTATTTCTATGCCTCTTCAGGTTTCTGAAATCAGGACCCCTATTTAAAAAATCCTACCCACTTTCCCCAAGGTCTTTATTTTTCTTTGTTTTCCTAATAATACAGAAATCAGTTTGTCAGCAAGTACTTACTGAGGAGCTCCCGTGGGTGGGGCACTGTACTAGGTGGTGGTGGTACACAGACATGAGATTGCATTCTGACCGAGAGGTGACATGCACATGGCCTGGGCTCTACAGAGCAAATGCCAAGTGAGCTTGAGAAGGGGAAACATGGTGCAGGGAATGAGGAAAGGCTGCCTGCAAGACTGCTGCTTGAGTGGAGTCTTGAAGGAAACCAAGAATTCCAAGAAATGGGTGACAAGGGAGACCAATCTAGGCAGAAAGGAAAAGCTAGAACAAAGGCATGGACCAAGGAGCTGAAGTGGCCATTTGGGAGGCACAGGACAAAGACCTTTTTGGTCAGACTGCAACCACAGCAAGAATGAACGACAGCAAGAACACATGAAGGGGAGGAATGTGCAATAAAGCTGGAAGGTTAAGGTGGGATCATGTGATGAAGAGCTTTAGATGTCACATAGAAGAGGTTATGTTTGATCCTGGGAGCAGGGATTTTTATTGAAGAGTAGGGTGATGTGCATAGGCCTGTGATTTAGGAAAAATCACTTTGGCAACTGTAAGGAAAGACTTGGGGCATGCTGGCCAATTAGACTATTTCAGTAATCCAGGTCAAAGGTCCCGAGGGCCTAAGGCAGTGGTTCTCACACTCCTAATGCCGCGACCCCTTAATACAGCTCCTCATGTTGTGGTGACCCCCGACCATAACATGATTTTCGCTGCTACTTCATAGCTGTCATTTTGCTGCTGTTGTGAATCGTGATGTAAATATCTGACATGCAGGATGGATTTTCGTTGTTACAAACTGAACGGAACCCACGGGTTGGGAGCCGCTGGCTAAGTTAAGGCGGTGCCGGTGTCAGTGGGGAGAAGGAAGTTGCTGTATGTTGGTATTTCTTTGGTGCTGCTTGTAACCCATTTTTGTCTTTGTTCATTTTCTTCCATAGATCCCCCACACAGGAACTACCAAACATACTGGAGGCCTTCCCTGGGGGTGGTTTTTTTTTAACGCAATGGAACTCTCAGTCTACCAATTGGTTTTCCTTCTCTTGTGCTGCATCTTTGTGATTTCAAAATTTCAGTGCCCTAGGGAAAAGTCCTGGTTGCCTTGCCCTGGTTAATGCTGTGGAGATACAGTGGCACCACACTATGGAGAGCCTTTTGTATTTTATTTTAGAAGAACAGACAAAATGAAGATTTTTGAGCAGGGAAATGACGTGAGTAGATCTAGGTCTGGGAAAGGTTAATTTGGTAGCTATGCAGAAGATGGATTTGAGAGGAAGCAGGACGGATTCTGAACTTCCAACAGTAGTGTTAAACTGGGGTGGGGACCAGGGGAATGGAGAAAAGCCAGGGATGTTAAAGATGAGAAGGGTGCTGAATTAACCAGTTTGGGTGACTGATTAGATACAGCCCTTAATAATGCTAAGCCTTTATATAGTGATTTCGTGAGGTAGGTGTACTTACCCCCACTTTTCAGATGCAGAAATTGGCCAAGGTCACACAGCTAGGAAGGGTCTGAGCCAGGAAGTGAGTTCTGGTCTTCCAACACTCTGGCCTTGCCACCACTTAGCTGTTGAAGGAAAGGTAAGAGTCAGGGATGGTTAATGTTTTACTCCTATGTGATTAGGAGGATAGTGATGCAAAATAGATGAAAGGGATGTGGGAGATGATAATGACATTGAGTTAGAGGTGCCTCTGGAACATCATAGTGGAGTTGACACCAGAATGTCATTGATGCTGTGGGCTTCAAGTTGAGGAGGAGATTAAGGATACATTCATAGCTTTGGGATTCATTTGGTTAGGGAAAACTGAGTCCATGGGGGCTGATGAGATTGCCAATGGAGAGAGTTTATAGTGAGATGAGAAGAGGGTCCAGTATAGAATTTGAAGGACATCTGTATTTAGAGACTGGGAGATATATGATGAACTAGCAAGGAAGAATCCATAGGAGCCATCACATAGCTAGGAATCCCAAACAAGGTAGGATAGAATATTCAGGAGTATAGAGGTAATCTGTCAGTGTCAAAGGAATGCTGGGCTTAGAATCAGGAAGACCTGAGTTCAAGTCCAGCCTCAGACACTTACTTGCTCTGTGACCCTGGGCAAGTTACTTAACCTCTGCCTGCCTCTAGAGAAGGAAATGGCAAACCTCTCCAGTATCCTTGCCAAGAAGACCCCCCACTATTGTGCATGGGATCATGAAGATTCAGACACAATTGAGCAACAACACATTGTTAAAGGATGCAGAGATTTTTGTGGAGGAATGAAAAAAGGTCATTGTGTTTAGCAGGTAAGAGATTGTGGTAATGTTGGAGAGAATCCATCCTTTCAGTAGAGTGGTAGACTTGAGATGGGAGTGGGTAGTAAATGGATGCAGTAAGAACAGACAACTTGCTGGAGAATTGACAATGAAAGGAAAGAGATTTTAGGATGATCTTAAAGAAATGACTGGATGAAATAAGATTTTTTTTAAAGGATAAGGAGACATGAGCATTTTTGTAGGCATCAGGGAAGGGGTCATTTCAAAGGGACAGGTTGAAGATGATAGAGAGTGTCTGCTCCCTGGACAGGCTTCAAGAGTAGATGAGGTCAAGTAGATGAGGTCAAGTAGAAAGCTTAGCTTTGGCCTGGAAAGGGCCATCTCCTCAGAAGAGACCAGAGCAAAGGAGGAGAAGACTGGTCTCGAGAGGTGAAGGTTGATGTGGAGATTGTAGGGAGAGTTAGAATGTTCTCAGTCAAGTAGAAGGTAGAGTCATATCAGGGAGAAGCTTTGGAGGAAGTTAGGCAGCCAGCATTTATTAAGTGTATACTAGATGTCAAGCACTGTGAACGTAGACAGGAAAAAAACTAACTGACCATGTCTGTCCTCAAGCCTTGCCCCCTGGTGGCACGTGTGGGGAGCTCCCTGAGGCATAGGCTCTGCACTGGACGGCTACACAGGTCTGTCATGGGGAGGACGTCTTTCCAGTAAGATTCGGATGAAGTGGCATTGGAGTTCCCTTTGTACTCTCAGATTCTGTGGTTCTGATTCTCTGTGACAAAACTCAATCTGGGAGAATAAAAAAATGTCATTCAGTGATAAGGGCCTTACCAACTTTCGAGAAGAAGAATTTGTTGCTGACAAATTGACAGTTGTTCTGGTCATATGGAAGATTTCCTTCAGTAGTGTTCAGCAGGACTGGAAGGAGCCATGAAGACAGAAGGTAGGAATGACTCAGGTTTTTGGGCTGGCTGCACTCGGACAGTGGTGGGACGAGGCAACAGGGCCTGTAAGAATAGAGGATGGTGTAGAGTGGAACTGTGACATTGAAGAATGAGGCCAGAGCAAGGGTCATGGTTTAGAAGGACAGAGGGGCAGGTGATGAGGGTGAAGACAAATACCAGGTTCTGGGCAGTGAAGCATTGGAAAGTCATAAAGTTAGGACATCATGGTCTGTAAGGGAAGCTTCCTCATTGAGACTGTGGGGGTAACAAAGTCTTGATTGATAAAGAGGACAAAAACAGAACCACTTCTTTGGGCAGTCCAGGTGGAGGGGATTAAAAAGGATGATAAACCAGAAGGCCAGGGTGTTTGTAGAGACATCAGTATATATAATTGAAAGCTTCCACTAGGTAGGCAGGGGTAGGCTTAGAGCAAGGGGTCGAATTCCTTGAGATAGGAGGCAACAACATTGGTCAAATGGTGACTCCATGAACCTTTCAGGCAGAGATTGCTGAGTGCTTGGTAGTGATAGAGGGAGGGGTCTTCAAGTGGACACATTTGAAACTTTCATCTAACTAGTCGGTGATCTGCCCGTAGAGAAACAGTTGATTCAGAAATGACTCCCACCATCAATCACTACTAAGCTTTCCTCATCTCTTAAAGTCAAATCAGTTTCATTTTCTGTGATTTTTGTGTACATGAATATGTGTATTGCTTACCATATCTAGCACACTGCAACTCCTGGAGAAAGTTTTGATGATATACGTACGACAGGCTATAAGGCTTTGGCCTCTTTTATTTCTCATTCCCAAACTCTATTTTATAATATTTTTCATCATCCACTTCTGAACCTACCTTCACAATTTGTTATAGTCCAGAAAGAACCCTGTAATATCATAGAGCTTGTCATGTAAGATAAAGGGCTGCAGTCTTTTCAGGGTATTGTTTTCATACTTAGATTTCTCTCATACCAAAGTTGGGTTGGTTTTTGTTAACCCATAGAATGCACAAGCTGGAAGGGACCTTAGCAATCATCTTGTCTAGCATGCTCATTCATCTTGCCGTTGTTGTGTTGTGTTGTTGGTTTTATGTCCTGGCCCCCTTTGGCAGTCTGGGAAAGCAGAGAAACTGGCAATCAGGATGTTTGAGTTACCCCTTAACTCCATGTGTTCTTGAAGTTTAAGCCCTCTTTCCCCTGGATTCTGTATACATTGCATAGGAGAGTAGGCCAGGGTTTGGAGAATGTTTTATACTAATTGTTCTTACTGTACCACATTAGTAACAAAATCTAGTTAATTAAGCTTGTTTGGCTAATTGATATCAACTGATAGTCAATGAAAATAGAAAAGTGTGAGCTCGTGGCCAGTAGCAGCAGAATGACATCCCCAATCCCCGAGGGTTACCCTAACAACTCTGAGAGGAGAAATCACCAGCCTAGCCCTGAAAACCTGACCTGCCAGTATGAAAAGGAGTTTAGCCCAGCAGTCCCAGAGTTTGTACATGCAGAATTTATCAGGTCAGCTTTAAGTCTGGATCAGTGTGTGTTTGTGAGTCTTAGTTTTAAGTTTTAAGCATTAATTTTGTGGAGAGGAAATAAATAGTAGTCCTGTACCTGATCTCAGTGAATACTTTGCTACTACCCTTTTCAGGGAGAACATAGACATGAGCCAAACCTAGGCTTTCTTGAGTGGTCAGTCCACTACTTATTCACTGGTGATTTTGAGTAAGTCATGTTACCTCTGTGGGTCCCAGTTTCTTCATTTATAACAAGAAGAGGTTGGGAGAGATATTTACAAGGTTTCTCGGAGACGTAGAAATTCTGATTGTCTCCTCATGTCCTTCCTTGTTACATTCCATTCTATGTCTAACTTCCAGAGCTAACTACTTTCAACTAAATTTTTGTTAGCCTTCTTATGGCTCCTAAATTTACATATAAGCCAGAGCCCTGGACCTATCACCTATAGTCCCCTTGACTTAGCATCCTTCTTCCTTGCCATTCTCTCCCATACTACCTGCAGAGCTGTCAGACTGATTTACCTGCCTTTTCCCTCCCAGCACACCTTTGCTCTTACCACTTGCATCTCTTTGAAATGGCCTCCCCTTTCCTTATCCCCAATTTCTGTATTTCACAGTCTACTGGATAGATCCCCACCAACCTATTGATTCATTCCTGTCCTCAGTACCCTTTGGCTCTTAGGCCTGGTTTATACTGACATATATTCATTGGAAATGATTGATTTGTTGTTTGTAAATGCCATTCTCAGTTGTTTCCTTTGTCTAGATTTTTTGACCCCTCAAGGACAGGTGACACTCTTCTTAGGTCTTCTGTCTTCCTCTGCAGTATCTGGTACTAAGGCCTTCACAGGGTTGGTCATTGATAGCTCCCATTGACTGACCATAGTCCTCTCTTTGGGTCATATGGAGCAGGATTGGAGGGTAGACACAAACAGGGACCTGGATATAATTGTTCATAATTTTTTCCGTGCCCCTGCTCTTGCTTTCTTAATGTTGTCTCTTTGTTTTTAAAATTCCTGTTAAAATGCAACATTTTCCCTTCTCTGCCCAATAATCTGTTTCCATTAGGAGAGGAACATTAAGATTTAGAAATGAAAAGTCCAGAAACTGGAACCATTTAGAAATGCACACAGTGAGAAAGCAATGGGTTTTTTCATTCTTAATGAGTTTTTAACCCTATGCCCCTTCCTGCTGCATTGCAGAGACAAAGGTGGGGAAGGGAAGAAATGCGATACGTGCACCAATTCAGAAGAAGATCTGGAATCCATCAGTTTGTTTCTAATTGACAGTGAGTTAAAGGCAAATGTTCTCTGATCCAGTTACATTTGTCGTTTTTGGATGCCTTTATTGGCATTAGACCTATAAACACCAGCCGGTCATGATTAGAAGCTTGTGAACTGGATGGAGTTCAGTTTGCCATTTACTTGGCAGCACCAGCATCTAAGCAGTAACACAGTAGCTTGCAGGGTGCTGAGTGGGTGGGTAGCTTTCTCCCAGCTCCCTCCCCACTCATCTCACCGTCTGTGCTTCTCTCCCTCCACACTAGCCTCCTTCTGATCTTGGCGATCTCTCCTGCTTGGCGATTCAATAGCCTGGCCCAGCACGGAGCTGCCCAGAGCGCCCTGGCCATGCTCACATTGCTTCATCCCTCACCAGCAACTTTGCCCCCTTCCCAGCCATGCATTAGGATGTGAGCTCCTTATTTGCCAGACACACAGTTAGTACTTAATAAATGCTCACTCTCTCTCACAATGTTGTCCCTGTTCAGTTGTGTCTGACTTTTTATGACCCCATGAGATACTGGAGTGGTTTGCCATTTCCTTCTCCAGCTCATTTGACAGGTGAGGAAACTGAGACAAATAGTGAAGGGACTTGCCCAGGGTCACACAGTTAGTAAGTGTCCAAGGCCCAAGGTCCAAGTCTTGCTGATTCCAGGCCCAGTGCTCTGTGCACTGTGGAGCCATCTAACTGCCCTACAGCAACCATACCCCTCATTTATATGGCACTTTAAAGTTTGCAGACTGGGGCAGTGAATAGAGCACTGGCCTTGGAGTCGGGAGGACCTGAGTTCAAATCCAACCCCAGACACTTAATACTAGCTGTGTGACCTTGGGCAAGTCACCTAACCCCAAATTGCCCTACCTTCCCTCCTCCAAAAAGACAAAAATAAAAAAAAAAAAATAAAGTTTTCCAAGCACCTTACAAATGTGATCTCATTGGATCATCTCAATAACCCTGGGAGGTGGGTGCTATTATTATTCCCATTTTCCATTTGAGGGAACTGAGGCAGTTGAAGGGGAAGTGACTTGCCCAGTCACATATACTGCCTGTGGCCAGATTTGAAACTGCTCTTTCTGATTCCAGATTCCTGCTTTACCTGTTCATGTGTCACCCAGCTGCCATACAGACATGCATACATATATGTGTCTGTATGTCTGCATTTGTCTTCCTCTCCATGGGTCTCTTTGTCTCCCCTCCTCTTCTCTCCCTCCACACCTTCATATGGGGTTCCAGTGGAAGTTTCCTTCCCCAGAGGGAGGGTAGTCTATAGCAAATACCACTGGATAGAAGTTAGGGAAGCCCAGGAAAAGTGCCATTATTCCTGAAGGCTGCAGCTTGTTAAGTCAGAGGAAGCAGTGGTCTCTGTACAGTAGAATATGCTAGATGAGGAAAATCCCAGTTGGGATTCCATGAGGATATGTACTAGTGCATATTTCCGACTGAGCTACACTCCTGATTTTATGCAACCATTCCACCTGAACTCCATAGGCTAACAGGCTTTTGAGCTAGTCCCTGGAGGCCACGTAGGCCACAATCTCCTGTCTCCATGGGACGAACCTCAGCTTTAATCATGGAGTTTGAGTGATTTGCCCAGGAGAAAACAAATTTGTGAAATAACAAATATTTCCTAAGTACTTATGGTGTGCCCAGCATGGCTTGTGTGTGTTTGAGGTCGGAAAGTAGAATATATTTTCTGCCTTCTAGAAGTTTCTATGCTATTGGGGATAGAAGTGTGATGTGTGTCACAAATAGGAAGCAGATTGTGTCACTGGGGCTGTAAGAAAAGACCATGGAAAAGACAAGGCTTGAACTAGGCCTTGATGAAGTAAAAAAAAAAAACCCAACAGATTTGATAACAAAGAAATTGTGTATCTTTAGGGCTTATTTTGCCATTTTAACCCTTGATAAGGGGAAAGGGAAGGAAACAAGTATTCCTCAAGTTTGGTTATGTGCCAGGTGTGTGCGGGCAGTAGCGATGCCTCCTTTTGGAGCATGGCCCCATGGGGGAAGGTAAGCCCATAGCATCACTCAAACAGATTCCCTCTTGTTGTGCCCTTCTCATAGCCCCATTAGGTGCCACCATGTCCCTTACGTGGTATGTTGCCATTGCAGAGCTGCTCAGAGGCTTTGAGTCCACGAGTGATAGGGAGATGAGCCTGCCCGTCTTGCCCAGTGGTCTCCTATCATGCTGAGGTTAGGATACTCACACTGTGTAGGGGGGTGAAGGAGACTTAGCTCGAAGCTTTCCAAATGAAAGGGTAACACCATTATTAGATTTCTTTCAATTAACCTTAATGTAACTGAACAGCATGGTCTATAACAGTTGGTTCTGGAATTATTCTTCCAGATGTAGGATTCTTTGATAAGTTCATGAATCAAAATAATATATTCAGTAAGTACAGAGAGTCCTGAGTGATGAGGCTTAGCATGGCTAAGGAGTGTGCCTGGCTGTACTAGTGCTATTTAGAGTCACCCAGGAATGAGTTTCTGGGTTAGACACACACACACCAAAGAGGAGAGGAGACCCAGCTCCACCTCCACATTGCTAATGAAAGTTTGTGTCCAGGGAATAATCATCTCCAAGTGGTAAGGCTAGAAGGACCTCTCTTCATTTTTCATGTCGTATGTGCTGGCATCACAGGCCTCTGAGACTTAAATACCTCGACATCATTGTAGTGATGTGTAACTTCCAAAGGCCTCCAACTTAGACTGAGATTTCAAAATGTATCTCTAGAGAATGTTGGATAGCATGATCAAGGCCCTGCAATACCTTTTCTCTCACTACACAGTAGAGGACCTCAAAAGGGCCCCTGAGATGGATAGCTGGGTACAGGTCACTCAGCCTGAAATTTTAAAATATATATTTAAAAACACAGAGAAGATGGAGTCAGGATCATGGAACAGAAGAAGGAATGTAACATGATCCTCTTAAAAAATAGGGTCCCTCCAAAAACCCCAAAATAGTGCTCCAGACAGAAACCCAGTTCCAAGGGGCAGAGTTCATAATCAGGTTCTATAGATCTAGCTAGGGGATCCTGTAAGGAAGTCCCAATGCTAACAACAACAGGGAAGCAGGAAAGGGACCATACGGCTTTGGAGGTCGGCACGTTAAGGGGCAGCAGGGATATATTTGGGAGTCTCCTTCTAAGATAGTAGACTTGGTGGGGACCTCACAGAATCACAGAATTCAAGCCCTGTAAGGATCTTTATCAGCTTTCTAAGCCAACCCACACATGAAATGACTTTGTGACAAAAAACAAACAAACAAACAACTTTCTTTGGGGACTTCAAAAGACAAGAGCACCCTTAGGAGCAGTCCCTGAACCATATTCTTAGACGCTGCTTCCCATGATAATGGCAGCAGACATGAGGCGGGAGGTATTTTTGTTATGAAGGTTGCAAGGTCCTGGCTGTTTCCAGCAGGGTATGAGGGGAAATTGTGGTCCAGGTTGTGGTGGGTGGGAGCTGAATTTGCCTGCCATGTGCTGTCTCCTGTCTCTCTTTCACCGTGTCCTGTTGTATCAGCCAGTCTGACTTGCCTGCCCTGCATGTGGCAGTTGGTTGGCTTTTGGTGGGGGTGGCTGGCCCCTCCTCCCCAGAAGGTGACAGAGAGGGCTAGGCTGGAAGCAGCTCTGGGGGAGGTTGGAGAACACTGTGTTCCCAAGGCTCTTGGGTTCAGGGTCTTGAACATTGTGTCCTTTCTTAAAATGTGAGCTCCTTTAGAGCAGGGTCTGTGCTTTTGCATTTCTTTGCATCTTTAGCACCTGACCCAGTGCCTGATATCACTTAATAAATATTTGCTGACAGTTCAAGATGTATTTCATCTGGGCCAGGTGACCTGACTGGCAAGTCTCTTACTATCTCTTTACTTCTCCTGGGGATCCACTCTCTGATAGTCATTTCTGTTTTGTCATTTCCAGCCAGTCTGTCCATCAGTATTTATTAACTGCCTACTACTTTTCCCAGACACTGTGCTAAGTAATGAGGGTTCAAATAAAGGTAAAAGCAAACAGAAAATAGTCCCTGTAAGTGGCCTCCTCATTGGCAGAGAAAAAAAAAGCAAAAAAATGAAGCAGGACTGTCTTCTCTTGTCTATCTGCCCAAGCAAAGATCCTCTCTCTGCTTAGATCCTCCTCTTTCTGCCAATATAGCTTTAAAAACATTCTTGTCCTTAGCTTTCTTCACCATCCTTCTGAGCTGCAGCCTTCCAGGCACTATTTTTAGAGGACCACGTTCCGGTCCTATATTCATCTTCTGTTACATAGTCTGGGCTCCATTTTCTCTGTGTTTTTAAATGTATATTTTTAAAAATTCTGAACATAACCAACACAAAAATAAGCTTTTCTGTATACAGTTCTGTATACAGAATAGAACGCATGCCTACCTGACCACATTTTTACATCATGTGAATTCTGTTACTTTCAGAACTATCCTGCTTGTTTGTGCTTCTTCCGTGTACTTATCAAAATGTTTCAGTGTCCTTTTGTTTTTGTTGTTGACATCACCATCTCAACTTCCTGTGTTTCCCCTTGCCTCCTCCAATTAAAAACAGGAACAAAAATTGTAACAAACAGGCTTAGTCAAGTAAACTAAATTCACACAGTGGCTGTATCCAATCAGTGAGAATTTACT
Organism: Pseudochirops cupreus; assembly: GCA_028627135.1. Classification (NCBI taxonomy): domain Eukaryota; kingdom Metazoa; phylum Chordata; class Mammalia; order Diprotodontia; family Pseudocheiridae; genus Pseudochirops; species Pseudochirops cupreus. Next base: position 52,842,141 of record CM053582.1, on the reverse strand, counting down.
AAGTGCGTGCCGTGTGCTGCGTCCTATACAAAGTGTTGGAGTCACAAAGAATGCCAAAAAACAAGCACACGAAGCGTGCTGCCCTCGAGAAGCTCACAGTCTAATGAAGGTACAAAGCCATGGATGTGCAGGTCAAAGGTAAAGGTGCTAAGATTACAGGGGCTGTTGGGGCATAAGTTGAAGCTTGAGGGAAGCCAGAGGAGCCAGGAAGTAGAGAAGAGGATGTCTAAGGCAGAGCCTCAGGGGATGCTCATAGTGATTATTCATAGTGAGTAGGTAGGACATGCTTGAAGATCCAGCAAATGAGACTGAAAAAGAGCAGTCAGGCAGACAGTTGGTGGGGAAGCAGAACTGAGAAGTGCCACCAGAGCCAAGGAGAAAAGGGTAATCAAGGGTCTTAACAGGTTGAATAATGTTAGAAGCCAGCCTGCAGCCTGCAAAGATTGAAGAAGAGAGGGGGAAAGAAGCATAGGCAGTCAACGTGACACACCCTTCTCCAGGACTTTATTTCTGGGGAAGGGGAGCTAATGATAGCTGGCGAGGGTAGACAGATCAAAGGAGAATTCTGGAAGGATGGCAGATGTGGCCATGTCTGTAGGTAGCAATGTACTAGAGAAGCTCATTTGTGCTTGGAGTGGGGTTTGCTTTGACCCAGAAAAGGGCAGCCTCTTCATTTGAGATAAGGGAAAAGGAGGCGATGGTCAGAAAACATTTAGGAAGTGCCCATGTGCCACGCACTGTGCTGAGCTCCTGCTGGAGTGAGGATGTGAGGCTCAGAGGAGAGGAGAAGAGAGAGTGGAGCTCAAGAACAGACGGCACCTTCTGTACCTTGAAACCATCATGCCTCTGTCAGGGTCTCAGGAGACCCAGTTTGTCATAGGATTGCTAAGCCTTTTCAGAGTTGCCTTTCTTTACTATGTTGTTGTTGTGTACATCATTCTCTTGGTTCTCTGTAGAACACTTTACATATGCTCCCACTTCCCAGGGTCATATGAATCTTTGAGTTTGTTTTTTACTGTGCAGTAATATTCCATTACATTTATAAAGCACAGTCTGCCTCGGCCTTTCCCAATTGATGGGCCTCCCCTTAGTTTGTGATTCTTTTCTTTTTGTCTTCCTGTTAATCCTCAATTTCAGGATCAGTGAGTTTGTTTTCCTTGAGACTACTCATTCCATGATATTATCATTCCTTGAACAGCCCCTCCTCATATCCCTTCGTGTTTTCTGTGGAGTTTGATGTATTTCTGTATCAAACTGCAGAGAGAGAGAGAGAGAGAGAGGGAGAGAGGGAGGGAAGGAGAGAGAGAGATGGAGGGAGGCAGCGGGAAAGAGAGAGAGAGAGGAAGAGAGGGGGGAGAGGGAGAGAGAGAAGGAGAGAGGAAGAAGGAGAGAGAGAAAAAGATGGAGGCAGGGGGAAAGAGAGGAAAAAGGAGAGAGAGAGGGAGGGAGGGAGAGGGAGAGATTTTGTGTGTGTGTGTGTGTGTGTGTGTGTGTGTGTTCCATCCTCCTTTGTTTCATTTGATCTCTCCCCTGTCCCTTCCTCCATGTTGTATATTCTTCTATGCACCCTAGGTATGAAAAATCCAAATTTCCTCTCCATCCTTCTTTCTAGACTGGTATATTTCTTTTACCTTCCCTTTTTCTTTCTCCCCTTAAAACCTTCAGAACAGAATGAATTTACCAACATCCTCAGTTTTTTGTGATTAGTTCACTCAGTACCCTTTGCAGACCTTGAGTTTCTGAAGGGACACTTGTTTCTCCCCTCTCAGCAGTGCATCATCATACCACCCCCTTTTTCTTGCTCAAATACATTTACCTCTCAACATTTCTATTAAGTCTTTTCTTTACACTTCCAAGTTCGTATTCAGATGTGGTCCTGAAGGGCTACACTCAACTTTCCAGGGAAAGATATTCTTTTATTCCGCCAAGGGAAATTATTCTTGATTGGAAGCCTTTACATTTGACATTTGGAATATCATCTTCCAAGATTTCTTCTCCTTTCTTGTAGTTGCTGTCAAGTGTATTCTATGCCATTGAAGCCTACTGGTCCTGCCCTAGGTTCTTTGGCCTTTGCAGGCCTTCTTTTCTGTCTGGCTGCTTATAACATTTTTTTCTTTGACTTGGAAACTCTGGATTTCATGATGTATTTCAGGAGATGTAGATTCTTTCTGTCTTTGTTTTCTTCTCTGGTTTCAATAGATCTGGGAAATTTTCAATGAAGGCTTCTGGAAACACAGTGTCCAGTAACTTCGAAGGCTACGTGTTGAATTTATTGTGTTCTTAAAAAGAAAAGCCAGCTGTACATAATAGAGATTTGCAGATTCATATAGAAACTTATTTTTTATTCTATTGTGTATAATGTAAATACCCATTTTCTTTGGTGCTTATTAAGCTCAGACTGTAAATAAATTTTTTTAAAAGGAAATATAATAGCCAGGCTTTTTCTTTATCATGGTTTCTGGGCAGTCTGGTAGTTCTTAAATTCTCCCTCCTTGACCTGTTTTCCAGGGCTCTTGTTTTTGCCAGTAGATGTGTTTGACTTTCTCCCATTTTTCAGTATTTCATTATGTTTTAATCTTTTTTGCTGTCTCATGAAGCCCCTTGATTTCTATTCAGTCTGTTAAGAGTTTGCAGGGGCTGCATTGCTTGGGTACCGTTTACCCCTGGTGTTCTAAGCTAGTTATGCCCCTTCCAGTAATTCAATCTGGAGCTTTTGTTTCACTGTTAATCTTTGCTTTACTTCTTCTAGGTATTCATGTAGTCCTTGTGGAAAACACATTTTTCTTTGACTTTATTATGAAGTTTCCCTTTCCTTTTGAGGGGCCTCTAGATCCACAGTAATTTAAAAAATAAATTTGTATGGATATCTTGTTTTTACATCCTTTGTATTTTTCTTTCTGTCTCTCCCCACCCTCTCCCAGAGAACTATATCATATAACAGAGATTTTTTTTTAAAGAAAATGAAAGTAGAAGAGAAAAATTAGTCAGCAAAGCAGAACAATACGTAGAAGAAATCAGAAAATATATTCCATTTGGCACCTCCCAGGCCCTCTGTGGTAGAAGGCATCTTCTTATATCTCTCTGAGGCCATGCTTGTATTTCCCAGGTCTGAAACACTCCCTTCCTTTTTTGTCAGTTCATTTACACTGTTCACTTTTATTTTCCATGGCAACACTGCGTGTTAAATGAGCACAGTGCCCTATAATGACACCACTTTCATGGCCCTCTTCAGTGAGTGCAAGCCCATAAAATATAGTAAAATCCTTTGTTATTTTGACCAATGAAAATATCTACTTAATTTCTCTTTAGTTTACCAGAGTACCTAAGAGAACAGCTTAGGTTATGAAGGAGCGTAGAAGATGTGCGTGGTTCTTTTAAAGCTGTTACTTTGTGGAAATACATTTTACACGGCGGGCTTTACATGGATAATTGATCTATTGCTTGCCTCCTCATGGCGGGGTATATGTCTGGAGGGAGGGAGAGAATTTGGAACTCAAAATTAAAAAAAACCGAATGTTAAAAATAAATAAATAAATAAAACTGGGGAAAGGCTTAAGGCCCTAAGCGTGCTTGGAGCTGGAATCCTCACTTTGACTTGGGCTTCTCACACTTATTAAAGGACTCTAGGTTTTTTTTTTTCCTATATTTAATTTATTTCAGAAAGGTTTTTTTCATTTAGAACATTTTATCTTTGTTTTAGGTTACAATACCTCAGAGCATTGGAATTCAATGTACCATGTTAAAACAACCAGGTGGCACTATAGTAGATAGAGCACTGGGCCTAGAGTCAGGAAGACTCAATTTCCTGAGCTTACATCTGGCCTCAGACACTTACTAGCTGTGTGACCCTGGGCAAGTCACTTTCCCATTTGCCTCAGTTCCTCATCTGTAAAATGAGCGGGAGAAGGAAATGGCAAACCACTCCAGTATCTTGGCCAAAAACCAGACCTTCAGTGGGGTCATGAAGAGGCAGACAATATTGAAATGACTGACCAACAACAAATGATAAAGCGTGAATTCCTAAAGGAAATGTTGACAGACGCTTTGGAAGAAAGCCTGTTAATGGAAAGACTCCTAAAATTTCAATAGCTTCCACTTGTGAAAGATGAAACAGAGAGACAGCTTTCTTCTCTATCCTCATACCATATGCATAGGATGAATGATTTGGTGTCATTAAAAAAATTATGCATTTTAAACTTAAATGCAAGACAAGAAAAGGAGAAAAAAAAGAGAATTGCCATGTGTACAGCAGAATATAAGAGAGGATTCAATATATATCAATACGTTTCCATTTCAGAAAAAACCTTACACAGTGTTTTCAAAGCTGTTCAGCTTTGCTTGGCTTCCTTGGAGGTTTTCTTTTGTTCTCTATTGTGCACTTTTGGCTTTATTTTTTCCTCTCCTTCCTACCCCTCTCCCCCAAAGAAAACTACAGTTACACATATCATATCATATCATATTCACATAGCTGTCTGTAAATACACATATATGCACATATATACTCATACACACATATGTAAGACCTTACTGTGCATATTTCCACTTGCCATCTCTTTCTCTGAAGGTGGAAGGCATCTTCCTTTATAGGGCCAAGTCTTTCCATGTTTTCCTAAATCAATTAGTGGATGAGTGATTTTATCTGTAAATGTCTTCCTACTTTGAACGAAGTTTTCCTCTGCTAGTGTCAATTTACATTGACAGTTATGATTGCTAACTGTGTTTTTATCTCCGCCTGTCTTCCCACAATCTCTCCAACATTGAATATTCCCATCTTTTGTGTCTTTGGAAATTATCTAGCTGTGAACTAAAATCTAAAGGCTATTTTGAGTTGCATTTCTCTTATAAGTGATTTTGGATCATTCTTTGGTATAATTAATTTTCCATTCTTCTTTAAAGAATGATTTGTTCATCCTTTGATCCTTGTGGAATGACTTTTGGTCAGTGTATCCTTTGATTTATTACATTTCAATCTTTGTTTCTGAATTGTGACTTTATACCAGACCCAGGAGTGGTCTCCTCTCTCTCTGTCTCTGTCTTTGTCTCTCTCTGTCTCTCTGTCTCTGTCTCTGTCTCTCTCTGTCCCTCTCCATCCCTCTCCCTCTCCCTCTTCCTCTTCCTCTCCTTCTCCCTACTTTTGAGTGTGTATTCTTGGTCTTGACCTGGATCACATGGTTCCTGCGCTGACTTCCACCTCCCAGTTTTAGTCTTCTCTGGTTATTTGGGGTTCAAACCACTGAATCTTGAGGGCCCTGAATAGTGTCATGGGATACTTTATTCCTCTACTTATCTTTAATGGTCCAGGAGCCCTGGAAGCATTCCACACCTTCCAAAGGTTTTATTGAAATTGGTTTCCTGCTATCGGTTTTTCACCCCTTTCTTGTGCTTTCTTGGGAGAACTCCCCACTCTCCTCACCTCCAGGTATAGAAATGTGCAGGTTACAAATGGCTCGAGCTCACCTCTGATCCCTGCAGGAGGTCACCAGCTTTGGGGTGGATGCTAGTGTTGGCTCTCCTTATTGATCATGGGCTTCTGGCTGACCTTCTCTGAAGTTCTGGGGTAAAAGAAGGCACTCTAATTTCTCACTGGATTGCTTAAACATTATTCCTTCAATCTGGTGCACGTTTTAGTTTCTTGTTTGACTATATCTATAGGAGTTGAGCTCCATATTAGTTATAATGGGATTCTTAATTTGTCTTGGTGCTTCCAGACTCTACTTCTCTAACCCATATCCTACACATCGGCCAAAATCTCCTTAAGGCACCGGTTTAAAGGAGAGGTTGAATTGGGAGTTAGTCCTGTGACTACTAAGTTCAATCATTTGCCTCACTGAGCCTCAGTTTTTCCATCTATGTAACTATGGTGTTTGTAGTGGAATAAGTGATTTGATCTTCCCAACAACTTTATGAAATAAAATGCTCACAATTTTTAAGTGCTTTTTAAAAAGGTAAGCTGCTATTATTATTATTTTTTATTATTACTATTTATTATTATTACTATTTTTATTGCCGCAGCTAGGTGGCACAGTGGAAAGGGTGCTGGCTCTGGAGTCAGTAAGACTCATCTTTGTGAATTCAAATCTGGCTTCAAACACTTGTTGTGACCCTGGACAAGCCACTTGACCCTGTTTGACTCAGTTTCCTCATCTGTAAAATGATCAGGAGAGGGACATGACAAATCACTCCAATATCTTTGCCAAGAAAACCCCAAATCGGGTCACAGAAAGTTAGATATGACTGAAAAACAACTGAACAACAATTATTATTAATATTATTATGTGCCATCCTTGCTCAAAATCTTCCTGTTCCCATATTCCATGTAAGAGAGACTGTAGCCTCTCCTGCTCACGTTGAAGGCCGCCACAGTCTGGCTGCCTCCTTCATTTCTAGGTGGGCTCAGTGTTTAGAGCACTGGGATGAGGAAGGCCTAAGTTACAGTCCAGTCTCAGATACTTACTAGCTGTGTGACCTTGGGCATATCACTTACTCTTTGTTTCCTCAGTTTCTTCATAAAATGGAGATGATAATAGTACCTCCCTCTTAGGGTTGTTGGGAGGTGTGAGATAACATTTGTAAAGCATTTAACACAATGCCTGGCACATGGTGGGCACTATAGAAATGATGATGACTCTTGCTGTTGTTAATTACCATCTTATATTACTGTCCTTCTTGAATTCTTCATTGTGTGCAGATTTTACTCGCTGTGTTCCAACTTGGACTTCCATGTCTTCTGCTGTGAATTTGCCCAAACCATTCCTTAGAGTTTGTCCAGGATGCCTCTCTCTCTCCTTATCTCTGCCCCTGAAAATCCTGATGTCTCCCTTTCTCCTCTAACCCCTGTGGATATTTTTACCCCCTTCAGACAATCTGGTATTTATTTGTCTGTGGTGAAAATGTTTTATTTCATGACATTAGAATGTAAACTCCATGAAGGCAGAGAGGCAAATGCTCTAAGTGAATGTTAGCTACAAACCTAGAATTTCCCTTTCTGTCACTCCTCCCTCCACTTACATCCCCCCAAATGGGCTTCAAGTGGTGAAATCAGAAAACAGAGCTTACTTTGTTTTAGGTAGATATGAGCACATGGGAAGGCACATTCCTCTTTTACAAGTATACCACATCTGAATTCTCTCCTATTGCCCCCCATCTTCATTCTCATTTTTGGTTTTGAGTTTGAGTCAGAAAATCAGATGATGAAATATCGTGTGTGTTACTGAAGTTGTTACTTGTCCTTTGTTCTCAGAGAGGACTGTGGCATTAGGAAAGTGATGCCATGACTTGCAGGTAAATTGGATTTGAGTAAATCAGGGCTGTGCAGAGACACCCCCCTTAGTTTCTCCTTCACAGCCATCTGGGTCAAGTCGCAAGATATAAATTAGGAAGACTGGAGATGGCCCAGGATGAAGTGGAAGATCTTGGCCTTTTTAAGCTAAGGTCTTTCCCAGGTCTCAGTTTGACTGGGGCAACACCCATTCAGTGATACCGAAGTATCTTGTGTGAGTAATTTCATTACTTCCTATTAACAGAGTCAAATGTAGAGTAAGGTTCTTTTCTTAAGCCAGTGGAAAATCTAGAATTGATTGCTTCAAAATGACATCAGTGAAATAGCCAAAGAGATTACTAGAAAATTTGCATGTGAAGCAAGCCTCTAAAATATTTGAACATGAAGTTCTAACTAGGATCTGATGAATTCCTGTTGTCCTTGTGTATGCATGCATGTATGAGCACAACTTGCCTGTATTTAGATATGCTAATCTCACTGAACCTGGGAATTTGTATATGAACACACACACACACACACATAGTATATTTGTGTGTGTGTGTGTGCACACGCATGTGTGTGTGTATGTGTGTGTGTGTGTGCTCATTTCAGTGAACCTGAAGCCTAAAGAAGATAGTTTGAGGAGAGTGCCTGAGTTATGGGATCAGATTGTAAAAGCTTCTGGTCTCTCTGATTCAAATCACCAAGTCATAAAAAGGTCATGAGGATGAAGCTAGTGCCAGGACCCACAGGACTTAGGGAACTAAGTCAATGAACCTTCAGAATTTTTCATACCATCCGAGAGTAGATCTCTTGTCAGACATGGTATATAAAATGCTGGGCTTAGTGTCAGGAAGAGTTGGGTTCCAACCCCACTTTTACCACTTACTGTCTGTGTGACCCTGGGCAGTTAATGACTCCTCTCTGAGCCTTAGCTCTCTTATCTATAAAATGGGAATAATTATACCCACAGTTACCAATCCCTTAGGGTTGTGAAGGTCCAATTAAATACTGTATGCAAACACCAGTTGTTATTATTCTCCTCTGTTGCTAGCTTCGATTTGTTGGCTAGAGGCCATCAAGACATGACTAACTCCTTAGAATCACTGTGGCCCTACTATGCAGGAAATATGCAGAGAATTAGAACTATTCTCATCTGTATAACTCAAACAACCCCATCATACCCAGCTTTCTCTGCTGTAGAGAATAAAGAAATTGGTCACTCACTTTAATTTATCCACCAGTAGGTGGAAACTGTTAGCTATATGGGTTTCAAACCATACAGGGTTTCAGGTTCTCAGTTAAAGTATTGTGACCACATGCCTAATGCCATGGGCAGTCCAATCCTGTTCTCTCTGCTCCTTGTCTGTGACTAAATATGTAAAAGACCTTCAATTAAATTGAACTCACATTTAGTTTATGTGGGTGTATCTTGTAGGGCATAGATTCCAAAGTTTATTTATTTACCCAGTATTAACAAAAACAGGTAGTTCGATGTCTCAGTGTATATATGCTGGTCCTAGAGTCAAGAAGACTCATATTCCTGAGTTTAAATCTGGCCTCACATATTTACTAATTGTGTGAACCTGGGCATGTCACCTAATCTTGTTTGCTTCAGTTCCTCATCTATAAAATGAGCTGGAAAAGGAAATGGAAAACCACTCCATTATCTTTGACAAGAAAAGCCCAAATGCGGTCACAAAGAGTTGGACATGACTGAAAAATGTCTGAACAATATTCTTTAGCCAAAATATTCAGAAAACTGAATTTTGGAGGTCATTAACTGAGTGTTCTGTTATTACCTAATATTACCTGTCTCTCGCCATCACCAGGCACTATTGTCAGGCTAAGAGATTAAAATGATCTTGATTCTCTGCTAGGACCTGACTAAATTTTTATACCATCATGAAGTTGGGCTTGTGAGCCTTCCCCTAATACAAGCAGAAGGACTTGACAACTGGCCCAGGACCTAATAATGAGCTAATGAGGACATGATGGCTACATGTGAGCAGTGCTTTTATTTAGAAAGGTGAATCATCATCCAGAAAGAGTTAGTGAGCACCTAGGATGTATAGAGCATTGCTCCAGGAGTAGAAGAAATTAAGTGTTTATATAATAGATTCCCTTCCCTTGAGGGTTTAACTGGTTATTGGTAGTCACATGAAAAAGATGCTCTAAAGCATTATTGGTTAGAGAAATGCACATTAAAGCAACTCTGAGGTACCACCTCCCACCCACAAGATTGAGTAATATGACAGAAAACTCAGAATGCAAATGCAGAAGGAGATGTAGAAAAATAGAACACTAATACATGGTTGATAAAGCTATGATTTGGTCCCTAGAGAATTATTTGGAACTAGGCCCAGAGGGCTACAAAACTGTGAATGCCCTTTGACCCAGCAATACCACTACTAGGTCTGTGCCCAAAAGGGATGAAATAAAAAGGATAGGAGCCATAGGTACAAAAATAGTTATAGTAACTTTTTGTGGGGTGGCAAAGAGTTAGAAGCTGAGGGGATACTCATCAGTTGGGGAATGATTGAATGAGTTATTGCTGTAAGAAATGGTGAAGGGGGGTGGTTTCAGAAAAGCCTGGCAGGATTTGTAGGAACGAATGTTGAGTGAAAGGAGTAGAACCAGGGGAAGAGTTTGCCCAGGAGCAGCAATATTGCAAAGATAATCAACTCTGCAAGGCTTAATAACTGATCATTACAACAACCCATGACAGTTCGAAAGAAGCCATAATTATACGTGCCATCTACCTCCGGAGAGAGAACTGATGGACTCAGAGTGCAGATGGAAGCACGTTTGCTTTTTCTTTCTTTTTTTCTACAGGGTTTATGAGGGAATTTGTTTTGCAAAACTATACATATTTGTAATGGGTTTCATATTTTTTTGCCTTCTCAGTGGGTGGGGAAGTTGGTGGAAGGAAAGGAGAGAAGTCTAGAACTGAATATAAAATAAAACTGAATTTAAAAAATGAAGTCAGAAGCCAGATCATAGGGTTAAGAAGGATGAGAAGGGGACAGCTAGGTGGCTCAGTGAATGCAGCAGGGGCCCTGGAGTCAGGAGGACCTGAGTTCAAATCCAGCCTCAGACACTGAACACGAAACTAGCCGTGTGACCTTGGGCAAGTCATTTAACCCCAGTTGCCATGCCCTCCCCTCTCCAAACACCCCCCCTCAAAAAAATTTTTAAAAAAAAGGGAAAGGAGGGGAAATGAATGCATTTATTGCAGACAGATTTTTCCAGGACTATGCCCATGAAAAGGAGGAGACATAAAAGGCCACAACTAGTGAGGGTTCTAGTCTAGAGCGAGCGCTTTTTAAATTTCGGCTTGAAGAAGGTTGAAGGAGTGGCCATAAATTTGAGCGGGAAGCCAGAGTGGGTGGAGTGATCTTTATAATTCCGGTGGGAGCCATTTGCGGCAGGAAGTGGTATTATAGCACCTCCTACTACTCTCTGTCCATCTTGCAGCCGGGGCATTTCGCTTTGAATCTCCAACGCGGTAGAAGTCTCGGAAGCTGCTGGGACTCGAACCACCACAGATCTGCAGTCAGAGCTGATTGTTTGGGCTGCGGCAGCTGGCGTCGGTGGTTCTCGGGACTCATTGGTGTTATCTTGACTCCTGTAACTCGGGCCTAGTGGGTGAGTCCTGCCCTGTCCCATCCCCTTCTCAGCGGCCCGGGGATCCCCAAACCTCACCCCTGCACAATGGCGAGCAGCAGCAGCAGCTGCAGCAGTAATATCCTCAGCTCCGAATTCATTGTTGGAGGGAAATATAAGCTGATCCGAAAAATTGGGGCAGGCTCCTTTGGAGACATCTATTTGGCCGTCAATATCACCAATAATGAAGAATTGGCCGTGAAGCTAGAGTCTCAGAAGGCCAGGCACCCCCAGCTGCTGTATGAGAGCAGGCTCTACAAGCTTCTGCAAGGTGGGATGGGCATTCCCCGAACCCGCTGGTATGGTCAGGAAAAAGACTATAACGTCCTTGTTATGGATCTGCTTGGGCCTAGTCTCGAAGACCTCTTCAATTTCTGTTCCCGTAAGTTCACGTTGAAAACCGTCCTGATGTTAGCCGACCAGATGATTAGCAGAATTGAATATGTACATACAAAGAACTTTATACACAGAGACATTAAACCTGATAACTTCTTGATGGGTATTGGACGTCCTCACAATAATACTACCCGAGGGAAGAGAAAAAGAGGCAGGGCAGCTGCTAATAGGTCTCAGGACCCGTCTTTTTCGGGATTAAACCAGTTATTCCTTATTGACTTTGGTTTGGCTAAACGGTATCGAGATAACAGAACAAAGCAGCATATACCCTACAGAGAAGATAAAAATTTCACTGGCACCGCCCGGTACGCCAGCATCAATGCGCACCTTGGCATTGAGCAGAGCCGTAGGGATGATGTGGAGTCCCTCGGTTACGTCCTGATGTACTTCAACAGGAGCAGCCTGCCCTGGCAAGGGATAAAAGCTGCAACCAAGAAGCAGAAGTATGAAAAAATTATCGAAAAGAAGATGTCCATTCCTGTCGATGTTCTGTGTCAGGGCTTTCCGGCAGAATTTACCATGTATCTCAACTACTGCCGTGGCCTGCGCTTTGAAGAAACACCTGATTACATGTACCTCAGGCAGCTATTTCGTATTCTTTTCAGGAGCCTGAACTACAAGTACGACTTCATGTTTGATTGGACACTATTAAAGCAAAAAGCCGAGCAGGAGCAGGCAGCCTCTTCTTCTGAGCAGGGTCCGCAGACACAACCCCCTCCTGCACCCAAAGCAGCAAAACCGAGAAGAGTGACAAGAAGAGTTTCCAAGCAGGAAGAGGAACAGATGAAGTAAAGCTGACCATCCAGAGTTCATCGTGTTATTCCCTAAATCTGGAACTCTTAGTTCATATGTGTACTTGCCAAGTGGTTGTGGGCAACCATGTACTTGTTGAAAATTTCCCTAATTTCAGCATAAATTGACTGGTCAGCATTAGTGATGAGTTATAGCCACTGTAATTGTTAATATTGCGTTAACTATAAATGTTAATATCAAGATAGTGAAACATGGTTCTAGTTTTCTATTGCGTTTTTTTTTTCCTAGTGAAAAGTTAACTAAATGTTTGACGTACAGATGGTGGAAAATTGTGCATATAATAATTTTTTGATATTTTTTATTTTAAACTGTACTGTTTTGAGATCTTATTTCAGAAGTAGAGCATAAAGTTTTCAACTACAGTTGTTATAATTGTAAATGCTCATAATTGTGCACTCTAAGGGTATTTAATACCCTCCTTGGTGTTTCAAAGTTATAAACGTAAACATTCTTAAAATTGTTGACTTCAATGTGCAAGCCAGCTGACAGGGTAGCAACCAAAGATTTTAGTTTTTAAGCATATGAAAGACTGTGCCTGCTTACTGTGCTAGAAATAACAGCATTTCAAATGAAGACTTAAGGAAAACTTAGAGACTACTAGATTATCTTTAGGATTCTGCATTAACTCTAATGTTCTTGGTTTAAAAAAGAGAAGCAATATGTTTGTCCCAGAAATTTAGAACTGAACATATGTGCAAGTTGCTTAGATAAATGTAAGTACTGTGAACATCTATATGACCTGGGATTTTGTTTTGATTTTTGAAACTGAAAATTGTTTGCTGTAAGGAAAATACTTCAAAGAAAAGAAAGAAATGCTTTGCTAATTTACTATAAAATCAATATCTCTTCAATGTTTAAATAAAGTGTTTCTTGACAACTGTTGAATAAATCATTCCTTTGCAAATCATTTTAGATTGTGTTATGTCTTTTTTGTTGTCATTTTTTTTCCTTAAAAAAAATTAAGGGCATAGGAGATGGGCAAATGAGCCAGTAGACAAGGAGAGATTCAAGTTGGGGAGGGGGATTGGAAGGGGGAGAGGGATGATAGATGGAGGAAACATCTGGAGAAGGAAGGGGGTGGCTGTGGTCAAAGTTACATGTAGAAGGGCAGGCCTTGTTGGGAAAAAGGGCCCCCTCTTCATTATGAGCATGAACTGAGAAAGCATAGAAATGTAGGAGGAAATAGTATGTACTGATGTTAGGGGGCATGAGACCAAAAAGAGGGGGAAAAAATGAGTTCATGGTAAATACCTTCTGTCTTCGTGATACAGTAAAATGATAGATTCTTTACTGAGAGGGTGGGGTCAGATGATGCCACAGAAAGCTTGAAGAAAGAAAGCAGGACCGAAAAGGAATAAAGTTGGAGATTATGAATAACAAGATTCAAATGGTAGAAAGAAGGGCCAGATTTGGTATGACCGGGATGCAGACATTAGACCCTCCAGGAACAAGAGATCTAACCCACAGGTAATAGGAAGGCATCCAAACAGTGTGTGGAATTGGGGGGAATTTTCCAATAAGTTACTTGCTCCAGATGTGTTGAGACAAGTTATTGGCAGCAGTTACTCACTCGAAGGTGGCTGTCCCAGCGGGAGGAGGGCACAGGCATGGTGTCACCAAGTTCCAGAGTTCATAGAACTGTGACTGACAGGAAGGTCTCCTGAATCTTATTCTGAAACTCATTCTGTTAGAGCATACGGTCTTTCTTAATGTTATAATGCCTTGAGCTATATAATTCCCTAGGTGCTTGGATTTTCTCTCCTGGGAAAGATCTTTTTAACATTGCCTTCACTTCTGAATATATGTTTTCTCTCCCTCCCCCAACCCCCATCCCAGGTAGTGAACCATCCATTGTAACAAGATTTAAAGATGGGTGGGGTGGGATGCCAAGCAGTTCAGCCAAACCTACAGATGTGTAAACCATCTCTGACAGGACAATCAGTATTCCACAGCCATAGGCCCTCACCTCTGCAAAGAAGGCAAGAAGATGCATTTTCTCAACCCTCCTTTCAGGTAAAGTTTAGCTGATTCTTTTTGTTATTTTTATTTTTGAAGTTGTATGAATTTTCTTTATGGTTCTGTTTACTGCACTGCACCAAATGCTAAAAAACCTCTCATGTTTCTCTGAATTCTTAGTATTTCTTATTTACAGCAAAACAATAATATGCCATTACATGCATGGACCACCATTTGTTTAATTATTCTCCAATTGAGTGCCTGCCTCTATCTTGTTTCCAGTTATTTGCCACCACAAAAATTGCTGCTATGAATATTTTGGTGTATATGAGTCATTTATTTCTGTGTTAGACCTCAGTGGAGTATTTGCCTAGCAGGAGGATCTCTGGGTAAAAACGTATGGACATTTCAGTCACTTTTTTATTAGCCTAATTCCAAATTGCTCTCCAGAGTGGTTGGACCAATTCTTAGTTCCACCAACCATATGGAGCCAAAGGGCCTCTCTAATATTCACCATTGCCAACTTCTCTACCCTTTGCCAGTTTGCTTGCTGAATGTCAGCTAAAATCTCAGAATTGTTTCCATTTGCATTTTTTATATCACTTAGATTGCCCCTTATATCTCTCCATCTCTACCCTCCCAGAGAGCCTTACTTAGAATAATGAATTTTTAAAAAGATATCTTTAAAGAGGAAGAAGAGGACAAATCAGCAAAAGTGATCAATGTATCCCCCAAATCTGCAAGAACATGCAATGTTCCACATATCTGGACCCCTACTTTTGCAAAGCACCCAGGTGAGGTATCTTCTCGTCTCTCATTTTTGGAGCTCAAGATTGTTCTTGATCATTTTGCAACATTAATTTTGGATAGTTTTGCAGTTGTTGCTGTTTCCATTTATATAGTTATAGTCATGGTACGTATTTTTTCTAGCTCTATTTCCTTCATTTCTGATCACTTCATGTAAGTTAGTCTGATTCTCTAAATTCATTATGTTCATTGTTTTTTATAACTCAGTAATATTCCATTGCATTCTGTAACACAGGTTTTTTTTTTTTATCTATTCCATAATCAATGGGCATTTACCTTTTAGTTGTTTGCTACCTCACCAAGTGTTGCTGTAAATATTTTGGTATCTATGAGGCCTTTCTTTTTTGGATTATATGCCTTGGAGTGGAATCTCAAGGCCTTGGCACTATCCCCTGCCACTTGATTTGTTTTCTAGAATGGATGTCCTGATTCAGGACAAAAACGTTACCTCATTGTGTCTGTCTTCCTACAGCCCCTCCAACATCGATTATTGCCTTCTTTTGTCGTTTTTGCTACTTTGCTGGATGGGAGGTAAAACAGAATGCATGCTTCTGATTTGCCTATCTTTCATTTTTAGTGATTAGGATCATTCATCCATGTAATTGTTACTAGGCTGCAATTCTACATTTGTGAACTGTTTGTTCATATCCTTTAACCACTTCTT
This sequence comes from Pseudochirops cupreus, assembly GCA_028627135.1. NCBI lineage: Eukaryota > Metazoa > Chordata > Mammalia > Diprotodontia > Pseudocheiridae > Pseudochirops > Pseudochirops cupreus. Next base: position 52,826,581 of record CM053582.1, on the reverse strand, counting down.
CATTGGGGAAGGGGAATGACTTTTGGTTTGAAATATTTCTTAGTTGTCTACATATCTATTCCTTGTTTGGTTAAGAATTCATCTCCTCCCTGTAGCTGTGAAAGGTGTATGATCTGCCTCACTTCTAATTTTTTAATGATATGTTCTTTATATTCAGGTCATGTATCCATAAGAGGTTTGTCTAAGCATAAGTTTTACCAGGCTGCCTTCCAATTTCCCCAGAAGGTATGGTCTAATAAGGATTTCACTCCGAAGTAAATTACGTTTGGTGGTTTATCAAACACTGGCTTATCCAGTTCAATTGTTTTTAATTCTTCTTTGTTCTGTTGATCTATTTTCTGATTTGTTGTTGTTGTTGTTATGTACCAGTACTAAATGGTTTTGATGGCGGCTGCTTTATAATATAGTTTAAGGCCTTGAGATACTGTTTCCCCTTCGTTCCTACCTTTTTTCATTATTCCCTTGATATTCTGGAACTTTTCCTCCTCCAAATGAAGTTTGTTATTACTTTATTTAACTCAATGGAATATCTTATTGGTAGTTTGATTGGTATGACACTAAAAATATAAATTGACTTTGATAGATTGACTCCTAAATATTTTTTGCATTTTGTAGTTATTTTGAATGACACTCCCATGTTATTATTAATTAGAAATTCTGTTGATTTTTGTGGATTTATTTTGTAGCTAGCAACTCTGTTTCAACTATTAATGTTCTCAGGTAGTTTAGTTGTTGATTCTCTCGTATTTTCTAAGTAAAACTACATCTTGTCAGTAGATAAGAATAGTTTTGCCTTGTCTTTGTCATAACTTAATTCTTTTAATTTACTTTTCTTGTCTTATTCCAATTGTTAGATTGTAAATTGTTATATCAAATAACAAGGAGATACGACATCTCTGCTTTACTCCTGTACTAATTGAGAATGTTCCTGGCATATTCCCATTTTGCATGATGCTTTGCATTTGGTCAGTTACTCCACAAGCCTTTATTAAGGTTTATATTGCAGGTAGTCACTGTGCTAAGAGCGGAGGTTAAAAGAAAGGCAAATACAGGCCCACCTTTCAAGGAGCTCATATTCTAATTGAAGGGATATGTGCATGAGTGTGCACACATGCGCGCACACATACACACACACATATACACCTACACTGGGGGGAGAATCTTGTAGAAAGTGGGCGTTTAGCTGAGATTTGAGGGAATTCAGGAGGAGGAGTTAAGAAGAGCATTTTATATATGAAGGACAACCAGTGAAAGTACATGAAGCTGGGGAGATGGAGTGTATGAAGAACAGGAAGAAGGTCAGTGTCATCACATTAGAGAATGTATGGAAGGAAGACTGCAAAGGTAGTGAAGGAGTTAGGTTATGAAACCAAACAGAAGATTTTCTATTTGATCCTGGAAATAATAAGGAGCCTCTGGATTTTATTGAGTAGAGTATTGGGTGACATGGTCAGACTCTTTGGGAAGATCATGTTGTTAGCTAAATGGTTGATGAACTGGGTGGGGAAGAAACTTGAGGCAGGCACAGAGAGCATCAAGATAAAGAAGATATAGGAAGATATATAGTGGGGTTGGGTTTAGATCAATACATTTATAATCCTAAAATTTTTTAACATATTTCTCTGCCTATTATTTATAGGATTTTTTAAAAGCCTATATGAGTGTTGTATTTTTAAAAGGTTTACTTTTTTTTTATACCTTCAGATAGCCATGTTGTTTGGGATGCATTTGTTTTTAATGTTCCAGTATGTTGATTCTTCCTAATGTTGAACCAGCTTTCCTTATATCCTGTTATGAATTGATCTTGGTCATAATTAATTGTTTCTTGAATGAATGTTGTAATATTTTTGACAGGATTTTATTTAAAATTCTAAAATGATATTTATTAATGATACTGGTTTGTGATTCTCTCTTTTTTTTGCTTTATTCTTCTCTGATTTTGTTATTAGGATTATATTTGTCTTTTAAAAGGACTTTGGGAGAATGATTTCTTTCTTGGTTTTTGAGAATAATTTGTGCAGTGTAAATATTAATTAACCTCTAAAACTTTGATAGAATTATTCTGTAAATCCATCCATAAAGGTACTTTTATTTGTTTCTTTACAGCTAGTTCTATTTCCTCTTCTGAGATTATATTAAGTTTTCTGTTTGGTGTTCTGTTAATTTGGGCAATTTACTTTCAGAAATAATCTATTTCTTTTATAGTCTTAGTAGCTTCCAGTAACTCTTGTTTTTTCTGCTTTTGTTGTGATTTCACCTTATTGACCATTTGTATTGTTGATTTGATTGCCTGTTCCTTTTTAGTCAGACTGGCTAAGGGTTTAGCAACTTTGATGTGTGAAAGAACACAATTTTAGCCTGGTTCATTAGCTCCATAGCCTTTTTGGTTTGCAATTTATTCATCTTCTAATCTTAAAATTTCACCTTTTGTGATGATTTTGGGCTTGCTTGTTTGTTGGCTTTCTAATTTTGTAAAATTCATATTCAGTTTATTAATCCTCTCCTTTTCTATTTTTGGTAATATCTGTTTTTAGGGGTATTATTTTTCCTCTTTGGACAAGTTTAGCTGCATCTCAGCAAGTTTGGTATGTTGTGTAATCCTTATCATTGTCTTTTACATTGATTATTCATTCTGGAACTTCTGTGATTTTTCTGTGACCCACTCATTATTTTACTCTGCCCAACTCTTGATTTAGGATTCCATTATTAAGTCTAGGCAGCACAATGCCAGCAGTTGGCCTGCAGTCAGGAGAATCTGAGTTGAAATCCACCCGAATATACTTATTAGCTATGTGACTCTGGATAAGTCACTCCATCTCTGTGTGCCTTAAGTTTCTTCATATATACAATGAGGAGAATAATAGCATTGCAGGGTCGTTGTGAGAATCAAATGAGACAATAATTATAAAGCACTTACTCCAGTGCCTGGTACACAGTAGGTGCTCTACAAATATTAGTGATGATGATGATGATGTCTCCGTTTAGATATGCATCTTTTTTTGCTCCCAGAAATGATTACTATTTTGATTATACTGTGGTCTCTAAAAGATATGTTTAATATTTCTTGTCTTTCTTATTTTTATTCGCAATTTCTCTGTTCGAACACATGGTCACTTTTTGTAAAAGTGTCATGTGGTCCTGAGAAATATGTGTATTGTTATGTAGTGGGTCCATCAGAATGTACCATAAGTCTTTTAACTCTAATTTCTCCAACAATTTGCTCAATTCTCTATTTCTCTTTTGTTTATCTTTCTGATACATTTGTTCAATTGTGAGAGAGCAATATTCAGTTTCCTACTATCATTGAGTCACTATTGATGCCTTTTTGCAATTTATTTAATTCTTCCTTCATGAATTTAGATGCTTTGACATTTATGACATAAAATTTTGATACTCATAATGATTTGTTGTCCCTAGTTCCCTTCAGCTTATTGAATTTTCTTGTTTATCTCTTTATGTTCTGAATTTTTCTTTTTGCTTTATCTGATACTAAGATTTCAATTCTTCCTTTTTGGATTCACCTGAAGCGTCATATATTTTATTCCAGCCTCTCATTTGCATTCTCAGTGTATTTTTCCTTTTTTCATGTTTCTTTGCAAATAATCGTTTGGAGGTTTCCTTATCCAGTCTTTCCTTCTCTTTCATTTTATTGAATGGATTAGTTACATTTATGTTTTCCTCCATTAATGTCACTAGGATTAGGGTTTTTTAAATTATGATTTTTTTTTCTGTTTCCCTTCCCTTTCTTACACAGTACTCCACCAGTCAATAAACATTTATTAAGTGCCCACTGTATGCCAGGCACTGTGCTAAGGACTGAGGATACAAAGAAAAAAAGGCAAAAAACAGGCCCTGCTCTTGAGCTCAGAGTCTAATGGGGGAGGCAAGATGCAAACAACTGTATGCAGACAAGGTACAGATATGATAAATTGGAGCTAATCACCAGAGAGAAGGCGTGAAAATTAAGGGGAATCAGGAAAAGGCTTCCTGTAGAAGGTATGATTTTAGCTGGGGCTTGAAAGAAACCAGAGAAACCAGGAGATAGAGGTAAAGAAGGAGGGCTTTTACAAGCACGGCAGATAGCTGGTGAAAGTTCCTGGAGTCAGGAGATGGAATTTTGTTTCTATGATGAGTTTTAGTTTTGGTTAATCTATTTGAAAGCGACCTTATTCCCACAGCCTCCTTCCTCCCACCCCACATTTGTCAACTCTTTTCCTAGTTTGGATATGTTAGTTAATTGATCCAGTTCTTAATAGTCTCCCCCACCCTCCACTTTAATGTGTCTTTTTCTAAGAATAATTTCTTCTTATTTTTCTCATTAATTCTCTTCCTTTTTTGTCTATTCTGAACTCTTATTCTTTGACTTATGATCTTTATACTTATTTATTCCTTCTTTAGCTTCTTGGTTCTCTTCATGGAATGAAAGCTTCTGAAGTACCAAGTTTGAATTCCCTTTTCTGACCAATTTCTGTGTTACTGCCTTTGTAGGTCTTGGTCCCTTTGCTCATTTTTCTGCTGTGCCTCATTATTAAGAAGTACTAATTCATTAAGAAATTCATGAGGATAGAAGCATTTGCCCATTGTAGACATTTTCTTGGGTTCCAAATGTTGTGGTCTGAAAGTGAGGTTCATGGGATGCCTGTTCCTCCTACCCTTCCACCATGTTGGTATACTTTTGATCTCATGCATCCCTGTTAAGTGACCTAATGACTTCTCTCCCCTTTGGCCTCATTTCCTCTCCCCTGTTTGTCCTCCCTTGTTTTCCTTCTTCACCTAAGCCCACCAACACAGAATAAAACCACCCCAGTTATATATGGCTTTCTGTAGGAATCTTGCAGACATAGGGTTCTAAAAGGATACTTGTTTCTTCTTCCCCATTTGATGTAAATAATTCATCATCACAGAGACCCATCTAATTGATGAGATATAGTGACCTTTCCGTTTCTCTGAACTCCTGCTGTGGCCTGGGTGCTGCTAATGGCCCTGTCTCCTGCTCTACTTGGGCTTTGCCTTCAGCCTACCCTGTCTCCACTCAGAACACCTTTAGGAATTCTATCCCCATTGTATTCTGTATACATTTTCTGAGTCCATAGTTGTTTGCACATTGTCTTCCCCATTAGATAGTAAACTCATTGAAGTCAGGGGCTGTCCTAGCCTGGATAGAAGAGCTTAAAGCTATTATTTCTCTTTTCATCCCCATTGTATCTTCTAGTGTATTTTTGAGGCCTTACTCTGGGGTGCCTGTTGGGGGATCTGGACTCCTCTAGGGCCTATTGTGTTACATCTTCAGACAATTTCTGTCCTTGTTGATTTTTATTTATTTTATTTTTTTTGAATTAAAATTTTTATTTGTTTTAGTTTACGTCATTCATTTCCACGAAATTTTGAGTTACAAATTTTCTCCCCATCTTTCCGCTACCCACTGCCCCAAAACAGCCACCCCACTGTATAACCCCTCCCCCAATCTATTCTCTCCTATGTCCTCCCCTCTCCCCCCTCTGACTTTCCGTTAGGGCAGGATGGATCTCCCTACCACAGTGCCTGTGTATCTCAAGTTCCAGTTGGATGTAGTTAATAATAATAATTATATATAT
>CM053582.1:52771408-52820487 GCA_028627135.1 Pseudochirops cupreus | reverse complement strand
GTCATTTGAGTTAATCTGTTTTTTAGGGTGTTAATTTCTTCAGTCAGATTGCTGACTCTCTTTTCATGATTTTCTTGCAACATTCTTATTTCTCTTCCCAATTTTTCTTCCACTTCTCTCATTTGGTTTTCAAAATCGTTCTTCAGATGATCTCTAGCTTTAAGGCAATCTTCATGTTTATTGGAAGCCCCTGGTGGGGGAGCTCTGGCTGTGCTGTCCTCCTGCAGCTCCCTGCCTTGGTCCTTCTTTTTTTCAAATAAGGAATCTAGGGTTTGGTTGCTGTTCTTACCCTGCTTCTTATGCTTATTCTTATTCATGGTTGGTCAGTCCGTGATTTTTTTTTTAATCTCTGTGGAGCTCTGCTTCCAGAGGGGAAAGCTCTGTCCCAAATCGCTGGGGTCCTCCCAGCTGCTGGAGCTCTTAGGAAGTTGCTGGGTCCCTCTGCCACTTCCAGCTCACTGAATAAAAACGAACCACAGGACCAAAGCCCAAGACCGTGACCTGGATCCAGGCTGCTCAACGCAAGAGCACTTGGCCTCTGAATGATCACTTGGTCCCCCTGAAGTCTGCAGGCTGAGAGCTCTGAAGCAACAATGCGGAGGTGAGTGCAGAACCTCCGCCTTTCGCTTCTCAGCCCTGGAGGCATTTTGGCTGGACCACTTTTCTCTCAAGACCTCACAAGTCCCACTGACCTAGTTCTGGATCCTGCTGCAGCTGCCGCCAATCCGCTCACCCAAAGCTCCAGCCGGGGCTCTGCTCCTCTCATCCAGCCACCCCCGGGACACAGCCAAGGTTTCGGGCCAGGCTGGTTTTGGTTCACAGTGCTGATATGGTTCCTCATAGCCGAGCTGACTTTAGTGGAAAGTATATTTGTGTGCGTTTTGGAGTTCTAGAATTAGTTTAGAGTCATATTTTATGGGTATTTTGGGGTGGCTATGTGAGAGCTGTGATGTGTTGCTGCTCCTACACTGCCATCTTGTACTCCACCCCCCAAAGAGTTGCATTTTCTCCTTGGAATATGGAGGTTTCTGGGGTCATGGAACATATGTAGAGTAGAGACACAGTCCATGGTCTTTTATGTTGTAGTTAGTACAATCTGGGACTCTTCCTTGCTCTGTGGGACCAGCATCCAGAATGACTTGCAAGTTCTGGGGACCTGGGAATTAGGGTTCAGCCATCAAGTTGGTATGTAGAGAACCAGTCTCCTTTAAAGTGTTTGCTTTCTGATTAGTGGTGAATATCAGAGCCTCTGGGCATCTTCTGGCTTGTGAGGTAGGAGAGGGTAGAGAGTCAAGGCATTAGAAATCTACTCCTTCTTCCCTTCATTTTTAGCTAAAACACAGGCTCGCAGATTCACTACCAAATCTCACTTCTGCTTTGTCATACAAAAAAAAGATGACGAACAATGACTATAATCCTGAAGGCTGGAATTAATTTATAGAGATACTGGTCTTCTTGGAGGTCCCTAGTAATGAGTTGGTCTAGGAAACCTCAAGGAGTCTCTGGTGGCCCAGCCAAGTGAAGACTACTAGATGGATCAAGTTAGAAATGAGTAACAGGAAGATTGTAAAGTAGGAAGATGAATTCCCTCCTCATAGGGGTTAGGAACACCTGAAGCACCAGGCCATGAGGATGAGGAGATGGGGTACCTCTGGTGAGGATTCTGTCCTTGAAAAGTCTTGGGTGAAGTTACTCACCTGACTCCCTAAGATGGAAAGTAGGGGAAACTTTGGGAGGTCTTATCAGGGTGGAGGGGAAATCAGGAGAAATGCACCAGCTTTGATTTTCTTCCAGATTCATAGACACAAATATAGGAAGCACTCAGGGATGGTAAGCAGGGAGAACCTCATCTCTTCCCTTGACTGATCAGTAAATCTTGACTCTGTAGGTCAGCGGTTCTCAAGCTGTGGGTTATGTTCAATTTGTAACAATGAAAATACATCCTGCATATCAGATAGATTCATAACAGTAGCAAAATTACAGTTATGAAGTAGCAACGAAAATAATTTTATGGTTGGGGTCACCACAACATGAGGAATTGTATTAAAGGGTTGCAGCATTAGGAAGGTTGAGAACCACTGCTGTAGGTGTTTAAGTGAAATGCTGTACCAGGGCTCTTGTCCTCAACTTGGTCCCTTGAAAGTGCCCCCCACTCCCACGGAGGGTTATTTTTGGAGGTGTCTGCCAGCTTCTGTCATCACTGAAGGTTAGAATAAAATCAGATGAGAGGTACCCCAGATCCTCGGCCTCGTGGCCTGGTGCTTCAGGTGTTCCTAACCCCTATGAAGAGGGAATTCATCTTCCTACTTTACAATCTTCCTGTTACTCATTTCTAACTTGATTCATCTAATAGACAGAATGGATTGGAATGGGGAGAGATTAGACTTATGAGAAGGCTATTTCAGTAGTTCCGATCTCTTTTGCTATGATGTTACACACTTTAAAAACCACACAAAGGAGTTGTCAGTGACTAAAGCTTGAGGAAGGAGGTGGGAATCTTCTCCCTCCGTCCTCATTCCCTCTAGGTACTGGGAGTAGGAATTATGTGCAAGAAAGAATATCTTCCCCAAGATGAGTGTCAGAGGGTAGGAGAGAAAAGGTGTTTTTATTTTGAGTGCCATGACATGTGAGCCATTCTCTGAGATGAGAGAGTCCAGCAGGTTGGGTGAATGTCTTGAATTTGGGCCACTTTTCCCTTTACATCTCAAGATCATTTGAGTCTGCTTAATCTCAGAACTGTGGGTATGGACTTTGGTATTGTAGGCCTGAGAGCCCCTCTATGAATGGCTCCTGGAGTTCCAGACACCTTTCTTGACACGTCCAGTCAAGGAGACCCTTAAAAACCTTGGAATGATTAGAGAAATAGCATAGGTATGGGCCTTTATCTTTTTTTCCCTTTAAAAAAAGACAACCTCTTTCCCTGGCATATATTAATTAATTAATGAACTTGCAGGAGGTTATTGAATGAACAGTTCTCCAACTGGAGATAGACTGGGAAGAGAATCCAGGGCTCGTGATTTGTGTCCTCACACTCATTAGACCACACCACTGCTGTTTTATATGATATTCTCTGCAGCACAATAGTCTTAATAAACCAACTATACTTCAAGGATCTGGGATTCCATCCTATCTTGGGTTTTCCCTCCATTGTCACATACTGTGATCCTGATCCAGTTTGGTAAATCACCTTGAAGAATTACTGTCACTGAACATGATATTCCCCTATAGCCAATCTGGTTACAAGCCTCTCAGAACTGAGCTCTCCTCTTTCTTAGCATACAGATGTACTGTCCATTTTTGGGTCCATGCTAGAGGACTTTCCAGAGCTTGAGCTTTGAGAAACTAATGGCAAAGCTAATAAAAAGGATTTTAAACTGAAGAAGAAGGGGGAAGGAGAACATCTATGTATAGCTACCAAGTGACATATCATTGAGATTGACTACACTATTGGGATCAGAACAGCAGTTGAGTTGAGAAGCCCAGAAATTCTCAGGAGACAGAATCCAAGAAAGGAGTCAGTACTAAGCCTCCTGACTCTCTCTTCCCCAGAGTATTTATTTATTCATTTTTGACTTGCATTAATGGTCACTTCGTTCCTCAAGAGTTGGAGGAGCCAATGAGGTGAACTTATTCAGGGCCTAGTTTCCACCAGTAAGAAGAAAATGGTTGCTTGAGGACAATGGGAATTTTGGAATGGAGAAGCAGAAAGCAAGTACTCCATCTCAAAGAAAATCTGGACATAGTCTGACACTCAGCCTAGACTTTGGGTGGGTGTATTACCCAGGGGTCAGAGAAAAGATAGAGTAGCAGGATCAAACATCATATAGGTGAAGTGAGTTTTGGAAGCACAAGAATCTCTCAAGAATGAAGTTCTGAAGGCAGGAAAAGAAACATTTCTACTGAGACAGAAAAGGGGGAAGTGTGGAAAAGAGACCAGTGAGGATGCACAAGAAACTCATTGACCTTGCTAGATTTTAAAGGCATGTACAAAAGATGAAAGCAAGGAAAAACCTGGAATAATTCTCCAATAGTAGTGTCAGGAGTGCTGTATCTCAGGAGATGGTGACATGCAGGTTATTTTTTTTGAAAGTTGCATTGGGTAAAAGAGGAAGATCAAAGAAAGGATTACAATGGCATTATTGCCCTGGCTGGCTTGCATGATGATAATAGAGAAAAGGTTCTTTTCTAAAGAGAATGATCATTGGACCAAAAAGGACAGAATAAAAAATAGCTAATAGGAAGTTGAAACCCAAGAGAAGTAGTAAGATAATGAGAGAAGACCTAGATGCCTATGGGCAACATCACCAGGCACAGATGAAATTCATCCCCTAAAACTGAAGGAACTGACCACTGCCAGTGATCTTTGAAAGGTTATGGAAAAAGGGAAAGGTGCCATAAGACTAGAGAAAGACAAATACTTTTCTCATTTCCCACAAAAGAGAAAGGAGCTAGGTCTGCAAATTAGAAACCACTGAACTTGTCTTTAATACCTGGAAGAATCCTGATAGTAAAGGCATGGGTGGTGAACATCGTTTTTTCAAGATTGGGTCTACCAGTTAATGGATAGGTAGGTCAGGGGAATGTTGTAGATAGAGTTTACCAAGGTTGTAGCAAAGCTTTGGACAGAGTCTGTCTTGCTTTTGTTGTGGACAAGAGAAGGAGTTATGTGTGTTAGACAACAATATAGTTAAATAGTTTTTTTCTCTTCCCAATTTTTCTTCCACTTCTCTCATTTGGTTTTCAAAATCCTTCTTCAGCTGATCTCTAGCTTTTAGGCAATCTTCATGTTTCTTGGAAGCTTTTGGTGTGGGAGTTCTGACTGTGTTGTCTTCCTCCCGTTCCCTGCTTTGATCCTTCTTTTCCCCAAAGAAGGAATCTAGGGTTTGGTTGCTGTTCTTACTTTGTTTCCTGTGCTTATTCATGGTTGGCCAGTCAGTGATTTTTTTTAGCTCTGTGGAACTCTGCTTCCAGAGGGGAAAGCTCTGTCCCAAATTGCTGGGCTTTTCCCAGCTGCCGGAGCTTTTAGGAGGCTGCTGGGGCCCTCCCTTGCTCTGGCTTACTGAAAAGACACCCCAGGACCACCAGCCAAGACCGTGATCAGGATCCAGGCTGCTCAACATGAGAGCACTTAGCCTCTGAATGATCCCTTGGCCCCCCCTGCAGTCTGCAGGCTGGGAGCTCCGAAGTGGCAATGTGGAGGCAGGTGCAGGACCTCTGCTTCTGCTGCTTCCTTGCCCTGGAGGCGGTTTGGCCAGACCCGCTTTTCTCCCATGATTTTTAGCTGAGTTCCACTAACCTTTCACTTAGTCCTTTTTTTTTCTTTATGGCTTGATAATTCTGGAAACTGCCACAGCTGCCACAGATCCGCTCTTCTGTTTCTAGCTCCAGCTCAGCTCATCTGGCTGCCCCCCAGGGCCAAGCCACCGTTTCAGGCTGGGCTGGTTTCGGCTTCCAGCCCTGAGATGGACCCTCCTAACCGAGCTGCCTTTAGTGGAAAGTATATTTGTGTGCATTTTAGAGTTCTAGAATTTGTTTAGAGTCATATTTTATGGGTATTTTGAGGTGGCTATGTGGGAGCTGCGATACTTTGCTGCTCCTATGCCACCATCTTGGCTTCGCCCCCCCTCCCCCCAGTTAAATAGTTTTTTAAGTGATTGAATGGTTGAACTCGGGAGTCATTAATAGTTCAATGTCAACTTGAAAGATCTTTTCAAGAGTGCCCTAGGTAGGGATCTGTGCTTGGCCCATTTCAGTTTGTCATTGATTCATATAAGCTCATGCATGGCTTCCTCATTACAGTAACAGAGCTAGGAGGTTTAGCTAACACACTAAAATAACACACTAAAAGAGTTAGCACTCAAGAATATATTGACAGGCTAGAACCTAATAAGGTAACACTTCTCTTATACTTACTTGGCTTCACAAAACAAACTTCTCAAGGCAATGTGATAGAGTAGATAGAATAACAAACTTTGAATGTGGAGGCTGAATCCTACATTCAAATTCTCCCTCTGATATTAGTGGTTAGGTGGTGCAGTGAATAGAGCACTGGCCCTGGAGTCAGGAGTACCTGAGTTCAAATCCTGGCCTCAGACACTTAACACTTACTAGCCATGTAACCTTGGGCAAGTCACTTAACCCCAGTTGCCCTGCCTTCCCCCCTTCAAAAAGCAAAAAAAAAAAACAAAACCCATGGACACAATCTCCCCAAGGAATAATTTTCTCATCTGTAAAATGGGGCAAAAACCTATAATACTCATTCATAGGATTGTTGTAACATAAAACAAAATGACATGTAAAGTACTTTGTAAATCTTAAAGTACCATATACAAATGTCATCTATTATCTATCCTGTGGCAAAGGTGGGGCTATAGAGTGGTCTCTGAAAAATATCTGGGAGTTTTAGGTCAGTGTGAGTCAACAGTGCAATATAGCATCTAGCAAAGCTAATTCTGTATTCATCCATCAAAAAAGCTTTATTTAATTATTACTTAGTGTGCTCCAGCTCCAAGCAAATATTCTCTGTTCTCAAGGAGCTTTAGATACTGTGGGAGAGAGAGCATGGACGTATGTATACATGTGCATATGTATACACACACACACACACACTTATATGCCTCTGTGAAAAGTGTACATATTAGATCCAAGGTATCCTTGGAAGGGAAGCCACCAGTAGGTGAGAGACAAGGAATGGCTTCCTATAGAAGGTGGCACTTGAGCCAGGGATTCCAGGAGGCCAAGGTGAAGAGGGAGAGCATTCCAGACCTAGAAGACTGCCAGCATCAAGTTCCAGAGCTCTCAGATAGAGCACTGTGCATGAGAAACAGTAAGGAGGCTAGAGAGAGCATGGGGGAGAGTCAATGAAAAAAAGATTGGAAAGGTAGGTAGGGGCCTGGCTGGGAAGACTTTCTATGGCGCACAATCATTACTGTTAATGTTGTCATTGCTCAGTACTCTAAGCGGGACAAGCTAGAGGCAACGCTGTGACCTCCCCAGTCTTGGTGCCTGGGGCTTTGCCACAGGGTGCAGGAATTTAGAGGGCACTGACAGCATTTGCAGTGGCAAAAATAACTAAGTTGAGTGTGCAGTAAGAACAGTTTTGGTTAAAATAGAAAGCTAACTTACTTTTGGTTTACTTCATTCTAAATTGTTACCACATTAAACACTCTTGTTATTATTATTTTCTTGCTGGTTATTAGAGAATGATGGCAGTGGGGTTGCTCTTTTTAACCTGACATCCTCAAATCCTATGTCAGTAGCTACCTGCTCTGTCTACACAGTGGGCTGCCCTTCCTGGAGTTCAAAGCCATGGTTTCTAGGGCCACTTCCCCCTTTGGCACTTACCCTCTGCAGGACTTGGGGGAAGTCATTCCTCCTTTCTGGATGTTGGTTCCCTCCTCTGGCAAATGAAGGAATTGTGCGAGACCATCTTTAAGGTTATTTCTAGGTCAAAGGTTTTTTGGCTATGGATGAGATTGGGTTTGAATATCTACAAATTCAGGACGCCTCCTGAACATTGTGGCTGTGGTTTATTTTTCCTCCAGAAAGTGGAACATTGCCAACACTTGGTTGAAGTCCAGTGAATTGTGGTGTTCCTGTGAGAGTGGGGACCATGAGTGCATAACAACCCTCTCTTCCACCATGGTTGGTCGTGGGCAACAGTGTCCACAGAGCCACTCTGGAGTTGGGCCTCAGATTCCAGGCTGGACCTGGGCTTTTGGCCAGCATATTTTGACTTTTCTTTGAAGGCAACTCCGTTGAGCTGTGGGAATCTGGAAGTTGGACTGAAATCATTAATCACTTTGTACCCATTAGCCCCATACTTGATTTGCTCAGCACTTCAAGACCAAAGCTCAGGGCTGATGCCAACATTTGGCTCATGTGTTGGTCTCTTTGGTTGGTTCCTCATGGGCCAAGGAGGCTTCTTGGAGGCCTCTGCCATCTCTTGAAACCAGCCCAGAGAGGCTTCCTGGGAAGATATGTGCTTGGCCATAGGAATAGATGTGCAGGTGCTGATAGAGTCTTACTGGCCCAGCTATTTTTAGACACAGGTCTGAAGTTGACTATGATATGATGAAAGGAGATGGCTTGAGAAATATCAGGAAAAGCCACTCATTTTCTTTCTTCTCTGGAACTGGAACTAATGAACTTTAGGTAGGAGTCACCATCTGTGCTCTCAGGGTCCAGCCATTGGCCTTTGCTCTCAAGAGCCCCAGTTTGAGGAGAGAGTAGGGGAATAAACAGTGAGTGGAGGAAAGGGGATTTTCTCCAGCTTAGAGAATACTAAGGAAGCTGTTTAATGGTGCCAGTGAACTCTGTGCATCCAGACGGCGTGGTGAAAAGGGAGAGCTATTTCACTGTCCCCAAGAAATAATCCCCTCTTCAATAGATTCAGAGCCTGAGCCAAGCCCCTCCCCAGCTCTGGCTAGCTAGCAGACACCAGAGCTACACAGCTGGCTCTAGGCCACTCTGCCTCATGGATCACATGCCAGTTTATTTAATTAAAATAAATTGGGAGGAGGATCTAAGGAGAGAGAAGAAATAACAGTCTAATTAGTGTGTGGTATGTACACATACACACACACGCACACATGACAACATTGCTTGGAAAATGGGACTCAAGACCCTTTGGGCTTTAACTTGTCCTAGAAAAACCATTCCAAGGTGTTGTTGTCCCCTTTCCCATCCGGGCCAAGCTGATGGACTTTTCCCTTCTTTCTGCTTCCCAATTGCTTTGCTCTCCATAGATGCCTGAGACCTCCAAATGTGGGGTGATCTGGGCAGCCTGGAAAGAATGGAGACTGGTTTATGGCATGTGTGCCTTCGTGATGGACTGAGATGTCACATGGATTTATTCAGGGAAGAAGTCATTGAACCTGATATAATATAGACCTATGTATGCAGTCTCACCCTCCTCTGATGCCACTTCTGTACTGCTCCCTGACTAAAAGTCTTTGTGAAACACTGATTTTTTTCATGGTGCTCCTAAATTTAAGGACCCCAAGTGCTCCTTTTCTCCCTTTTCAGTAAAGAACCAAGTCTAGATCTTCCACTTGGAATTCAGAGGTTTCCAAAATCTGGCTTAATCCTACCCAGTCAGCTCATCACCCACTAAACTCCAGCCCCATGTGGTCACCTACTGTTCTTCTCACCCAAGATCCTTTCATGTCAGACTTGGAGTTGGGAGAGGCCCGAGTTTGAATCACATTCCAGCCACTTCTTGGTTCAGTGACTCACTTTTCTGAGCCTCATTTTCCTCATCTTTTAAACAGGGATCATTGTGCCCAAAGTATTTGCCTCATAGGATGTTTGTTAGACGCAGATTTACCTATGGTCTTAAAACCCTTCAGAGCTGGTAGCTATAATGATCCTTTTTCCTCAGCCTCAAAGGCTACTTGTCTCCCATGCAAATTTCCTCAATGCTGCCAGCCCATCCATGGCCCTGAGGACAAGGGTCTCGTCATCTACTGCACAGTGTCATTACCAGCAGAGTTGCTCATTACATACTTGTTGCATGAAACTCAGTGATTGTGTCCAGTTAACTAGGTGTCACTCTCATCTCATGTCTATGCTTGGTTAGTCTCCTCTTTTGACTTCTTTGCTTTTCTAATCTAAGCTACAGCACTTACTTAAGATGCAGAGTGGCTTGGAGGTAGAGGTCAGGATTTCTGAGGATTGGAGAGTTATGGAAGGAAGCATGAGTCTGGAAGGAACACTAGAGGGAATCTGATTCAACCTCCCCACTTTACAGAGGAGGAAACTGAGGCTTAGACACATTAAGTGACTTTGCCCAAGGTCACACTGTAGTAAGTAGCTGAAGCCAGGATTGAGATCAGACAGTCAATTGAGGGAGAAATCACTAACAGCTGTGGGGGAGATTGCAAGGAAAGTAGCACCTGGATTGGGCCTCAAAGGAAAACAAGGGTTCACATATGCAGGGATAAGGCAAAGGATAGGCATTCTAAACCCCTAAACCCAGGGAAGCAGATTGGGAAATTGCAGAATCTGGTTTGGAGAACAGGCAAGTTGAGTATGGCAAGTATGTTGAGATCAGGAAGGAGGACAATGTGAGCCAAGGAAGGCTGTAAAGCGAGCTGAGAGCCAGATAGTGAGGGTCCTGATATGTCAGGTTGAAGAGTTTGTATTTGATCCTGTCAACAAATCCGAATATCAGAGTAGCCACTGAAGGGGCCAGTCATTCAAACAGGAGAATGGTGTGAGCAGAGCCTGTGATGATAAGATGGCTTGGACCACTGGGTGGAAGATGGATTGTGGAGACCAATTAGGAGGTAAGAGGTGATGAACCAGGGCCCTGATAGTGGGAGCTTCATCTTCATTGTGGGAAGATAGAGGGTTAACATAGGAAGGACAGATGATACAATCTTTAATAAGAAGGAAACCCATAGTTTCCTAGAAAGGGATGAGCAGGAATTAATCTGAAGAGTTGGACAAAAAAGCAGAGCAAACATCACACTTTTGGATGGCAAAATATCTTGAACCATATTGGATTCCTCTCTTTGCATGTGGTGTTGAGTCTTTCTTTTGATCTTCACTATCAGGTAATCTATCCATTGCCTACTTTCATTCCATCTTCTTGACAGAAAGAGCTATTTGCTTCTACTTTCCCAGAAAGTCATAGTGTGCCATGTACCATGTTCAGAACAAAGTTCCATGCTGTCCTAGCAGTCAACCAGGTAGAGATTTATGAATCTCCTGATGGTTCATTGCTACGCACTCTCTGCTGGTCAATGTTTAGCTGCCATAGAAAGGAAAAAGGAAAGTGGGAGTATTTTCAGCAAAAAATTCTCTCTCTGTTTGTTATTTGAATATTCAACTAGAGAACCCATTAATATCTTGAATTAGTTGTTTCTTTTTATGCCAACTGATTAGAATATATAGAACAGCATAGGGTAGACAGGCTGAGTATATTTTTCACATCTGTAACTGCCAAACTTGTTGGAGCAGGTTATTTTTAAGGAGTTACAAGTTGGAAGTGGCCTGTTGACTGAACACAGTAGGAGCCCCCTTTATGTTGGAGAAGATATTTTGATTTGTTGCTCTCTTAGCAAGGCCAAAAGTCATAACCTCAAGGGTGTTGAATTTCGGGGTCTTAGGCTTTTCATGCAAGGGATTAATTTATTATTTAGAATGAGACTTAAGTCTTAAAGGAATCCCAAAGATGTATTTCATGGAAAAGACAGCACCTGACCTTTTCTGCTACTGAGAAGTAAGAAATTCTTCCATTTTATGTATTATTTTCATTTTGTTCATATCTTTCTCCTGCATTCTGTGCTGAATTAGAGTTATTCGTGTCCCTTTCTTGTTGATTCTGCAAGATCTTCAGCTCTATGAGGGCAAGACCTGTTCCTTATTTATCTTTGTACCCTCCACGATTCCTGGCACAAAGTAGGTATTCTGTAAATATTTATTGATTGAACGAATGAAGGAAACTATTCATGTTTCACAGTCCAAGTATCCGCAAGCTGGAAGGAAACATAGAGGACATGTAGTTACCTGTAGGCATGTGTCTTTTTTGCTAAACTGCTGTTCCAGGATATGGAATAACCTCTTGGAAATCTAAAAGACTCAGTCCATGACCCAACTAAAGGTAGTTTATTCATTCTAAAGGTAGTTTATTTACAATCAAAGAGTAGCTTGGGCATAAATGATGTTACTGTCAGATTCCCTTTGGAAGGGTATCAAACACTTTAGAAACTATCACAGGGCAAACTGGGTTTTGGCCCAGGGCACCAGCATGCAGAGGGGGCAGTGCACACTTCTTCCTTGTAACAATGGCTGGCTTTACTCAGTCACCCCTGGTATCACTATGAAATACTTGGGCCAAACCTTTCCCAGGAGCTGGTCACTGTGATGCTCCTCTAGTGGGGCCTGCCTCCTTTGGCACCTTCATTGGGGTTGAGCGTTGGAGTACCCTCCCTGTTATGGTGACAGTACTGTTGGAAAGTTAGAAGTCAGTATGGCTGGAAAGACATGCTGTCTTCAACATTTTTTGCCCAAGACAAAAATATTCTTGCCTCTAGTTAGGGTAATAAAGTCATCTAATCAAATAGTACCCATTTTATACTTACAGATGAGAAACTGTGTGGCTGGGGGCAAGGAAGGCACTAGGATGATTGATCTGCTTAGGTTCCCTTGTTTGTAGCAAACTCTTGATTCCCAATCTAGCTCTTTTGCTTCAGACCTCACTTATCCCATTAAACTGCCGATGAGATTAAAAGTCATCCTTTGAGATAGTTCTCATTTCATAAGAGAACCTTGCCAGCCCTGTGCTCTTAGGGTTAACTCTTCCTTTGCACACAAGTTCTCAAGGGTTGCTCTTGAAATGCCTTGACTTTGATCAGTGGGCTAACAGTCACAGAGGCTTGGGCAAGAAAAAAAAATTAAATTGTAAAGCTCAAGAAAAAAATCCTGCTTAATCATTTGGAAAATCCTTAAAGAACCCCCCAAATGTTGCTTTTTCCTACATTCTCTTGAGGAAGTGTTGCACTGTGCTTTATCTGGTAACATTAGGCCTTGTAAGGGGGTATTTAGGTGTTCAGTATCCAGCAAGGTAATGAAATCAGTATTACTGGAAAGCTTCTCCAAATATTAGGTTCAGGCCATTTTACTGTGCTAGCACAACATTGACTATTTTGGGATGCATTTGTCTCTGGGAGTCTCAGTACTTGCTGATCACCAGGCCAAAGCACCTGGGAGAAAGGACCCTGGATTTGAAGAGTTTTAGTTCGGGCTTTTCTGCTAACTCACCATATGATGCTTTTTTCCTTCTTAGTAAAATAAATAGATTGAGTGGGACAGGCAAAGACAGCTTAGATCTCTCTACCATAGCCCCTCCGATAAAGATGGAGTGAGAGCCTCAGATTGTCTGGTGAGTGGAAAATCCAAGGAGAAATTACATTAGAACATTTTTCCAGGTCAGATCAACACAGAGAAACAAGCAAAACTGTGTGAGAACTGGGGAGGGGGGAGGGCTCTGGCCAGGAAGGCCTATCTAGAACCTTTCAGCACATGGACTGGGCTAGAGCTTGAGGCTATGTGAGATGCAGAGAGTAGGAGCAGAAGTGAGCGGGCTGCTGTGTTGCTAGGACCACAGAGTTGGGTCATGGACTGGGCCTGGGCCTTAGGGGAAGGAGGACAGATCGAAGGGTTTTTTTTCCCCGTGTTCTTAGTGTTCCACAGCTGGGCCAGAGTTGAGAGGCACATTGAAGAGGCACTCTGTGCAGGGAGACTTTGAATAGGATGCCTGGAGGAAGGCTGGATATCTGAATACATCACTTCACACAACTCCATGGACACTAGGGATGATCATCTTAGATCTCATTAGAACGTAAAGCAGCACTGCCGATTAATCATTTTACATTTTTCCTTGACTCTGAACAGTCTTCTCTAAAATCCTCATCTTCTGGCAAGGGCTTGCTCACCCCGTTTTGTCTGTGGCTATCTTCTCTGTTGAAGAAATTCCCCTTGCTACCAATCGAGTTCACTCAATGGCCCTGGGATCTCTGGCCATGTAGAACGATTGCCCCAGGCCTGAACACCTCCATCTCAAGATTGCTGCTTAGGCACCTACTCAGAAAAGGAACCACTAAGTAGTAAATACAGCCAGGGCAACAGACATGTGCCGCCTTAGTGGCGGTCCCCTACTCTAAGGCCCATGCTGGGGAATGAGGAGTTACAGACTGGAAAGCTGCCAGTGCCCTTGATAGAAAAAAAGCAGTTTCCAGGAGCGGAAGGCTTGAGGTGGAGAAGTGGGGGAAGAGAACCAGTTCTGTTGTCATAGTGACTTGGAGACACTGATCACATTCCAGCTTGAGATGTCCAGAAGGCAGTTGGTGACAAGGGGCTAGAGCTTAGGAGACAGACTAGGGCTGGATAGATCACCTGGGAGACATTACAGTAGAGACGATTATTGAACCTATGTGAGCTCCTAAGTTCACCAGTGAGAGTAGAAAAAGGAGGCGAGGGGGCCCAGGACAAAGCCTTGGCGGTGGGGAGGCAGGGCCTGGTGCAGAAGTGAGAGGAGTTCCTCTTTGACCCACCCCCTTCTGTCCTCCCCTCCCCCTCCCTAAGGGCTCCCTGATTCAGAGGAAATCCTACGCCAGGGTTTTAAATCAGCAGCTCTAGTTATTTTGAAAGGGGTATTCTCCATGGTGCATCTCTAGTCTTAGTTTGCTGCCCTTTGTTTAAAGCATCATCATAGTCACCTGCCTCTTGTCTTTGTGATCAGTGTGGAGGGATCTTTCATAGCCCAATAGCTTTCATTTTGAAAATTAAATCTGCCTGGAAACCTCATGTAGGGGAAGCCAACCTACCAGTTCTAGATCTACACAGATGTTTAGGAAAGAGCGCCCTCTTCCCCAGCTGATAGGTTTGTCTGATGGAGATCGGGTACAGGGGTTCAAAGCCAGAGGCCACAGGTTTTCAGTGAATTTTGTTCCTGCTAGAAACTGGGAGAGGATTCATTTCTAACACGACTTTGTTAATGGTTCAACCTTCATGGAGCAAGCCCACCATGGCAGTCTCCCCTACAGTGGATGCTGCTGTTAGTGAAATGTCTGCCAGTTGCCAGGAGCTTAGAAATGCCAATGTTGGGTTTTTAAACTTTATTTTCTCTTGCATGTTAAGAGTGTATATGGGGGCGAATTAGGGGATTGCTTTTTTCCCTGTGAATTTTGAGATGAAACGGAAGTTTAAGCCGTCTTCCCTGTGAATGCAATTGCTTTTGGAAAACAAGGCAGGTTATTATTGCCATGCTCCCCTGACATTTTAAAAATGCTGCTTCAAATTGCAGAAACCAAATGCTCCCTCCTGAGTCTGTGCTCTGGCTTTCCACCTGCAAACTGATCATCAAATCAATGCAGGTGGATGCTGAGGGTACCTCCAAGCCCAGCTGCTCACGGTTTTGTCCTGGCTGTAGGGGTGCAATGCAAAGACGTGGCTGCTACCCTCCCCCCAGCTCCCACCAGGGCTCCCCAGCTTCCTGGAGGCATCACCGGCAGCTAGAGATTTCGGACCTTCCTCTGAGGGTCCTTCCCAGCACAGCTGCATGACTTTGAGGCTTGTGGCCATCCACAGATGGTCAGGCTGGAGGACAGAGAGTTTGCAGATTTCTCTGCTTGTGCTCTCCTGGCTTCTTCGCAAGGTTGGCTGTGAAACCCCAGCAGCTGCAGCTCTGCCAGCATCGAACCTATGTTAACCAATCTTTCAAAGCTAAAATTGTTGAAAAATTGATGGTAATTTGCATAGTTGGGGAACTTCCAGGATGCAGGTAAACACCAACCCCCTGATGTGTACCACCCCCCACCGCCCTCCATACTCCTGTTTACTACGGTGGGGAGTGGTAGCACAGATAACAGGAAGTACCAGCCAACTTTCACACAGAATCATTACACACACACACACACACACACACACACACACACACACACACACACACACACACACACACACACACACACACACCATGGATCTGTTGGTTGTGCCACCTTAATTTTTCTCATACTTTGTGCAGCCCAACACGCTGGACATGGCTGTTGTGTTAATTAATGTTAGAAAACTTAAGATTGACTTCAGCTTTCTAACTTCTTCCTGAATCTGAAATTCAACAACCTAGGTTTGAATATTTTGTGTCAGAAAACAAGATGTCATGCAGGGCGCTAGCTTTGCAAGGGAAGGCTCAGACATGGGCGGAGCAGGTGGGACAAATGATCAGGAGCACCATGGAGCCTTTGTCTGTTTCAAGAGAAGACTCTTGTGGGAGATGGTGGGGCCCGGTTAGTCAGTCTTGCCTAGCAAAGCACAGAATGGGAGCCTCACCTTTGAAGCTCTTTCCAACATTAGATAATCAAACTAGAAAGGCTTTGTTAAACCCCCTAGACTCAAAGCATTGAGCCCTGTGGTGTTTGGCGGTCTTGAAACAACTTTCTGAGTGGGGTTCATTTATGCATGGAGCATAGCCTCAGTCATCTGTCTTTATGTCTCTGACATGCCCCAGAAGTATTAGGCCTGTAATGTTCTCTGGTGCAGGCTTCTTATAGCCATTTCTTGTGGCTCTTGGAGCCTCTGTGCTGGCCCAGCTCCTGCCTCTCTGTATCAGGGGAAACAATAGATATCACCACTGCAGGTCAACTCTTGGGGTGTGTGTGTGTGTGTGTGTGTGTGTGTGTGTGTGTGTGTGTGTGTGTGTGTGTAATGATTGTGTGTGGAAGTTGACTGGTACTTCCTATTATCTGTGCTACCACTTCTCACCATAGTGAAGAAGAGTATGGGGCTTATTTTATGGTGATTGCAGAAGGAAGAAAAGAAGTACAGTATGTTACATCTTTCAGTGATGATTATGTATCTGCTGTATACAAAAACTGCACAAGGTTGTGGAGGCAGTTATAAGGAATAGAAAAGCTCACTGTCCACAACATGCCTTTAACCTCACTATGGAGACCAGGCACAGTCACCATATTGGATAGTGAATGGTCTTTTTAAAATGTTTGGCTATGAATGCTGACAGCTGTCTTTTGCAGATTATGTCTGAGATTATGATTACTACTCCCGCTACTCCATTGTGCTATGCTCCTGGCTAGTCCTCACCCTACTGGCCAGAGATCTCTTTCTGTCTTCCTAAGCTGTCCGAGGCTGAAAAAATGACTCATTGTAACTTTTTTGTTGAGTTTCCATTCTAAATTCGGTTCAACACTTTTTAAAAAGTTGCTTTGAGGGATGAATTTGGAGAGCTTGGTAAAAATGCTCAATTCACCTTAGCTCTACCCCTCTAACTGTTCTCTCTACCCCCAACCAAGTACTTGAATTCTTCCTTTCTGGCTGCTTTTCAGTATTTTTTCTTTGACCTTGGAACTCTTGATTTGGGCTTTAAAATTTATGGGAATTTTCATTTTGGTCTGTCTTTTAGTAAGTAATTGGTGGTTTCTTTCAATTTTACTTTGCTTTCTAGTTCCAAGATACCTGGATAGTTTTCTTTTATGATTTCTTATGATATCTAGGATTTTTTTTCCTGTTAATTAGGCTTTCACATAGCCCAGTGGTTCTTAAAATATCTCTTCTTGATCTGTTTTCCAGGTCAGTTGTTTTTCATATGAAATATTTCACATTTTACTCTATTTTTTAGTATTTTGACTTTGTTTTATTATTTCTTGATATCTAATGGAGTTATTAGTTTGCATTTGACTGATTCTAATTCTTAGGGACTTATTTTCTTAGGTAAGGTTTTGATCCTCTTTTTCCAAGATATTAGTTCTCTCTTTATGTCTTTCTTCCATGGTTCTTCTTTTATGCTCTCATTTGATTTAATAAATCATTTTTATCTCTTTTCTTTTTAAAACTTTTGCTTTAGCTCTTCTAGTAATTCTTATTGGGCTTGTGTCTAAGTTGCGTTTTTCTTTGAGCCTTTGCTGATAGATGTTTTCAAGTTATTCTCTTCTTGGTTTGTGTTTTGAGCTTCCCTGTCACCCTAACAATTCTTTATGGTGGGATTCTTTTTGTTGTTGTTTGTTTGCTCATTCTTCCAGTTTAATTCTTGACTTTGTACTTAATGTTAGTGGTTTGCCACTTCAAGGAGATATGTCTGGCCTGAACATTTGTCCTATTAAGTCCTTATTCTGCTTTGACATCTCAATCTGGGGGCCTGTAAACTGTCAGTGCTCCCAGAGTGGTATGATCCAGGGCGACGTCTGCTTACTGCTCTCCTGGTTTGAACTTTGCCAATTCCTGGCCCAGATTTATGTCTCTTGGCTAGCTCCTGGTTGGGCTTTTCAGTATATTGTTGCTGGACTCAGCCACTCATCCCACTGGGATGTCCTGCAGTTTCAGAGGGACTGAGCTTCTTGCTCCCCTTTGGCTTGAAACTTCTGCTCTGCTTATTCCATAGCAGGCTCCCACACTGGGCTGGAGGTGACTACTGACTGGGCCTCTGCCCTGTTCCTGGGACCAGAGCTATGTAGCTACATTTGCTCCTGGGACTTACTTTGGCCCTTGCTAGGACCTATGCTCATGACCACTCCTCTCTGCCCTGGATCTAAG
This sequence comes from Pseudochirops cupreus, assembly GCA_028627135.1. Taxonomy (NCBI): domain Eukaryota; kingdom Metazoa; phylum Chordata; class Mammalia; order Diprotodontia; family Pseudocheiridae; genus Pseudochirops; species Pseudochirops cupreus. Next base: position 52,802,436 of record CM053582.1, on the reverse strand, counting down.
CTAGAACTGAGTAGTGAGCAATGGAGCTGCCAGTGAACACATGTTCCTACATCCTGTGCTAGTATGGGGTTCCCTTGGCATCTCTTTCGGTCCTGGAACTTCCTGTCCTGATACTGTATCTTGTCTTGGACTGCTCTATGCCACCCTAGCCAGAACCTCTCCCCAGTGTCTATAGACATGTCTCCCTAAGCTGCTCTGGGCTTGAAAAATGACCCACTGAGACTTTTTCTTGGCCTTCCCAATCAGAATTCACTCTGGTACATTTTCTAGATCTGTGTAGACAATGGATTGAGTACTGGACTTGGACTAAGGAAGACCTGAGTTCAAACTCCATCTCAAATGCTTAGTTATACAACCTTGGGCAAGTTACTTAACCTCTCCCAGCCTCAGTTTACTCATTTGTAAAATGAGAATAATAATAGAACTTACCTAATAGGGTTGTTGTGTGGATCAAATGAGATAATTATACATAAAGCACTTTGCAATGCTTAAAGCTCCATAAAATCACCTTTACAAATGCAAGATGAAGGAGGCAGGGCTAGACATGCTTTGTCTGAGAATTATCTGTGGTTTTAGTAGCTTGAAAGCACAATTTGAGTCCATAGTGTGATGTAGCTGGCCAAACAGCTAATGTACTAAGAAAGGCCTAGCATCTCAGTATAGGGTCTGGGAAGAGAACAGACCAAATGCATTAGGAAATGTGTTCGGCTCTGGGTCCCACGTTTTAGGAAGTATCCTGCCAACACAGAGGGTATTGAAAGCAGACTGAAAGAAAAACAGTGGCAGAATTTCTTGTGGAATGATGAATGACTCCACCCCCTGCCAATCTAGGCTAGCTGTTGCCACTTGGACTAGTACTGTGTATGTGGCAGAGTTGTCAATTAGTGCTACTTTTCAGTTGTACATTCCGTGTCTGACTGCTTCAAAGAAAACCATGGCATCTCTCTGCCATGTTGGCTTTGAAAACTCTGGTTTAATGATAATATGTATCCATTGATTTTAAGTGTTATGTAGTGTGGTAACATGGTAGATCTCCCTTTAGCCTTTGGGTCTTTCTGGCGCAAAGCCAGCACTTTTTACACTGTGGGTCAAAACCTTGTATGGGGCTGTGACCCACAGTTTAAGAAGCACTGAAGGCCTCACGAGTGGAAAAAGTTAATCAGCTGTGCTCGAAACTACATGCATTTGTGGCCACCTTTGCAAATGGGCTAGTAGAAATATAGGAACTTCCCAAAGGTTGATCCAGAATTTGAGTGAATGCATGCAGCTGCTGAGAAGGACCAAGAGGAAAGCTTGCATAGCTCTGTAGCAATTCCTCATCTTGAAGAGTTGCACAGACTTTTGAAAGCAGCACTTCATATAGTTTTATATGTAAGAGAAAATGCAGGTTTGGAGATGAAGTATGGGAAAGAAAGAGTAGCACATGGTGGCAACCCATCATTCTGTTTCACTGTTGGGGGATATGATCAATAAATTTGGGGGAGTGGGACCAAGGACAAGTGAATTTAATGGCCTCCAGAAAACTTCTTTTTCTGTACAAAAGATTTCATGTCCTAGTATAGGATTGTAGTTTCAAAAAATGGCTTATTAAATAGATTTATTTGAAACAACACATTCATACCTTAGGATTTGAAAACGAGTGATTTATTGTAGTTATTGCTGGTCAACAGTCACTGCCAAAGAATGAATTCTTCATTTCATTAGAAACAGTCTGCTTGAATATATTTAAGTCATTTCTAATGAAACATACAAAGTTTCATTTGGAAGAAATGCATTTCCATGGTACACTGATGCCTTTTAGCTCCTGTGCTATAAATATGTTGTAAGCTATTTGTAAGAAGTCATATATTGCTATACCCTCTCTGTAGCAGGCTTATCAATGTGGTATTAGCTCTTTATACCTTCTTTAGAACCAACCCTTAAAATAAGGCATCCTTGCAACCAGTATTTTCTTCTTTGCAAAATACAGGTCAGGCCAAAAGATAAAACCAAATCAAACCAAAACAATTCACTCCCCATTCAATCTGAGGGATCTGAGAGTTTAAAACCCTCTTGGACTAGTTCTATGTCAAGTAGGAAGAAGCACAGCTGAGTGGTTTGCTTGGCAATCCCATTCCAGAAACTATCTCACTCCTCCTTCTCAAGAAGGGAAAGGGGAGACATGGGAGTTTCAGAGTGAAGCTTCTTGAAGTCAGGACCTGCCTTTCTTTCCTCCTTTTGCATCTTTTACTTAAGCCTAGAATAATCCAGGCAAATGGGAGCTAGCAATTTAGGGACCTGCATGGACAAGGTGCAAGCCTGGAGAGGGCATCAGAACTCTCTAGTTAGAAGAGCCCCTGAAAATGAATACCAGTGCCTCTGCCTGCTGGACCATGCTGAGGTCTGGGACTGCTAGGGTTTTGTTTTTACATTTGTTTGTTTTACATCCTTTAGCATGGATGTAGTTTTGATTTTGATGCACAAATTCGCAAACACTACCTGCCTTGTAAATAGAGTGGCTACTTTCTAGTTCTTTGGTCTTCTCAAGATTTAAGGGGCTATTAACCAGGACCTGGAGACTAACTATGCCCCTGTTTCATCCTCATTAGATGTATCCTAAGTGACAGGAAAGGCGTGGCAGTGCTACCTGCAGTCTACATCCAACACCACTGCCAAGTCCTCCAAAGTGCTATGTGTCCTGTCTGTGGTTCATGTTTCATAGCCCCGGGATTCAAGGTTGTACTGAGGGCACACATAGGTCCTCCTCTTTGCCACTTAGGTATTGCCACAGAATTCCAGTTGGTGTCAGAAATCCAAGGCTTTTCTATGGAATGAATGTCTGTGGTGAGTAGAGCCTAAACTAGCAATCTGTACTTAGTGGCAGCCAATGGTGGGAGAAGCTTGGCTTATATAGCTCTCCTCCTTTGGCCCTCTCCCTCTGTTCACCATGGTGACAAAGAGAACTTTACCACCTTGGCAATAAAAAGAGTCCTAGGCCCTGAGTTTGAATCTGGGTTCTCCTACTTCCTGTGACCTTGGGCAAGTTGCTAAACCTCTTTGGCCATTGATATCCTCATCTCTAAACACCAGCTCAAATTCCCTGTTCCTGTGAACCTTGGACTGTCTGGCAAGTACGTACAACTCTAGGATTGGGACAGCAAATCAATTCGTTCTTTATATAGTGTCACAAAAGGCGTTTTTGTTTGGCTACCATAGGTCCCTGGGGCTTAGAGGGCTATCTTTCAAGCTCCCCCCAACACCTTCTCTCCATTATCACTTTGCTATATCCTCCTCCCTTCCTTTAATGCCTCTTCTCAGATACCCCCTACCATAGCAATGATCTGGCTCACTATATATATAACTCGGCAGGTGCCTTTCGGAGATGCTTCTCTTATCTGAAGGGGCCTCCAGGGAGAAGTATAACGCACCCAATGATTTGTGCTGCCAGGTTGAAACATAGAATCTTAGAATTGGGTGGCACTTTCGAGGTCATCCAGTTCTCCAGCATATTAGAAGCATGAATCCCGTCCATGATATGGCCCACAAGGGGTTCATCCAGCTACTATTAGAACACTTCCAATGATGGAACTCACTGCCTTATGAGGCTGCTCTTTCCATTATGGGACAGCTTGAATTGCTAGCAAGTTCTCTTTATACTGAGCCCATGTCTGTCTTCTTGTAACTTTAGGCATAAGGCCTAGTTCTCTTCTCTAGAAGCATGTTAAGTCTTATCCTTCTTCCATATTACAGCCCTTCAAATATTTGATAACCACTCTCCTGCCTTTCCCTATGTCTTCCTTTCTCCAGGATAAACATCCCTAAAATGTGGTTTTAAATCCCCTTGTCACCTGGGTTGCCTTCACATGGCCACTTCATTTTGTCAGTATCCCTCTTAAACCATAGTAATACATGGAAGTTAACCCAGTACTCGGGATGTGTGTTGCTTGAAAGAGACTGGTGCAAATATTGCATCCTTCATTCTGGACACTCAATTTCTGTAAATGCTACAAAAGTTCCCACTGGTGAGACAGCACAGCTCAGTGGAGAGAAGGTTGGTATGAGATGGAGAAATGGGCAGACCTGCCTTCTAGTCTCAGCTGGGCCATATACTGACTGTGATACTGGTTAAGTGATGTCTGAATGCCCCAGGAATCTCCTGGAGATGAGAAGGTGCAGCCAATGTACTTCGGGGAGGTGACTTTCTCATGGAGAAGTCAATATGCTTATGAAATCATAGGTCCTGACCACAAAAATAAATTGTATGAACATTTTTGGGCAGCAATATCACATTAGCATTATTGGACAATTATGTGGCCTCAGACACTTCCTAGCTGTGTGACCCTGGGCAAGTCAGTTCACCTTCAGCCTCAGTTTCCTCATCTGTGAAATGACCTGGAGAAGGAAATGACGAGCCATAACTTGTCCACAACTGAAACAGCTGAACAACAACAGAAAACCACATTAGTAATTCATATTGAGCATCTTCATATGAACTGCTGTTATGCTCTATTCCTCCCTACCCCACCACCATCCTCTAATTGACTATTTTATTATCCTCAAAGCTTCTTGTAAGACTTTATATTCATCTATGCGAAATTTCACCTGGATAGATTCAGTCCAGAGCTCCAGCCTCCTGAGACCTTTGGAGATCTCGATTCTGTCATCCAGTCTTTTAATTATCCTTTTAGATTCATGAAGTCTACAGATTTGACAAGTGCACCGTCTGTGTCTTCTGTCAAGTTATCTGGAAAATGGGGAGGTCTTTGTAGGATGGGGCTATCGTGCATCTTTGTATTCCCAGATCCTAGTGTGGCTCCTGGGAAATAAGAGATACTTAAAAACTGTTTCATAAATTGAATCTTTTTTAATATTTCACTTTTTATTCTGGACCTAATCCTCCCCAAAAAGAACATTTCCACATATGCAGCTGAACAAAAGGGAGCATAGGATGTGAAACAGAATCTCTATGTCAATATATATATATATGTATATATATATAATATATATTTATGTATATATATGTTCATATATATGTATATATATGTTCATATATATATTTATGTATATATATATGTTCATATATATATATCCACACATAACTTTCAAACTACTTCTGCTTCCTTCCAAACTTCTGTGCATTTAAAAATATTTATCTCTTTTTTGTCATCATCTTGCTGTTTCCTGCCTCTATTAAAAACCAAGAAAAAGAAAAACAAGTAAAATAATCCTTTGTAACTAACAAGAATAGTCCAGCAAAATGAATCCACACAATGGCCATGTCCAAAAATGTTTCTTTCCGCACCTTGAATCCATTCATTCTCTGTCAAGAAGTGAGTAAGTTGCCTTGTCCTACATCCTCTGGAGCCATAGAAATGTGGGTGGTCATCACTTTGATCAGAGTCAGTCCCCAAGTATTTCAAAGTTGCATTTCTTTTCAGTGTTGTCATTCTTGCATAAATTGTTCTCCTGCTTCTGCTCACTTTACTCTGCACCTGTTTATATTGCCCAGGATTCTCTGTAGTCATCTCATAATTTTTAAGGTGCAATAATATTCTTTTACATCTATATACCATAATTTGTATAGACATTTCTCAAGTTGTGGGTAACACTTTAAATTATAGTCCTTCCCCCCTCCCCTAGCCCTTGCCCTTACCTTATTTAGGATCAGGACTTTTGTTTTCCTTTTACGCATTCCCCTGTTCCATCCCCAGTATTCTCTCCCTCTCAACTTCTTTCCCTTCATCCCTATTTGTTTCCTTGTTGAGTTTGACATATTTTTACAGCAAAATGTGGGATCAATCTTTGTCCATTTCAAACAAGAGTGAGGTTCATCCAATGTTTGCCATACCCCCTCTCACCGCCCCCCCCCCACTTCCTCCTTTATCATGATTTGATCTGGTGCAAAATTCAGATTTTTGATGGAGTTGGGTATGTGGGGCTAAAAGAAGACATTGCTTTTTTCAGCCCCAGCTCCCAGTAATGTCTTTTTTCAGGCTGCCATCTTGACTGGAACCAAATTGCATTATTCCTGATAGGGCCAAGGGCCAAACCCAGAGGCCTAGTGCATGAAAATATCCTTCTGTGAATTACTGGGTCCGGTCTCTAGAGTCTGTGAAACTTGGTTCAAATCCCAGCTCTGCCCATATTACCTTTGTGTCTTGGTGAAAATCACTGAATTTGTCTAGGTCACAGTTTCTTCTTTTGTAGAATGAGGGGAAGTAGACCAGACAACCACTAACATTCCTTCTGGTTTGAAATCTAGGTTCGTGTGATGTGTTAAGAAATGCTTTTTTTGCACAATGCCTTTCAACCAGTTATGAAGCCACCTAATTATTCTCTCCAGCTCACATTTCTCTATCATGTCTACAAGCGTATCAGGGGACTTTGTCAAATGTTTTGCTAACATCTTTATTTGCCATGTCTACAGGATTCCTCCTATCTACCAGGGTAATAACCCTGTCAAAGAAGAAAATTAAGTTAGTCTAGTCTGAATTGTGTTGGAATGGGGAACCAAAAATGCCGGTGTGCTCCTCGAGGGGCAGTATGACTAACCAGCCCCAGATTAGCAGCCTGTTTTCCATATACAAGACTGCATGAAACTCTGTGAATATAATATAATATTAATGAAAGACAATATGCTCAAGGAACTTGGTTATTAAAATACCTGACAAGTTAAATAACTCCCAAGATTGATCATTTTTCCCTAAGATTTCTGCCAGTGCTAGCTAGAGTATCTCTTTATTCATTTAAGCCCATATGAATCACAAAATCTCAAGGTTGGGAGAAACGCTGAGTTCTCCAACATCAATCCAATTCAGTGTGTGTCTGAAGACAACTGCACTCTATGACATCTTTTAGTCCTCGATCCTTTGATCAAAGACTTCAAGTCACAGGGTGCTCACTACCTCCCAAAGCAGCCCATTAAACTGGGATAGTTCTAATTGTCAGGGTGTGTTTCCTTGAGCCTCAATTCTCTTCTTCCTAAGTTCTACCCATCTCTCCGAATTCTGCCCTGTGGCATAAAACAGAACAAGTCTGATCCTTTTCTTTGACAGCCCTTTCAGTCTTTGCCCCAGTCTTTTTGATTTCTGGCTAAACATTCCCAGTTTCTTTAACTAATTCTCCCCTGGTGAGAACTCAAAGGTTCTTCACTATATAGTTGCTTACCTTTGGACCATTCTCCAGCTTATCTGTATTCTTCTCACCTAGAACTGAATACAACCCAACTCTTAAGTATGGAGAATCAAATTATTCACAATTGTCAAAGTTAAAAACCACACAGTTGTTCCTAGAAAGGGGATGGCAGTGGATTGAGAATGATGCAAGTGTTTTGGCCAAATGGGTCTGCCTCTATCCCAGGCCACAGAGATTTCCCAACGTCTAACAGAGAGCTAGAAACTGAAGACAAAAGCAAAGAAAAATGCTGGTCCCCTCTCTGAGCTCCAGAACAGTGGTTTATCCCCCTCTACCTAAAGACCAGTTGGGAGCTTCTGTGCTCCCCAGTGCTCCATCCTTCAGCAGAGAAGAAAGCCAGGCCAGAGAGCAAGCTGCTTCTGGCAGCAACTTCAGTGGTTATGTGATGAACCTGAAGCTCTGTGTTCTTTTCAGGCAGAAAAAATGGTTACAGCTTCCCATAACATAATGTTTTCCTTGCTAGGGGACAGAGAGAGGGAACAGTCCTTAAAATTCATAAATGTATGGCTGGTGTCCTAAGGGCACAGCAAGGGTGAATGTCAACAGGACACAGCAATATGGTATTCAGAGGAAAAAATTTCAGTTGAAGGTTACATGCCATAATGCAACAGAATTGCCTGGCCTTTCGTGCATGCTTAAATTGAAGTTTCCACAATGTAGTTGAAATAAAAGGGCATGGGGAGGGAAGCCTCAGAGCAGAGGATGGAAGGTCTAGTTGGAGCTGTCTGGGTGGAAAACAGAGGTGAACATTTACAAAACATCTGATCTGTTGAGTGGAACTGCATAATAATATGCAAAAAAATGACCACCACATGGCTTTGACATATTTAATTTTATCCTCCCAGCCAAAAATACGGAATACATTTAAGTGCTTCTTCCTCATGGTGAAACATATTCAATTTGATATCAGAACCGACAGCTGGCCAGCAGGATACCTGCAAACAATCAACCACGGACAGGATCAAAGGGAATGGGTTAAAAAGGCAGCATGTGGGGTTTAATTTTGACATGTGGAAGGGTTTGGTGGTCATGAAGTGCATTCATCTCCAAGGCTCGGAGGAGCATGTGTACACATGAGTGGTCACTGATGAGCTAGGGGAGGGGACAGGGCTGGGGAAAGTAATGAGGGGAGGTTATTTTGGTTGAATTTGTGTCCACGTCAACAATGATTAACATGGAAGTACAACATCATAACATGATTGAACTGTTGGAAAAGAGCAATGGTGAGGTAGTTAGGGGGTGGGGAAGGTACCTCCACAGCTTGCTGGAGGGGATAAATGACCCTTTGGGGATTGGTGATCTTTGAAGCCTCTCCCATCCATGGCCACATTTCAGTTATCACTTGATATCAATGATGCAGAACTCCAGAGAGTCAGCACCTGCATCATTTATGTGGTCGAAATGCTTCTTGGGGTGTCAGCATTCCATAAGCACAGAGATATAAGCATCCAAGAGAGGGCTGAGAATCTGTTCTGGAGAAGAAAGCCTTTAAAGGACATTTTAGGTATTTTGGTTCTTAGACCAATTCCTTTTCCATTCTATTATTGTTTATCTGCAAGGGATTTTTTAAAGTTCATTGTGCCTTTGCATCTCCATCCTTAAAGTGGGTTTAATGATTGGCTTTCCTATTCCCTTCTTGGGTTCATCTTTCTTTTTTTTTTGGAGGGGAGAGGGCAGGGCAGTTGGGGTTAAGTGACTTGCCCAAGGTCACACAGCTAGTAAGTGTTAAGTGTCTGAGGCCAGATTTGAACTCAGGTCCTCCTGACTCCAGGGCCAGTGCTTTATTCACTGCGCCACCTAGTCACCCCCTCTTGGGTCCATCTTTCACATAGCTTCCAAAATATCTTTAAAGCTTGGGAATTACATTGTCACTCCCTTTTTCAAAAACCTTCCATGGTGTCCTATTGACCTTAAAATAAAACACTAACTCTGTAGTTGGGCATTCAGAGTCAACCACAATCTTGCTCTCTCCTGCACTTCTAGTCCTTTGTCAGCCGCCACCCCCTGGTTCCCTGAATTCAACACTCCATCACTTGTATCTGTCCATCCCTGTCTAGAGCAGATTACCTCCTCTTTTCTGTCTTTCATGATATTGTTCAAGACTGATCTGAGCTTCAAGGTCCAACTTAAGTGCCCCCTCCTGTGTGCTGGGCTCATTGATTTCCTGCAATCAGATTCGTTTGGATCTGTATTCATTTTGTATCAGATTCCTTTACTGTCTCTATATATGCTGTATCTGTGTGTATGTGTGGGAGGTCCCACACCACCAGTAAGTAGAACAGAAGATGCTTTGTCTTTGTTTCCCTAGTAGCTAGCCCAGTGCTTTGCATATAGTAGGAGCTTGCTGAATTGAACTAAACCCAATAAAGATTTTCATACTTTACTAAGGAAGTGATTAGAAAGAATTACTTTCACCTCTGTATGGAAGATCATAAAGAAATTTATTGTAGCCACAAAGATAAGTACCAGTGTGGTCCCTGGGCCTCAGATAGAGCAAGGGTAGGAATAAGGTGATGGGGTTAATTACAATCTGGCACTCAACCTAGAAGAAACTTAGCATCCTTGTTCTCATATTCCTCTTCCTTTCATTCTCTGAGCTTCATGGGAAGGTCTGTTTGGGCAGTAACTCTGAGCATCTTTGTTGCTTATGTCCTCAGTCAGGGAGCTGTAGAAGGAGGTGGGGATGGGTGGTGACTAGGACAGTTAAAGGCCAAGTAACTCAGGAGGTCAGAAGATTGAGACTCTGCTGCTTTAATTATACTTGCTTTATTATAGTATTTGGAACTGGGTATCTCATAGACATCTTAAACTTAGAATGTCTGAAATTGAACTCATTTTCTTTCTTTCCAAATCCCTTTCTCCTTCCCAAATTCCCTACTACTGTTGAAGGCATCACCAGACTCCTAGTCATTTTGGCTTGCTGCCTCTGTGTCTCCCTCACCTCCCCTATCCAATCTGTTGCCAAGTCCTGTTAGCTCTACCTTTGCAACAACATCTCTTCTGTACTCACCTCCTAAGAGGCCGGCTCAGGATGCAGGATGAGACACATTTATGGACATGGCCAAGATGGGATTTCCTTTTGCTTGAATATGCATGTTTCTTAACAAAAGTTTGGCTTTTCTCCTCTCTAGTAGGGAGAGGGTGGGAGTGATAAATGATTGCTATTGAAAAACTCAACCTTAGTTTATACAAAGGTGAGAAGGCCGAACTAAATATCAACTCAGATTCTTTCCAGCTTTAAATTTGTGATCTCAATTGCAGGTGAGACCCAAGCTAGTTTTGATTATTGAATAGGTTTCTGATGACCCTGATGACTTTCAAAAGCTATTTGCATGTCTGATTTTTGAAGGTTACATTCAGTATTAAAAAGAAAAGTCAAAATAATTTCCAAGGCCACAACCTAAGTCTGCTTCAGCTCTAGTCGACAGAATCAAAATCTCAAGAGGCTCAAATAATCTTTAATGTGTTCAATGAGTACTTATTTGCCACCTGTTTTTTTATTAACCAATTTTTTATTTTAAATTTAAATACGAAAATGATAAAAGAAAAAAAACATTGCCATGTACATAAGCAAAATACAACAAATTTCCATTTCAAGAAATCCTAGCTTTGCTTTGCTTCCTTGTAGGTTTTCTTTTGTTTTCTGCTGTATACATTTTACTTTCCTTTCCCCCCTCTCTCCTCTTACCCCAACCCAAAGAAGGCTGCAATTAAGCACAGATACAGATAGATATCTATAAACATACACATATCTCCACATATCCACTCATAGACACACACACATACATATGTAAGACTGTACTGTGCTTATGTCCACGTTATCTGTTTCTCTGAGGGTAGATGACATCTTCCTTCATAAGTCCAAGTCTGTCCATGTTTTTTCTAAATTAACCAGCACATTATTTCCTACACCACAGCAATATTCCAACCCAATCACATTCTATCTGAGAGATTGTCAATGAATTTCCCCAATTTTCTTCTTTCCTTCTATTTTTGGCTGCATAGGTTTTATTTATATAAGAAAGTTTTAATTTAAAGTAATCAAAATGATCCATTTTACACTTCAACAGTGCTCTCACCTTATGATATAGTTTAAAGTCTGTTAATACTGATTCTGCTTCCTTTACATCTTTTCCCCCTGGTTTCTTTGAAGTTCCTGACCTTTTGTTCTTCTAAATGAACTTTGTTGCTATTTTTTCTAACTCAATGAGATTCTTTTTTAGTAATTTAATTGGGGTGGCATTAAATAAATAGATTAGTTAGGTAAAATTGTCATTTTATATTATATTGGCTTTACCTGCCCATGAACAATAAATATTACTTCAATTATTTAGATCTGACTTTATTTGTATAAAAAATGTTTTATGTTTATATAGTTCCTATGTCTGTTTGGGGGCATACTCTCAGGTATTTTATACTGTGTGGTTATTTTAAATGGTCTAAAACAATATTGAATAATATTGCTGACACAAAATATAGTTTCCCTATTTTTCTCTTTTGATTAAATCTATTTTAGCTTTAACTTTGACATCATGATTACTACCCCTGCTTTTTTTACATAAGAAATTCTACTCCTCCCCTTTATTTTATATTTGTGTGTATCTCTCATTTTTATTGTGTTTCCTGAAAGCAACATATTGTTGAATTCAAATTTTTAATCTGCTATCCATTTTCATTTTATGGGTAAATTCTTCCCATTCATGTTCTAAGCTATAATTGTGTATTTGCCACTTGTTGGGAGTGCAGTGCTAAAGAAGATACACCATTTAGATTAGATGCTGTCAGCCCAATGGAGCTAAGAGTCTACTCGGGGGTAGGATACCTATGCAGATATCTATAATACACATTCCCTGATAAATGAATTCAAGAATTCCACACTAAAGTCCTATGTGAGTTATGAAGAAATAGGCCATTCATTACTGACCAGGGCCATGGGAATGGCTTTAAGGAGAAAGCAACAACTGAATTAAGGTTAAAAAGGATTGGTAGGAATTCAAGGGAGAGAGGGGAGTGGAGGATATTGGTGCCAAGACACATAAGTATGAGAGAGTAGGGATGCTTTGGGGGCTGGAGTGTAGAAGGTATGGAGGGAAGTGATCTCAAGTAAGGTGGAATGGCAGCAGTCAGACTGGGGAGGGCCTGGAATTTCAGGCAATTAAATTTGAACTTTACTTAGTATATAACAGGGAGGTCCTGCAGAATTCTAAGCAGAGGAATGGCATGATCAAATTTGAGCATAAGAAAGACTATTCTGGCAGCCAAATGAAGGGTGGATTGCAGGGAGAGAGGGATAAGAGGTGAGAAGGCCTATGAGGAGGGGATTGCAGTCAATGAGAAGAGTAGTAGTCAGGGTCTGTGTAGTGCCAATGCAATATTTACAGTGCCCATGATCATGATAAAGACTGTGACTATAAGTATCACATGAAATTTGATCACAAAATATACCAGATTCTCCAGACAGAGGATAGAACTGAAGCATTTAATTAGACACCAGAAAACCAAATCCCAAAACCAGTAAGCCAATTGCATCATAGCACCAAAGATATTAAGAAACCATGATAATGCTGAGAGCCACAGCATCCTCCAGCCTTCCCAGAAACCAATACAATATCAATATCTACTCACAAACCTTTCTGTCTCCTTAATGAACATCCTCTCTCCCCCACCATCTGGCTAGCTCTCACCACCAGCTTCCTCTGGTCTCTGCTTCCCTTCAGCAAACTCCCCCCACCACAGGCTCCATGTGACTATATTCAGCTTATCAGAGTTTATCTTCACAGCAGGGGAGGTCTTCAAACTCCCCCCTGGTCTATTAAAGGGCAGGGAAGAGCTTCAAATTCGCATTCTCATGACAATATGTAGGGGGGGAGGTACCAGTGGGAACATGGAGGATGAGACCCATGAGATGTTGTACAGGGAGAATGGACAGGATTTGGTGACTGATAACATTTGGCAGGTGAAGGAGAAGGAAGAAACAGATGAAAAAAATGGATATCTTGGGTTTTTTTGTGGCACTTTCATTTCCAAAAATCCCCTTCTTCCCTAGCCAGAGAATATAGCAAAAAATGAAAAATAAAAAAAATAACACCAAAACCCAAATCTGACAGTGGGCCATGGTTTGAGCAAATAGAGAACTGTGGGGTTCAGGAAATAACTAACTAGTTTGGCTAGAATGTAGAGAACATGAAGGGAAATATCAAATAATTAGTTTAAAAAGGTAGGTTGGAATTAAAGGTTTTACACAAACAAAGTTAATGCAACCAAGATTAGAAGGAAAGCAGAAAGCTAGAAAACAATTTTTACGGCCAGTGTTTCTGATAAAGGCCTCATTTCTAAAATATATAGAGAACTGAGTCAAATTTATAAGACTACAAGTCATTCCCCAATTGTCAAAGGCAGTTTTCAGATAAAGAAATTAAGGCTATGTATAGTCATGTGAAAAATTGCTCTAAATCATTATTGATTAGAGAAACGCAAATTAAAACAGCTCTGAGGTACCACCTCACACACCTGTCCAATTGGCTAATATGACAGAAAAGGAAAATGGATAAATTTTGGAGAACATGTGGAAAAATTGGAACACTAATGCACTGTTGGTGGAGTTGTGAACTGACCCAACGATTCTGGAAATTGATTTGGAACAATACCCAAAGGGCTATAAAACCGTGCAGTACTCTTTGATCCAGCTATACTACTATTAGTTCTATACCCAAAGAGATCATAAAAAAGGAAAAAGGGTCCATATGTACAAAAATCTTCACAGCAGTTCTTTTTGTGGTAGCAAAGAACTGGAAATTGAGGGGATTCCCATCAATTGGGGACTGACAGAACAAGTTGTGGTATATGAATGTAATGGAATACTGTTGTGCTATAAGAAACGATAAGCAGGCAGATTACAGAAAAAAACCTAGAAAGACTTAGATGAACTGATACTGAGTGAAGTGAGCAGACCCAGTACACAGTACTGTACACAGTAACAGCAATATTGTGTGATGACCAACTTTGATAGACTTAGTTCTTCTCAGCAATGCAAGGTTCTAAAACAACTCCAAAAGACTCATGATGGAAAAATGCTATCTACATCCAGAAAAAGAACTGTGGAGTCAGATTGGAGCCTATTTGCTCTTTTTTGTTTTTCATTTCTTGTGGATTTTCCCTTTTGTTCTCATTATTCTTTTACAACATGACTAATATGGAAATATGTTTAATATGATTGTACATGTATAGCCTATATTGGGTTGCTTGCTGTCTTGGGGAAGGAGAAAATAATTTTGGAACTAAACATTTAAAAAAGTGAATGTTGAAAACTATCTTTACATGTAATTGGGAAAAAGAAAACACTATTAAGCAGAAAAAAAAACCAAAATAAAAAGGTAAGTTGTAGCCAGATTGTGGAGGCTTTTGAAAGCCAAGCTAAGGAGTTTTGAATTTAATCCTCAGGGCAATAGGGAGCCATTGAAAGGTTATGAGTAGGGGAGTGGCAGCTCCATGGAGGGGATCATGATGACAGGAAGCAAGAGACCCATTGTAGAAGGCAAGGAAGGAGGCTTGTTAAGGGACTGATGGAGGATGGCAGCTGTGTGAACAGACAGAAGGAGAGAGATAAGAGATGTGGCAGCAGAATAGATGAGATGTATTCATGAATCCGTTTATTATCTACCATGAATCAGCAGACTTTCTTCCATCTCAGTTCTATTCACTGCAAGAAACACTAAGCAACTCGTATGCCCCTAGCCCCGTGTTAGGGACTGAGGGTTCACTGACATAACCAAAGTAGCCTTAGTTCTTCTAGTTAGAAATAACATGGACTTAAATAAATACAAAATAAATAAACACTGACCAAGTAACTTCACAGGATGGGTAGAGCACTAATGGGGAAAGGGCAGTGAAAGGGGTATTCAAAGCTCTCTGGTGGAGGCTATATCCTTGATCTGAGTCTTGAAGGGAGTTAGAGGCAGCTAAGAGCACTTAGGGTTCCAGAGTCCAGAGGACCCGAGTTCAAATCCATCCTGAGGTTCGTTCTAGCTAAGTGGCCCTGGGCGAGTCACTTAACCCCAACTGCCTTAGTTTTTTCATCTGTAAAATGGGGACCATAGCACCTACCTGACAGTGTTATAGTGAGGATAAAATTAGAAAATATTTGCAGCAGAGCTGCTGCCTAATTGCTGCTCTCTGGTTTTCCTTCTTGCTGTGAGGTGGAAAGAAGTTCTTGTTCAGCTCCCCTCAGAGGGAGGCAGAAAGGGTCCTGGGGAGGAGCAGATCTGAAAAATCTCTAAGCATTACTAATTGTTGTTATTATTGGGTTCCAAGACATGTGAGTGAGAAGGACAAGTCTTCGAGGTGTGGGGTTATAACTTGTGCAAAAGTACAGTGACGGGAGATTGGGATGTCTGTTTGGACGAACAGTCGGCGTATGAGGAGCAGCAGCAGCAGCGTGCAATCAGCAGAAACAGGCTGGAGTCAGATTGGGAAGGAATGAAAATGACAAACAGGTGTTTTCATTTTATCCTCATTACGATTGGGAGCCTGTAAATCTCCTAGAAGCGGAAAGCGGCACGGTTTCCGAGGAGGGGCTCTCGCGTTGGGCAACATCCCTTCGGTGCGCAGGACCCGACATCAGACTTCGGATTATGGTCATCTATTTCTGCGTCTCTTGTATCTTATCTGTTTATTTATTTGGCTTTCCTAATGCAGTAGCTGCTGCTGTGTGTACCACAGGATAATGGTTATTATTTATATAGCAATTTTCGTCTAAAGTGTGCCTTACAAATACTAACACATGAATCCTCTGGAGAGCAGCATTATATAGACCCTCCAGCAACACAGGCCCCCCCCTGCTCGTCTGGCCAAATGAATTGAGTCGGTTTATGAAATGCAATCAGAGGCTCATCAGTATCCACAGAGCCCCCTTCCTGCAGCTCTAGCTAGCCCTGCCGGAATGGGAGGGGGCTTTGGGGTCAGCTTGCACTACTTTCCCAGAGCCCCTTCAGGAGAGGTGTTATCTGAAAACTAATTTTCTGCCTCCTGGCCTCGGAGGAGGCCCCTTAATAATGACTGGCACTTCTTCCCCGCCTCCAAGTGGGTCCAGCTGGCCTGGCAAGGAATGCTCAGGTATAGCACGTTGTTACTCTTGATTCATGCTGGCAGCACTTTGGGAGGACAGATTTTAGTATGGGGATGTTTTGATCCCTCCAGCACTGAAGCAGTGCTCTTAGCCAGGTCCAGGGCCCACCAGCCCCACCTCTTGAACTCAGCCCCATAGTCATTGCAACAGCGAGTATACGCACACACACACACACACACGCACGCACGCGCGCATAAAATGTTTTGAGGTTCCAGGACTAGAAATCAATGAAGGACCAAATCCAGTAGCTTCTCATTATACCTCAAATATCTGGGTGAGGCTCCTTCTCTCCTCTCCTTTCCTTTCCTTTCCACTTTCATTTCCCCTTTCCCCTTTCCCCTTTCTCCTTTCTCTTTTCCCCTTTCCTTTCCCCTTTCCACCTTTCTTCTTTCCCCTTTCCCCTTTCCCTTTTCCTTTCATTTCTCTCTTCCTCTTTCCCTCTCTCCTTTCCGCCCCTTCTCTTTTCTCTTTCTGTCTTCCCTTCCTCCATTTCCTTCTTTTCTTTCTTTCTCTTTGTCTCTGTCCTCCCTTTCTCTTTTTCTCTCTCCCTCTCTCTCCTTTTCCCTTTCTCTCTCCCTCTCTCTTTCTGTCTCCTCCCTTTTTCCTTTCCTCTCTTTTTCTCTTCTCTCCTTTTCTCTCTCTTTCTGTCTCCCTCTCCCCATTCCCCCTCTCTCCTTCCTTCATTTCTTTCTTTCTTTCTTTCTTTCTTTCTTTCTTTCTTTCTTTTCTTTCTTGTCTCTTCTCTCTCTTTCCTCCCTTCCTCCATTTCCTTCCTTCCTTTCTGTCTATCATCCCTTTCTCTTCTCTCTTTCTCTTTTCTCCCTCTTTTTCTCCATCTCTCCTTTTTCCTTTCTCCCTTCCTCCCTCTCTCTTTCTTTGTGTCTCTCTCTTCCCTTTCTCCCTCCCTCTCTTTTTTCTCTCTTCTCTTCTTTCTCTTTTTCTCTCTCCCCAGTCTGCCTCTTTCCTTCTTCCTTCCTTTCTTGTCTTTCTTTTTCTTTCTCTTTGTCTCTCTCTCCTCCCTTCCTCCTTCCTCTTTCCTTTCTTTCTCCTTTTCTCTACTTCTCTCTGTATCTCTCTCCTCCTTTTCTATTGTTACACAGAGCTGCTGCCTAACTGCTGCTCTCTGGTCTTCCTTCTTGCTGTGAGGTGGAAAGAAGTTCTTGTTCAACTGCTCAGAGGGAGGCAGAAAGGGTCCTGGGGGGGGAGCAGATCTGAAATACACACTGACAAGAAGCAGAATTCGTCTGCCTCTGATGCACAGCCTGACAATCAGCTGAAAAAAGGATGCTGGCTAATGTGGATTCCCTGTTTGGGTTCTCAGATATGGCAGCCGTGGGGTCATTTGCCCTACTAAAATGGGGAAAGAGCCTCAACAAAGAAGCTCTCTAGTGTTTCTACCTTTGATTTCCTTTTCTAAAGATGATGCCATCCTTCAAGAAATCAGCTCCAAGTCCCTCACTGGGGGCCGTGGGCAACCTACTTGGTTCTTATTCCATTTAATTCTGTTATTTATCTATTAAAATGTATTATTCCTTTTTTATTGTTGCATTCCCTACCTATCAGTGGTCTCAGTGTCCCTGAAAGCAGTAAAGATTTTTTACATTACAATCAAATGAAAGAGGAGATTTGCAATTATTTTTTTTCTTTAAAAATTTTTATTTTTTCCAGTTACATGTAAAAAAAATTTAACATTCTTTTTTTTAAAATTAGATTTGGGGTGGCTAGGTGGCACAGTGAGTAGAGCACCAGCCCTGGACACTTAACGCTTACTAGCTGTATGACCTTGGGCAAGTCACTTAACTCCAATTGCTCTGCCCTCCCCCTTCCAAAAAAAAAGTAAAAAAAAATTAGACTTCTAAATTCTCTCCTTCCTTCCCCTCTATTCAGAAGGCAAACATTTTGATATAGGTTATTCATGTGCAGTCATGCAAAACATATTTTTATATTAGCCATGTTGTGAAAGAAAACACAAACAAAAAAACCCCAAGAAAAATAAAGTTTAAAAATTATGCTCTTTCTCTAGAGGTGGATTGCATTTTCTATCATGAATCCTTTAGAATTGTCTTAGAACAGTGTTTCTCAAGCTTCTTAATGACGCGACCCTTTAATATACTTCTTCATGTTGTGGTGACCCCTAACCATAAAATTATTTTCGTTGCTACTTCATAACTGTAATTTTGCTACTGTTATGAATCGTAATGTAAATATCTGATATGCAGGACGTATTTTCATTGTTACAAATTGAACATAACCCACAGGTTGACAACTGCTGTCTTAGAACATTATATTGCTGAGAATAGCTAAGTCATTCCCAGCCGATCGTTTTATGGTATTATTGTTATCATGTACACTGTTATCCTGGTTCTGCTCACTTCACTTTGCATCAGTTCGTGTAAGTCTTCCAAGGTTTTCCTGAAAATATCCTGCTTGTCATTTCTTATAGCACAATCATATTCCATCACAATCATATACCACAATTTGTTCATCCATTCCCCACTTCATGAGCATCCCCTCAGTTTCCAGTTCCTTGCCGCCACAAAAAGAGCTGCTATGAATATTTTTGTACATGCACATCCTTTTCCCTTGTTTATGATCTCTTTGGGATATAGAACTAGTAGTGGTATTGCTGGATCAAAGGACATGCACAATTTTACATCCGTTTGGGCATAGTTCCAAATCATTCTCCAGAATGGTTGGATCTGTTCACAACTCCACCAACAATGTGTTAGTGTTCCAATTTTCCCACATCTTCTGCAATATTTATCGTTTTCTTTTTCTGTCATATTAGCCAATTGGATAGGTGTGTGAGGTGGTACCTCAGTGTTGTTTTAATTTGCATTTCTCTAGTCAAAAAAATGATTTAGAGTATTTTCCTTATGACTATAGATAGCTTTGATTTCTTCTTCTGAAAACTGCCTGTTCATATTGTTTGACCATTTATCAAGTGGAGAATGACTTGAAAATTTGACTTAGTTCTCTATATATTTGAGAGATGAGGATTTTATTAGAGAAACTTGATGTAAATTTTTTTTCACATTATGATTACTGTGTATTTCCCTCCATACTGTTTTCCCCCAATTATCCTTCTCTTTCCACCTGTCCCTCTTGCTTTTGACTACCACCTCCCCCAATCCAACCTCCCTTCTGTCAACCCTTCCCTTTCTCTTATCCCCTTCCCCTCCTACTTCCTATAGGGTAAGATTCCCTCTTTGAACCAGTTCTGATGAGAGTAAGGTTCAAGCATTATCCACTACCCCCTAACCCCCATCTTCCCCTCTATTGAAAAAGCTCTTTTATGTGAGATAATTTGCCCTATTTTACCTTTCCCTTTCCATTTAGTCTCCCATCTTGGTTCTGTGGCGATTTGCAATGTATGAAGGAACTTTCCAAAGCTAAAACTAGGGTGGGGCAATCAGGGCTTTTCCTCAGAACTTCAAACAGTATATACCTCAGCATGGGAAAAACAATAGGGCTTAGCTAATGGCTAAGGTGAATAATGAGGTGAAATAGAAAGCTATCATAAGCTGGGATCAACATGCAATCTCTATCCCATCCCCCCTCAAATGAGGACATGCTTTATGCTATTTGTTATCAGCACAGTTCCTGGTGCTTTTCCTAAGCACACAGATTCCTTATTATAACAGTATAGATACTATATTCTAAAATCTGTTGCTTTCTTTACCATTGAATGAGTGGGGAATTAAACAAAGCAGAACCCATCTGAATTTGAGTGGACAGATAGCATGAGTGTTTTCCTGGAATGAGCTGGGGTGGGGGGAGCAGGGAGATGGCCAAGATGGGGCTGGTGGCTGGGGAATGGAGGTCAATGCAGCTGCACTAGGAATCAGTCTATTTTCTTTTGCCCTTGCTATGTCTAACAGCATAAGAAAATGAGCCCTATTGTCTGTATGGGTCAGGATTTTTCAATTTTCTTCTTTGTGGTTAGCTCTTTGCATTGGGAAGTCGTTATCCTAGTCCAAGGGGCCACTCCAGATTGGGCCTCCATTTCTGGGCCTTGTCAGCCTTGGTTTTCCGACTCAGTTTTGGATTAAGGTAAATGACTCAGTGTGTGAGCCCTCTTGTGAGCAAGCAGAGCTGATATGTAAGCAAGATAAAACAGTTGGATTAGCTACAGTCCCAGGAAGAGAGACCTGGAAACCTGATGAAGGCGAGGGTTGTCTGCAATTCTCTTTCATTCCTTTGTTCATAGTAAATACAAACCAAGTGATACGGTATCATGCAGTGTTTCCAAATATTATTTATAAGCCAATATTTGATCAGTTTTCTTTACAAATACCAAGAGATCTCCTAGAGAAAGCAAGCCTGTGAACAACAATTGAATTGTTCCAGTGCAGAGCAAACCAGCATTTTTATGTCCAAATTCAAAGGGATTGAGCTCGGCAGGTTTCAGAGAGACTTCAAGAGAGGCTGAGCTACAATGTGTGCTCTCATTACAAGCGCCTGCAACTGGACTGGATCAAGAGTGTGAGGAAAGACAAAAGCCATGTTTTTCCCTGCCTGTAACAGGTGTGAGCCTCAGTTCAGTGGGTTTGTAGTATTAAGGAAATGGTGGTGACAGCAGAGTTTTTGTACAAATGCGATTGTGCTGTGTAGAAGCTACCTAAACCTGGGAAGGAAGAGGGGAGAAGAGGGAGCAGATGGAGCTTAGGGTCACTGCAAAATTAGCGGTCAGGAACATTTTTCATATTTGCCCAAGTAATGAATCACAATAAGAATTCCTTAAAATAGGGCCCCCAAAGCTGAAACTAGGGCAAGGGTGGCTGGGGTTTTGACCAGGTTACCAACGTGGGGTGGGGCATGCTCAGGCATGAGAACTGGACTTGACCCCAGGTGAAAACATTCAAATGAGATAACGTGAGGAAAGTACTCCACAAACCACAGTGGGCTCTATGAATGCTAGTATTTATTGCCTGTTATTATTCTTCCAAGGAATCTCACCAATTCATAATTTTCTGATCATTCTGGGAAGACATTTATTCTGAGATGCAGTGTGTTCTTTTTTCAAATTTAATTTTTATTTTTATTTCTGTTTTATTAATTTTTTTCGATGGTAATGGCAAGATGCTATACTTAAAGTTTAGCAAGACCTGGCTTCAAACCCAGCCTCTGGCACTTTATGGCATTTTATGATCTTGGGCCTCAGTTCCTTTATCTGTGAAATCAGAATGCCAACTGTGAGTCTTACTGGGCTGTCATGAGATTCCAGTGAGACCATGTACCTGAACCTCATTGCAGACTTTTGAGTTCTAGAGATTCCTTAAGAGAACAAGTTGTCTTTGGGCACTGGGGCAGGACCTACTGAGGCAGGACCAAGAAATATGCTAATTGTCACCTCCCTTTGTGTTTTGAAGCATATCAAGCCAATTCCCTTATTATCTGTTAGCTTCAATATTCGTGCTTTCCACAGCCACCTAGGGAATGCCCAATCTGTACAAGGTCTGGTAGCCAGCCCTTGGGGTGAGGGACAGGACAAAGGTTAATGACACATGGTCACTGCCTTTCACACTAGTAATGGAGATAAGACCTATATTTCCACATCTATGAAAAAAAAGCAGCCCAGTATGGCTAGCACCTAAAAGAGGTACAGAGTGCTTAGAGAATTCAGAAAAAGGGGCGCACCACATTTGGCAGGGGAGACAATGGAGGAGGAGGCATTTAGATAGGGGCTTCCCAGGACAACTAGGACTGTGAAAGGTAGAGATGGGCTGTAGAAGGGCATTCCGGAAATAAAGAGCAGTCTGAACAGAGGTATGGCAGCAGGCAAGTTAAAGGTATTGTCTGGGAGTGCATAGCATTTCAGTTTGTCAAGAGTCTAAAATAATAAGGGTGTTGTAGTGGGACTCAAGGAAAAGAAGGAAAGGAAAGCTAAAGAAGATGTTAGAGGATCCTCAAAGACAGATGAAGGAGTTTGGATTGAATAATATAGTATTGTTCAGTCATTTTTAGTTGTGTCCAATCTTCATGACCCCATTTGGGGTTTTCTTGGCAAAGATACTGGAATGGTTTGCTGTTCCCTGCTCTAACTGATTTAATAGATGAGGAAACTGAAGCAAACAGGGTGAAGTGACTTGTCCAGGATCACACAGCTAGTAAAGTGTCTGAGGTCAGATTTGAACATAGGTCTTTTTGACTCCAGGCCCAGCACTCTATCCACTGCAGTGCTACCTAGCTGCCCCTGAACAATATGACTCCCACTTAATATTTTCAGATTGATGTATTGCTGTCCCTCATAAACTCTTTGTTTCAGTCACACTGATCTACTTGCTGGTCTGTATGCATGCCATCTCATCATCTACCTCCATGCCTTTGACCTTAATGCCTTGGATTCCTTCCCTTCTCACCTCAAGTGCCACCTCCCCTTTCCCAGTTACTTTGTATTACCTATTATATATTGTTTCCTCCAGGAGAATGCAAGATCCTTAAGGCCAAAGACTGTCTTATTTTCATATTTGCCTCCTCGTTATCTGGCACAGCACTGGACACATAGCAGTTGTTTACCAAAAGCTTGTTGAATGAATGCATTTATTCTGAAGGCATTGGGATGATTTTGGAGCAAGGGGGTGACAGAGTCAGACCTCTGCTTTAGAAACCAGTTTGGCAGCTGTGTGGGGGATGAAGTCGAGAAAGAGGAGCTTTGAAGTGGGAAGACCAAGTATGAGGATTCTATAACAGTCAAGGTGAGAGGTGCTGAGGGCCTGCAGAAGGGTGACAGCACTGGTGATGGACAGACCAGGTGTGAAAGATACAGAGAAAATAAAATCCACAGAACTTAGTAAAAATCACGTCTGGGCATCACCCACATGGCTGGGAGACCAGTGATCCCATGAACAAAAAGAAGCATATTGGGGGAAGGAACAGCCTTGTCTTATAGGAAAGGAAGCAAACTGAATTGTATCCAGATATAAGAAGAGCATAATGCAAGGCCCCTGACCTCCAGGAGCTCACCAAAGATTTTAAAATGAAAATAAACACATCTTGAGCAAATTAGAGAATAAACACTGGAATGCACGGGACTCCACTCTAGATATCATGCTAATTCTGAGAAGGGGAGTTGCTCGTCAGAGAAGGAAGGCTTTATGTAGGTTACCAGACCTTGAAGGGAGGTAGAGGGAAGGTATTCCAAGTTTGGGTTGAGGGAACAGATTAAGCAAAGGTATGAAGGCAAGAATGAACATGTTAACACTTCACGATCTGAATTATATGGAAAAGGAGAGAAAAGAATAAGTGTGTTTGTAATGCTTTCAAACAAGTGCTGGTTTTCCTGACAGGAACTAATACTTTTCTAGCAGCAGAGGAGAATGCAGAGTTAAGTGTATGTAGTGACATAAATAAGAGGTGCTGAGAGAATGCTGGAAAGTCAAAAGGACTTGGGTTCAAATCTCTGTTCTGACACCAAACCTCAGTGTGCTCATCTGTAAAATGGGCAGGATACAACCTGAAACAACTATCTAGCAATTATCAAGCACGATAATGTACGGAAAGTTATTTGGCAGGGTGAGTAGTGTGCTAGACTTGAGTCAGGAGATCAAATACTACCTCAGACACATATCCTGGGCAAGTTAAGTAACATCTCTAGGCCTCAGTTTCCTTATCTGTACAATAGAGATAATAATAGTACCTTTCTCACAGTGTTGGAAAGATTAAATTAGATGTGTGTAAAACACTTGTAAGTGTTAGTTATTGGAAACCACTAGGTGGCGCCATAGTGCACAGAGCACTAGCTCTGGAGTCAGGAAGGTAAGTTCAAATATGACCCTTAGACAAGCGCTAGTTGGATGACCCCGGGCAAGTCACTTTACCTCTACCTTCCTCAGCGTCCTCATCTGTAAAATGGGGATAATAATAGCACCTACCTCCCAGGATTGATGTGAGGACCAAATGAGATAACATATGTAAAGGGCTTTGTAAACTTTAGAGCACTGTAAAAATACTGGCTGCTTCTCACTACTTCTACTACTACTATTGCTAATACAACTACTACTACTGCTACTACTACTACTACTACTCCTCCCACTACCACTACTACTATTTCTACTTATTCTTCTTCCTCCTCCTCCTTCCTCCGCTTCTTCTTCCCCAACTTACAGATTATCAGTGAAGGAAATATAAGAAAGAATGTGAAATGGTGAGACAGTCTGAACCCTTCTATCCATCTCAGTTTTTTGATGCTCTGCCACATTATCCAATGAAACAACCCCCATACCCCGAAAAAGCCAGACCTGAGTAGCAGTAAAAATGGTCTGCGATTATCATCCTCATTTTAGAGATGAAGATGCTGAGGCCCAGACAGGTTAGTTGACATGTGGAAGATCACACAGCAAACGTCAAGAGACATTTAAACCCAGACTTTCCTGGCTACTAGGCCAGTGCTCTGCCCATGAAGGTGAAGAAGGCATCAGAAAATTCTGGTGAGAGACATCGGGCTGAAACTGGACAATCCAGAAGTAATGAAGGACCTTTGCCCCCCCCAGGATTTCAATCTTTCCCTTTGTATTTAAAAACCAACTCCACTTAGTGTACAACTGAGAAGATGAGATGTAAAGACTTGAGGGCAAAGAGAACTATGGTTATGGACTGAGAGATGAGTTTGAGTAAAAACACAATTGTATGTTTGGCAGTTGGGTGGGTTATTGTTTTTCATTGAAAGGAAAATAGTTTGAGAAAACAAGAATTGGGGACTTGGGGGTAAATCTGATCAAAACTTCATAGTCCCTCCTCATTTTCTTTTTTAAAAGCTAGAGCTGATGAGGCGAGGGGCTTCTTGTCCTTTCCCTGGCTAGCCCCACGTAGCAAAAAGCAGCGAGAATGGGCTGCAGAGACTCATTACCCAGAACCCCCTACTGTTTATGGCACTGTTGGCATACTCTTAGATGCTAGTCTAAATGCCCGATGGGCTGTAGTGCATGTTTAGTCATTGATTTCATTTGCTTTGTTTCAAGATACTCAGACAAGGAATGGAGAAAGAAAAGATGCTAAGGAGAAACCTACTTCCGGGGATGCAGGTCACATGAAAAAAGGAGATGACTTTGGATAAGGAAGCATTGAAAAAAGAGGCTGATGTCATTAAAACTGGGATCTCAAGTATTCTCTAAGCCCATGATCCCATAGCCAGAAGGCAGCATCATATAGTAGATGCAGTACTAGGCCTCACATCAGGAAGGCCTAGGTTCAAATTCCATCTCCGACCCTAGCTGTGGGACCCTGGACAAGTCACTAAACCTCATTAAATCTCAGTAGCCTCAATCTGGAAAATGAAGGGTGTTAGACTTTATGAGTCCATTCTAGTTCCAAGCCTAAGATCGTGTAGTTCCCAATGTTCAGTGATTCTTTCTCGGGGGAGGGGTTGGAGTCAGAGCTATCTCTCCCTTCTCTGACACTTTCTTGTTGTGAGACCCAGGCAAGCTGTTTAACCTCTCTGAACCCTGGTTATCTTAGTAATAGGCATCTCAACGCTTGTAGAATTGAAACGAATGGAATACTCTTGAGTCAACTTCAGTAGCCATGTCCATTGGGAAATAGGAATCAGTAAGCCTTGTTCTTAGCAACCTTTGTCTAACCAGCTATCACATGACCCTATTGTCCTATGTGGGAAGGTCACAAGATAGTACTGAGTTTAGAGGCATTCTCCTAAATGAGGACAGTTCGAATTCAGTTAAGAGGTTCGAGGAAAGTCAAAATTGTTCACGCTCAGGGAACTTCCCTTACTATAATAAGGTAATAGAGGGAGATATTGGCCTTTATAGCAGCTATAGCCTGTTCCACCTGTCCCCCAAGGTTCTAGGGATTTTCTCTTCTCTAATGCCCTCTGCAACTGATAACTCCCCATTGTTAAGGGCCAATGACTAGTGGCCCAGTTCCCTTTAACATCAGTTTACTTTTACAAAGGGATGTTTACTTTAAAGATGTAATAAGAACAGAAGTATAAACATTTTCCCCAGTACCTCTAGAGCATACTCCTCTCTCCCACCTCTGTCTCTGAAGAGAGTAAGCTCACTCTTAGCATACTTCCTCCGGAACGGTTTTCCAACCAAGTTCACATGCAGATGTGGCTTGGCTACTGGATGAGGCCTCACCCCAACTACCTGGGCTAGGTCCTGAAGGCCCCTCCCAAGGGTTGCTCTTTGCTCCTCAAGCCATCCATGCTGAACAGCTTGCAAAACCTGGCCTGAATACCAGCTTCTATGTTACCATAGTGCACTTTCTTGACTTCCAGATTAATCTTTTCTTAAAATGGAGAACAAATGCAGAGGTCAAGTACTGAAACCTTTCCCAAGGCCACACTTTGACCTCAGAGGGAGAATGCCCTATAAGCTTTCCCCTTACAGCACTATCACTAGAGCTTGTGAGTGAAGTAATCACACTGGTACCCTAAGAGTACAGCTGAAGCAAATGTAACAAAGAGACTAGGCTGAGACCTACTCAATCCTCTGGAAGACTCCCTTTATTCCAGCTTGTAACCAATCAAAAACTAAAAAGTTAGCAGACCTAACCAGTTACAGAATGTCCACACATACTCACGTCTCTCCAAGGCACTTCCATTAACCATCATCAAGACCTTCCTGGTAGCAGGCTGCTCAGCATCTCCAGGTGGGGAGAGGCCATCCAAGGTACCCAGCACATAGGCCAGATCCTTTTACACTGGGGATAAAGTACTGCAGTGTGCTTTGTCAATTCACCAATTTCTTATAAGAAACCCCTAAGTATCAATGAAGCTACTTAAGAATGTAGACAAGGGTTGGCACAATTTGGGGTGCCTTGTAGTAGGCCTTATGGATTTACCTACCAGTCCTTCCAACTCTTTGTGTGAGAATGTGCCTCTTTCCTTTGGTAGAGTGGGAACTAACCCTCATCAGGGACTATAAGATCTCTTCAAATTCCATTACCATTACATGGACCTTGTGACTTAGGAGAATGCATTTGCTTCCTGCAAATCTAACCTTCAGTTCAAGAGAAACTTTGATAAAGAGGTAAGAAATACTTGATGATATCGTCTCTAATATTGATTCTTTAATTGTTTCAAATGTCCAGAAGTTGTCTCCTCTCTAAGATTACAAATTTCTCGAGGGTAGGAGACATGCTGCTTTTGTTGTTGTAATACTAGAGGCTAATCAGAAAGCCAGTGGGGTTTTAGTTTTTTATATTTACTAGTGTTGGAAAATCCAACCAAAGAGGGGAAAGGTATTCCATGATGGAGCCAATTCAGGAGTTAAAATACTAACAGAGAGCATGTGGGAACAAAGATTGGAAGCCAGTCAGATGAGGCAACCAGAACTGAGGAAGTGTCTGCAGGTCCTTACTAGGCCAAGCCCCAGTGTTTGCCTAAGGTTTTGATGAGCCCTAAAGAGCTGCATTTTGTGGACTGTAGTTGCCAGCCCTTTGCCTTTTGCTCTGACCTCTTCAGATACTTGGGAAGGCTAGAAAAACACAGAAAATGGAGAAAGTCATTGTTCAATGACCTCAAAGGAGCTTTCCTTCTTTTATAGGCCTGGTACCCTCAGGATATTGGGCAATCCTCCTGTCATAGGTAGACCCGAAGAAAGATGGCAAAGGCAATGGAAGTTTTATTTAAATAACTGTATTTTCTCCACTGTCCAGAGAAGTGCCTTGGGGCAGAAACTTTGACATTTGGGGAATGCTGTCTTGGTGAATAAATATATATATGTCTTTACCTCGAATGGACTGCGCTATCTTTGGAGTGCCCTCTCACTTGGCAACTATTTCTATTGAAAGGGTAGAAATCGTGCAAACTACTTTGAATCAGTGTCTCCTTCATGTCCTGAATTATTTTTGAAGCAATCAATGGTGGGACCTGGATAAGTGGTGTTTTTAAAATGTCCAAATCTATGACTATGACATAGGAGTTTTGAAGTAAAAGTGAAAATGGAAATAAAAGTCTCAAGAGGTCTAAAGGCACAACAAAACAATCTCCTTTTACATAGAGGAATCCCACTCATAATAACAATTACTGGCACCCTAAAGTTTAGAAATCACTTTCCCTTTATTATCTCATTTTCTCCTTATGTCATCCCTCCAAGGTAGGTACTCAAAGGTATTATTATACCCATCTTACAGATGAGGAAACTGAGGTTCTGGGAGGTTAGCTGATGTGGCTATTATCAAATAACTAGTAAGACTCAGAGCAATATTTGAACCCAAGTCTCGTACTCTACCCACTGTACTGCACTGTTTTCTCATCTGTTGTCTAATTCAGTTAAGTTGTACGATTATTGAGCACTTAGTATGTGCAAGGCCCTGTGACAGGTATGATATGTGATGGGTCAGGGGGACCCAGATAAATAAGACAATGTGCCTGCCTTTAAGGAGCTTACCAGGTTTTCATTGAACATTTCAGGAAGGAGTACTTGAAATGCATGCTTTGTGCCAGGCACTCACTCAGCTAAGCTCTGGGGATGTAAAGCCAGAAGGAAAAACAACCCTGGCCCCCAAGGAGCTTACATTTGCTTGGTGATGACAAGCTAGATGTCAATTAAGGTCTTCCTGATTCGGATTCCAAGCCCAACCATATAGCCTCAGTGCCCCATTGGCCCCTCAGGCCATTGATTTCACTTCCCTATCTCAACACCTATCTCCTTTGTGACATATACAAAAGTGATGGTCCAGCTTCCACTGAATGACCTCTCCTGAGGGCAAACCCGCCCCTTCTATAAGCAATCCATTCTTTGGGCTACCACTTAATCAAACACTAAGCATTTCTTATGTGCCTACTATGTGGCAGGCTCTATCCTAGGAGCTGGGAACACAATTACAAAAGTGAGAGAATCCCTGTCCTCGAGAAAATTGCTTTTTCCTGGAAGAATATAACATGTTCACAGAAGAGTAATTTCAGGACATAGAATATAAAGGCATAGTGATCAGCAAGTACTATCACCAGAGAGGGGGGAAAGGAGTCAGTAAAAGCTCTTGAAGGTGGTATCACTTAAGTCGATCTTGAAAGACTGAGAGAGATTCCAATGACTGATTGACTGCATGAGTAAACTTAAAAGCATTTTATTAAGTGCTTACTGTGTCACCTGCACTGGGGATGCAGTAAACATTAAAGTAGTCCCTGTCATCAAAGACCTAGTCTTTAGATCTATGTGAGAGAAGAGAGGGCAGGGAAGTCATTTTTGGTCTGTGGAGTAATAAGGTTTCAGAGTGTAGCCATATGTCCTTTCCAGTAGTAATAGTAGTCTTGATTTAATTACTGTTCTAAGAACAAGAGGTGAAAGGTAGAAACTGGAGGTTAGGGGGCAGGGCATATGGCCAGATGCCTGGTTAGTCCCTGATTTCCTAGTGGATGGCTGGATGAGAAGTGATACCTGGTCGGACGCTGGCTAGAAGCAGTTGTTAGGTGAGTTTGTATGCATTGACTCACTAATCTGGAACTCTACACTGATGAGGAGCTAGAGATGAAAGGGGTGGTGGGTCTTCTAGTAATGAAGTATAATCTGGGGAAATGGAAATGGGGAAATTGAATGTAGGGAACAGCTAGTAGGCAAGTTTGACTGAATTTGTGTGTGTGTGTGTGTGTGTGTGTGTGTGTGTGTGTGCATGTGTGTGTGTGTAGGGAGATTAGTGTATATTCATCATCAAAAAAGATTGAGGTATGTTAGGATGGAATTTAAAATCTGGATAGGTTATTATATTTTCTCCTGAAGGTGACAGAGAATTACTGAAGCTTCTGGAACAGAGAGTAATATCATCTGATCTTCACTAGAGGAATGTCATGTTTCTAGTTGTATGGAAGGTGAATGGGAGGATGGAGGAAGCTGTAGGCAGGGAGTTCAGTTAGAAGGTGATTGCACTAGGGCCACACAATAATCTGGTAGACTAGACTATCAGAGAGATTATGCTCCAGATGTACAAGAAAGTAAGAAGTCAGACAAGGTATTCACACTGGAGACATCCAGTCCTCAAAATGCTCAGTCAACACTTCTCCCACCAGCTTTCCTACCCTGGCAAGGCACATAAACCAACCCTTTATACCTACCCAATCCAGGAGACAATCACCACATATAGATCATGAATAAAAAGATAAGAATAGACAGAAAAGGGAAGAGAATTAATGAAGAGAACAAGGTAAAGAAATCCTTCTTAGAAAAAAATTGACAAAGTTGGAGAGGAGAGATCAGGAGGATTTTGAACCAAACACTTGAGAGGGTGGAAAAGAAGGGGGCAAAAAGGGAAAGAATTGGAAAAAAGAAGGAAGGAAGAAAAAAGTAAAAGATTGACAAAAAAAGTTAAAAAAAGTAAAATGTTGACCCAAAAAAGAGAGGATGAGGGGTAGAAGAGAGGCTGGGGGAATAAGACTGTGTCAAAAAGATGAAGCGAAAGTAGTCATAGGGACAAAGTGACCTAAAAGAGGAAGGAGAACAAAAATAATTCCTTAAAAAAACTAGAGACACAAATTATGGAAAACACAAACCTAAGTTTCATAACGTAAATATGAATAGATTAAATGATACAATAAAATGAAACTCAGTGACAGATTGGATAAGAAAACAAAACCCCATCTAAAAACACATCCAAAAAGAGACATATATAGGCTCAAAATGAGAGGCAGTAATGAAATTTACTAATTCATCAGGTGAATCCAAAGTAGCAGGAATTGTCATCATTCTATTAGACTAATCCAAAATAAAAAATTCAGAGTATAAACAAAGATGAATATGAAAATCGCATTATTCTTATAGGAACTGTAATTAAATTA
>CM053582.1:52743590-52770908 GCA_028627135.1 Pseudochirops cupreus | reverse complement strand
ACTTTAGTGGGAAGTATCTTTGTGTGCGTTTTGGAGTTCTGGGATTGGTTTAGAGTCCTGTTTTATGGGTATTTTGGGGTGGCTATGTGAGAGCTGTGATATGTTGCTGCTGCTACGCCGCCATCTTGGCTCTGCCCCCCAGCATTTATCATTTCTAGTAGGTGTGAGATGTTAGAGTTGTCTTTTTATTTGCATTCCTTTAATCAGTAGTGATTTAGAGCATTTTTATATGACTATAGATAACTTTGATTTCTTCTTTTGAAAACTGCCTGTTCATATTCTTTTATCATTTATCAATTGTGGAATGGCCACTCTTTCATCTGGTTGTAAATACTTCACAATTCTTCTTTTGAGAACTGTTTTTTCATATCTATTGATCATGGCTATTAGTCATATACATGTACATATACATTTTATATAACTTGTATACTGAATCCTTATCAGAGAAATTTAATATAAAGATTTTCTTCTGTTTGAATACTTCCATTCTTATCATATTATTATGCATTAGTATTGTCTATGCAGAAGCTTTTCTGTTTCAATTCATCACAGTTATCTATTTTTTTCTCTTATAATTGTCTCTATCTTACTAAGGTGCTTACTAGTGACTGGGGAAGGAGGGGCTTTGATAACATTTACATTTAATCTTACATCATCACCTGGTTGCCTCATACTCTATCTTCCTACCTCCTTGGGTCTTTGAAGAATAGTACTACAATATTTTCCCCTGCCCTACACCTCTAACTTTGTGTGGCGAAACAGATAGTGAGCCTTCATTGGAGCAGCTACCTAGTCCTTGTTTTGCCACGGGAGACACTTAAACCCCCATCTGAAAGAAGAGGAAATTCTAAATGTAAACATGATGTGTTAGTAATTTTCCCTTTCCTCATCTCCCTCTTGGAAACCCAGACATCCTTGATCACTCTGATACTTTTCAGGAACTGAAGGAATTGCTGAAGGGAGAACATTTTGGAGTGTTGGATTA
Organism: Pseudochirops cupreus; assembly: GCA_028627135.1. Taxonomy (NCBI): domain Eukaryota; kingdom Metazoa; phylum Chordata; class Mammalia; order Diprotodontia; family Pseudocheiridae; genus Pseudochirops; species Pseudochirops cupreus. The sequence continues at coordinate 52,769,923 of CM053582.1, read as the reverse complement.
ACAATAAAAAATCCCTCTGCCACTGATGTGTTTTGGCACCCTACTTTAGTAAGTAGGTATGTTGATTTCAATGATTTATAAAAGTTGCTGAGGATGGAGATGAGTGGGACCTAGATGCTAGAATAATCCCCCCTACCCCAAACCTTACCCTACATTATGGGTGAAAGGGGAAATGGGGATGATATGGGAAAATGATGGCTACTAGATAAATCTTAATAAAACAAACACATCACCCCAGTAGGTGAAAGCTAAATTCTGAGGCTCTCAGCAGAACTTTATAAGAAGAAACATGTCTCTTCGGTTAGGAAATAAGATGACCTTTAAGGGTCAGTTGGGCAGTGCTTAACTGAAGTGGATGCTGTATGCAAATACACTGTTGATAGTGCCTTAGAGGTTTTATAACTTTCTGGAAAGCTGATATCTTTCTTTTTCAAAGGGGAAAAATCTCTGAAACCAAAGGCTAGAAAAAAGAGGTACTAGCTGAGGTTCTGAATAGAAACTGTTCACTATAATGACACTGAAATTGCCCTGAATGAAAGAATTTAAGTAAAACATATTTGCTTCTCCTGTGAATTTAGAAAAAAAATCTCAACACAATTTCCTCATAGAAATTATGGATTTGCCAAAAGTAGAATTTCAAGAGTTGTAATAGAAAGAAATTGGTTAATCTCCTTTCAAAAGCCAACAGCACTAGAAAGATACTTTTAGGAAAAGTTAGATATATATAAATGAATCTGAGATATCTGTTAATAATATTGGAGTTCAGGAGGCAAATAGTTGGTAGCAAGCTCTACAGCTTCTGCCAGGTGCTCCAGCTTTCAACTTGGGAATAGTTGAGGAGGCCAAAGCAGCAATTTTCCCTTCTTGCTCCATTGCTTCCATCCACCAAAATCTTCCCCTTCTCATGTTTGCTTCACCTTCACTATCCCACTACATTTAGGCTTTACTGAGAGGGCACAGTTGGCCTCCAGCAGAACTGGAAAATGGGTGAGTTCTCTTTGATGCTTTCAACCTTCCCTCTGTGTTTCCTTCTGTTCTCCTCCCTTAACCCCAACCCCTCATATTAGCTAGGCTTCTCTGCTGAAGACTCCCAGGTCTACGTTTTCAGTTAGGTTCTTTCTCCACATCTACAGTTTATAAGAGCATGCTAGATTTTTCCACCTTGATGTCTTCTTGACATTTGAACTCAACATGTCCATGCAGGAATAAGTAGAAGCTCATGATTTCATTCGTGTAGGGAACTCCCATTCCTCACAACTTTCTCTGCCAACTCAGAATAGACTCCACCTATGACATAATAGATAATCTAAAGGCATTTCCAGGGGTACATAGAAATGAAATTACTTGTCTGATGTCCTGGAAACATAGAATTAGGACTGGAAGGGAAATTAGACATCATTTAGTCTATCTAGTAAGCATCAGAGGCAGCATTTGAACCCAGGCCTTTCTTATTCCAAACCAAATATGCTGTTGGTTTCAACAGTTGCCTTTATTAGCATATGAATAACCAAACAATATATTTCCCCACCAAACCTGCTTCTACTTATGACTTCTATATTCCTATGAAAACTTCAGTTATTTTCAATACCTTGTTTTGTATCATGGCCAACACCTCGTTAGTTGACAGCTCCTGTAATTACTGCCTCATCTATGTTTCTCATCCTTTCTTGATTCGCTACTTTCCAAACCCTAGTCCACGCCCCCATTACTACTGCAGTAGATTCCTAAGTGCCCTCTTGCCTTCAGCATTTCTGGCTAGTCTATTTCACACTCTGATGCCCAGAGTTATCTTCCCGAAGCACAATTGGGACCACATCACTCTCCTGCTCAGCGTTCAGTGGCTCCTCATTCCCTATGGAATACAAACCAAACTCTTGACTAAAGCCTCAGGACCTTCTATCATCTGGCTTCTGAATACTGTTTTAGCCTTAATTGCTACTGTTCCACCCCTTTCACTCTACACTCAAGCCACTATGGACTATTTATCTCCTGAAGCAGCTCTCTGCTTTACTGTCCCAATGCATTTATTTCCTTTGCTTGCCATCCCATCCTTGTGCCCTCCTACCTGCATTTCAAGATCCAGTTCAAATATAAACTTCTCCCAATACCTGCATTAGATTGATTGTTTCCTTCTTTTTTTCTCCCATAGCACTTGACTTCTATCCTTTCTGTATAACCCTATGGTTCTCAGTATTTTTTGGTTCTGCATACCCCTTTGGATAACAAAGTGTTATGATCCCCTAAGATAATATATGACTCATAACATATGAGTCATAATATTAATATATGACTCATAATATTCTTTGAGATTTATTCATTAAGTGCTTACAGTAGTTAAAATAACTTTTGTGTCCAAAAGCTTCAAATTAAAATGTGCATTATTTAATTAAAATGATAAAATGTAAAATTTTATTCTACTTATAATTATGAAAGCTCTAAATATAAAGTTTTAGAACTGTCATTATAAAAAGAATGTAAATATTGTGTGTGAGGCATTCAGTAAGAATGAAAAGAAGTGATCCAAAGACCTCATGTGTTTACCATTATGTAAAAGACTTCATATTGAATTTTGTTATTTTATAAATTTTGTTGAATGTAGATATCATTTTAATAAAGTTACAACTTGGAAGATGTTTAATATAACAGTCATAGTAATCTTAATTTTGGTGTTGGACTTTTGTATTTGAGCAAAGATTTGCCATATTTGACTCAACACCAGACAAACACAATCTTAAATCTGGTACTGTATTGAATTTATTTCTGGATCAACAAGATGGAGGACTAGATATTTTCTTTTATGCACACAGGCTCTCAAACCTGCCCAAAACAGAAATTATGCACCCAAAATAGAGCATCTTCAGCTGTCTCCATGTTCTATGACACCAGGAACCCCAAAGAAGGCAAAATCTCCATGGACTGGTATCTATCTTGCTTTTGCTCAGCACTCCTCCCTTCAATCCCCTCAATCTACAACACTAACAGCAACAAAATACAACCCCATCCCCTGAACCCTACTTTCCCTCTTTCTAGTGCCAGGGAGGCCCTAGATCCAAACTGCAGAAATTTGCTGAGCCCTTAATAGCTGGTGCTGTGATAACCTTCAGTGCTACAACCTAGCTCTGTAGGAGGATGGAAGAATGCCAAGGAATGGGACAGGTCACAAGTCTGGCCTTGTAATAAAATTCAGCTTCACAACCTGACTCCCTTACCCCTTATCTCAGCCAGCAGATCCAAATCTCAAATGACACAAATCTTCCCTTGTTGTAGTAGTACCAGTATAGCAGCAGTCTGTACCTCTGAGTCAGAAAACTGAAGAACAGAGAGAAAAGGACCAGACACTATGTGTGTGGGCAGGTGTGGCACTTCACTAAGCCTGAGGGAAAGAGCCCAGAATCCCACTGGGGTCATTTCTGTCTCTATTGCCCCAAAATTTATTTGAGATAGAGATCTAGGCTGCTGAACCATGAATTGCCAAACACGAGATTGAGATGCTTTGAGATCTAGCCCTCAGGGAAACCACCGTCAGAGAGGAAGGAGTCGGAAATTGTGCAATGGGATATCAAAAGGAAGAAAACCTGGAGAACTCAGAGAGATAAATCAACAGAGTTCATTCTAAAATTTTATTTAAAACAAGAATGAAGTGAAAATGCTCATTCACACAAATATGTGATGGAAAATGGCAGGAAAATTTTATAAGCTCTCTTATGAAAAAATGTGAATCATTTAAAAAATTTATTCACTTAATAAAAATGAACAGTTAATTACAATACAAATTACTTACTTTTCTGCTGTCTAAGTGCTATATTAAATTATAAATGTACTTAAATTTCATTTACATATATTGCTTCATTTTTGACAATGTTTATATGCCAACTAACTTTTATTAGCAAAGAACCTTTTCAAACGTAACTTTCTTCTCTTCTACCCACTGGAATACTGGCTATACTCTTATATAAACCCTACTGAATGACTGACCAGTGTTATTAATCAGTTCATTTGAAAATTTGCCAAGTAGCAGAATAATAACACAAGTGAATAATAAGCTTAAATCAGAAAATAGCCTTAATACTACAATGAGACAAAATATGAGGTTTGTCTCTGCAGAATTTTTATGATGGTCCATGTTGATTTCAAGATGGCTTATAAAATGCTTGCCCAACTATCATGGTTTTTAAAAATCCTGATATTTATACTGCAAGAATTAAAACATTTATAGCATCTTGATCATACTCTTACATAGTTGATGAGGTATGATTATAGTGTAACAGAAGGGAATTAGGGAAATATTATGTTGCAGTGTACAGAACACAAATGAAAATATGTGCATGCATATAACCATTCATTAGGAATTGGTTTGTGCTTGAATGTTGAACCTTTGTGGTGGTTTGGAAATAATTTGATGACAGGTTGAGAAACTGCAAGAATACATCACGCTCATTCAGAAGCAGTCAGAATTGAATGTAATCACTGCATGAACAAAAAAAAATCATGTGCATGATCATCATCATTTTGAATTACTGTAGAAACAAATCTATAATGCACTAAGCATTCCCATGCTTGTTTCATAAAGGAAAAAAAAAACATATATCTACAACATAATCGGGCAATTTTTACTGTTTGTTGTTGTTCAGTCATTTTAGTTGTGCCTTATCCACTACATTATGTTGTTCAGCCATTTCATGTCCAACTCTTCATGACCCCATTTGGAAATTTCTTGGGAAAGATAGTAGAGTGGTTTGCCATTTTATTCTCTAGTTCATTTTACAGATGAGAAAACTGAGACAAATGTGGTGAAGTAACTTGCCTTCAGTTTTAGTAATGTTTAGTTGCTAGTTAGTAAGTATCTGACACCAGATTTAAACTCACAAAGATTAGTCTTCTTGACTCCAGACCTTTCACTCTATCCTTTGTGCCACATAGCTCCCCAAGTTTACTGTTCAAGGCCCAATTAAAGAATTTTTAGGGCGAGTTCACTGGACTTTTGTGAAACTCTTCAGTTCAAAACACTAAATGGGAACCACTGATCTACCATATTCTATTTTGTATTACAGTCATTCTAGGGGAGATAGTGAATGATGGATTTGCAGTTACAAAGATCTTAGTTCAAATCCAACCTATGATACTTACCAGCTTTGTGATCCTAGCAAAGTCACTTGTTTTCTCTGAGTCTCAGAACATGATCTAGGATTTATCTATGAAATTATAGATGGGTTGCAATCTATGATGGTGAAGGGAATTCCCTGTCCTGAGAAAAACCTTGATCCTTCATATGTTAGAATTATTACTTTATACTTGATAACTTTTATACCCATCATTATACCTGATACATTATAGATGCTCAGTTGTTGTTCAGTCATTTTTAGTCATGTAAGACTCTGTGACTCCATTTGAGGTTTTCTTGATGAAGATACTGGAGTGGTTTGCCATTTCCTTCTCCATGTTGTTTTACTTGCCCAGGATCACATAGCTAGTAAGTATCTGAGGCCAGATTTGAACTCAGATCTTCCTAACTCCTGGCCCAACACTCTATCCACTACACCATCTAGCTGGGGATACACATTAAAAAAAAAAATATGAGACAGTTCTTGGTGGGAGTGATCCAAGACTGAATCTTGGCAGGGCAAAATTGGCAATATAAGGGGGCGGGGCAAGAGATGCAAGAGAAGAGGGAAGTGTAGAGTTGAATTGGTTCCCCAAGGAGTGAAGATGGGGAAAGGGACAGAATGTAGCTAGTGCACGGGTGCTGGCTTGGGAAAGAATTGAGCCACTGAGGAATTGGAGGTTGCAGTGTGACTGAACAACAGGTTGTGACTTTAGATGGGAGAAAGAAACGTGGAAAACCAATAGGTTGTGATCATATAGAGGATTTTTTCCCAGTTCACAAGCATGAAAGTGGTACATTTGTGAAAGATGGAAAGATCAAAGACGGTATGGCCGTCTTTATATGTGACTGAAGTGAGGTGGAGGAGCACGTCATAGGAAATGAAGAAGTTGAGGACTTCAGAGGTTAGCATTAGTATTCTAAACTGGTGTTACCCTTGGCTGCTGTATATCTCTACTGTTCAAGGAGATCAGGTGTTTGGTTTCTAAGTTCTTTTGGTCACTTCATTGGGTGAAATGATTTTTATTGCTTAAATTTCGTTAAGAAATGGTGATAGTATCTGTTGGTGTGTATTATTTTATTGTTCATTTTTTAATTCCAAAGCCTATTTAAAGGGGTCAGCTTGCAGTTGCTTCAATTGCTGGCCAGAACTTCTTATTTTTCTTCTTTCGTAATCTAATTTTGATGTTTGCTCAAAAAAGTTGGTGGTCTATTTACTGAAATTACTGCTATATAATTAACCAGTCATTTAATATCTACTAAAATACCTCTCCATTTCATTCTTTTGCAGTATTATTTGGTTTTCACTATGTCTGACATCTTCTGACTGTCTTCAGGAAGAGATTATTCATGCTATAAATACATAAGGTTTCTGTACTTTTGATAACACTTTGGCATCTATTTTATTATTATTTAACTATGTTTTACTATATGTATGTATGTGCATATGCAATACACACACACATTTGCCTTCCTACCCTCTCTTTACCTTTGTATTAAGGTTACTGAATGCGTGCACACACACACACATTTAATAGGGAGGTCTTATTGACTTTGTGTTTTTTTAACCTCTGCATCCTCTACAGCAGCTGTTGGGACATAAGCTGCTATTATCTTTATAGTGGTATTTTTGCCAATGCTTTTCATGAGTATTGTAATATAAGATGTCCAAATGTTCCATGAAATGATGTTTCTCATTGCCTTTAGATCCACAATAAAGCCAATTCCTTTATTTGCCTCTCCAAGGAGAATCTGGGAACCATCCTTCCATTTTTCGGTAACTTCCTTTTATTATTATTTTATTTTTTATAGTGGGAATGTTAATACTGATGATTCATTTCCTCTACTATATGCTCATTTATTAATCACTGGATAAGGATCTCATATGTAGAGTACCAAAAGTGAAGTTAATATTTACACAGCGCCCAGAAACCATGGGCTTCTTTCCAACCTCAGGTTCTTTTCCCACCACTCTTCCTCCATCATTGCAGAAATAGAAGAAGGCCATAAAGGACAAAGGGCCATTTTGCATGGTTTTTTTTTTAATGGATTCCTATGGCCAGCCTAGTGGTGATGAGCCTCTCTGGACTTTAGCCAGTCAGATTCTCAGAAAGTATACATGATCCATTCCTGGGACTTTAACTAAAACATTTTCTGTGTGACAGAACCTGCCAAATTTTATTTATTATCTCCTTGGAGAGACAAAGAAAGGAACTGGCATCATATGTTTGATCATACACCCAAAGGCAAGAAGCAAAATTATTTCATGGGATATTTGGCTGTCTCTAAACTTGTTCCTTCCTCAGTTCACAGCTAAGGCCCACTAGTGATTGCTCCTCTCCACTACCCTCTTTTGTAGATTGCTTCCCTTTTCATTCTAACTAAAAACTGGGTAGTAGTAGCAAAATAACTACAGCTGGCACCCATTCCTGCATCCTGAGCTAGTTCATTAATCCCTTGAGGTCTCTTTTTGCCCAGGTACTTCCTACCCTAGTGCCTGGTATAAGCCCACTTTTAGTCTCTAGGGCATTGGTATGTGGTGCAGTCCTAGTCAGACCCAATCTCCAATGTCTCTAGACCTCTCTGTCTGTTTCCCTAAGCTGTCCTAGGCTGGAAAATGACTCTCTGTGACTTTTTCTTGGCTTTCCTACTCAGAATTCAGGCCAGTACATTTTCTTTTCTTTCTTTTTTTTTTTTGCAGGGGGAAGGTTGGACAATTGGGGTTAAGTGACTTGCCCAAGGTCACATGGCTAATTTTTTTGATGTTAAATGTCTGAGGCTGGATTTGAACTCAGGTCCTCCTGACTCCAGGGCCAGTGCTCTATTCACTGTGCCACCTAGTTGCCCCGCCAGTACATATTCTCAATCTTTGTACAGAAGGTTTGGTGGGGTTATGGTTCGACTGTACTCCTTCCTGCTACTCAGCAATGTTGACTCTCTGCCTTTTGACCATCTTTATACTGCAATACTCATTCTAACTGTACTTTGACATTTGGTAACTTCATTGCAAAAGTTGGAATAGGTCAGAATGATTCAAAATATGTCAGAGACCACAGCTCAGGAAGAAGGAATGAGAGATGCCAATAACTTGTAGATTGCACACAAGTCTCATACCTCTATATTGTGGACACGTTTTTTGAGAAGAGAATTGGTAGGCACTGTATGGAAACCAACACTGTAACAAATGCCTTGGCTTATATTTCAACAGGCAGAAAAGACTTGGTATTCATGTGGGTGTCTTCCTTGAATCATCTCCCTGTGTAGTCACGTCACTGACTTGTCAGAGCAAAGATGAAAATTAGTAAAAAGTCAGAAGAAAGAATAATAATGTGGCAAATTCGTGGCATACAATTGAAATAACTTATTCCTCAACTATTTAAACAAGTAATTGATATTGAAAAATTGGTAACAGACAACAGAAATTATATCAACGTTGATTATAATAAATGTATGTAGTCTAACTGAGAGAAATCACTTGAAGCAGTCACACATAGTGGTTAGAGAGCCTTGATATGTATGGGTTATGTAACCCAGGATTAATCATGGAATCTTTCAGTACTCAAGACAACTCTTACTATGGTAACTTACAGAGAAAGTGATGACCTATATTGGTAGAGGGAGTTTCCTCACCTGGAAGTTCTCCATATCAATGAAATCACAGGTTCAGTCCATATCACTATCCACAAATCAGTTGCCACAACAAGAACAAAAGATCTCAGAAAGCAGTTTAGTCAGAAAACAAAGAGATGGAGGTCAAAAGAAATGGTTTTTAAAGCACAAATTTATTTGTAAAATATTAGAAATATGGAGGATGGATGATTATGAACAATATAATCACATAAAGCACAGAGAATCTGTAGAAGGTAAAAAACAGTTTTTAAAAAGCTTGGTAAGAGATCTAAGCAAAGCAATCTGATCATATGTCTAGAAAGTTTCTTTCAGATCATTTAAGCCACAACCCTCATTCTATAGATGAGAAATCTGAGGCCTGGGAGGTTGTGACTTGTTCATGGCCATATAAATCGTGACTATCAGAAGTAGGACTTGAATCCTCTTGCCCTAAGTCCAAAGACTATGTTCTTTCCACCATACCATGCTACATCCTAAGTCATTCCAAGGGCAACAGAAGAAAAATGGAACAGATCCACAAATAGGAAAATAAACTCTTTACCATAAAAATCATTGGAGCCAACACACTTAGACTCAGACATCACAGTCTTTATAGATAGAAATATCAATAAAGAGAACAAAGTAGGGAGAAAAGTATGTGGCTTAGAGCAAATGTATATAGAGGAGATCTGTGCTGGATGCAATACTGCTGTGAGGATTTGGGGAGATGAAATCACAAAGTCATCTAAAGGTGGGGAAGGTAACAAAGCATAGAAGAGATCTCTGTTGTTGTTCATTAGTTGCAGTCCTGTCCAACTTTTCATTGCCCCATTTGGGCTTTTCTTGGCAAATATACTGGAGTGGGTTGCTATTTCCTTCTCTAGTTAATTTTACAGATGAGGAACTGAAACAAGGTTCAGTGACTTGCCCAAGGTCACACTGCTGGTAATGGTCTGAGGCCAGATTTAAATTCATGAAGACAAATCTTCCTGATTCCAAGCCCATTGCTTTATTCACTGAGCCACCTAGCTGTCACCAGAAAAGATCTCAGGCTTCATAAATACCAAAAACAAGTGATTAGGAAAATATCAAAAGTTACCAAGCTATATGCCTCCTCTCACATTTCTAAGAAATGTTTATGAAAGTCCTCTGTATGTGAAATGATGGAATCTTTGCTGAGGCTATTAAAAGAGAACAAGAAAGCTCTGGCTAGCAATGTTCATCAGTGGACCATGTATTTACCCTTTCACAATTGACTGAATGATGCAGAGACTGTATGATGTCAGTTGTGCTAGTTTGTCAATTATTAAAAAACATTTGCTTTGGTAGACTAACATGATGCATTCTAGACTCTTTTTTGTCAAGATTTTTTGCCTCCATGCGTCTAAATCATTCAGGATTCCTTGAAAGATACAGAAGAGATAACTATATTCAAAGTCCCATGGTAACAATGATCAAGTAAATCATAAAACATGGAGATGTGGCCTCTTTGATATCTACTATGGCAGAGGAGATCCTGTACCAAGTCCAAGTTGAGGAGAGATTCCCTGTAGATACTGAAGTCTCCTAGATATTTTTGGGTGTGGATATCATTGCACTGGTTGTAAAGAGCACCAGAACATTGTAGTCTCCTAGAAGAGATTCATAACCCTTCAAAAGATTTTGACCTGACCATCTAGTCAAGAAAGAGCAAGTAAATGAAAAATGTCAGGGTGGCTAGGTGGCGCAGTGAATAGAGCACTGGCCCTGGAGTCAGGAGGACCTGAGTTCAAATCCGGCCTCAGACACTTGACATACTTACTAGCTATGTGACCTTGGGCAAGTCACCTAAACCCAGTTGCCTTGTCTTCCCCCCTCCAAAAACAAGAATGTCAATTACTGAGATAATGACCTGCGTTTATATCTGGGACAGACAACAGAGATGGATAAGGAACTGGGCAAAGATTTGAACAGACACTAAGCTCCTTTAAGGCTCTTGAGCTTCTCTTGGAAACAAAGGGCCATATTTTTAATATTGTTGATTCTATTGGTGTTACTTTATACCTGCAAGCCATGGAACAGAACACTCTCTGAAGAATTCAAAATTGTGTCACGGGAAAGGTAATGGGCAGGCACATGATAAGTATGATCAAGTTATGACATATGATCAATGTGGAACTATGAAGAAGAGCAAGAACAAAGGATTCATTCCTTCATAACCCAGCCAGAGGAGGAACTTGACCCCAGGGATTCCTTCAAGGAAATGTGTGATAATAATGATAGCTAATATTTTTATGGTACTTACTGTGTGCCAGGCGTGTACTGTACTAGGCACTTTACATGTATGTTCTCATTTGATCCTCACAACAACCCTGTGAGATAGATGCTGTTATTATATAAATTTGACAGGTAAGGAAACTGAGGCAAACAGAGGTTAAGTGACTTGCCCAGGGTTATACACTAAGAGGGCAGTGGATGCCAGGCAGGTAGCCCAAGTGTTTTATCTGTGTTCTCATGATGTCAGGAGAAATTGTTAAGGCCCCCAGAAAGTTGGGTAGATCTCCTGGGACAATTCTGGGAGGATGTAAATAAGACTTGAACACGTTGTTTGGGCATGTATGGGCTAGAATCGACAGCATTGGAGGGAACATCTAAAATTGTTGTTATCATAGGATCCATTTGTGTATTGAGTAACTTGTATTGAGAGGCAGCCCTGAAGGAGTGTATAGTGAGCCTGTGCTGGAATCAGGAAGACCCACATTCAAGTTCCTCCTCTGGCCAGGTCATGCTGGCTGTGTGATCCTGGGCAAGTCACTTCTCTCTCAGTGTTCCAGTCAACTTCACTAAACCTCTAAATTGCAGAGCAGGTACATATTTGCATTAGTAGAGGGTGATTTCTTACTGAAAGTGACCTATGCCAAGGACATCACAGCTCTAGCTTAAAAAATGTCCTAGTTTTCTACCCAAAGCCCTCTCCCCACCTGACCAAATGATCTAGTGCCTGATGCCACAAACTGCCTTGACTTCTCTGCTCTCCCTATTCCCTGTGCTTGGAATTTCTTCCCTCCTCTTTATCTGTTGAATTTTCCACCTTCTATCCTTTAAAAACCAACTTAAATGTGGTGTCCTCAATAAACCTTTTCTGATGTCCCTTATCAGTAACAACCCAGGCAGTTACTGATTTTGTCAGGCAGTTTCCTCTCAGGACTCAGAAAGCACATTTGAACATATCTTTGGTGAAGTTATTGTATACTTTCATGTGTTAGAGACCTCTCTGTTCATGTCCCATTTCCTGCCTATATGGTGTCCTTCTCCAGGGCAGGAGACATGTCTTATCTAAACTTTGTGTCACTTCTAGCACTTAGCACAGAGCTCAGGGACACACACACACACACCTGCATAGATGGTTGTTAAATTGGCTTGGGATATTTTAGCTAAAATAGAGGAGTTGATGACTAACCATAAAAGGCAAATGGCTTGCTGTTCTAAAGCTCAGATTGGTTCCATTTACTTTTTAGAATTGTGAGGCAGCAAGGTGTGGTGGGAAGAGCCTTGGATCCTAAGTCTGCCTTTGATCCTCAATAGCTATGTGACCATGGGCAGCCAACCCCCTTGGCTGCTCTGGCCCATGGGCTTCTAATCTTCCCCTCCCAGCATCATTGTGAGGATTAAATGCTTTGCTGTATACAAGAAAGCATTTTGTAGAAACCTTAACAGGCTCTATTTGTCAGCTATTATTTTTTTTTCCAGAAGAAGATTTAAGAAGAGCAACTGTTAATGAGAAGTGGTTCCAATTTATAGTTAATGAAGTTAAAGAAACACTCTAACAGCAAAGAAGTTGTCGGAAGAAGATAAACAATTCAATATTTCAGTAAGCATGAAAATAAATAGGATTGCGGGTCATGTATCTCCCCAAAGGGTACCTCAGACCTAATGACATCATATCACATCACATATATTTAAATTCAGTCCCAGGATTTATCTGCATAATCAAGCAAACAAGCATATAAAAGGGCAAGAATGAATTGTATTGAAAGGGTCTAGAGCAGCAAGCCTGAAATAAGTTATAGAAAATGTGGCTTAGTGCGTGTGTGTGTGTGTGTGTGTGTGTGTGTGACGATGGAGCACCAAACAGTGGAAGACATCTGAGCCCCAGGGCTAAGCAGGGTAATAATAACCAAGGAACTCACTAGGGTTGGATCACAGGAACACAACAAGTGAGATACTCAGGGGAAGGCTTCAAGTACAAAGCCAAGAACAGGTAAAAGTGGAGGTAAAAAAAAAAGAGTCTGGGCATGTTGATCAGGCAATCCATTACATGACTATGTTATATAAATAGATGGAAAACCCATAGAGATGGTCCATTAGGACATATCATGGCCAGACACTGCCAATTGGAAAAAAGCTGTGCCCAGAACTGAATACGAGGAAGAGAATAGCCTGAATGACCTTTGAGAAGTTGTGGAGTGCTTTAAAGGATCCTAAACCTCTTCCCAAAGCAGAGATCCATCATGTTAAAGCCTGTTGTTTTATGGTGATGATCTAAGGCTATGACTCATGGAGTATCCCCATCTCCACAGCACTGGAGTTAACGATCCCCAAAACCCAAAGTACAATGGAGGAGGACATAGTGGGCATGAATAGAGTACAGTACTAATAAGGAATTTCACACAAGAAGCTGCATAATAGGCAAAAAATTTTTTTAAAGAAGCTGCATAAAAGATATCATGAGAGAAATGTATGATGGAAAAGAAGGTGGGACAGTCATATGGCAGAAACAAGGGATAACTGTGATACACAGACACACAGACACACACACACATACACACATACATATATATCCTTTGGGTTCTGTTGGAATCCACACAATGTCAGAAGAACTAGAGGAAGACCCCCAGCACTTTGGGTGGAGGCCCTGAGGAAGATTCCCTGGGAAACATGGACCAATGTCTCTGAAGATGTGCCGACATGGATGTATTCTAATCTGTATCATCAGAAAGGATGTTGACATTGATGAGATAATAGATCTGCAAAAGGACAGGGGACAACAGGCTGTCAGTTCATGGGTTTCCAAAGGCTCACAGACTTCTTTTTATTGATATGAACTATTCTGAGCAAGAGCCTAGCTCTCTGGTTAGGAGCAGGTTGGAAAACAGGTACGAGATGAGCTGGAGGTTACACCCGGTTCTGGTACCTAAGGTACTGGGCTTGTGGCTTGTGTTTAAAAACAACTGAATTCCATATAGCACAATGACTTGTCTTTAAATATACAAGTGGGATGCAGTCATCAAAATATATGAATTCCCCAGCTGGAATAAAGATAAAAGAGAAATGCATTAATATGTATTTTATAACATGGAGATTCTAAACAAATCCAAGAAGAACAGAATAGTGTATTATACTTCTTTGGTGAATATTTACTAATTTATTTAGGCTCCACTGCAAATGAAATCAACTCTGTTAGATAATCAGTAATGTATGGGTTTCTCTAGCCAGGCCAGGAACAAGCTGCTTAGTTTGGTCTCTGGGTCATGGGGCAGAATATGAAATGTCTGAGGATTTAACATGTTTATTACCTATCCATAACAAACCATCCAGCCCCAAATACAAAGCCTCAGTGTTTTTTAAGGATTAGCTTGGATTTAGACCAAATTAAGAGAGGTCATGGCTTGATTGAGGGCAAAAAGGGGGTCATGGAGCAGGAGTCAGAAGGACAAGAGCATCTTATGTAGCTGTTTTAAGGGCTGCCTCTTCGGTTTAAAATTCCTCCCACTCACAGGAACCAGGGCTGAAACCGAACAAATATTTATTGTAATTTCCACATCATAAGCTGGTCTTGTAAATTTTCCTATGTACAAGTTGTGAGCCAAGGAATAGGTATATAAGAAAATGCAGTGACGTGAAGTTTAAGCACTCATAAATAAAAATCCATTTGTGAATAAAGAGAGAACCCGAAGAGTTTTATGTTCTGAAACAGAAAGAGTTGCTAACATTTTATTTTTCCAATGGATCATAATATCTCATATTATTATGGCACGGGTTTGTTGCACATTTTTCTTTTTCTTTTATGTGTGTTTTACCTCTTAATATGTTGGGAGTGTAGTATAAACAATATGATTACCTCCTCCTTCCACCATCCTCTGTAAATACAGGACCTCTTCAAAATCAACAAATAAATGTATTATCCAATATTTCCTTTTGCAGACCCCAGCAGTTTTAGTGAACCGCAAACGTTCATTAGTATGCACCGATATGGAGAAGATCTTAGTGACAATTCCCTGAGTATTCCCTCTTTCATAAACAGATTGTTGATGGCTGATACATAATCCATCTGAGCATAGCAATAAAAAAGGAAATATCACAAAATGTGCCCAGGATTTCAGAGAAACTGAGTGCCAAAAGTCATAGGAGATGGAAAAATGCAACTAAAAATGTTGTATTAATTTCTTAGATTTTTATGGAGGCAATTTGTGAAACCATCACATGACCGTTATATTTTTTCCTTTTGGTCAATGTGCTCATAACAATTTTTAACAGTATTCGTATATAAGGGTTTAACTTAATATAACAGAATTAGAAACTACCAAACTTTATACTCAAGAGGCCGGAAGGTTTTAAGAGACTTTTGACACTTTGCCTGGGTTTACATGATGCCAAAGCGCACAGATGAAATGTGAGAAAATGTAGTCAATAATCCAGATGTTTTGTCTCTATGATGCCAGACATCCAGATGTTGTAAATACACAAGTGTTTGGGTTTGATGTAGAAGTAGTCAAAAGGACCCTTGATGCTTCCTGGAAAAGTTTGCCATTCATTCATTCATTAAACAAACATTTATTGGATGCTTACGGTATGAAAAGTAAAGTGAGAGAAAGAACAAGGACAAAATCTCTGCTTATAACCAAGTGATGGAGGTAAGGTGTATACACAAATATTCACTGTCCAGGAAGATGCCATGAAAGGCACTGTAATTGTGGTAGATTGAGAGAGTAGAATTTCCTTTGGGCAGAAAGTGGTGTCTAGGATGGAGTGACATTGGAGCCTGGCCTTGGTAGATGAGTAGAATTTCAAGAGATGGAGATGAGCAGGGAGGCCCACCCAGGTAGGGGAATGGAAGACGATTAATAATACTGGGAGAAAGGGTTGGAAAATGTGATTAGAATATTCATTTCCTTCAGCAGTATGGACAAAGTCAACACTGAGGCAACAAACTTTTGGTAAGTTGTGATGATCAACATTAGTATTGTGTCAGTCAAACAATGAGCCAAAAGTCATAGTAGATAGGAAAATGCAATTTAAAAATGTTTTTAATTAAAAACTTTAATTAAAAATTAATTTCTTAGATTTTTATGGATGCAATTTGTGAAACAATCACGTGACTGTTATGTTTTTCCTTTTGATCGGTGTGCTCATAACAGTTTCTAATAGTATTCATATAGAGGGTTCAACTTAATATAACAGAATTGGAAACTATCAAGAGGCAGGAAGGTTTTAAGAGACTTTTGATGCTTTGTTGGGGTTTACTTGATGCCAAAGTACCTACAATATGACAGGCATTGTTCTAGGCATCAGAGATCTAAAGACAAAAGTAAAGTAGCCTCTACCCTTGAAGAGACTAGATGGGGAAGATAATATGTACATATATTGGTGGATACAGAGTCGATATCAAGTTGTTTGGAGGGAGGATACTAGCAGCTGGGGGTGTCAGAAAAGTCTTCATGTAGAAAGTGGTGCTTGAGCTGAGCCTTGAAGGAAACTAGGGATTCCAAGTAGTGGAGGTAAAGAAAGAGTGCAATCCAGGCATGGAGGTAGAAGATGGATTGTAGTGCATTCTAAGTAGCAAGAAGTCAAATTTGATTGAATTGCAGTGTGCCTGAGGGGAATTGTATGCTATAGAGCTATATGGGAAGCTTTGGGTCATGTTATAAAAGTCTTTAAATATCAAAGAGAGGGGGTTGATTTTTGATCTGATAGATAACAGGTAGCCACATGAGTTTATTAAGTAAGGGAGTGACGTGGTAAAAATCCATGTTTAAGGAAAATCATTTTGGCAGCTATGTGGAGGATGGATTAGAGTGGGGAGAGGTTTGAGGTAAGGATAGCAATGAAGATACTATTGCAGTAGTCCAGATGGAATGTAATGAGGGACTAAACTCCTTAAATAGGGGGTATGAGTGGAAAGAAGGTGACATATATAAGAGATACCGTGAAGAAAGAAAGTACAGCATTTGTCAACAGAATGGATATGTAGGATAAGAGGGAGATATTGAGAATTAAACTAAGGTTGTGAACCTGGGTAATTGGAAGGAGAGTGGTGCCCTCAACTGAAATAGGGACAGTCAAGAGAAGGCTAAGTTGGAGTGGGAAAGATCATGAGTCCTTTTTCAGATACGTTGAGTTTGGGACACCTACAGAAATTGAGTTCTAACGTTCAATAGAAAGTGATATGGTACTAGAATTTAGGAGAGATATGGGGGACATACAGACATACAAACATATATGCACATATGTGTATGTATGTATATGTATATATATATATGTGTGTGTGTGTGTGTGTGTGTGTGTGTGTGTGTGTGTATCTATATATCTCTGTATCTGTGTGTCATCAGCTTAGAGATGATGATAACTAAATCCATGAAAGCTGACTAGTTCATCCAGAGACAGAATCTAGAGAGAAGTAGAGAGGGCATAGGATAAAGTCTTGGAATACTCTAACATTGAGGGGGCAGCAACAAAGGAGACGAAGGAGGAATAATCTGACAGGTAGGAGGAGAACCAGGAGAGAATTATGTCATGAAAATGTAGAGAGAAGAGAGTGTCTAGGAAAGGCTGATCAATAGTGTGAATGACTGTAGAGGTTGAGAATATTGAGAAAAGGCTGTCAGATTTGTTAACAAAGAAATTATTGGGAACTTTGATGAGAACAGTTTCAGTTGAGTGATGAGATCAGAAACAAGATTGGAATATGCTAAAAGCTGAGTGAATGGAGAGGAAATAGAGGCAATCATTATAGATAGTTAATGATATCTGTTTCCTTCCATTCCCTTTCCTTCTTTCTCCCCCATCCCTCCATAGAGAGTTTTTTTTCTAGGAGTTTATCTGAGCAATGGAGGGGAGATATGGGATGAAACCTAAAAGAATAGTTTTACAGATGTGGGAACTGGGTGTTTTTGTATGAAGTGTGGAAAGAACCAGTAGAAAGCAAGAGAGTAAAGAATAGAAAGTGAAGGGATGATTGAGGGAACAATTTCCTGGAGAAGACCAGAGGGAATGGAAGCAAGGATGCATGTAGATGAATTGTACTTGATGAGGATAATGGTTACCCATTAGAACCTAGAGTACAGGAGGAGAGAACAAAGAATAATGTCAAAGACTTGTAAAATGAAGAGAAGAGGGAGCTCCCAGCCAATGTTCTGGGTAAATTATTAAATGAAATCTTAAATTCTGAGAGTAGGAGGGGAGTTGGTAGGAGTTGGGGAGGGAGATTAAAGTGAAGGAAAGAAAGTTTGGTAGAGCCTTCATGGGTAATGAGATAGTCAATTAGAGATGAATAAAAGGATTGCCTTGTTGCAGTGAGGGCCCAATTGAGATTAGATAAGATAAATTTGGAATGGACCTAGTTAGCATAATTGCATGATTTTCTCTAGCTCCTGTCCTTTCTGTTAATAATCAGTAAGCCAACTGTGTTTTGGGGGAATGTATTTTCAAAGGAAGTTTATTTGGGTAACTGTTGAAAAGTCTTGGTTGACTCAAAATGAAAATACGTTTAAAACACTCTTGCCCATTGGCTGTGTTCTAATTGGTGTCAGGTTGATTTAGAGTTAAGTGAAGCCAGGAGGGAGCTGATGGTCACCAAGTTTTTTTAAATTTACTTTTATTTTACAAGATTCAGTTCCACAATCCCTTGAGTTTCAGATTTTCTCCCCTTCTTTCCCCCCCCCCCCCAATGGTGGCGTGCAATCATGTATAGGATCTGCAAACACTTTTACATTGTACTGTATTCTGGTTGTATAGGAGGGTTGTAACCAATGAGTGAACACTGGGGACAAAGAAACAAAACCAAACATGAAAAAGAACGATAGCATGTATTGCTTCAGTCTCCATTTAAACTCTAGTCTTTCTAGATCTTTCTCTGAATGTAGATATCTCCTTCCATCCTGAGACTTGTAGAGTTGTCTTATAGCTGTGTGTTGCTGAGAAGAGTCCAGTTTGTCAAGGCTGATCATCATACATATGATGTGTCTGTGATTGTATACAAATTTTTCCTGGTTCTGCTCTTCTCACTTAGCATCAATTTGTATAAGCCTCTCCAGGTAATTATGAAGTCCATCTCCTTCCCATTTTTTATAGCACAATAGTATTCCATTACATTCATATACCATAACTTGTTCAGCCATTCCCCAATGGATGGGCATCCCCTATATTTCCAATTTTTTGCAACCACAAAGAGAGCTGCGATAAATATTTTTATACATGTGGGTCCTTTTCCCACTTCTGTGATCTCTTTGGGATACAACCCCAACAGTGGTATTGCTGGGTCAAAGGGTATGCAATTATTTATTACCCTTTGGGCATAGTTCCAGATTGTTCTCCAGAATGGTTGTATCAGTTCACAACTTCACCAACAATGCATTAGTGTTTCAATTTTTCCACATCCTCTCCAGCATTTGTCATTTTCCTGTTTTGTCATCTTAGCTAATCTGACTGGTGAGATTGGCCACCAAGTTTTTGAAGGAGTCAAGGGTCTGGAAGTTAGGCTGTTATGGGAAGTAAAGGGGGAATGGTGGAAAGACAGGAAGCTGTGGTTACAGAGCTATGGACTTACCTCATGATTTCATTGTTATAGGGGACTCTAAGATGTGGCAGCTAGATAGCATGGATGGTAGATAGCCTGCTGGTTTGGAGGGTAGGGAGATCTGAGTTTGAGCCCTGTCTTACACATTTACTCACTGGGATCCCAAGCAAAGCATTTAACCTATTTCAGTTTGTTTCTTCATCTGTGAAATGGGGATAATAGTAGGACTTACCTTATTGTGAGCATGAAACATAAGAAGTATAAAGTACTTTGTAAACCTTAAAACACACCCATACCCATCCACACATACATATTCACATATATGTTTGCTGTTGTTTATTTATATGGGTCAGTACTTTTTCATCATCTTATAGTCTTAGAGGGTTGCCTAGAGCAGAGGTGTCAAACTTGTTGCACAGACAGCCTGCAAAACTCTGCAGATTCAGATGTAATTAGCAAATAATTGACAACATTAATAGAAATACAATACAACATAGATGCTGTTAGTTTGTGGTGTTCTAAGTCAATATGCTGCCCTCAGTGATCTGTCTATATCTGAGTTTGTTGCCACTGGCCTAGAGAGGTTTTGCGACTCCCTCAGGGTCACACAGATAGTGTGGTTTAGAGATAGGATTTAAACCCAGGTCTTCCTGACTCTGAGGCCAGCTGTACAGCCCTGATGCTATGTTGCTTTCCATTGAATCATTGAGGGGAATTTTTGAAATTCAAGATT
The DNA here is from genome assembly GCA_028627135.1 of Pseudochirops cupreus. Classification (NCBI taxonomy): domain Eukaryota; kingdom Metazoa; phylum Chordata; class Mammalia; order Diprotodontia; family Pseudocheiridae; genus Pseudochirops; species Pseudochirops cupreus. The sequence goes on along the minus strand of CM053582.1, from coordinate 52,749,706 downwards.
TCTGAGCTACAGTAGTTTTGATTGAAAATGGCTTCATTCTAGCTATCATCCCCATACCGCAGCCTCCTCCTCTCTAGCCATCAGCCCTATATTCTGACCCTCCAAGGCTAGGACCATGGGTTCTGAAAGGGGAGCTTTTGCCTTATCTTGCAAAAATTTAGTCTCCATGCTGCTTCCTGGGCATCTCCACATCGGGCCACCAGTAATAGTCCCTTTGTAGCTCTCCTTTATGGGTTTTCTTTCCCCACTAGAGTGTAAGTTCCCTGTGGGCAGAATTATTTTAGATGTCAGCTCATAGAACAGTGTCTGGAATATAGTAAGTACTTAATAAATGCTACATGTATACATGTATGCATGTATATGTAAACCTGTATGGATGCATCTCTATCTCTGATGAGCCCCTAGCTATGATTGTGCCAGTGGGTATCTGAAATGAGGATGAGCATTCTTGATGGTGACAGATTATGAGACTAGGGTAAGGGAAATAATATGCACATGGATGTTTGTGTGGCAGGATCAAGAAACACCAAAGGTGATGCCATGAGCCTTTCTTTTGGGCAGTCAGTTTGAATTGGGCTCCAAACAATAATGAAATCCCATCATATCATTTACTTATCTGATTGTGGCAACTCCAAGTCCCTCCTGATTTGGATATAATAACAGCCACATGTTCCCAAACTGAGAATCTAGTTCCTTTGCAACAGGCATCTTAAGCTGGTAATGTCAGCCTTGTTTCCTTTTCAACAACCACATCTGATTGTTGTGAAAAGATTTTCTTTCTTTTTCTGAGGATCTGCAAATCTCCTATCTACTAGCCTGGGCTGAGTGTCTATCTGCTTTCAATAGAGATGTCATGGAAAGTTTGGATTTGGAGGGTGATTAATAATGTCTGGCTTTCCACGATGGCTCCATAAGTCTTGTGATGAATTGCAGTTACAAATTTTCATTGCATTTTAATCGTTCGTTTACTGATGTTTATAAAACCAAAGGTCAATTCAGTAACAGAAAATAGTTGTGAATTAACACAAGTTTGTTAAAAAAAATAGCGAGAAACTGGCTGATAAGGTCATAAAGTTGGACAGCTGAAGGTGTCTAATTGACCTGTTTTACTTGAAAGGCCACGAAGTTTGTCATATTTTGTAAATGCCAGAGGAACAGATCTAAGACAGAGAGAAGTGCGAAGGGAAAGGGAAATGTATATTTAGATGACTCCATGTTTTTCATCATGGTAACGTTTTCAGTGAATAATAGAAATTCCATGTCGCTGAAGAATTGAATTCAACAATCATTTCTTAAGTGCCTACTATATGTCAGGCTCTGGGCTCAGGGCTGAATATACATACCCAGAACCAAAGTCTCTATCTTCAAGGAGCCTGCAGTCTCCTGAGGTTAGGGAATTGGTTAAAACATGAATACAGATAAATATATACAAAATAATTTATTCAGGGAGAGAATGCTAATTGCTGGTGAAGAGAGATTGGGAAAATCCTCATGTAGGAGGCTTGAGCTTTGCTTTTAAGGAAACTGGAGAGTCCCTTAGGCAGAGGTGAGGAGGCAATATATTTTAGACAAAGGAAACCACTTGTATAATAGCGTGGCGGCAAGAGATAGCCTATCATGTGCAGAAAATAGTCAGCTAGGAGGCCACCTTGGTGGGAATGCAGAATAGGAGACAGGAAGGAAGGTGAAATCATACCAGGTTAGTGGGTGGAAGCTAGATTGTGAAGGACTTTGAAATTCCTGACTTGATGACAGGTAAAGGATCCGAATGCAAAGCAACATTCGAAATGAAAAAGAGTTTAGGATCGTAATAGACAAGCAATGTAATAATACTAAGTATGAGTAATATAGTACTTTACAATCCTATTGGATTCCCACAATTATAGAAGGGAGATAGCAAAAGTATTTTTGTCCTAACTAGGGCACTAATTTGCCCAAGTTACTCACTGGCAAAGCCAGGGCTTAAACTCAGCTTTTTTTTGTCCAATATTCTTTATTCTGCATCTTTGCCCATCAACTCTTTATGTTCCCAGTGAAAGGTTTACTGTGGGGGATATCTTAGTTACTGTATCTATTTCTAGGATAACAGGTTGGTTTTTTTATATTCCATATATGGCCAACTGGAGTGAGTTAAAGTCTTTAGTACTATGAAAAATCAACCTATTTTTATTCAGTTCTGAGATATTTGTTCATAGGTTACTCACAGAGAAGTACATAATGATATAAAGGTTTTCATTCTGCAAAACGTTGTGTATACTTTAAGCAGCCTTCCAATACTGTGGAGCATGTCAAGTTTTAAAGCTTTGTGTTTTCTTTAAAAAATTAGCACTATTTCTCTACCGTTGTAGATTATTGAGAAGAGAAAGCCACTGGTCTGTCTACAACAGGAGTTATTAACCTGGGGTATATGGACAGATTTCAGTGCACCTGTGAACTTGGAGGGGAAAGATTACATCTTTTTTGCCTCTAACATCTAACTGCAATTTAATATTTCTTTCAATTGTGAATTAAACAAACAAAAACCAAACCTGATTCTAGGAAGGGGTTTGTAGGCTATTCTAGACACATGAAGAAGAACAGGTCTACACAAAATGTTTGACTTTGCAATGCTGAACTGCTCAGTTCAGAGTGACCTGGAGGGGTTTTGGGTTGTGGTGCAGTACAAAGAATGTGGATTTGGAATCCAAGGTATGCCATTAAAACCCAAGCTATGCCATTTAATTCCTGTGTGACCTTGAGTGAATCTATTCTTCTCTTTGGGCCTCAGTTTCCTTATCTGTAAAATGAGTGGCTTGACCTCTATGGATATCTGGTTCCTTTGAACTCTAAGCCTATGATCCTATAGCGTATGTGTGCTCACCCAGTTCCATTGGATTCCAATTTGAAAAGCTACTCAGTCACATTCACGGTAGGGACAAGCAAGAGGAAGGACTGCAGCTATGATTGATGGAGGTGGAAGTAGCATTAAAAATACAAAAATTGTACCCACAACTAATTGCACCTGCAAATAGCTAATTGTGCCTGCAATTAGGCCCTTACATCCTCAAAATTAGATGTAATTAACTAATCAGGGCTGTAATTAGTTGTGCACACAATCTTTGTACCCTCAGCTAACTATGGGTACAGAAATTTTTCCCTAGAAACATTGATGCTGGATAAAGATCTCACCCTAGGAGGAGGAGTTGGCGGCATCATTTCCTGTGCTTGGCAGATTGCTGTTGTGGGCTTGTGCACGATATTAGAAATCTGATGACCAAATAAGAGTATTTGAAATGAAGGGAGAAGATAAAATTGTGCCCTTTCTCACCCAATTCAGAGAGTTTCAAGATTCCCAACGGGTGAGCTTTCTTGATGTGAAAATGCTGGTGTCTTATTATTTCTGTCTTTTTCGGGGGACAAATTAATTTTGCAAATATATTGGAGAAACTTTTTATTGTTGAAATATCCTCAGCACTCTGATGTTTAGTACTGTATATCTACATGTTCCTCTAATTATCTTAACTTCCTTATGCTTTTTATAGATCTTCCAATTTTCTTTTCTACCAGCTATATTTTTAAAAGCCATCTGTGTATTACTTACATGGTTCTTTATATCCTCACTTAATCATATTGGCCTGTTTTGCCCTTTTCCATCTTTAGACTTAATTAAGATGAGTTTCATTGCAATCTTTTTGTTCCTTAAATATTTCAAACTTCCCTACCTAGAAGATTGCACTCATTATGATGCAGTGGCATTCCAGAGTCCTAAGGACATTCCATTCTCCCCTCCAAGTCACCTTCCGTAACATCCTCAGGTGCACTATCACCATGTACATGCCCATAACACTTAACATCTAATGGTATTCTGAATGCCTCATAATAGATGATAGAAACGGTATTGTACACAAACATGGTGCTTTCATTTCAGAATAGCTCCTTCTGTACGTACAGAGGGACTCCAAATCAGAGTACGGTTTTAAGCTTTAATGACTTCAGACAGCACTATGGCTTTTGGTACACCTTATGTAGAATGAGCCACCGTTAACTTGGTACATGCTCTTTCATTACTGTTACCACAGTTGACATCTGGGTAATGAATCAACTCAATAAACATTTCATAAGCACATAGTCTGTGCCAGGTACTGTGCTAAGTGCCACAAAGGGCAGAAGAGGTATCAGATACTATTTAGAGAGGATAGAAGGACCAAGTGAGCATTTTTTGAGGATGAAGGAGACAAGGGCATGCTTGTAGGAAGCTGGGAAAGAGCTAGTATAGGGAGAGATGGAAGCGAAGTCAAAGAGTGGGGTGACAGAGGGGCATCCTGTTGGAGGAGATAGGATGGAAGGGGATTGCTCAGCACTGAGAACTCCTCATGCTCTACCTTTTGCCGATTTCAGGCCTCTTTTAATCAGGGAGAATATTTTCTGATCCATTCTTCCTCATTGCCTTATAGTTCTGTAATCACCTGAAGCAGTAATGTAGTCACTATCTTTGAAGGTCTCTTATGTGTCAGCCATCATTTTGGGATTCTTTCTTTTCACAGATTCAGTATCTACAAAGAGAGCTTTCCAGTTTCTTCCACCTACTCTCTTTCTTCTTTTTCTCCCATTCATCTAGTCAATTTGAGGCCCTGTAACTGTATATTTTCAGCCTTAACCCAAAGATTTAATGGCATTTTTGCAATTGCATACAACCCCATGACAGCCATAATAGCAACTTGCTTTAGAAGACACATTTTCTTGTTTTTTTCTTAATTGGCATTTCATTTTTATTGTTGCTCCATCACCAGTTAGTTCTAGGGCAGCATTTCTAAGCCACCAGGCCGTGGCCAATTTTTATTGGTCTTCAAAACCATTTTACTACCAAATATCCTTATGACTTAGACCCTGTGAACTTTAGAATATAATAACACAAAAGATGGCTATTTCTTCTCCTCCTGATTTCTCTATTTCTGTTGATGGTGCTGTCATTTCTGTCTGCCACCGATCCGTTTTCCAGTTTCAAATCCTCAGTGCTCTTTGATTTTTCTCTCTCCTTCATCTTTACATCTAGTCACATCCCAGAATAGTCTGTTCTCCTACAACATCTCTTGTGTTGATTCCCTTCTCCCTACTCACGTGACCATAACTCTGGCTAAAGTATTCATCACTTCTTAGGAGGTAACACCAAATTTCCTCATTTTCTTATTCAAAAATCTTAAGTGACTTTCTCTTGTGTCTAGGCTAAATTATGAACTCCTTAGCCTGGCATCTAAGGTCTTCTACCATCTGGTTCCCACTGGCCTTTCCAGTCTCGTTTCCTGTTTTTTTTTTCACCTTCCTCTATTCAAACTGCATAACTAGCAGTGCCCAAACTTGAGCTTCTGTCTCTGGAGCTCTCCTTTCCTTCCCCACTCCCCATCACATACTCTCTTGCATTATAGTTATGTTATTGCCCTGGACACTTTACCCCAAGCCCTCAAGGTGAGGGATAATCACTTTTTTGGTTTCTTTATATCCTAGCATAGCATCTCACATGTAGTAGGTGCTTAATACTCAGAGCAGTTACTCAAATGGATTTACGACCTTATCAATTCAGGTATCCCCTCCAAGAATGATGATCATAAGCCATCCCAGGCTACCCTCCTGTGTGGCACTTGCCCATAACCTCCCAGAAGTTCATCACAGGGGGTTCACCCAATAGGCAGGAGGCATCCCTTGCTTTCTCCTGACATTCCCAGAATGCCAGTGGAGAACTGACACTGACCACCTTCTTGTCACTTCACCAGCTCCTATTCTTTTCTGATTATATAATTGTTGTTGTTCAATTGCTCACAATCATACAATTACTTGACCTTTTTTTTCTTCTGTTCTACTTTGTCCTCATTGGTTGTATGTCACAGACTCGCCATTGTCTTAATTATGATATTAATTTTTAATTCTTCAGGTGCTGTTGTACTCATGTTTTACCATCATGCTACAGAAGAATTTGTTGTTAAAAAAGTGGGGCTCCCAGTTTCTGGGATAAGAACTCATTATTTGACAAAAATTGCTGGGAAAATTGGAACATAGTATGGCAGAAACTGGGCATAGACCATCATCTAACGCCGTACACCAAAGTCAAGTCTAAATGGGTGCATGATCTAGGTATAAAGGCT
>CM053582.1:52724478-52743090 GCA_028627135.1 Pseudochirops cupreus | reverse complement strand
ACCCTTCTATATAACCAAACTATTGTACAATGTGAAAGTATTTGCAGATCCTATACATGATTGCACGCCACCATGGCGGGGGGGGGAGGGAGGGGAGGAAATCTGAAACTCAAGTGAATGTGGAACTGAATCTTGTAAATTAGTAAATAAACAAGTCATTAAAAAAAAAAGTGGGTCTCAACTTTCCTGATAAGTTTGGTAGTGTTGAACAAGCTCAGTGCAATTTCCCAAAGGCAATCCAGCTCACTTTCCTCTGCCAGTTTAACTTGCGGTCCAATTTCTTGTCCATCTGTGCTGTCTATTCATGATATGCATACTGATGGACACACTGCATGGGTGCTTAGAGTATTTAAATTGAGTATAATAATTTGCTGAAGAGAAAAAAGTGGAAGAATGGGCTTGTCATACCCAAATACTGGACTTCAGAGGCATTCTCTCTTTGTCTAGATATTTATTGTTATCTTCATTTTTCTACTTAGGGAGCCATCCCTTATAGTAATATTTTTAAAGGCAGAAAAATAGTACATGAAAACTAACATATCATTCAAGTCTGAAAGCACCTGCAGTGTTTTATGTCCATAGTCCACCACCTATATTGGGGCAGGGTGCAGGGCAGGCACATAGTTTTTCAGGGCCAAAAGTGATCCTGACAGTTTTACAATTTTCTTTCTACTTGCATTGATGTCAACTTTGGGTGCAGTGTTTTCCTACTTCTGTTTATTTCACTTTGCATCATTTGATTTATTTTCCTGTGCTTCTTTGTATTCATCATATTTATCCACTGGAATAATATTCCTTTACATTCATGTGCTGCCATTGTTAGCAGTTTGCACATTGATGGTCCTTAACTTTGTCTCCAGTTCTTTGATACTATAAGAAGTATTGGTGTGATCTTTTTGGTGTGTGTGGGGGGGGCACTTCTTTCAGTCTTTCCCTTTTGATCATTTATTCATTAGAAAATGACTCTTGGTCCTACATGTTTGTATTAGGACTCACCCCGCCCCCCACCCTCACCCTCTGCTTACATACTGTATATCACTTTTCAAAAATATTTCATGCAACCACTTTTTTCAGTCATCCGTATTACTCTTTACCACAGTTACATTGATTTTTGTGAGTGCTTGAGCTTTTCAATTTCATGTAATAAAACTTATCTTCTTTATCTTTTATAATCTCCTCTATTGTTTGTTTGGTTAAGAGTTCATCCCCTGGCTATGGCTGTGAAAAGTCCCTAATCTGTTTTTCTTCATTTTTTTTTAAGCTGTGACCTTTATATTCAGGCTGCACATCCACTTTGAGTTCATTGTGGTATATGGAGTCAAATGTTGGTCTAAATCTAAGTGCTTCCTTTTCGTTTTCCCAAGGACTTCTAGAATAGGGCATTCCTTTCCCTAATGGTTTAGGGTTTGGGATTTACGGAACACTGGGTAACTGAGTTCTGTTGTTGATCTTTGCTTATTCAGATTATCATACTTTTCTACTTTTTGACTAGTTCCAAATAGTTGTAATAGATTTTTATGAATATCCTTTTTATCACCTAAATTTCCCTCTGTATCTTTCCTTTAGGTCCTTTTCACAGAGCCCTCTCTTAAAAGAAATGTTTTTTAGAGAAAAAAAAGGAAGAGAAACCTATCAATATATGAAAAATCTATATTAAAACATATCAATACATCAAAAATGATTTACAATACTCCATATCTATGAGTCCCCTCATCTCTGTAAAGGAGTAGGAGGAGATGTCTTCTCACATCTCTTCCTTTAGGCAAAATTTACTCTTTCTAATTTTTCATTAAATTGTAATTGTTTTGTGGCTGTTTTTCTTTCCATTTATATTATTCTGGTCATTGTATATGTGTTGTCCTGGCTCTGCTTACTTTACCTTACTTCAGCCAATGTCAGTCTCTCCATCTTTCTCTGTATTCATCATGTATGTAGTTTCTTACAACACAATAACATTCCACTACTTTTTGTTACCGGTTTAGCCATTCCCTATTTGACATGCATCTACTTTGTTTCTGATTCTTTGCTATAAAAAATTTGTTTAGAAATAGTTTGGTGTATATGAGACTTTTCTTATCATTGATTTCCTTGGAGGTGGGGGAGGGTCTATGCCCAGCAGTAGAATCTCTGGTTTAAAGAGTAGGGACATTGTAGTCACTTGATTTGTATAATTCCAAATTGCTTTTCAAAATGGCTTGTATTTTTTTTTGCTACCACTACAAGAATTCTATTATAATATTTAAATGTATATGGAGGCTTTGTGAGATGCCAGGTAAAACCTCAGTGTTTGCTTTTTTTCCCACATTTCTCTTATTACTAGGGATCTACAGTGCTCTTACTTATAGTTATGGATTTTTTTTTTTTTTTTGCTTTTTGGAGGGCAATTGGGGTTAAGTGACTTGCCCAAAGTCACATGACTAGTAAGTGTGTCAAGTGTCTGAAATCACATTTGAACTCAGGTCCTCCTGACTCCAGGGCCGGTGCTCTATTCACTGCGCCACCTAGCCGCCCCTAGTTATGAATATTTTGAAATTCTTTTTACAACTGTTCGTTCATATCCTTTGACCATTTACCTATTGGGCAATATCTTTGGATCATATATATTTCTACTAGTTGGCTATATATCTTGGAAACCGCATACCTGACATAATTGATACGCAGATTTTTTTTCCTACTTGACTCTTTCTCTCTTTATTGTAGATTCATCAATTACATTTTTGAAAAAAAAAGCCTTTCAGTTTCATATAATCAAAATTATCTCTTGCAATTCCTTCTCTTCCTTGTTTGTTTAAGAATTCTTTTCCCACAATGGTGAATGGTATATGGCCTGCTGCTCTGCCATTTTTTTAATGTTATGATCTTTAATATTAAGATCATGTATCCATTTTAGTCTAAGCCTAGTTTCTCCCAGAGTGCCTTCAATTTTTCCCAGTAGATTTAAAAAAGTCATATAGAGATTTCTTTCCTTAGATAATTTCAGTTTGAGAGTTTATTTAATAATGGGTTATATTGTGCCCCAGTTTTTCCTAATTCATTCTTCTGTAATCTGTTCCACTGATTTATTTTTCTATTTACTTAACAGGTACCAAATGAGTTTGATGACTGATGCTTTACAATATAGTTTCAGGTCTGGAAATGTTATTACCTATTTCCTACTTCCCCTCTCCCTCATTATTTCCTTTTATATTCTAAAGCTTTTCTTTCTCCAAATGAATTTTGTTATTATTTTATTTTGCATTGTAAAGTATCCCTTTGATATTTTGGTATAGCATCAAATCTTTAAATTAACTTTGGTAGCATTGTAATTTTTATTACATTGGCACAATCCAACCATTAGCACTGAATATTCTTCCACCTACTTAAGTTCTTTATATTTTGAGGAAAAAAATTTTTGTAATTGAATCTTTAAAAGTATTAAGTGTGCCTTGGTAGATTAACTCCCAAATATGTTATGCATTTTTTTTTTTACTTATTTTGCATGGGATTTTCCTTTCTATTACTGCCTCTTGAGTTTTGTTATTGTTATACAAAAGTGCTGGTGAGTTTTTGGGGGCCAATTTTTTTTATGATTACAGTTTTATGGTTTAATTTGAGGTCTGGAAGCATTTTCCCCTTTCCCTTGAGATGCTAGGTCTTTTGTTAATATTTTGTCTGACTCTATGAAGGAACCTCCTGGGAGTTTGACTGGCATACCAAGTATATAAATTAACATAGGTCATATTAGCAATTTAATTATACTGGTATGACTCACCCATGAGTAGCTGAATGTCCTTCCAATTATGTAAGTCATTGTGTTTTCTTCATGTTTCATAATTGTACTTATGTGTCTTGAGTATGTGCTGGTAAATTGACTCAAATATTTCATGCCTTTTGTAGTTAATTTGAATGGAATAACTCATTTTATTATTTTTTCCTAGATTCTGTTATCACTCTATTGAAATGCTGTTTATTGTAGCTCTATTTTGTATTCTGCTGTTTTACTGAAGCTATGGATTGTCTCAGTTTCTCAACTGATTACATAGAATTTTCTAAGTAAATTGTCATGCCAGCAGTCATGTCTTCTTTATCAATTTGTTTGCCTTTGATCTATTTCTCTTGTCTTTTTCTTATTATGATCACATCTATGATTGTGTCAAAGTTTAGCATGGAAAGGGGACATCTTTGTGTATTTATTGCTAACACTTGTAGTTTTTCCCCATTGCCTATCGTGCTATCTTTTGGTTTTAGAGATCTATTTTTATCATCGTGGGGAGAAAAAAGGTCCTTTTATACCTCAGCTTCATAGGATTATTAGAACAAATTAGGGTTTTACTTTGTCAAAGGCTTTTCCTGAACCTTTAGATTGAAAATGGTCTAGAATAATTAAGAATCAATGTTGCAGAATTACAAAGAACAAACTTGGTCCCCCAAAAGAAATATAAGAAGTTATCTTCCTTTACTCTTTTACTGTTTTTGCAGATGGGGTAGGGGTCCATAGGTGTGGATCAGTGCATATAATGTCTGATATTTTTTCAAAGTATTGATTAGTTTCACTGAATTTTTTCCTACTTTTATTTTCTTTTAAAAATTGTCTCTTTTATAAGAGGTGGCTCTCTGGGAGGAGAGGGTGGAAGAATTTAAGCAGAATTTCAGACTACATAAAAGCAGACATTATCAATAAAATTATTTTACATAAAATAAATTTTAGGAATATGGAGAGAATTTTAGGTTACATAAAAACAAGCAATATCAATAAAGTTATTTTACAAAAAAGAAATTATAAATACTCAGGGTCCACTGCAGGGTAAATGTAGATAGTACAACAAGAAGCAAAAAGAAAAGTTTTTGATATTGTTGTATTTAACATGATTAATTTTACTAAATGTTTTCCTCAATTCTTATGAACAATTCTTATATTCCTGGTAAAAATTGAATTTAGTCATAAATAATATTTTTGGATATATGGCTCTTCTATTATTTCCAGGATTTTCTTTAAAAATTTTGAATCTATATTCATTAAATATATTGTTTTATAGTTCTTCATGTTCTCCTTCCTGGGTTTAAATCTATATTTGCCACATAAAAGTAGTTTGGTAAGGTGCATTTTCTAAAGATAAATTGTATAGTAGTGGTATTGGTTTTTAAACTTTTGGTAGAATTTTCTAGTAGATCTATTTGGACCATAGGTTTTTATTTTCACTTTGGTAGTTCTTTATCACTAGTTCAATTTACTTTTCTGGAACTGGATTGTGTAAGACATTTTTGGTATTCTTTTTTTTTGAGATAAACTTCTTTTTCTTTTAAATGATCAGTTTCACTAGCCTGTTGCTGTGGTAATCCTTTATCAGTTATATAGTATTTTAAAATTTTTTCTACCTTATCTACTTCTCCTTTAATTTTCAAGATTTGCTCTTTTGTGCCTATTTTGTTTAGCCATTGTTTCCCCCCACCCAATTTTTAGGTCACACATTCAGTTCACTAGTCCTTTCTAGTTTATTAATGTATTTTCTCAAAGATAGATTTTTTTTTTTTTACTCTGAGGACTGTTTTAGTTGTTTGGTTTTGGTATGTTTCCTCATAATTATCACACAATTATTGTTTTTAAGATTTTTCTTTGGCTCACGTTATTCAGGGTGTCTGTATTAAGTCTTCATTGAAGTCTGTATCTTTTGCTTGTGCTCTCTATGTTTATTTTTATTGTGCTATGGTCTGTAAAGTATATGTTTAGTATTTTACTCTTTAATATTAATTTATCATTTCTCTGCTCTATTATATGTTAAGCTTATTTTTTATTTTTACATCATGTTCCCATTCAGAAGATACCATAAACCTTTGAGCTTTCCATTATCCAACACTTTGTTCAGTTCTATATTTTCTCTTAATCTCTGTTTAACCTCAGTTTCTACATCTGTAAAATTAGGGAAATAATAGCACCTTCCTTCCAGGGTTTTTGTGAGGATCAAATGGGATAATAATTGTCCAATGCTTAGCACAATGCCTGGCACGTAGTAGGTTCTATATAAATCAGTGGTTCTCAACCTGTGGGTCGTGACCCTTTTGGGGGTCGAACGACCCTTTCACAGGGGTCACAGGGGTCACCTAAGACCATTGGAAAACACATATTCCCGACGGTCTTAGGAACCGAGACACCGCTCCTCTATCTGTCTCCAGGTGGGTCTGCCCAAATGCACATATGCCCACATACGAATATTAAAGGATCGCAGCATTAGGAAGGTTGAGAACCACTGATATAAATGCTAGCTACTGTTAATACTATTGTTATTATTTTTATCTCTTGTTGTTAAGCCAGCCAATTAAGCAATTAATTTGAAATGTTCCCTTTTCTGTAATGTCTTATTTTTAGTCATTTTATTCTACTGCACCATTGTCCAAGAAATTTTTCCATGGTTTGATCTCATTATTTTGATTGCTTTCTGGTTTATTTTGAATTTTACTTTCTGATTCATGGATTATACTCCTTTTTGTTACTTCTTATCCTATACAGTTCCTCATTAGGTTAAAGCTTCTGAAATGCTAGCTTTGTAGTCCATAGTACATCTAATTTCTCTGTTATTACCCCCACCCCAACCCTTTTATGCTAAGCTTTACTCTTAAAATTATCAAATTTATAAAGGAACTAGTATTAGAAAGAAGCCTTGACACTTGATAGAGGTTACCCTTTGCCCCACATCGTGTGGCTGTTTCCCTCTATTTAGTATGGTCAATCACCTTCCCAATGACTGTGACATCTCTTCTCTAACTTTATATGTTCCCTACTACTCTGTATGTTGGCCTGACAGGATGGCCTCCTAATGTACTAATCTCCGCCCATCCCCCCATCATGACTATATTTATAAGATGTCCCTTTCTACCATCCTACAAATATCTATTCCCATGTGGGAATATTCTGCAGCAGCATTCTATTGCTATTTCCCCCCCCCCCCCCAATTCATCTGCACTTCTTCCCCTCCCCCATTGTCACTTAATTCTCTCTGTACCCATCCACACCCCCTCTTCAATTCCTTCACACAAAAGATATTGATTTGCTTTGAGGGAAACTGGGGACCCAAGTTCAAGCGCCATCTCTGACACATTACCTTTGTCACATTGGGCAAATCACAAATTCTCTGATCTTTAGTTTCCTCATTTATTAAATAAATGAAGTAAATAAATTTATGATAAAAGAAATGTGGTTCCTTCAATCTCTCTATAAATGATTGAAAAATCAGTTCAGCTCTGCTACATTTTTTTCTCCTGGTATTTAAAGTTCTCCTTAAATGTTTATCCCTTTGTATCTTTTTAAAAATCCCTTACAGGTCAATCTTTGTTCCTTTTATCCTATCAATCATTTTCTTGCTCTCTTTTAAACAAGAACCTCTAAATATGAGAACTGATTTTGTTATTTACAATTTTCTTCATCAATTCCCCCCGGTCACTACTGCCCTCTGTGTATTGTTATCTCAATTAGAATGCAAGCTCTGTGAGGTCAGGGATGGTTAGTTTTTTACATTTGTATCCCCAATGCTTAGCAAGTTGTTGTTCAGTTATGTCCTACTCTTAGTGATCCAGTGGACCATACTGTCCATGGGGCTTTCTTGACAAAGATACTGGTGGATTAAGGCAAAAAAGAGGTTAAGTGACTTGCACAGGGTCACACAGCTAGTGTCTGAGGCCACATTTGAGCTTAGTTCTTCCTTACTCTAGACCCGGGCTCTATCTAGTGGACCATCTTGGCACATGATAAGTACCTAATGATGTTTCCATACATTTATCTTTCTTATACTTCTGTTTGTGAAGTTTTCAGGTTGAATATTTTGCTTGTGTCTATGATTTTTTAGTGAATTCTTGTCTTGAACATCCAAGATTTTCTTGATGAAGGCTCAGGTTTTGCAGTATATGTCATTTTGGGTTATAGTTTAAACTCTTTTGCTTCTTGGAAGATACTCTTCCCTGCCCTTCTGCAGTTTCTCATGGATATAGACTGATCCTACAGTATTCAAATTTCTTTTCTTTCATATTTTAGTCTTTCTCCTGATCTCTTGCGAAATCTATTGTTTGTCATTGAATTTGTTAAATGTAACTATGATATGATGAATTTGAATACATTTCACTTTTCTGTTGGCAATCTGAAATCTCTCTATTGATTCTCGTGATGCTTTGTTGTCTGTATTCAGTAGTTCTGGACAGTTTTCTTATCTTTTTCCTTCATTCTGGTATTCACTTTCAAGATTGTAAATCATCTGAGAGATCTAAGATAGTAAAATTATCTCTGTACCACATATCTTTTTGGCTTGTATGGAACTCATCTGTTCTTTTAATACTGTTGCTTCTTGCTTCACACATGCCTACTTTTCTTCCTTTTTTTGATGTGTTCTTAATCTGTTGACCTTTCTCTCAGCGTTTCCACTTTAGAGAGATTCTCCACCATGGATCTATTTTCATATTCTACTAATTGTCTTTTAAATTATGCATTTAGAGCTCTAATTTATGACCTATATTTATTCTTAACGGTTTCCTTATACATTTTATTTTTGTTAGACCTGTTCTAAAATTTCACATCATCTTTCCATGAGCTCTAAACAGTTCAAAGAATTTTGTATTGCATCAAACCCTGTTGGTTCATTTTCCTTCATATAATAACATTTGCTAAATGAGCTTTGGATGATCTTTGGGGTTGTATTCATTCTTCCTCCAGTTTTAAGAATTCTCTATATTGGTTTATCCTTTACGTACCTCTGGGGTTTCAGCCTTTTTCTTGTGTTTTCTCATTGCTCAATTTTTGTCTCCTACTTCTTTGCTGGTATGTTAAATTGCAGGACTGCCTCAATACCCTTATGTTGGGGGATATTGGAATCATTTGTCTCTATGTAACCTCTTGAGGGAAAGGGCTTATCCCATCTGCATTTCCAGTCCGCTTTTCTTCAGGTACTACATTTCTGCCTGTGCTGATATCCTGACATTTTCCTTCCTCTGATTTCCTTCTTTATTTCATATGGCTGGGCAGAATCAACATTTTTTTTGCTTCTTTTGGGGGAGATTTATGGCAGAGACATTGAAGATGCAAGGGATCCCTAAGCTAGGGTTGAGTTCCTCATCACAAGGCAGCATGTTTACAGCCTGACAGATTCCTCCTATCCTTCTGGCGTCTAGCCACAATAACGTATTCTACTTCATTCAGAATAGGAGGGGGTTCAAACAGAATCAGTGCAGTGGGGGGTTAAGGGAAATGCTTAGCCTAGCCTATGTTCAAGGAAGTATATTTTGTCTTTCTCACTGCCCTGGGCACCTAGGGGATGGTGGGGGAGAGATACTGAATTAGGTCCCCAAGTATTAAATTCTCTGATGTTAAATCATAAGGTTTTTTTTTTTTTACCTTGCTGGAGTGTTCTGTCTTCATCTCCTGTGTTTTTAGCTATACGTTTTTAAATATTTTCTGTGTAATTCCTTAATTTTGGTGTTGAACAGTTAAAGAGATTTTCAGAAAGAAACTAATCTGTCATCTTTCTGGTCACAGGATCCTTCCAAAGTCTTTCCAAGTTGAGAATTTTAGATATTTTACTGATCTACAGAATGGTTTGAGTTGTGAAACACTCCTGTAGACAGTCAGGACTGTGGCCTTTTTATGTGGAGCATAAAAATCAATACTGTCTTAGGGAGCAAGGATCTAAAAAAATTAATCCCAAAGAAATTAGCCTGTGAATTTTAGGGAATATTGAAAATAGGAACACCAGCCCTGAGACTGCATCTCTTGTCTACTACATTTCACTCATATGGATGCAACATAGCTTTGCCATGGCTATTCTGGACAGAGTCAGGAAAGCTTGGGTGGGCTCTTTAAAATAAAATCTGCCTTATAGATTTTGTAAGATAACACCTGCAAGGCTGACATAACATATTGTGAGTGTTTAACAAATATTTAGATTTTGAAGCCTTAAGTGTTCTCTCTTCACCATAAATCTTGCCCACCAGGCAATTTTTCCATTTTGGAATATTCTCCCTCTGTCTTCACATTGCACCACACGTTAGAGTTTGCATATTTTCTGTGAAGTAATCCTAGTATCTTTAAAAATTACTCAAAATATTTCATTTAGAGACTGTGTGATCACTGACTCATCCTTTAAATCTTACTTATGTATGAATCACATCAGTAAATGGGTCATTTTGAAAATCAGCAAACCCCACCATTGAACTCTTGCCATATTGCCCATCTGTAGCTTCATTCTTCTCTCTTTTAATGTTTCCCATTCCAGAATTCTGCTGCTCTGCATGACCCATTTATATCCCTCTATTGCCTACATGCATAGCTACCTCACCCTGCTCCCCTAGTCCTCAAGAATAGAAGCAGACTGACTATGCCCAAGCCAGTTACAGACTCACTGGCAGAGTCCGTTGTACTCCCAGACTGCAGGGGATAAAGGGGAAGAGCCACTAGCACCCATTTCTCTGATTATGCACAGCCTTTTCCCCTTGTAGGCAGCTCTCTCCTTTCTCACCTCTCTGGCTCTTGGACACCCTAACTCCCCTCAAGGCACAGAAAAGATTCAATTTCCTGGTCTTTCCCAAACTCTACCTTCCCTCACTTTGCTTTGCATTTACTGGAGATTTTCTTCCTTTCGCTCCATGTTGCTTCCCTCTCCCCACTCCCCAATATAAGCTCCTTGAGGGGAGGGATTGCTTTGCTTTGTCTCTTTACTCCTACCAAGCACAGTGACTGTCACTCAGTAGGAACATGATAAATGCTTTTCCAATTGAAAAATTAAAGTCTTGGAGCTGGACTCTATCACTCATTCTCCTTTCCCAGCTGTGGTCAAATTCAGGCACCCATGGGAGGGGTGAATGGAAGAGGTGCCAAGGGAGTTGCCTTTCTCTTCTGAGCAAGGTAGAAGGAGTAGTTAGTGACTTCTAGGGCTTGAAGGACAAGAGGAAGTCAAATTTCTCTTTCTGTCCTGTACCAGAACTTTCTTTAAGGGTATTGGGTTCTGTTCACATGAGCTTCTTCTTGCTTGTACAACTGGCTGGGTAGCCCCTTTACCCTAAGTGAAATATGCACAGCAATTGATCTTGAACAGATCATCTTGGACAAAAGCAAAGTAATCACAAGGTGATTGAAAATGTAAGGGTGATTATTTGAAGCTAGTAAGTGCTGGGGAAACTTGGGAATGACCCAGGCAGTGAGCGACAAGAGGGTGGGGGTGGGGGAACTCTTAGAAATGGAAATAGTGGGTAGAAATTGAACATGGAAAAATGTAGTCTGAATGTCAGGAAAAGGTATCAACTTACAGATTTAATTAGGTAGTAGAACAGTTTCCCAGAAGAAATGGCAGAAATTTATTGCTTGAGCTACTTAAAATTGGCCTGGACAGAGCACTGGGGAATGTACAGAAGGGGGCAAGCCTTCCCAGATTCTGGAGGACTCGAGTCGATAGCAATTGGTCTTTCGGCATCTCTAATGTTCAGGAGCACTTCTCTAGCATCTCCCTCCACAATGCTCCCCAGATGGGTTCTCTTTACCATTGTAACCCTGAAATGCAGAACCTTACATAGCTCTTTTGGGAAAAGCAAACCTAGTTACATATTCCCATTGACTTTATTAATGCCATGTCTTTTCCCTTTTCTTTTTTGATTGGCCTGCAGGAGCCTTGCAGGAGGGTTCCGATCAGCACCCTCTTTTCTTTCCATCTCTCCTGGCAGAGGGAGGGTCAGGGGCCCTGCCCTCCCTTATATCTTTAACTTTGCTCTTTTCAGGCCAGTCATCAGCCTTCTTTCACTGGCTCTTCCACTTTTTTTGCTCCATCTTCTGAAGAAAGGTAAGAAAAAGGGCTCTTTTCTGTTCAGCGATCATACTAAGTCCTCTGGGTATGCATCTAATCATTACATTTCGACTTCTGATTTAGTAACTTTTTCCTTCCCTCCTCTGAATAAGAAGCAAGATGAAGGATGTTAAAACTGGAATTGATTAAATAGTATTGATGCTATCTCTTCAGTAGCCTTTACGTATAAATCAATAATTCCGTTCCACGAAAGGGATGCTCGTATTTTTCTGCTAGAAAACAATACACAACATTTGTAGGGCACCCTGGGATGGTGTCACAACTCTTTTTTTCTGGGAAAAGAGACTCCTTACACATCATTTGGTAAGTGCTTTCCAATGATTCCCTCTACCCACCATGAGATAGAGCCTCAGGGACTCATCCTATCAGCTCCCCATTAACGTTCTAGTTCAGGTTCCTTCGGTTTTTCCATTTCTAACAGTCCTCCCTCCCCCTTGTCACAGTCACTTCCTATCCACAGTGACCTTTTATTCTCAGTTACCCTGAATAAAGGAAACTGGCACTGCTGAATTCTTAGAAAATCAGCACTGGGCCAAGCCTTGGGGCCTCACAGTAACACTGTCAATAAATTCAATGCCATGTGGCCAGGCTTGCTGAAATCAGCCCCGACAAGAGGAGTGACTTGCTCAGGCTCACATAGCTAGGAACTTGCAGAGTTGCTTCTAAAGGATTCCTTTTAGGATATTTGATATTCAGATTCTGTAGATTTTTTAAAAAATTAACCCAAAGTGGGGAAAAAAGATGGGCGGGTAAGATGAGCAACTCTTACTCTGCCAGTAGCCTGGAAATGTCAAGAGAATTGGAGGAAGGCCCCTAGCATATTGAGTGCTTCCCCTGTGGCTAACTCGTAAGAGGACATGGCTGACAGTCATACAGGATGGGCCAGTTTTAGGGGGGAATGTTCATATATAGATCATGTTTGGTGGCTTCATAGGAGTATTTTAATGCTTCTGGGAACCTCAATATCCACTAGGGCAATGAGTCCCATGCTGGTTTACTTTTTAAACATGAATAACAAATGCTTTTTATTATGACTTTTGCCAAGGTTTTATTCATAAAATGATCTGCCTTACTTGCACCTGGGCTGGGAATTTGAGATTTTCTTCCATTAACATGAATTCCCTTAATCAACTTACTCAAATCTTCATGTACTTCAGGGGAAAAAAATGCAATTAGGTCAGTTCCAAGTTGGTGTTTTCCTCAGTTCCCTTAAGCTATCTTTCTTCATCATCCAGCCAAGGAGTTCTTAGTGTAAAGTCCATGAACTTGTTTTTTATTTTAAAAAATATTTTGATACTTATATTTCCCTTTAATTGGTTTCTTTTAATCCTGTGTATATTATTTGATGCATTTAAAAACATCCTTCTGAGAAAGGCTCCATAGGCTTCAGCAGACTGCCAAAAGGAGTGATGATTTACAGAAAAGTAAAGAATCCCTGACCTAGACCCTCGGACCCTTTTGGGCCACTGGTCAGAAGTGGCCTTCCAATGGTCTAGTTCATAGAAGTCAAAATGCCTGGAGTCCAGCAGAGTCTAATGAGGGCCTGGCACTCTCTTTGGTATTCTATTCCCTGCTTGTACTGCTTCACTTATTTATGATATTCTAATATATACAATTTTTCATTATTCTTAAAAAATTGCAGTTGCATTTCTTAGGACACAATCAATTCTCTCATTTGAATTCAATACATTTTTGTTTTCCAGTCTGCATTACTAATATATGAAGGTTACCTGAAAATAGAGAGCTGGGTGGCTTTCAGGCTCCAATTTTTATATCATTCTGCAATGACTTCTAGGATTTTTTCTTTTTCCTATTGGCAGAATGTGCTAGAAGAGGTAATGCCCGTCTTGGGGAAGCAGATTAATTAGTAACAATGATAGGGGCTTTGAACAAACCTAGAAGCTGGTTTTTCTTCTGTCAATACCAAAAGAAAACAATGGTGTCAAATAATATAGGTAGCTCTGAGCTACTAATTGGGTAGTTGGAGACAAGAAGTCAGCAAAGAGAAGTCTTCCTGGAAATTTCTGCATATGAAGTATTTGTCAGTGTGGGATCTGATTCCATTAAGCCAGATCGGTTTTAAACAATTCTTACTAATCAACAGTTCGGCCTTAAAAGGAGAACTTTGAAAAATGCTAGACAAAAAGCAGATAAAAGCAAAAAGGACAATACTGAGAAGCAAGAATCAATGTGGTCACTGTTAGGTGACAACTGCTTTTTGAAATATCTTCTTTCTTGTTAAAAAAATAATAATGGATTAGATTTGATTTCACAGAAATAGAATAAAATCCATGTTAGTAGATGTCAGCTAGACACAAAGAGGAATATTCTACCTTATAGCATCTTCCCTTCTTGTTAGATGTTGTTAAAATCAAGGCTCAGATAGGAATGGGATGGGAAGTTGAGGCAGATTGGGAAAATCAGGCAAAGGCAAGGGATTTAAATATGACATCCCTGCCAGGGCTCTGTTCTTGGGCAGGGCACAGAGGAGCATGAATTCTCTGTACTCAGAAGATTCGTCCACAATATGTAAATAATAAGCAAGATCATAGAAGCTTGGAATTGGAAGGAACCTCAATGGACACCAAGTTCAAGAAATACCTGAAAAAGAAATCCTTATATAAAATGTGTAATGGGAGGTCATCCAGCCTCTGCACAAAGACCTCTGGTAAGGGGGTGTCCAAGACATCTTGTGGTAGGCTAGTCTACTTTGGGATGGTGCTAATGCT
Organism: Pseudochirops cupreus; assembly: GCA_028627135.1. Classification (NCBI taxonomy): domain Eukaryota; kingdom Metazoa; phylum Chordata; class Mammalia; order Diprotodontia; family Pseudocheiridae; genus Pseudochirops; species Pseudochirops cupreus. The sequence goes on along the minus strand of CM053582.1, from coordinate 52,728,551 downwards.
TGGTAGGGCAGCTATATGATGATACAGCCCCAAGCCTGGAGTCAGGAAGACTTGTCTTTGTGAGTTCAAATCTGCCCCAGACACTTAGTAGCTATGTGACCATGGGCAAGTTACTTAATCTCTGTTTGCCTTGTAGGAAGCTAGGTAGCACAGTGGATAGAGTACTGTGCCTGGAGTCAGGAAGTCCTGAGTTCAAATCTGGCATCAGACACTTTCTAGTTGTGTGATACTGGATAAGTCATTTCACCCAGTTTGCTTCAGTTTCATTACCTGTTAAATAAGCTGGAGAAGGAAATGGCAAACTGCTCCCGTATCTGTGCCAAGAAAACCCCAAATGGGGTCATGGAGAATCAGACATGACCAAAAACAACCAAACAACAACATGTTCCCCCCTAACTCTTCTAAGTCTCAGGATGAATAACCTCAGTTCCTTCAGCCAATGTGAATATACCACTATCTCAAGGTTTTGCCCTATTCTGGTTGCCCTATTTCCAATACTCTGTAGCTTATCAATCACTGTCCTTCCTCAGATATGCTCCCCAGAAACGAATATGGCCCTCAATCTGTAGTCTGACCAGTATAGAGTACAAACTACACTTTACTTCCCTGTTCCTAGAAGTTCTGCCTAAGATGACATCAGCTTTCTTGGCTGTGATATCAGACTCTCGACTGCTGTTGAGTTTGGAGTTCAAGAAAACTCCCAGCTTTTTCCTGCACACAAATGGATAACTAGGCATGCCTCCTTCATATCACACTCCTGAAGTTCCTTTTTTAAAACATGTGTAAACATTACCATTTATCCCTATTAAATTTCATCGGATTAGATTTTACCAGATGTTCTAAGATGCTGAGATGTTTTGGAATCCTAACTCTGTCATCCTTTGTTAGCTGTCCCTCCAAGTTTGGTCTTGTCTGTAGATCTGAGGAACATACCATTTATATCTTTATCCATGTCACTAATAAAGATATTCAATAGCACTAGGGCAAGCACAGATGACTGGGGCACCCCACTGGAGAACCCCTGACATGCCAGCATTCAACCATTAATGATGGGTTTCCACCAGTTTCGAATCAACTTAATTGTTAAGTTGAGAGAAGGAGGTGGCATAGTAGATAGGATTCTGGACTTGTACTCAGGAAGACACGAGTTCAAACCCAACCTCAGAAATTTACAAGTTGTGTGATACTGAACAAGTCACTTAAGCGCTGTTTGCCTCAGTTTCCTTAACTGAAAATGGAGTTAATAACAGCACCTACTTTTCAGGGTTGTTGTGAGGATAAAATGAGATAAAATTTGTAAATGTGTTAGCACAGTACCTGATTGCCAGGCCCTGGCACGTAGTAGTAGTAGGCTTTTAATAAATGTTTATTTTCTTCCATCTTAATATCATCTAGCCCAGTAGTGTCAAACACAAATAGAAAAGAATCCCTGTGGGCCACATATTAGAAAACCAAAAATTAACATTATTTATGTTGTGTTTTATTTATTTTGTTAAACATTTTCCAATGACATTTTAATCTGCTTTGGGCTACATGAGACTTTTGCAGGCTGTGTGTAACCTATGAGCCGTGAGTTTCACATCTCTGAATAGCTTGTATCTCCTCCATCTTGATCACAGATATAATAAGAGACTTTGTCAAATATTTTGTTAAGATTTAAGTAATGATATTTCCAGTTTAATAACCTATTAAAAGGGATATATTTAGTCTGGCATGAGTTGCTTTTCATGAACTCATCTTAGTTCTTTGTGATCACTACTTCCCTGGCTAGATATGCATTGGCCATTTCTTTAATATGTTCTAGGTATGCATTAGCAATCTCTTCAACATATTCTAAAATGTTTCTGGTAATTAAAGTCAAGATCAATAGCTTATGTTTCACAGAGTCCTTTTTCTTCCCGTTTTTGAAAATCCGCAAGTAATTTGCTTTTCTTAAATCCTTAATCACTGATAAAACTTTGATAATAACATCTACCAGTTCTTTTAGTACTTATGGGTATAGGGCATTTGGGCCTGGTGATCAAGGGAAGAGTTTGTTCAATGATTCCTCAATTATTTTTTGTTTTTTTTAAATTTTATTTTATATTTGTTTTGTTTGTTTTTAAAATATTTTTAAAATTTAAATTTTATGTTTATTTTTAGTTTACCACATTCATTTCCACAAGATTTTTTCTTTTGCTTTTTGGAGGGGTGAAGGCTGGGCAATTGGAGTTAAGTGACTTGCCCAAGGTCACATGACTAGTTTTGTGTTAAGTGTCTGAGGCCAGATTTGAACTCAGGTCCTCCTGACTTCAGAGCCAGTGCTCTATTTACTGTGCCACCTAGCCACCCCCCATTTCCACAAGATTTTGAGTTACAAATTTTCTGTCTTTCCCCTACCCACCACCCCAAAACAGTGATCCCACTAAAAACCCCCTTCCCCAATCTGCTGTCTCCTATATCCTCTCCTATACCCTCTCCAGCTTTCTGGTAGGGCAAGATGGATCTCCATATCCTAGTGCCTGTATATCTTATTTCCCAGTTGCATGTAAATAATAATAATAATAATAACTTTTAAACATTTGATTTTAAAACTTTGAATTCCAGATTCTTTCCCTTCTTCCTTTGTCACCCATCCTTACTGGGAAGATAAGAAACTCAATACAGGTTGTACATGTGTAATTAGGTAAAACATTTCCATAGTGGATATATTGTGAAAGACTGACTATATTTCCCTTCATCCTATCCCGCCCTCCCACTTGTTCTATTTTCTACTTTGACTCTGTTCCTTTTGAAAAGTGTGTGCTTCTAATTACCCTCTCCCCAAGTCTGCCCTCCCTTCTATCATCCCCTTTCTTACCCTTCCCCCCTACTTTCCTGTAGGGTAAGATACCCAATTTAGTGTGTGTGTTATTTCCTCCTTAAGCCAAATTCAATGAGAGTAAGGTTGGCCCATTCCCTTTTGGCTTCCTGTTTTTCCCCTCCATTGTAACAGTTTTCCCTTGCCTCTTTTATATGAGATAATTTACCCTATTCTGTCTCCCTATCTCCTCTCATTATATTCCTCTCTCACCTCTTAATTTTCTTTTTAAATATCATCCCTTCCTATTCAATTGATCCTGTGTCCTCTGTCTATGTATAACTCTACCCATATATACACACATTCACATATGTATTCATATACACATATACCCTCCTATATAGACATTTATATATGTATACATCTATATTTATATCTTTATCTATACATTTATATTACCTTCAGCTATACTCATACTGAGAAAAGTTTCATAAGTTACAATTATTGTTTTTCCATGTAGGCATGTAAATAATTCAACTTTGATAAATTCCTTATGATTTATTTTCCCAGTTTACCTTCTCATGCTTCTCTTGCTTCTTGTATTTGAATGCCAGATTTTCTATTAAACTCTGGTGTTTTCATCAAGAATGCTTGAAAATCCTCCATTTCATTAAATGACTATATTTTCCCCTGAAACATTATACTCAGTTTTGCTGAGTAGGTGATTCTTGGTTTTAATCCTAGCTCCTTTGACCTCTGGAATATCATATTCCAAGCCCTTTGATCCCTTAATGTAGAAGCTGCTACAGCTCGTGTTATCCCAATGGTGTTTCCACAATATTCAAATGGTTTCTTCTTGGCTGCTTGTAATATTTTCTGCTTGATCTGGGAACTCTAGAATTTGGCTATGATATTCCTAGGAGTTTTCTTTTTGGGATTTTTTTTCAAGAGGCAATTGATAAATTCTTTCAATATCTATTTTGCTCTCTGCTTCTAGAATATCAGGGCAATTTTCTTTTTTTTTATTTTATTATTTTTTTAAATTTTATTTTAGTTTGCATCATTCATTCCCACAAGATTTTGAGTTACATATTTTCTCCCTCTCTTTCCCCCACCCACCTCCCCAAAACAGCCATCCCAGTGTGTCTCCCCTCCCCAAGTCTATTCTCTCCTGTGTCACTTTTCAGTAGGGCAGGATGGATCTCCCAACCACAGTGCCTGTGTATCTCAAGTTCCAGTTGGATGTAGTCAATAATAATAATAATAATAATAATAATTGCATATATATATATAT
>CM053582.1:52707089-52723978 GCA_028627135.1 Pseudochirops cupreus | reverse complement strand
ATAGGAGAGAATAGACTGGGGGAGGGGGGACACACTGGGATGGATGCTTTGGGGTGGTGTGTAGGGGAAAGATGGGGAGAAAATATGTAACTCAAAATCTTGTGGAAATGAATGATGCAAACTAAAATAAAATTTTAAAAAATGATAAATAAATAAATAACTGTAGACAATATAAAATACTTAGTTAGGAGTTTTCCTGCTAAGACAAACCCAGGAACTATATGTACGCAATTATATTTTTTTCACACTTAGATTTAAAGAATTAGGAAAGTATTACTTGCTCATGGGTAGACAAAGCCAGTATAATAACAATGACGATTCTTTTTAAATTATTATATTCATTCAGTGCTACACCAAAGTACCAAAAATTATTTTATAGCACTAGAAAAATAATAAAATTCATCTGGAAGAACAAAAAGTCAAAAATATCAAGGAAATTAATGAAAAAAAATGTGAAGTAAGGTAGCCTAGCCATACCAGATCTCCAACTTTATTACAAAATGGTAATTATTTTTAAAAAATCTAGTACTGACTCTCATCATAATGTTAGATCAGATTGGCTTGACAATGCACAGTAGAGAAAGACCATAGTAATGTTTTGTCTGATAAATGAAAGGATCTAGACTTTTGGAAGAATTTACTATTTGACAAAAACTGCTGAGCAAATTGGAAAGCAGTTTGGCGAAACTAGGTGTTACTCAACACTTTATACCATATACCAAAATAAGGTCAAAATAGATCCCTGATTTAGACATAAAAGGTGATACCAGAAGCAAATTAGGGGAGCATGGAATAGATTTCCTGTCAGATTTGTAGAGAAGGGAAGAATTTATGCTCAAAGAAGAGATAGAAATCATTACTGAATGTAAAATGAATAATTTTGATTACATTAAGTTAATAAGTTTTTGTACAAACAAAACCAATGCAACCAAGATTAGAAAGAAAGCAGAAAACTGGAGAAAACTTTTTATAGCATTGTCTCTGATAAAGGCCTCATCTCTCAAATATATAGATAATGGAGTCAAATTTATAATACTACAAGTCATTTTCCAGTTAATAAATGTTCAAATGATGTGAAGTCAGTTTCCAGATGAAATAAAACTATCTGTAGCCATATTACAAATGCTCTAAATTACTGTTGACTAGAGAAATAAAAATTAAAATAATTCTGAGGTACTACCATGATCAATGTTGGAGGGGATGTGGGAAAATTGAGACATTAATACATTACTGGTGAAGATGTATACTGATTCAGCCATTCTGGAGAGCAATTTAGAACTATACTCAAAGGATTATAAAACCATGCATATCCTTTGACCAAGCAATCCTAGTACAAAGTCTGTATTCCAAAGAGATAAAAAACAAAAAGGAAGAGGACCTATATGCCAATCAAAGCATACTGTTATTTTTTAACTTTCTTTTTCTTTTTTTTTAGTCTGTTTTCTTTTGTTACATGGCTAATATGGAAATACGTTTTCAAGACTACGGATGTGTAACCTTTATCAAATTGCTTGCCTTCTCAATGATTGGGGAAGGGAGGAAGGGCAGGAGAGATTTGGGAGCTCAAAATTATAAAAAATGAAGGTCAAAATTGTTTTTACATGTAATTAGGAATAATAAAATATTAAAATTTATAAAAAACATAGAATAACAAAATCTCAGCTTTGGAAGAGGTTCATTAGGACGTTTAGTCCAACCTGTACCTGATAAGGAAGTTCCTTTAAAAATATAACTGATGAGGGGGCAGAGTCAAGATGGTGGCATAGAAGCAGGAAAACTCTGTGGCTCCCCCTATAACCACCTCAAATGCGTATAAATATGACTCTAAACAAATTTTAGAGCTACAGAACAAACAAAATGACAGAGAGAAACAAATCTCCCACTGAAGGCAGCCCAGCAGGCAGATAGGACCAGCCACAGCTAGAGTAGTTGGGAGAGTGGATCACCAGCAGCTGTGGTGGTTTCCAGAATAATCAACCCATAAATGTTAAAGACAAAGTAAAATGTCAGTGGAACTCTCTTGGATCTGGGGGGGATGGAGTGTGGTCTGGCCTCTGCTCCTGGAGCACAAAGTGGCGGAGGTGCAGCAGCCCTGTAGCCACCTCCACATGGCTGCTTCAGAGCTCCCGGCCTGCAAAACATAGGGGGGACCAAGCGACCATTCAGAGGCTACGCACACTTAACTTGCCTGGATCAGGATTGTGGTCTTGGGTGGTGGTCCTGAGGTGTGTGACGAGTGAGCCAAAGCTGATGGGAGCTGTAGAGATGGGTGGCAACCTCCTAATAGCACCAGCAGCTGCAAAACCTAGAAATTTGGGACAAAGCTCTCCTCTATGGAAGCAGAGCTCTACTGTGGCAAAGAGCTCAAAAGTCAAGTAACTGACTGTCAACATGAGCAAGCAAAGCAAGCACAGCCATCTAACTTTAGATTCCTTTTTTGGGGAGAAAAAAGGATCAAATCATTGAATGGGAGGAAGCCAATATAGTCAGAACTCCTGCACCACAGGCTTCCAAGAAAAATATAAACTGGTTACAGGCCATGGAGGAGTTCAAGAAGGAATTGAAAATCAAGTAAGAGAAGTGGAAGAAAAAGTGGGAAGAGAAATGAGAATGATGCAAGAAAATAATGAAAAGAGAGTCAGCAACCTGATTAAAGAAAATAACACCTTAAAAAATAGACTAATTCAAATGGCAAAAGAGGCCCAAAAAGCCAATTAGGAGAAGAATGCTTTAAGCCAAATTTGCCAGATGAAAAAAGAATTTCAAAAGCTCACTGAAGAAAATAATTCCTTCAGAATTAGATTGGAGCAAATGAAAGCTAATGACTTTGTGAGAAATCAAGATACTATTAAACAAATCCAAACAAATGAAAAAATAGAATGCAATGTGAAATATCTCATAGGAAAAACCACTGACCTGGAAAACAGAACCAGGAGAGACAATTTAAAAATCATTGGACTACCTGAAAGCCATGATCAAAAAAAGAATGTAGAGAAATTCTTAAGGAAAATTGCCCTGATATTTTAGAACCAGAGGGCAAAATAGAAATTGAGAGAATTTACTAGTTGCCTCTTGAAAAAGATCCCCAAAAGAAAACTCCTAGGAATATTATAGCCAGGTTCCAGAGTTCCCAGACCAAGGAGAAAATATTACAAGCAGCCCACAAGAAACAATTTGAATATCGTGGAAATACAATCAGAATAACACCAGATCTAGTAGCTTCTACATTAAGGGATCAAAGGGCTTGGAATATGATATTCTGGAGATCGAAGGAGCTAGGATTAAAACCAAGAATCACCTACCAGCAAAACTGAGTATGTTTCAGGGGAAAATATGGTCATTCAATGAGGTGGAGGACTTTTAAGCATTCTTGATAAAAAAAACAATAACTGAATAGAAAATTTGACATTCCAATACAAGAAGCATGAAAAGATAAACAGGGAAAAGAAATCATAAGGAACTTATCAAAGTTGAACTATTTACATGTTTACATGGAAAAACAATAATTGTAACTTTTGAAACTTTTCTCAGTATGAGGATAGTTGAAGGGAATGTAAATATATATATGTATATGTATATGTATACATACATCTATATATGTCTATATAGGTGGGTATATGTGTGTATGAACATATGTGAGTGTGTGTATATATGGGTACAGGTATACATAGAGAACACAGGATCAATTGAATAGGAAGGGATGATATTTAAAAGGTGAAATTGAGAGGTGAGAGAGGAATATAATGAGAGGAGATGGGGAGAGACAGAATGGGATAAATTATCTCATATAGAAGAGGCAAGGGATAACTGTTACAATGGAGGGGAAGAACAGGAAGGCAAAAGGGAGTGGCTCAACCTTATTTTCATTGAATTTGGATTAGGGAGGGAATGACATACACTCTGAATTGGGGATCTTGACCTACAGGAGAGTAAAGGGGAAGGGGAGGAGAGGGGGGAGGATGGAGGGGAGGGCAGGTTGTGGGGGGAGAGTAGTTAGAAGCACACACTTTTGTAAAGGGACAGGGACAAAGTAGAGAATAGAACAAGTGGGGGGCATAGGATGGAGGTAAATATTGTCAGTCTTTCACAATATGTCCACTATGGAAATGTTTTGTGTAACTATACATGTACAACCTATATTGAATATCTTATCTTCCCAGTAAGGATGGGAGATGAGGGAGGAAGGGAAAGAATCTGGAATTTAAAGTTTTAAAATCAAACGTTTTTTTAAAAAAAAATATTATTATTATTTACATGCAACTGGGAAATAAGATATACAGGCACTGGGGTAGGGAGATCCATCTTGCCCTACCAGAAAGTCAGAGGGGTGATGGAGGAGGATATAGGAGAGAGCAGATTGGGGGAGGTGATATACAGTTGTGTTGCTGTTTTGAGGGTGGTGGGTAGGGGAAAGACGGGGAGAATATTTGTAACTCAAAATCTTATGGAAATGAATAATGTAAACTAAAAATAAACACAAAAGTTAATTTATTATTTTTTATTTTTTAATTTATTTTATTTACTTTAATTTATAAGATTCAGTTCCACGATCCCTTGAGTTTCAGATTTTCTCCCCTCCCTCCCCCCCTCCCATGGTGGCGTGCAGTCATGTATAGGATCTGCAAATACTTTCACATTGTACAATAGTTTGGTTATATAGAAGGGTTGTAACCAATGAGTGATCACTGGGGGAAAAAAAAGCAAAACCAAACATGAAAAAGAACGATAGCATGACAAAAGTTAATTTAAAAAAATATCACTGACAAGCCCTATAGCATCCAGCCTCCATGTGGATGCCATTAGAATTGGGGAACTTGCTACCTTTTGAAGAACTCTGAGGGCTGCACTTAATTTCTCTGCAGTTTCCACCCTTTGCTCCTCCTTCTGCCCTCTGCAGCCAAGCAGAAATCTTATGCGTCTTCCATATAACAGGTATCAGTTCTTTCCCCCACACCTGTCAAGTTGTCTCTTCTGTCTTTAATTCAGCTGTACCTTGCATGCTGTGTATACTGAGAACCATGGACCTCTTATCATCTAGTCTAGTCCAATATCCACATTTTTCTTAAATTGACCCTTGTATAGCATGATTTCAACTCTTCTCGCTTTATTGCTCGTTCTCCTCTGGGTTTACTATAGTTCCTCAATGTTTGTCCTAAAATATTAGGTCCAGAACTAAACATAGTATTTTACCTATCACTTAGCCAGAGAAGAGCACAATAGGACTGTTGCTTCTCTCATTCAGGAAACCATGCTCATATTAATACAGCTCCAGTTAGGTTTTCGGTTGTCATGCCATACTCCTGAGCCACATTCAGAGCTGTAACAAGGGTAGAGTAATTGGGATTTTGTTCCTGGTTGCAAAATTTGAAGGGCATTGAAACAACAATTTATATTTTTGGAATGAGCTCCTTCCTTATTCTGTTCTCTTCCTCTTCAACTGAGAAAGCCTTTCATGTCATTTGATCTGAGGTAAATAATTTCTCATTATTGCTCCGTTCTTGTTGAGCTTATATTCCTTTGAAATAACATTTTTATCACGTGAACCTTTTTCTGTTGTGTTCTTCCTCTTATATTTATGCAGTTTATCTTGGAAACCAAGTACAGAACTTAACATGCATCACTATTACCTTTTATCTTTCAGCTCCATAAAAGTCTTACTCTGATGTCTCATTGGATTTTGTAGGTAAAATTGGGTATTTCATGGCTATGCTAGAGGAAGAGAAGCTTTGGTAAGTTCTACCAAGCCAGAAATACTTGAAATATGGGCTTGTATACATGTTGGCCAAGCATTAGCTTAGCTTACTTCTGAGCTCATTACCAAGTTGACTGTGGGGTGATGAATTGTTTTGGCCACAGCAACTTTATAAGACCATTTGCATCACAGAGTTATGTGATATACAGCGGTAGAGGAGCTATCCACACCAATGAAATCATGTGTGTGTGTGTGTGTGTGTGTGTGTGTGTATTTGTTTTGTTCATTTTGTCTAATTCCTTTATTTTGTCATTGGGTTTGGATTTTGATTCTGCCATCTAATGTATTTACTTTCCTCCCCACTTACTTGTCACCTGTAAATCTGACATACATTCCATCTATATACCTTCATGTAAGTCTTTGGTAAAAAATGATAGAACAAGATAAGTTCAAAAATAGAGCCCTTTGATATCCCCCCCCCCCCAAATGGCCTTTTGTTTTTTTCCTTTTCTTTTAAAAAATATTTATTAAATTTTACTTTATTTCCAGTTCCAAATTCTCTCCCTTTTCCTTCCCCTCCCCCACTCATTGAAAAGGCAAGAAAAGCAAAACTCATTAAAGTATGTATGTATGTGTGTATGTATGTATGTATGTATAAAATTCCCATTTTAAGAAAGAAAAAGAGAAAGAAAGAAAGAAGGAAAATATCCTTCAGTTTGTTCTTTGAGTCTGTCACTTCTCTATCTGGAAGTAGATAATATGCATCATCATGAGTCTTCTGGAATTGTGGTTGGTCATGTTGATCAGATAAACATAACTTTCTAGGATGATGGATGTTGAGCTGAAAGGGATTTTAGAAAATGTTAAGTCCAGCTCTTGCATTTTACAGACATGAGAACTAAGCCATGTAGAGATGGAGTGATTTGCCCAGGATTGCCTAGCTAATGAGATTTTGAGGTAGGATTTGAACTCAAATCTTCCTGACTCCAAGTCAAGTGTCCTATATCACATTGGTGGACATTGATGCATTAATGGGTTTAGATGCTTCTGTTCTTTTTTTAAAAATTAAATTTTATGTTTATTTTTTAGTTTACATCATTCATTTCCACAAGATTTTGAGTTACAAATTTTCTCCCCATCTTTCCCTTACTCATCACCCCTCCCCCAATCTGCTCCCTCCTCCATCCTCCCCCATCCATCCTCCCACTTTCTGGTAGGGCAAGATAGATCTCCATACCCCAGTGCCTGTATATCTTATTTCCCAGTTGCATGTAAATAATAATAATAATAATAATAATAATAATTTTAAAACATTTGATTTTACAACTTTGAGTTCCAGATTCTTTCCCTTCCTCTCTCATCACCCACCCTTACTGGGAAGGTAAGCAGTTCAATATAGGTCGAACATGTGTAGTTACACAAAACATTTCCATAGTGGATATATTGTGAAAGACTGACTACATTTCCCTCCATCCTATCCTACCCCCCCATTTGTTGTATTCTCCCCTTTGACCTTGTCCTTTTACAAAAGTATGTGCTTCTAACTACCCTGCCCCCCAACCTCCTCTCCCCTCCATCATCCCCCCTCTCATCCCCTTTCCCCCTGGTGCTTCTGTTCTTATAGCCAGTTCCACAATGACTGAATGTTTCTTTCATCTGACCCATGATGTCACCATCTTGTTCACAAGCAGATTGAAAATGACTTTGATGATGACTTGTGGAAGTCCAGTTTTACTAATAGATGATGTCATCCACTGTGTCTAAGTCATGTAACCTCTTGAAACTTTACTTGGCATATGTTGTTAAATGTTTGTGGAATAATAATATAACAATAATAGGTAGCATTTATATCATGCTATGTACCAGGTACTGTGTTCAACTGCAATAATTATCTCATTTAATCCTTAATCCCAGTTCTGGGAGGTAGTGCTATTCTTATCTTCATTTTATAGATGAAAACTCTGAGGCAAACAGAGGCTGAATTACTTACACAGTAACATAGCTCCTAAGTATCTGAGGTTGGATTCGTGTATTTTCATCCCATGATCTATTATTTGGGTTTGTCAAATGCTAGCTTACTATGCTTGTTTTGCTTATTTCTGCCTTCTACCTAATGTGTTCTACTGACTTAACTATTTCTTAGCCAGTACCAAATCATTTGGATGATTGCTGTTTTGTAGTATTGTCTGACATCTGATACTACCAGATTACCTCCAAGTTCTGTTGTGTTTGTGTTCTGTACATCGTTGTCTTCATAGTAAGCTTGAGGGCAGGGACTATTTTCACCCATCTTTGTATAGCACAGTGTCTGGCACATGACAAACCCTTAATAAATGCTTGCTAATATCACTGCTTTTATGCATTTTTGAGGTTTCTTTTTTGAGGTTTTTTTTCTAGTCCATACTCAGTTTTTGTCAAGGTGCCATGTATAGCTGATATTCATATATACTTCTTTGTCTTTCCCTTCAGAACTTGACAGCTGTCTATCCTCTTTAACTTTTCTTGAATTCAGGTCGAGTCCATAACTTCTATCTTGTTTATTTTCTGATTAGACTTGCCTAGGTCTGTAAGGCCTCCATGGAACCCCCAGTGATTATTATTTTACTGTGTACTTCTTATGTAACTCATTCCACTTCTCCTTTAAGTATTTGGGTACTCTGCCATTCAGTGCTGATATGTTTATTATCATCATTATTTTCCATTCTTTGATGACAGTGACTTTGAGCAAAATATATTCTTTCTTTTTATATCATTAAGTCAAGTATATTTTACTGTTACCATTTCTGCAATAGGGATTCCTACCCCTGCCTTTTTTACTTCCCCTGAAACATGCCAGACTTTGCCCCAGTCCCTTATTTTAACTCTGTGTGAATCTTTGGTTCCAGTGTTTCTTGTAAACAACATGTTGTTGGGTTCTGTTTTCTAATCCATTCTGCCATCATCTGGGTGAGTTCACCCCATTCACGTTCACTGTTATTATAAATAAATGTGTATTTTCTTCCATCTCAATCTTATATTTTCCCTTCATTTGTTTCTTGGTTAATACAGTCTGGTTTTTCTCCCCTGTTCTTCTCTTCTTTTCCTCATCCAGAACCCAATCCCAGGTCCTTTCCCTTTCTTTTTTTCTTTTAAATCCCTCTTTGTGATTCAATCTCAGTTGTTGGAGTTTATATTGCTTTTAACTGATCCCTCTCTGAAGCTACCCTTCCTCTTACTGTTCCTGTACCTTCTATCTCTTTTTCCTATAGAGTGAAATGTATTTCTGCTTATAAATTTGTGGGTGATTTCTTCCCTCCTGACAAAAGGACATTGAGTCAGACAGAGGTTAAATGACTTATTTAGGTTTACATAGATTAGGGGCTAGATTTGACCGCAGGGCGTCCTGGCTGCTTCTAGTGCTCTATCCACTGGGCCACTCAGCTGCCTTATATATCTATGCTTAGTATAGTCAGTTGTTAGACATTGGTTTTTCCTCCTTGTAGTATTGGTCAATTCATTTTTAAATGGAATCTTGCATCTAGTAGGTAATATATTTTTAGTTTTGTTTTTCTTTGGACATAAGGGATGAAACAACTAGAAAAAATACAAAAGGTTAAAAGTCTTGTTTGAAGAGCAAGTTTAATGGTTGAATTTTGGTCGTAGTCAAGTCTTTGCAATTTCCTCAGATCACTTTATATATAAAAATAATATTATTTCATTAATATGACTAGGTTGATATTTTTAGCAATAGTTAATATATCCTTTCCACAATATGTTTAACTTGAATCTTTGGGAGGAAGAGTGAGCATGTGAACTCTTCCTTGAAGTTTGAAATTACCTGATTCTAGAAATAAGGGCTCTTGATTCACCTGTTCTGTGGCAGAGTTGGGGTAAGGTGGGGGATAAAACCCAAACATGCCCTCATACATTATCTCATGTAGAAAATTGGGGTTGATTTGGAGAAGTCTCTTATTAAGGGCAAATTAGAGATAATACCATGTTAGTGAGTTTCTGTTACACCCAACAAAAGAAATTGTAATAAAGAAATTACAATAAAGGTTTAGGCTGTGTCAACAAGATGCCAAGGCAATTGATTCAGTCCATTTGTTGTAGGGGTGAAGGAGCCAGAAGATTGGCTGTTTGGCAAGGTAGAGACCAAATACCCAATTCATTTTTCAGCTGATGGTGTCAACATGTCTAGATACAAGCTATTTAAAGCTCTTCTTTTAAAAAAAATGGATAAAAACACAGCAGATGGGTTGAGCATGCTAGCTTGAAGGGATAAAAGTGGTTGCTGCGAGATGGATTCCAGCTTTCTCAGAAAGGATGATGGAATGTGCTCTTAATTTTTGGTGTTTTCCCAGGACCGGAGTTTTTACAATAGTAGAACTATTTCCATGGAATGATTGCATTTTGAAATTAATTGATCAGAAATATTTCAATCAGAAAATCTTTGGCAGTCAAGAGACTGTTAAGGGAAAAAAAATCAAAAGAACTACCTTTCCTAAAGTTGACCACTTCTTAGTTTTCCTTGCAGTTTGTGGTTTTCACAAGCACTTTACATATACGTGCACCCAAGTAACAAATTTAGGTGTTGAACATCAAGACGTTAGGCCCCTAGACACATCACAGCGGAGGCAGCAGAAAGCTAAATGTTCCACTATAAGACTGTGTTTCCTTGACTGCCTGGGTGGTTTAGAGGCAGCTTCTTCAATCAGCAAATAGGAATACAATCATTTCCTGATGCTTGAGGCCATTGTTCAGTTCTGTAGTTATAGCGGAGTTGACCAAGAGAGCAAGGGAAGAGGTCACAGCATTGGATTTAGAAGGAACTTCAGTGCAAACCATGACAAGTGTTTCTTCAGTCCTTGCTCCAATATCACTTTCAAGGCATACCTTGAGAATACATTGGAAGGCAGCCTGTTGGACTTTGGGACAGCTCTAACAGTCAGTAAATGCTTCTTTACCTCCAGCCTGAATCAGGCTTTGTAATTTCTACCCACTGTTCTTAGTTTTGCCCACTGTGATAAAACTGAACATCACTCATCTGTCTTCCACATGACAGCTAAAGATAGTGAACATATCCCTACAAGTCTTCTCTTCTCCAGGCTAAAGACATCCACTTCGTTCAACCAGTTCAGGGCAGCCTAAGATAACTTTACTTTTTTAGCCTGCAGGATCCCGTGGCTGAATTGTATTGAGCTCACAGTCAACTCGAAGTTATATTGAGACTGAAGAAGGGGATTAAAGAAGGGATGAGACCTTTACTTGGGTTGAGTGGAATAATAATAAATGACAACAGAGAACATGCAGCGCTTCTCAGTTGTAGTTTTGTATCTGCCTTCTCTGCCAAGGAGAATGATCTTTGCCCTGGAAATCTCAATAAAAATGACTAGCAAGGCATTGATACCCAAAGGATGGCCATGGTAAGCAAGAAGAGTGTAAGAGAACACTTACTGGATCCTGATGAACTCCATCCTTGGATACTGAGAGAAATGGCAGATTTGATAACTGAGCCTGTGTCAATAGCATTTAAAACATCATGGAAAACCATATAGGTACCTTAATGTTTGATAAGTGCAAATATCTTCATTTTTAAAACAATAACAACAAAAGTAAAAAAAAAAAAAAAGAGAAGAGAACCTCTAAATTAAAGGCCAGTAAGCTTGACTTTGATTCCTGAGAAAATTTTTGTTTCCATTTTTGTCATTTTTAATGACAAAATTATGTAGTTGCATGTTGTTTCTAGTTCCATTAACTTTGTGTTAGTTCATTAAATCTTGCCATGTCTCACTCAATTCACATATTTATCATTTCTGTCAGTGTAATAATATTCCTTTACATTCATGTGTCCTAATGTGTTAGGAAGTCCTCAAACAATGGGCCTCATCAAATTGGGGAATCATAGAGCAAGAAGAGGCCACAGTGATTCTCAACCTTCCTAATGCTGTGACCCTTTAATACTAGTATATGTGTGTATCTGCATGTGGGCGGACCCGCCTGGAGACAGATAGAGGAGCGGTGTCTTGGTTCCTAAGACCATTGGAAATATGTGTTTTCTGATGGTCTTAGGCGACCCCTGTGAAAGGGTCGTTCAACCCCCAAAGGGTTGTGACCCACAGGTTGAGAACCACTGCCTTAGAGGTTATCTAGTCTAATCCCTTCATTTAAAGATAAGAAAGCCAAGAAGAAAAAGCCTATGGTAACACAAGGTAATAAGTGGCAGAGCTTCCAGTGGGGATGGATGACGAGGGAGGAAGGGAAAGAATCTAGAAATTAAAGTTCTATGATCAAATGTTAAAAATATATACGTATATATGTATATATTTTATTATTATTATTATTATTCACTACATCCAACAGGGAATTAAGATACACAGGCACTGTGCTAGGGAGATCCATCCTACACTACTGGAAAGTCAGAGGAGCAAGGTGAAGGACATAGGAGAGAGCAGATTGGGGCAGGGATTATACAGTGGGATGGCTGTTTTGAGGTGTTGGGTAGGGGAAAGATGGGGAGAAAATTCATAACTCAAAATCTTGTGGAAATGAATGATGTAAACAAGAAAATAAATAAATTAATTTATTTTAAAAAAAGTGGCAGAGCTGCCATTTGTACTCATGTCCTCTGACTATATCCACTATGATTTCCACTATAACATAGTGTCTTTCTTTGCTGCTATAAATAATTGGGTTAATATGAAGTCTTTTCTTTTTTATCATTGACCTCTTTGGAGTGTATACTTAGTAGTGGAATCTTAATCAAAGGACCTGGATGTTTTGCTCACTTTTCTTAAGTTAATTCCAAATTGCTTTAAAAAAAATAATTATATTGATTCACAACTCTACCAACAGTGCATTAGTGTGCCTGTTTTTTCCACAACCCCTTTGATACTGATGATTCCTGTTATTGGTTATTTTTGCCGGTCATTATGGTGTGAGGTAAAACCTCAGAGTTGTTTTGTTTTCCATTTATTTCCTGATATGGTCCATTCATTCATCTGGTTGTTGATGGTTTATAATTCTTTTTAGAAATATTTGTTTACATTCTTTCATCTTTTGGGAAATATCTTTTAGTCTTATTTGGTTTGTTTGTGCTAGTTCCCTACATATTGTGTATATTGGACCTTGAATAGATTTATGAAACAAAGATTATTTCCCAGTTGACTATTTCCTTTCTTATCCCAGTTCCCTTCATTTTGTGTACACAAAAGTTGGCGACTTCACACAATCAAAATTAATTACTTCATCTAGTTTATCTCTATCCTGTGTATTGATAAGAATTCACTTCTCCCTCATAACTGTGATAGATGATTAGTAATTAGTCTATTTGTCTTCTAATTTTGTTATGGCCTGGTCTTTTTAATATTCAGGTCATTTGTATGTTTTGAGTTTATTTTGACTTGTATGGTATAAGACATGAGTCTAAATGTAATTCCTTCCATAATGCTCTGCAGTTATTCCCACAATTATTACCAAAAAAGAGAGTTATTCAAGTAATTTATGTTCTACAGTACATTGAGTTCAATTATTTGTGATGCTTCCTTGTTTAGCTTTGTTCCCCCTGATCTAATTGTTTTAAATTTTTAAACAGTACCAAATATTTTTGACATTTATAAATTTAGAATGTGATTGAAGGTATGAAAAGTTCTATTCCACTGTCACTTCTACTTTTTTCATTTTCCCCCCTTATATTTCCCATTGCCCTCAAAAACTCCCAACTGAATTTTATCTCACTCTATAAAATATCCATTTGTAGTCTGATAGTCATAGGGCTAAATCTATAAATAATTTTGATAGTGTTTTCATATTTATTGGATTGGAATGTCTCAGCCACAAACACTGAATGAATTTCTAGGTTTTTTTAGTCATTAGTTTTTTAAAGACTATATTTTAAGCATTGTGTTTTATAGATCTTGAATATTGCTTGGTAGGTTGACTCATAGGCTTTTTATGTATTTTTCGTTGTATTGAATGGGACTTCTCAGATTTTTATTTCATCATGGATTTTGCTACTTCTAAATGGAAATTCTCTTGATTTTTGTGGCTTTATTTTGTATCCTACTACTTTGCAGGATTTATTATCTCAACTACTTTTTGCTCATTCTCTAGGCCTTTCTAAATAAAGCATCATGTCATGAGCTTACAGGCTGTTGTGTTCTTTTTGCCTATCATTATGGCCTTAATTTCTTTCTCTTGTCTTTTTGCCATTATGATGATTGATTAATCACTAAACTTTTATTAAGCATCTACTGTGTGCCAGGTGGTGTGCCAAGTTCTCTGTCAAGTAACCATGTCAAGTAACAATTACTTTGCTCCTATATTTATTGGGAAAGCTCCCCAGTATTTTTCCACCAAATATAATACTAGATTTTTGTTAGATATATACTTTTGTCTCATTTTAAAAAAAAATTCTTTTTTAAACTCTTTGTATACTTTTTTTTCATAAATGACTACTACAGTTTATTAAAAAATTTTCCTGCATCTTTTGATACAATTACATGGTTCAGGATGTTTTCATTTTTATTTTTTCTCTGTTGTTATTTCTCTTTATTTTTATTTGACTTGATAATTTGTCTTTTTGGCTATCTATGAGTTATCTTTTGGTTATCTTTTTCTGTGAATTTTATTATCATGATGCACATTTGGGTGTTTGGTCCCCATAATTTTAATATTGGTGGCATTTTATTGCCTATAGGTACTTAAAGCATAATATAGTTTCCTTGTTTATTTTTGTTGATTCTGGGAATCATGGTTTTTGCATTGCCTGATAGCATATTTGCCTCTCTCATTAAAAAAAATTAGCTGGTACTTCAAAAATTTTGTTCCTGTCTCTCATTCATATTCTTTATGTGTTCCTACTTTTTGGTGTATTTCTTATATTTGACAGTGGGGTTTGTTTTCTCATCTAGTCCGTTATTCTCCTTCATTGTATTAGGTGGTTTAAACATTTGCGCTTAAAGTTATTATCGTTAGACTTGTGTTTTTTCCCATTCATTTTTCTGGTTTTTCTTTTTTATCCCCTTCCTCTTTTAGGCATTTTTTGTCCCTGCAATCACTTTTAATTAATTAATTAATAATACGTAATAAAATAATAAAAATTAATTAAATTTAATTAATTAATCCCATAGTCCCTCTCTATCTATCCCACTGTCATTTGCCCACCATTTCTACAATTATTTGATTTTACCTATTTCTTCCTTTTTTTTCTTTAATTACTTATCTATTTCCCATTAGTTGTCCCCTATCTTTTGCTCCTATGTGGTTAGTTAAAAAATTTCCTTTCATTCCAACCTCTAATTTTTAAAATACTTTTCATTTGTTCTGCCCTTTTCTAAGAAGTTTTTCTTTGTTTTGTCCCCATTATTTAACTACTTTTCTAGTCTATTCTTCACTTTATTTTAGTATTCATTGTCTTAAACTTATTTGTTCTTTATTAATTCTCTCTGGGTACCTTACTGAGTTAAAGTGTCTTAAATATATCTTAAATAGATTTCAGTTCTATTTTTGTTTTATTTTTATGTTATTGCCTTTTTAATAGTGTCTTGATTTCTCATAAAGTCATTTGCTTCCATTTGCTCCACTCTAATTCTGAAAGAATTATTCTCTTCAGAAAGCTTTTGAGATTCTTTTTCCATCTGGCAAATTCGACTTTTTAAGGCATTCTTCTCCTCATTGGCTTTTTGGGCCTCTTTTGCCATTTGAGTTCGTTTATTTTTTAAGGTGTTATTTTCTTCAGTCAGGTTGTTGACGCTCTTTTCATGATTTTCTTACATCATTCTTATTTCTCTTCCCAATTTTTCCTCCACTTCTCCCATTTGGTTTTCAAAATCCTTCTTTAGCTAATCTATGGCTTTTAGGCAATCTTCATGTTTCTTGGAAGCTTTTGGTGGGGGAGTTCTGACTGTGTTGTCTTTCTCCCATTCCATGCTTTGATCCTTCTTGTCCCCAAAGAAGGAATCTAGAGTTTGGTTTCTGTTCTTACTTTGCTTCCTTTGTCTGTTCATGTTGGCCAGTCTATGATTTTTTAGCTCTGTGGAACTCTGCTTCTGGAGGGGAAAGCTCTGTCCCAAATTGCTGGGGTTTTCCCAGATGCCAGAGCTATTAGGGGGCTGTTGTTGTTATTGCCTTTTTAGCTCTTGTCCTGTCCTCCTTTTTTCTAATGGGCTTCACTCAGAAATATTAATTCATGATGGAATTCATATTGACTATAAGCAGCAAAGCAAGGCAACATTTACTCTGTTTCACAAATTATTCCTCCACATCCTGTCCCCAGTGTTCTGTTCTAATGGTAATTACCCTTTTTTATATTGGCAAATAAGCAGGTACTTAGCACCTTGTTTCAAGTTAAGCAAAGGTAGCAGGTACTTAGCAGTTAGTAACTGATCAAGCCACTGTTGGGAAAACAGAAGGTATTAACTCTTATCTCCTGTTACTGATGTAACAGGAAGGGGTTGGCTGAAACAGGAAGCTAATTCTGTGTGTATATAAGAAAAGCCCCAGAGAGGCACGGTCAGATTTTCTTGAGACCAGAACCTGGTTGCAGAATCTGTTCTGCTGGGGAGAGAGACAGTTTCTCTCAGCAGCATCTGGAAGCTGGTCTGCTACTGTTTGACTGAAAACTGAGTCAGAATTTTGTTTGGATAAAAATTGTGGAGACTGAAGTTGCTGCCTCCAGGAAGACTGAAGAGGAAGAGCCCCTCCCCGCCCATGCTGGAGAAAATGATTTTTGGTTTTGAAAACCTAGGAGCAGTGATTTTGATTCTGGAGCCAGCTGAAATTTCTTCTGGGTCCTAGTACTAACCAAACTGCCAGAGAATTGAAGAAGCATGCCTGTAGTGCCAGTATTCTGCCTGTCTGTTTTGATGTTGTTTTTGCCAGATTTGTCTGCTGGTGAAGGACAGTGCTGTTGTTGCAGAGGTCTTGGAACCTTGCTGTTGGCTCAGAAGCCCTGAAGAAGGATTTTCTTGTTGTATGTGTACAGAAATCCTGGAAGATGGTTTTGCTGATGTTTTCAGAGGTCCTGAGACTGTTCTGCAGGCAGAGAGTGAATTGATGAGGACACTGGCAATGAATATTGTGGCTTTGTTAAGCTTTGTCTCCCCAGGAACAGAGATTGCTGAGGACTTGCCTCTGGTCAAGATGAAGAAAAGATCTCTCCTTGGGTATTGAATGCTGTGATAACATGGTTTACTAGTGACCTAGGGGTCGGGGGGGG
>CM053582.1:52658173-52697360 GCA_028627135.1 Pseudochirops cupreus | reverse complement strand
ATATACACACCTCAGCCAATCCCCTTCTTCCACATCAACAGGGGAATTCATGCCTTCTCAACAATGGGACAGGGTTTGCCCCGGTCTACACTTAGCACTTAGTACTAAGTGCTAAGTATCCTGCTAAACAGATTACTATTACATTGTGCCAATTATGCTAAGTCAGTAAGGATGGGATTAGGGAGGAGTTAAGGAGTGGTCAGTGCTTAAAGGAATATGCACTTTTAATAGCTACTGCATATGTGTATTACCCATAAGCTGCATGAAGGTGTAGTTTTAGGCTTGAAATGTCATTAAGTCAACTAGCGGTCGGGGCTGACCAAGAAGTGCCCAGTCTGCTACCCATCAATGTCCTGTTTGACAAGATGGATGTTGGGAGCATACATATGGCACAAGCTAACAAGGGATCCAGGATGTGCATAATGGGCTAGGGAGTTACTTATAGATATCCAGTGAAGGATTCATGGATGCAGCTGGTCATTATACTAAGGGGAGATAAACATTTCATGAATGGTTGCTAGGTAGAATGCTAGCAGGGGAAGAGGCAGAGATAATGGTCTGAAGCTGGGGAGATTTGAGGCTAGAGAGAGATGTGATTTTGCAAATTGATGTGGTTTTACAAACTGTGGTTCAACTATAGGCATCCAAGCACCCCATCAACTGTATTTGGAATTTTGAGTCTCCAGAAGGTAGCTGACTACTCCCATCAAGATTCTAGGGGTAATCTTGAGGTTCTAATACTATTACTCATTAGTTTCTAATGCTATTCTAATATAGGGGTTTCTAATACTATTAGTCATGAGCCCCATGCAGTATGTACCTGAGGATCAGCTAATCATTTGATATCAATTAGCCCACTAGAGTTAGTTAATTTTCAGAATAGAGTATTTACTAATTTGTATAGTAAGAACAACTGTGGGAAAAACTAAGCACAAACAACTCAAAAATAATCAGCACCCCAAAAATACTGAGGCACGCTCCCCTTTGACATAGAAAGTCTTTGGAGAGAATGGGCTCAAGCTTGGAGAGTTCCCATGTTAATGGGATAACTCATAGATCCTGGTTCCTAGAATTTCTTTTCTTCATTTGAAGTTATTTCTGGTGTGTGTAACTCTCTGGAGCTCCAGGGGTCAGTGCCTTACCTAAAGTTGCCTTTATTTAATGAGACTAATTTGTCCTTTGCTACTACTGTCATCATTGCTTGTCAGCCACTGCTATTCAGAGGACATTATTACCATTACTGATGGTAAGTAATCCTATCAGTCCTTCATCCTTTCAAAGTTCACAAGTCATTCTATGGTCATATGTTGGAGGATAGGATGTTTCCACACATCTTCTGCCTCCCAAGTGATCTCTCAGGTGTTTTGTTGGAGCTACTCCACCATGAGGCTGGATACAGGCTTCCATACTGGCTTTCTGTTTTGTCCAAGCCCTATGGGATTTGACTGATTCTCTTCAACCAACCATGATGTATTCCCTATGTGACACCATCTACCTTCATTTGTGACCAAGGTACTTCATTTCTTCAAAATTAGTTAAGAAATTGTTCATGATTTAACACTTGATGGGCAGCTAATTTGTTTCTAGTTTGTGGCTGGAACAGAAAGTTCTACACTAAATAGTTTTGTAAATAGGTTAATTTGTCTTTGGAATATACTTCTTTGGGGCTAGTTTTATTCACAGAAACACATAAATTGGTGGTGGTTTTTGCATGTTTCTTAATTATTTCCAGAATTACTTGACCAGTTCTAAGCTGTACCAAAAAGTGCATCAGTATGCCTCTCTTCTTTTGTGATCTTTGAAATATGATAAGTGTAAGGTGGAATCACAGTTTTATAATTTATGTTTCTCTTAAGATGATCAGTTTGAAGCTTTTCTCTGTAGAATTGTTGATAGTTTGCATTTCTTCTTTTGAAGATTGCCTGTTCACATCTTTTGATGATTTATTTATTGGGGAAATGGTTCTTGCTCTTTTATATTTGCATCAAAACCCTACTGGCACTGGTATATCTTGTCATTAGAACTGTATCTTCCATCAGGGGTCTGTGGGTTGCCATGAGTGGCTGTGGGCTATCAAACCAATAAATAAACAAGAAAAAAACCAAGGAGGTAAATAAAATATTAGGAAAGTTAGATATGACAGACCTTTGGAGAAAACTGAATGGTAGTAGAAAGGAATATACCTTTTTCTCAGTAGCACATGATACCTACACACAGAATGATCATGGATTAGGGCATAATACCCTCAAAATCATTGTAGAAAGGCAGGAATATTAAATGTATTCTTTTTGGATCATAATGCAATAAAAATTACATTCAACCCAGGGCAGTGGAAAGATAGATTAAAAATTAATTGGAAAATAAATAATTCAGTCCTAAAGAATAAGTGGGTCAAAGAACAAATCCTGAAAACAATCAATAATTTTATTAAAGAGAATGACAACAATGAGATATTATACCAAAATTTATGGTTATGCAACCAAAGCAGTACTTAGGGGAAAATTTATTTCTCTAAATTCCTTTTTTTTTTGGGGGGGGGGGGAAGGTTGGACAGTTGGGGTTAAGTGACTTGCCCAAGGTCACACGGCTAGTAAGTGTTAAGTGTCTGAGGCTGGATTTAAATTCAGGTCCTCCTGACTCCAGGGTCAGTGCTTTATTCACTGCACCACCTAGCCACTCCATTTCCTAAATTCTTACATCAACAAAGCAGAGAAAGAACAGACAAATGAACTGGGCATGTAATAAAAAAAGCTAGAAAAAGAACAAATTTTAAAACCCCAATTGAGCATCAAATTGGAAATCCTGAAAATCAAAGGTGGGATTAATATGATTAAAAGTAATAAGAAAATCCAACAAATAACAATAATGACAACATCTATTTAGGTAAGAAATAAATCTAGGAGCTGGTTTACTAAAAAGAAAAACAACCAATAGAATAGATAAGACAATGATTAATTTGATTTTAAAAAAAGAAAGAAAACCAAATATCCAGTATCAAATATGAAAAGGGTGAAATCACCACCAATGAAGAATAAATTAAAGCAATCAATAGGAAATAATTTGCCCAAATATATGTCAATAAATCTGACAATCTGAGCAAAATTGATGAATATTTACAAAAATATAAATCACCCAGATTAACAGATCAGGAAATAGAATGCTAAATCCCACCTTCAAAAAAGAAATTGAATAAGCCATGAAGGAACTCCCTAAGAAAAAAACTCTCTAGGGCCGGATGAGTTCACAAGTGAATTCTACCAAGCATTTAAAGAACAACTAATTCTGATGCTATATAAACCACATGGAAAAATAGGCAAAAGAGTCCTACCAAACTCCTTTTATGACACAAATATGGTGCTGATACCTAAACCAGGAAGAGCTGAAACATAGGAAAAAAAATTGTAGACCAATATCCCTAATGAATATCAATGTAAAAATTTTGTACAAAATATTAGCGGGGTGATTACAATAATATATCATAAGGATTAAATATTATGACTAGGAAAGACTTATACCAGGAATGCAGGGTTGGTTAAATATTAGGAAAACTATCAGAATAATTGACCATATCCATAACAACACTAACAAAAATATTATGATTATCTCAATAGATGCAGAAAAAGCTTTTGACAAAATACAGCACCCATTCCTATTAAAAAACACTAGAGAGCATAGCAATAAATGGAGTTTTCCTAAAGTGATCAGTAGTATCTATCTAAAACCCAAGCATTATATGTAATGGGGATAAGCTAGAAGTTTTCCCAATAAGTTCAGGTTGAAACAAGGATGCCCATTATCACCACTATTATTCAATATTGTCCTAGAAATTTTAGTTCTTGCAATAAGAGAAGAAAAAGAAATCAAAGGAATTAAAATTGGCAATGAGGAAATAAAACTATCACTCTTTGCAGATGATATGATGGTATACTTAGAGAACCCTAGAGAATCAACTAAAAAACTACTTGAAATAATTAGCAACTTTATCAAAGTTGCAGGATATTAAAAACCCACATGCATTTCAGAGTCATTAGTGAGAAGCTGTGCTTTTACTAGAGATGACAACAAAGCCCAGAAATAGATTAAGTGATAGAATCAAAACTGCCAAAGTGCCTTCATGGCAAAGGTTTTGCAAGTGTGAAGGAATATTCTTACACTTTCCATCAGTGTGGAAGAGGAGCCTTTAAAGTACTATTTAACAGCCAAAACAGAAATCCTGAACTGACAAGAACTCTTTCCATCCCACTGTCCTTCATTGGTATGTACAGGATAACTTTAGAGTCATACTGATTGTTTTTTTTGATTCAAGGAATTTGAAGACAGTTTTGACCATTTGGCTGAAGCATTATATATTGAAACTCCCCTTAAAATATTCATTCCAGGAATAAAATGTTCCAGACAGATATCTTTTTCAGGGTATTCACATAAATGATATGTCAACTGAATGGAACTCTTTAAGTTTAATTCACTATCAAAGAATAAACCTATTAAATACCCAGCATTCCTTTGGGGACCAACTTTCTGACCTCTTCAGTACTTCTTCCTCCAGTTAAGGAGGTTTGAATATCCGAAGTTCAGAGTATGTATTTCTGAAATGCATAACACTTGGTTAGCTTGCAGATTTCATCTGGCTTAGTGCTGCTTTACATTTCCAGAAATGGTTCCAGTAGCTAAATGTTAATTCCTAGGCTTGCTCACTTATCACAAATTTCTTGAAAACCAATGGGCAAAACTTATGGGACTGAGATAGATTTACCCGTAGCAAACAGAGAATGCAGTGGAGCACTGTGGTGCCTTCTGAACTCAGTTGTCAGTCCAGACATGGAGTTGATTTTTGCTTCTGATGCTTACTAACTGTATGGACCACTCCCTTAACTTCTTGAAGTATCAGTTACTTCCTCTGTAAAATGGAAATAACACTTGTAATACTTACCTCACAGGTTGGAGCTATATGAATGTGAGTTATTGTTGTTATTATTACCATTATTAATGGTATGTGAATTATTATTATTCTTATAATTAACGATAGTATATTGTAATCCACTAATCTGTCTAGTCCAAGGAGCAGTGTTAAGCACTCACTGTTCAGAACACAAAGAAAACATGAAAGCTATTCTCTTGTCCTGGGAGCTTACTTCTTGCCATTCCGCTCAATGTGTATCCTTCTTATTTTCCTGAAAGTCCTCTCTCTAATATGCCAGTTAAAGAGCTTTAAATAAAAACTGGGAGGGATGAGCATTTGAGGCATTCTTTTCCATTTCTTCATTTATCAAATATAACATATATTAGGGAGAGAGGCAAGATTTGGTTCTGTTGTGGTGAAACCAACTCATTTATCTTATATGGTTCATTTACTGTCTATGCAATTGTAAAATGGATGCTAGATTTAATATTGCATTGCTGGCCAAACACAGTCATGGAAGATTTAAGTTCTAAGCCTGAACAATGGGAAGCATTAAATTCTTTGACTATGGCTTGCAGTTACATTCTATGTTATGATAACCAGTCTAGCAAATTTGTATTTTATTAAATCATTCAACTTAGAAGGTACTTTAAAAGTTCAGCTAAATGTCTAGACTATCCAAAGGATCTGTGAATTTTTCAGTGTGGGGAAAACTCTCAATGTAGGCATCCAAGACACATTGTAACCGTTCTATGACTTACAAGTAACAATCCTGGTGCATTTCCTGAGCTACATAGAGCTTAAGTGGGATAGAACTGGAACCCAAGCTATATTGATGCTAAACCTAGTCCCCTATCTGCTTTGTCATTATCCCTCTGCTTTCCTGGATGTTGGGGAACAATTTGATGGCCACATAACTAACCATCTTCCACCCCTAAAGTCAGATTTCTCATTAGGTAAAGATAATGGTAACTTCACTAGGCTTCCACCCACCTTAGAAACATCATCATGTAACCCTGGTTTATCAAAGACTATGTCAGAGGAATGTCAGCTCTGGCAGGTCCTACTAATGAAGGAAAGAATCCAAGCTAGAAGGGCTCTGGGTATGGGCCCAGTGATGGAATACCTTTCTCATCTGATGGTGGGCCTAGTTGATTTGGAGAGTTTCATCTCCAGGTTGGCCATAGGGTCACACCCTTTTTGGCTATAGCAACTCTACAGCATGTCCTACATTGTAAATAGCTTGCTAGCAATATTGTGGATGGGAGGACCCTAAATAATGACATTACCATTCCTTAAGGAAAGGAAAACATGTATCCTTTTAAAACACTCACACTACTTTGGGTAAGCATTTTATGTGACAAAATCACAAGGAATCTAAATGTGAATCTTTTTCCAGTAATAGTAAATAAATAGATAAAATGTCACTACATTTTAGGAAGGGCATGGCTAAGCTCAAGGGTATCTCCAGGAGGGCAGTCAAAGTGATGAGGGCCTTGAATTCATGCCCTATGAAAATTATCAGCTGAAGAAAGTGAGGATGTGTAGCATAGAGAAGATAAGACTAAGGCAAGGGGGATGGAGCATGGTGCATGGCACTCTGGGGATATCTGTCTGGAAGTAATGGAAGAACTGCCATGTGGAAGAGAGAGTGGGAGGAAGACTGTATGCATCAAAGATTAAATTAAATGTGAAGATTCCAGGAGATGGAGATGTTTCGCATAAAATGGCACCCACTAACCAGCCTTGATTTAGGAAGTATTTCTTTCACTTCAGTTTTTACTTTTGTCAATGTTGGCTACTGCCTTTGCAGCACTTAGAAGAGACAGGATCGTAGGAATGGAATAGTGAAGTCAATTTGGGCTGTCACCCTAATGCTAATCAATGCCATTAATGGCAACCTGTCCTAGGAAGTTAGCCAGATGTTAAATATGCAAGAAAAGCTTTGGTAGATCACAAGAAGCAGATATCTGTAGTATATTATCTAGTAGTACCAAGCCCAGCACTAATGCTTGTTCTAAGTCCCCTAGTCCTAGTTAGTGTATTCTGAATGTTTTGAAGATACAAGGATCAGCAAGCACTATTAGTTAGTATATGTAATAATTAGATATAAAACTATGAATCCTGAAGGAAATTATAATTACCACTTTTCACTTCAAAACAACAACTAAAATCTCCAAAGTGATTTTCCTTTTCCTACTAAGTAGAAGTTGAAAGGGTTGGGTTTTTTTGTTTCCAATATAACAAGGGATTTTTGCACCTATAACAAACCACAAACTACCCAATGCCAGGACCTGAAGCAGGAGTGGCAGATGGAGCTCAATCCAGCCTAAAATCTCATAGCTTCCTATTTTAATTAAATATTATTTCTACTTAAGTGATGATTGCTATTTTAATGTAGCAGATGGACTTCAAATAATATCAGTGTCTGCTAAAATCAGCAGCCTAATGAAATGCATGATGGTTTAGTGCATTATGAAAAAGTGAGTATGTTTCATTATCCTGGATTTCTTTAGCTTCAATTGCTACCTGTCTTCCCGTATCTCAGTAACTCTACCCAACTTTAAGCCTGTTCATCTAACCTTTTATCTTTTCTAGTCACTTTGAAAAATGGATACAACTATCTAGAACCATTCAAGTCTAGGAGGGAGATACCTGGGCAAACCCATGACATGTAATGATATGACTTTCCAAATCTTTCATTAAAATAAAAAAAAACAACAAAGAGAAATTATGTGGAAAAGGAAATTTGAAAAGGAAATTCTGCACTTAAATAAACCATTTGTCATTTTTAGAAAAGATTCTGACATTTAGCAATTAGAGTAGCACCTTTCAGCTAAAAAAAAAAAACCCTGGAGTAGGAAGCCCAGGTTTCAACTTCAGCTCTGCCACTAAATTTCTGTGCAATTTTGAACAAGTTACTTCCTCTCCCTAAGTTGTAATTTCCTCACCTGCAGAATGAGCGATCTGAATGAAATATTAACTAAGGTCTTTTTTTAGGTCTACAACTCCTAACTCTTTCAAGGAGCTTAATTAATTATAAAGAAATAGTGTTGGCATGTTGACACATCACCATCTCCATCTTTGGCTTCCAGATAGAAATAAGGAATGAACCTCTGACTTCACAAATTGAAGGAAATTCTTTTTACTCAGGCCCCCTTATATATTTATACTTATAGTCATGGAGGATTTCCCAGAGTACTTAGAAGTGAAATGACTTGCTTAAGAACGCACAGCTAATATGTGAACTGAAAACTTCCTGGCTTCAAAGCCAGCCCTCTGTTGAAGCACCATGCCTTGTCTCAGATGAAGCTTCTTAGAGCAATAGAAAAAAACTGGGCTGCTTTTGGATCAGACCTAGTCAGATGTATCAGAAGTCTTTTGGGATACTCGCATTGTGTAAAGTTTCTTAGGACAACCCTGCTCTAGCCTACCATGTAAGAGAATTGACACTGAACTTCTTTATGTCCATGGAATCTTTAACCTTTAGTAAAGATAAAGACTAATTCTTCTTTCATTGGATATTCATGGACTAGATGAAAATACATGTTTCCTTTGGATCATATTGGCTCACAATCTCTGATCATGTGGGCATCATACATCTGGGTTGTTTTTCATTGTGAGCTGAGTGTTGGAATTTGTCCACTATGCTTGTGAATTGTTTCTAACATTTTACTAAAAATTCCTCTTTCTGTGTTGTGTCCCAACCATGCCCACAAATCAACCCGTTTTCCTAACCGTTTCACCCTTCTTCCAAGGACTGGATACTTGAATCAGTCATAAATATCTTGACTTCAAGTTGCCTTTCTTAGCACCATGAAGTCACTTTTCTACTCTACTGAATGGAGAATTGGAATGGTTAAGTTTGAGTCCTGATTTTTACATGTATCTGCGTGACCCTGAGCACTATAAAATGGACAGAATAATACTGGCGTTATCTATATGCAAGGTTGTTGGGTGGAAAACAATTTGTAAACCTGAAATCATTTTTCTCATAAATAAGGATGTTCTTTACAGCAGAGAAACCTGCATTTCTCCAGTGTAGACAGTCAATCAAGATAATTTGGGATATTGTGGAGGGGAAGGGTCAGCTAAGCTTTCTAATGGAGGTAACTCTTATCTTTTGGCTGTATAGACTAGGTCCAGATAAGCTAAAATCAATCTACCTTTGGTCAGTGGCATAAAAAGTGAAAAAAAAGTGTGTATCTTCACTTTATCATTAATATTCTAAACTCATATCTAGTATCCAGAATCATAAATCATGATAAATAATTTTTGTATGATGAATAAATCACTTTGAAACTTCCCAGTTTCAAAGAAGATGAGTATAATTAGAATAATAAGGCTGTAAAGTAACTGAGATGTCATCTATTTCATCCTCCTGCCTCTCAGATAAACCAGCCTAGACAGATGTGAGATCATACTTTTTATGAGACTCTGAAAGAAAGGGATTCCCCATCGTCCTGTAATGTCATTTGTGGCCTAGGGTGTGGTTGTGATTTTAGGCATTACAGCTTCACTAGTTTGTGCCAATATATAGCAATCTTCACAGTTAATAAAGCCTTCCTTATGCACAGCCCAAATCCCTTCTTTTGTAGTCTAAACCTATTTGTTCATCCTCAGGGGAATTTTTGGGGAAAACATAGGTAGGATTGAATGTCCAGAAGAGCTGAATGAAATCCAGCCCAATCTGTCCCCTGGGAATTCTGTACTAAACAAGTATGGCGTCAGTAACACACTTCTCCCTCATACTGCATCGTTCTTAAATCAAGGTTGGTTTTTTTCTAACATTGTCTGCCACGTTGATACTGAACCTTCTGTTAATGCAACACAATAATTGCAGATAAAATTAAATATGTGTTTAACATAGTGAGTTCCTTTACAGTCATGATCCCTCAGTTATGCATATGGACCATACCTAGGCATGGGTGCTTTTTTTTCCCTTCTTTTGATACCTTTATCATTTAAGTTGAATCCAGAAAGCCAAGTTTGAAAATTAAAAAAAAAAAAAAGTAATTGAACCTTGAGCCTGGTCTAGGTGGATCGTTTGTGGAAACTTTTCAATTCCCATTTATTTAATATAGCTCAGTGAAACAAGAAAAGTTTATTTATACCATATACCACAATAAACTAAAAATGAGTATATGACCTACATATTAAAGCCTCCTGCATTAAAAAATTCAGAAGAGAATTATATTGGGTACCTCTCACAGCTTTGTCTAGGAAAACTTTTTTTAACCAAACAAGGAATAGAGGTGATCATAAAAGATGAGGTAAATTATTTTGATTACATAAATTGAAAAGTTCTTGAATGCACAAAATAAATACAGCAAGGATAAGAAAGGAAGCTGCCAATTGGAAAAAAAATAATCTTTGCATCAAATATCTCTGATAAGGGTCTGATATCCAAGGGAATGAGAACAAACATATAAGACAAAGATTCATTTCTCAGAGGGCAAGTGGTCAAAGGAGATGAATAGTTCTCATAAGAATAATTGCAAACTATTAATAACTGTTTGAAAGACTGCTCTAAAACACTGATATGATAAGAGAAATGTAAATCAAATCTGGGTTTTCATCACACACACACACACACACAGACACACACACACGGCAAGGACGATGACCAAACACAGTGTTGGAGGGGCTGCAGAAGGGCAGGAACACTATAGATTCTTGGCGGAACTGAGAATTGGTCCAACCATCTTTGAAAGCGTTTTGGAATTTTGAGAAAAATGTGACCAAACAACCTATGCCGTTTGACTCTGAGACTCCACTGCTGGTCATATAGCCCTAAGAAGGCACCTTCCAAAGCATAAAATATTGGAAATAAAATAGATGTCACCATCTGGAGTACAGCTAAATAAATCGTAGTACATGAATGTAATGGTATATTGTTGTACTGTAAGAAACCATAAATATGAGGAAGACATACATAAACTTACGTGGACCAAAATAAACAGAATATGAAAACACTATATGGAATGAATACCACAATGTAAATGGAAAAAAACAAAACAAAACCAAGAAAGAAAATTAATTCTGTGTATTAAACCTCTTCTTAAGGAAATGATGAAATAATGAAAGTCTCTTCATGACAGTGGAACATTGTTTATACATCCAAACTCAGCCAATGTCCTGGTCTGTTTTGCTTAATTGCTTTCTTTTCTGCCCTTCCCTCCCTCCCTCCTTCCTTCCCTCCTACTATCTTACAAGAATGAATTTCTGGGCAGAGGAGGAGAGTAGGCTATGTTTGAAAAGGAAAGTGATGTAAAAGCAAAATATATCAATACAAGGTATGATTTGTTTTAAGAGTGATGGTCTGTGAGATTCTTTTTCATGATAGAGGCCCATCTGCATTGAAGAGTGGAACCAAATAAGAAGCGAACTCACTCTTCTTCCATACAACAGTGAAATAAGGCAGAGGAAGTCTTTGGGGCACTCTATGGGAAGAGGATGTGATGGTTAGAGTTTGGGGGCAATGTTCAAAAACTCCTTGTTGTGTGTGAATACGAGGTAGGCAATTCAGTGGACTAGGTCAAATGGGGGAATTAGGGAGTTTTATGGCTTGAATAGTGGTAGATCCTTGACCTCAGTGGTTTTTCATTGGCAGTTGAGTGGTGTTCATTTGCTCCCCAGAACTTTATTTCCTCTGGCTGATACTGTCAAACCCTCAGCATTTCTACATTCGTTATGATGTATTCAATAGGCTTTTTTTAGATGCTTCCAAGATACAAGGTACTGTGCTAGTCTGTAGGAAACAGTAACCAAACTAAAACAATTCCTGTCTTCATGGAGCTTAGATTTTACTGGGAACTGAAAAAGGGTGGATACAACACATACAGGTAAGTCAATACAGAGTATATACCATCATGTTTCAAGAGGGAGAGAAGACTAACAGCTGGGATTGGAGGGAGATCAGGAAAGGCCTTTTGCCGGAGGAGGTGCCTGAGTTGAGCCTTGAAGGAAGCTGAGCTGAGTCAGAGGAGAGTGAATTCTAGGTAGGAAGGGCAGTCTTTACAAGGACACAGAGGGTGAGGAAACAGGGGAGATCATGTAAAGGGAACAACTAGCAGTCCAGTTTGATGATAACACAGTAAGAAAAAAGGGAGGAATGGGAGTAGACACAATTGCCAACAATCACGGGAATGTGGAATTTCCCTTGGCAGTGGCAGTGGGGCCAGCATTCATGCTCTCAGTCCAGTTGAGTGCTGTTTAATGCCATAGCACACCAGGCTATGGTATAATTCCCTAAAATAGTTTCCATGTCTCTCAAAGTGTAACTGACAGCCACCAGTTGACTTAAGCTAGCATTCTGAGTTTAAAGTTGATCAGTTCTTTTTAGGATTTAGATGCTCATTTGTCATTCTAGTATATTCCAGAGAGGATTGTGTGAGAGTGTGTGGGTGGCGGGAGTGGGATATGGTTTACTCTGTGATGCACTGCTTATTCTGTGTTTCAGATGAGCAACACAAATTGCTTTGGTTCCTCTTAGAACTCTGAAATTCACCAGTTGGAAGAATGGTTACATTGTCTTTTTTATGTTTGTAGGGACTTGAATTATAGAAGTCCTTTTGCCTGAGATTGAGCTTACAAGTATCACCTATTAATGAAAGAAGCTATTTCTTGTGGGGAGGTAAAGATTTTTTTTAAAACTAGAAACACTCTAAGTGAATATATTTCCCATTGGTACATGCTTTCTCCACCTACTTTGGACAGGGTGAGAGTAAAGGAGTTTAAACTTCAGTAAGACAAATGTATGTTGGGCAGGGGAAAGAACTTTGAACCTCTAAATGTTGACACTGAGGAGGAGGTAATTAGGAATATGATAGACTCTTTGCTGAAGATTCTCACAAGGGGAGAGAGCTGGCTCTCTAGTATGGTTAGAGGTCTTTTAGTATACTAAAGCAGAGGACCAGACCGCTCTCTATTTAAAAAAAAAATCATTAAAATGTAAACTCCTTGAGGGCAGGGACTGCCTTTGTGTTTCTATTTGTTTCCCCAACACATAACATAGTGTCTGACTGAGATAATATACACTTGCTGGCACACAGGAAGTCTTTAATAAATGCTTGTTGACTTGACTAAATAGGTTTCCTGAGATACTTTGTAAACTTGAAATTTGATGTTAATCTTTACTTTTTTTCTAAGAGAGGTTATGTTTTATACTTTTAAGTTTAAAATATATTTATTAAAATTCTGAACTTAAACATTGACTAAGTTTGTTTTTTTCAAATACAAACTGGAAGAGAAAAGACAATTGTACGTGAAACTTTATGTACAGCTTGGTTTTCCCTTTAAGTACAATTCAGCATGCAACTTTCAAAGCTGTCTCAATTTCCAAGCTCTCCTTCTGACCTTCTATTATTTTCTGTGCATTGTAGGCTGTGCTTTTCACAAAGTTCCCTTCTCCCCTCCAAAGTCACTTGCATACTTCACACATGCATTAAGAATCTGCAATTCTATTGGCATAGGTTCTCCCCCAACTCATGGAGATTTCAGCCTGTCTATAACTTGTAGCCCCAGAATGTTCCCTGAAGCTGAGACCTTGAGAGGCTTTGTCGGGGTCATGTAACAAAGAATTGGCAGAATTGGAACCCAGTTCTTACTCATTCCAGGTCTGGTGTTCTATTTGTTATGCCCTGATGCTTGCTATATAGCTAGGAGTATTTTTCAGTGAGTATCATGACCTCATTGAGAATAAAAGGGTCAAGTGACTTCAAGCAGAAGTCTTAGAATAGATCACTTTTTAAATCCATTCACAACAGAGTATTCGAAACATTATAAAAATAGGTCCTGATACATTGCTGTGGTTAACACCTTGACCTCTTCATATTGCTTTATGGGGAAAAAAGTTGGGTGATTTTTAAATTATTTCACAAAGACCTTTATTCAGAAATTACTCTCTTATGGAAGATACTTCAGGCAAGCTGCCTATATTGCAACATTGAAGCATTAAATTAAAGGTCAGGAATATGTTAATGAGAACCCTGCAAAGTTCATAGTCCTTTATCCCTGTAGACCAACTGCCTTTTTCTAACTCCTGCTTATTGTTCCTTCTCTCAGCTCAAAAATATCTCTTTCCGTACCATTAATTCAAGTCCCTTTTGGACTCAACCAAGCTTCCAGGCAACAGAGTAGTCAGAACCCACTTTTGCCCTAACTTTGAAGGTGGAATGATCTTTGTCCATGAGGATGTGATCTAAGCCATTGGGGTTCGGCCTTCTGTGCCTCTGAGCTGAGGAAGGTTACCATGAGATAAGTTCTGATGACAGTTTAGACATAGACTTGGTCTACACTTGGGTGAGAGCATGTAAAAATGCCTTGCAAATGTTAAAGCACTGCGTAAATGTCGGCACGGATGCTCCTCCAGTGGAACTGTGACAAAATACTGCCTAGGACAGCTCTTAAACAGACAACAGCTGGGCTTGATGTGCCAGGGCCTTTATTCCCAGCTTTATAAGTAGTTTACATTCTGTACAGAGGTTAAGAATCCTATCAACAGGGAAATGCAAGAGTTCCTGGTGTTTTATAAACTATTAAAGTCAGAGTATTGGATACAAACAGTGACTGAGAGAATGTATGACATCATGCTTTGTGGGTACCTTTTTTAAAAAAACCCAAGATTAGAAGAAGCTTTAATTAGGCTGCCACCATGGGCCAGATATAGCAGGATGAAACCTAATAGTGGTAAAATGGAACGTGCTAACAGATTGGATGACAGGGTCAGGATCCAGAAAGATTTTAAGGAGGTTGGAACATTGTGTTGGATCAAAAAAAAAAAAAATAGAAATATAGTAGTAAGGAATGTGAAGTCTTACTTAACAGTAAGTTGTCTTAGTTTTAAGAAGTCAACTTCTGGAGAGTGAGATTAGGTTGTATGACCAGTAAGATGGTAGAATAGTTACTTTCTGCAAACCTTTGATTCCTAATTTTCAGGAGAAATTATGTGCCATAATCTTACTTGATTATATAGCATAAGAGAACCCTCTATGCCAGCGGTTCTCAACTTGTGGGTTATGTTCAATTTGTAGCAATGAAAATACATCCTGCATATCAGATTCATAACAGTAGCAAAATTATAGTTTTGAAGTAGCAATGAAAATAATTTTATGGTTGGGGGTCACCACAACATGAAACTGTATTAAAGGGTCGCGGCATTAGGAAGGTTGAGAATCACTGCTCTATGCAATGTTAAAAAAAAGTCATGAATTAATCATAAAGGACTTGAATCTAGTTCTCACTCCTTATCCCTCTATGAACAAATGCCACATGCCCATTGTAGGAGCAAACTTCTGGTTTATAACTAAGGATGTGGCTATAAGAATCTTCCTCCAGCAGTGACCCTGACTGAACCCCTCCAACCCCATGTGCAAGAAGCCACAGGCACCAAATCTGCTGAACCACATGAAGAATGGTCTTCTGCAGTTCTCTGTATTACAACCTATATCTGACTACCAACTAGCATTTAGGGTTCTTTGAATCTATATATTTTCTATGTATTTTGGACAGTAGGACACATTTTTTACTACAGCCTATATGACCTTTTCTAGTGTTTAACAAGCAAGGTTTAGGGAAACATCATGAACACTCTTATGTCATATAATGGTATACTCTCCAGGCATTTTCCTGAACAGCTCTGAAAAATTGGCTTGAGAGACAGTAGCTAGCCTAATTTGAATCTCATCTTGTTATTGTGACTTTTTGCTTGCCCCATACCTTATCTAAACTGTCTTTCTTTTCTGCCTGATTGAGTACCAATGACATCCTGCTTGTTCTTTCTCATTTCTGGTGGTCTTAGCTCTCCCTTGGTCTTTACTGAAACATTTTCTGTATGTTTTAGTCTTTTAACATAAAAAAAAAGTTGGGCCTATACAAATCTCATGAAGCTAAACCAGTTTCATTGATGCCTTTAGTGATGAGTTTCTGGGTAAGAGAGATGAGTAAGAAATTGAAGTTGAAAAAGAATTCTTACTGTTTAGCTAGAAAAATCAATACTTGTTTCTGTAACAATGTCTGTTCAAAATGGAAACCTGAAGAAGGGCGCTTCAGAAGCGAAGGGGTGAAATTATCCAGGTTGGCCTCACTTTATGCATTAGTGGAAAGATCATTGGATTTGGAATCAGAAGACCTGGGTTTGAATCATTGTTTTGCTTTTTTCCTGTTGGTGTGTTCTTAGGCAAGTCACTGAATTCGTCTTGCTTGGCTGACATTTCTGCATCCATAAAATGAGGGATTTCCAGCTTTAATATCATATACTTCTTTTTTTTTTAAACTTTTATTTATTTTAGTTTACATCATTCATTTCCATGAAATTTTGAGTTACAAATTTTCTCCCCATCTTTCCCCTACCCACTACCCCAAAACAGCCATCCCATTGTATAACCCCTCCCCCAATCTATTCTCTCTTATGTCCTCTCCCCTCACCCCTCTGACTTTCCAGTAGGGCAGGATGGATCTCCCTACCACAGTGCCTGTGTTATCTCAGGTTCCAATTAGAACATCACATACTTCTATGATGAGATTCCTATAAAGCTGTGTAAAATGAAAATGTGAATAGTGATTGCATTTTCCTGTTGGCTGCCATTATGGATTCAGAAATTCCATTTGGGGAAAATTTGTTCCCATAACAAAATGAAAATGATGCTAATACTTACTTGAAAAAATTTCCCTAACTGTAAGGGCCAAGAGACAGACAGAGACCAGTTTTATCCATTAAGGTCAGGAAATTGTTGACGGGATAAATATTCAACACAAATATTGAGACCACACCAAAAATCCTATAAAAGCTGATCACTATAGGCCCTGGTTGGAGATGGTTTAATATGGCATTTCATCTTCCCTAAAATCTTTACTCCCTTTTAGGTAAACTCAGAAGTTTTGTTATGGGTTCTTTATTTCAAAGTAAAAGGATGAGGGAATATGCATTTTTGAAAATTTTCATAGACTACCAACTACTCATTTGTTTCAGTTGTATTATGCTGGAAGAGAAGGACCACAGAGTGGGAATTGGGAAAACTGGCTGTGTGATAGTCCCAGTTGTGGCAGGGATAAGGTAGGTGAGTGTGTAACTCACCATTTCTCTGGTTCTGAGTTTCTTCCTGTCCAAAATGAGAGATTTGGATTAGAGGTTTTTTAGGGTCCCTTATAGCTTTAAAATTCTATAAAACTGCTTTCTGTGAGGAGCATTCAATATTGATCTGTCAGACCATCATTCTTAGCCTTGTCATTTTGCATATAAGGCAACAAGCCTTGATTTTGTTAGTTGCCATGGTGTACGTATGTATACACACACACATACACACACACACACACAGAGTTAAGGGAAGATAATGGTCAGTTCAGGAAGCAGAATGAATTAGCTAACATTTTCTATAATCCTTTACAGAAAGTGTAGCCCCCCTTTCTTATAGCTTATGAACAGATTGGTCTGACAGGCATAGCCCTAAGGTTTGGTATAATTTTTGACATTGAATCAGGAAAGCACTCTGACATTTCTGAGTTCAGCAGTCCTCAAGTTTCACAGGTAAACTGGAGGAAGTGTAAAGAAAGGGATGAGGGTGTGAAGAGCCTGGCTGCACAAGCAGCAGTCTCTCTGAAATGTTAACCTCGTGACCCTCTCTGTGTTGGCACAGAGGTGCATAGAGTCATGTGAATAAAGAAGAATGTTGTTAGAGATGTCTTTGGGGGTTTGGGTTGAAGCATTTCCCCACTTGCAAAAATTGTAGATGACTATTTCAAAGCAAATACACTGAATGCTTAGAGCAGCGGTTCTCAACCAGTGGGTCGTGACCCCTTTGGGAAACGACCCTTTCACAGGGGTGACCTAACACCATCCGAAAACATATACTTCTGATAGTCTTAGGAACCAAGACACCTCTCCTCTATCTGTCTCCAGGTGGGTCCATCCACATACAGATACGCCCAGACACGCCCACATAGGAGTATTAACGGGTCAGGGCATTAGGAAAGTTGAGAACCACTGGCTTAGAGGATCTTATGATCAGAAGATGTCAAATCTGGAAGAGGTCTCAGAGGTCATTGACTCTAATCCTTTCCTTTTAAATAAGAATAAACCTTTCTTCAAGGAGCTCATATCCTAAAGTGGGAGACAATATGCAAATAACTATTTGGGTACAAAATATATATGGGGTGAAGTTGAAAGCAGTCTTAGAGGGAAGGAGCTAGCAGAAGTCGTGGTAGTGCATGGTACCAGGAAAGTCCTCTCTTATGGCATAGAGTTTGCATTGAATCTTAGAATCAAGAGGTAGAAATGGGGAGCACTCTTTGCTGAGGGGCCAATCAGAGAAAAGACATATAGAGTTCAGAGATGAAGTGTAGAGTGTGAAGAACAGTAGGTAGGCCAATGCCATCAGATCATAGAATACTTGGAAGGGAGAAAGTATGAGGAGACTGGAAAGGTAGGAAGGGGCCACATTATCAAAGGCTTTAAAAGCCAAACAGAGAATTTTATATTTGATCCTGAAGGTAGTCAGTCAACTAGTGTTTATTAAGTGCATTCTACATGCAAGGCGCTGTGTGTTAAGTGCTGGGGATATAAAAAGAGGCAAAAAAAGAAATGAAAAAAAAAAGAAACAAAGCATATCAGCCCTTGTTCTCAAAGAGCTCCCAGTCTAATGGGAGAGGCAGCATGCAAACAAATATGTATAAATCAGATATATCCTAGGAAAATTCAGGGTAGTCTTAGATTAATAAGAAACCACTATAGTTTATAAAATGTGTGGATGTGGTTGGGAGGTGTTCACTTTGATGGCTGAGTGGGGGCTTGATTAGAATGAGGAAAGACTTGAGGCAGGGGGGCCAAGTGGAAGGCTATTGAAATAGTCTAGGAGTGAGGTGGTGAGGGACTATACCAGGGTGGTGGCAGTGTTAAAAGAGATGTTTCAAAGCTAGAAGTAATTATTGATCGGCCAGAGGTAGAATTGTATTGTACAAATATTTATGATGAGTCAGAGAATAAGACTTCAGCATATGCAGAAAAGGAAGAGGATTAATAAAGAGATCAAGGAAAAGAAATCCTTAGAAAACAAGCAGCAAAAAAAAAAACCACAAAAGAATTTGGAGGGGAGAAGATAAAGGGGGAATTTTTAATCAGCCACTTAATGGATCAGGGGTAAAGAAGGGGGAAAGGAAATTTAAAAAAGAAAGAAAGAAAATGAGTAATTTAGTAAACTCTAAAACTAGGATAAGGGTTCGAAATGGGTGAGTAAGGAAGTGGGGTAGGCATCCCATTGGAATTTGGTTGTATCAGTGAGTTTTAGGCAGACTTGAGTACATATCCAGCCATAGACACTTTGTGATCTTGGGCAAATCATTTAACTTCTATTGACTTCAGTGTCCTCAAATGTAAACTTGGGATAATAACAGCATGTACTTCCCAGGGGTTTTGTGAAGATCTAATGAGATAATTATTGCAAAGCACTTAGCACAGGACCTGGCAGGTAGTAAGCATTATATAAATGTTAGTTATTTATTGATATCATCATTGTTATGGTAATTTGTCTGATAAAGATCTGAAACCCAAGATATAAAGACAAGCAGCAATAGAGTATAAGCTCCTTCTTGTAGGGATTGTTGAATTTATTGTATTTGCATCTCTAGTGTCTAACTTAGTACCTGGAACATAGTCATTAATAAATGTTTAGTGATTTGATTAATTGATTGCTTAAAAGTCAAATCAATAAGCATTTATTAAGTGCTTACTATTTGGGAATACAAATGTAAGGCTAAGGGGAGGGATTAGAAATATGCAAGATGAAAAAATAATAACAAAATTCCTACGATAGATAAGTGGTCAAGGGATAGAAACAAACAATTCTCAAAGAAAGAAATGCAAACTATTAAAGACTCTAGGAAAGAATGTATCAAATTACTGAAATAAGAGAACACATATCAAATCTACTCTGAAGTTTCACCTCATACCCTTCTGTTTTGGGTGGGACTTGACTCAGGCCAATCCTCTGACCCTTTAGGTTCGATTTTGGAACAGAACGAGACGCTCAAAGGTCATTCAATAGTTAACAAAAAAAGATTTATTTAGCCACAGCATGAGAAGGACATTCAACAAGGTAAACTATTG
Source organism: Pseudochirops cupreus (assembly GCA_028627135.1). NCBI lineage: Eukaryota > Metazoa > Chordata > Mammalia > Diprotodontia > Pseudocheiridae > Pseudochirops > Pseudochirops cupreus. Next base: position 52,677,360 of record CM053582.1, on the reverse strand, counting down.
AGGACACCTCGAGTTGGTTCAGTTCAGCTGAATCTTCCTTGCTATAATCCTTCTTTCAAGCACTGGAGGATCCCTGGAGCTTCTTGTGGCTGCTTTGTATCTGGTGACTGTAATGGTAATGTAATTTGAATTTGAAGAGCCCTTTGTATTGGCAAGTAAGCAGGCACTTAGCACCTTGTTTAAGCTATTTAATTAACACAGATGTAGTTAACACCTTGGGAGGAAGTTGCTGATGTAACAGGAAGGGGTTGGCTGAAACAGGAAGCAGCTGATGCTGTGTGTATATAAGGAAAAGCCCCAGAGAGGGACAGTCAGAATTTCTTGGGACCAGCATCTGGAGGCAGAGCAGCTGCTGGAGAGGCTGAAGAGGAGCCAAGGAGGCTGAGGAGGAAAGCCCTCCAGGCTGAAGAGAATATTTTTCATTTTGAAAACCTGGATGGGGTGATTATTATTCTTCTGGGTCCAAGGGCCAGACAGAGCTGCCAAGGAACTGAGGAAGCATGACTATGATGCTGAGACTGAACCTGTTTGTGGCTTTGTTAAGGCTTGACTTCCTGGGAACAGAGACTATGAAGGATTTGAGATGGACTGGACACTGTGAGCTCCAATGAGGAGCAGGAACTGCACAGAGAACTGGATAGGGACCTGGCAGCTGTCTGCCTTTGAACTCAGGTGACAGTTTGGTGAATCCATGTAGGATCTGGGACCATGGAAGGGGATCTAGGGAATTTGAGAAACCACCCAGTCAGGCTGAAAGAAGACTTTACTTGGATACTGTGTGCTCAGTGAGAAATTGTAAATTTGCTAGTGACTTAGGGGTGGAGGGTCTGTGTATTTTCTGATGATTGAATAGTGAATGCTGAAGGATGATTGAATGTTCAAGTTGATATAATGATTGATGACTGAATAAGTGACTGATTAAGTTAACTTAATGTGCTCCATGAGTGGAGAATTTTGACTATTGTACTTTTTGATTGAATTAAAGATTTTCTGAATGCTTGCTTTACTAGATGATTGTTCTTTGTTCAAAACATTGTGACTACTGTAGTGGAAACTATGTGGCCATTTTCTGTGATAAGTTGTTGTGAATGCTGTATTTTGATTTTTCTGTGAATGTTTTGCTTTGACTTGTTATGAAATAAATAGAGTGTTCACTATACTGTGTAATCAGAACCTTAAAAGTTGTCCACAATAGCATTTGTCTGGAAAGCTGATGGTGCTTGGCTTTACAGTCACCAGCGAAAGCCTTTGGTTCCCTGAACCAATGAAGTCTTGAGGATCATCTCAATACATTTTAAGAAAAAAATTGGGCAAACTTTTATGTGGAGAGTAGTAATGATATTCCATATATATATACATATATATATTTATATTTATATATACATATATACATATATAATTTTTATAGGTATAATATATTATATATAATTATATATAATTTATAATATATTATATTAAATAATTAAATATTAAAATAAACTAAATAATAATTTATAATATATATAATATATAATATATAATTATATAATTTTTATAGCTACCCTTTTGTAGTAGTAAAGAACTGGAAACAAAGTAGATGCTCAATAATTGTGGGATGGCTAAACAAATTATCACTCATGAATGCAAAAGAATATTACTGTTCTGTTAGAAACAACAGACTTGATAAAGAAGCTTGGAAAAACTTATACGAACTGATGCAAAGTAAAGTAAGCAGAGCCAAGAAAAAAATATACCTAGTGACTGCAACAATGTAAAGGGAGAAAAACAACAACAAAATAATTGAAAATGACTTTTGCAAAATTAGATTGTACTAAACTTAGCTCTGAAGAAAAGATGTGAGAAAACACATCTCCCTGATCCTTTGTAGAGTGGAGGTTCACAGGTAAGGTATATTACATAGAGCACCAACTCTTTTGATGTATTGATTTGTTTTTGCTAAACTTTTTATTTCTTTTCTTCCTCTTTTAAAAACTCGTTGTTGTAAGGAATGACTCTCTGGAAGGTAGCAAGGGAAGAGATATAAGGAAAAAGGCAGGTGGTGAAAAAACAAAAGTTAGCAATAAAAACCTTTTAATGAAAACTCAATTCCCCTTAACCTCAATAATTACATTTCTTTTTGTTGTTGTTGTTGTGTTGTTTTTGCTTTTTGGAGGGGGGAACGCAGGGCAATTGGGATTAAGTGACTTGCCCAAGGTCATACAGCTAGTAAGTGTTAAGTGTCTGAGGCTGAATTTGAACTCAGATCCTCCTGACTTGAGGGCCAATGCTCTATTCACTGTGCTACCTAGCTGCCCCTCAATAATTGCATTTCATTGATTTAAGTTAGCTCCTTATATTCTGACATAATGTTTAACAGTATCACTGTTTTCTGTAGTCAGATGTATATCTCATTGGGATGAAATTCACACTATTCTTAGCAATGGTTTTATTCAGGAGTATCTATTGTTCTAGAACACTTCAAATGTCTTCATTTTTGTGCAGGCAAATAATATTTGCTCTTGTCAATTATGTTGTCTTTGGGTCTTTGATTCATCTTTATCTGTAAAGGTAAAGTGCTGTCTTCTCTAGTCTGTTGAAAATGTGTTATGATAGAAATTAATTTAACTCCCCCCAAGTTGTATGTTTTTCTAATACATCTGTGAAGCTAACATTGTCCACAGCAACTAGGTTAAGGGTTTGTTGCATTCAAAGTCTATTTTTACAAAAAGAGGAAGTCATAAGTAGACATATGTAGCTCATTTCTGCATAGTAACACATATTTCAGGTAGTAAAATAACACTGTGAAAATTAATTAAAAATAGAAAATCTATTAAGTAGTCTATCTCCAATGAAACAACCTGGTTAATGTTTATAGTGGAACTACACAGTCCAGGCTTATCTGAAATGATATCTTTTAAAGGCTTAACAGTGGTGATTTCTCATTCCATTTTGGTAATACCTTTAGGTCTTCATAAGTTGGTGAATGATTAGAGGAGGGGGATTGGGCTGGAACTATGGATTCTTGTCTAAATAAGAAAAGCATTTTGGTTTTGTTTTACCTTAAGTCTGAGCCTATTGTTTCATCAAGGAAGGAAACTCCAATGCAATCCAATGAGCATTTAAGTGTGCCCTGCATGCAAGACATTATGCTTTGTGAACTTTCGTTCTCTTGGGGAGATACAAAATGTAAACATATAAGTGAATACGTGATAATTTGAAGAGAAGGCAAGAGCAAACCCTAACAACTCTGGAGATGATGAAAGGATTTCCATAGAAGGCAGTACCTGAGGTGAGCCTTGAAGGGAAGCCAATGATTCTAGTCAGAGCTTAAGAAGGAGTATATTCCAGGTGTGGGAAACTGCCTGCTCGAAGTTGTGGAGGTAAGATATGGAATGCTGAGTCTAGGGAACAAGATGTAGGCCAATTTGGCTAAAATGTAGAGTGCTTTAAGAAGAGTCATAAAAAATAATTCTGAAAAGATAGAATGGAGCCATATTGTAAATGTACCTTTAAATGCAAGCTAAGCTGTTTATATTTTATACTAGAGACCGTAGGGAGCCACTGTAGGTCCTTGAGCAGCAGAGTGACATGGTCAGATTTGTGCTTTAGAGAGATTAGTTTGGGATCTGTGTGAAAATGAGACTGGCAAGTGGGATTCCATTTAGGAGGCTGTGCCTATATTCCTGGTGAAACGTGATGAAGACTGCTTCCAGAATCTGTGCTCTGCCCACCTTATCACATATCTTTCAAGGTGGAGATTCTCTTCACACATGCCATCCTGCCTGGCTGTTCAGAAAACTACTTGAGATGTCCTTTTGTTCATTTTGACTCAGTTATCCACAGGTACACATACTCGTCCTACTGGCCTCCCAAAGGGCACTTTGCTATTTGCATTCTAGTATTTTCTCATAAATCAGAAAACTATGTGAAATGGGCCCAATGAGATCATTTAGTATGTTACCTGATTACATGTATAATGTTGACTAGCTCTAAATCAGGTTGTTCAAATACCTTTTGCCTCTGACTTGTTTGGAAACCTCAAGCCCATTTCCATGACTTCAACTTTCTCATGATTCTTGTAGTGCCTCTTTGATCTCCCCTACTACTTGAATAATTGTAAATATTTTTTAATTCCTTGGAGCTACCGTTTTTATTCTTAGAAATATCCCCCATCAACATTTCTGGATATGTTGATCATCCCTACTGCACATACATAAACTCCTACCTACTCATCTTCTCCCCAGAACATTTACTTTTTTTTAAAAAGAAATCTGATAGGTGTATTTGTTTCCTCCCTCTTCATGTATATACATTTTAACCAAAAAAAAAAACCCCTGGATCCCAAATTTTGCAAGCTATTCTTTTAAAAAAATGCTGAGGAAAGGTTTCTCACTGGACTGGTTTTACTAAACTCATTTAGCTTTGGATTTTATTAGGCAGTCAACCTTTTTCTCTCAACTCTGGCCTGCCTGAGTGTTTCTTGTGCTTAATCCCTCAAAAGAGTCAGAATCCCTTTTAATCAATCATCAAGGACTCTGGCTATTTACAGACCTTGTTGTCACCCTTAAAGTAGATAAATGCTGGGACACTTGAGTACTGTCCTGGGATGTAGAAATAATCAGTTATAGTAGATTCATCCAGTATCTTGAGTCTGTCTGCAAGGGTGGGCTAACCATTGGGAGTGGTGATTTCTGCTCTGAAGATGGCTACTCTTCCCAAAAGAGTCCATACATATCCCTAGGGATGGTTTCTAGGGGTCCTAGGTCACTAATGGTACTTTCTCTTTGGTCTGAAACATTTCTGAAAGAGCATATTACCTCGTTGGTCATCACTGGGTTGATTGCTGAAGTGACCTGAGAATGATGTTTCACCTGAAAATATTTCCTCAGCAAAAGTATAAAAAATTATTATTTGCTGATGTAAAGCATTGTTGCAATAATAAGCATGTTTTAAGCCTAAGGGTGTAGAGTGGGCAGTAGAGTGGTCCACTAGTGTTTACTTGATTCCTTCATCTGTTTTAAGGAGTTTATTTTTGATGAAAATTTCTGAGCTCAATCCCATTTACTCCAAGCTCCCAGTTGGGAAAATTCCAAATGCTTATGTCTAAGCAGATATTTGAGTCAATCTCTAATTAACTGTGGTGGATAACGAATGAAATGACTGAGGAAACAAAGGTTCGAGGGTCACCTGCCCCATAACCCCTGACTTCTTTGTGGTTGGAACAAAACTCTCTACTGGAAACATTTCCGTGATGGAACAGCAGACTATAATATTGTGTCTGTGGGTAGACTTCCCTCAGACTGGGTCCTCTGCAGAGCTGATGATTCTCCTCAGTATTTCTCTGCCCAACCACAGCTCAGTGTTCAGACCTACTCCAGCTTCTCAGATCTGGAGGCTCAGAAGCTCTTCCTGAGGTTTTGAGGTAGCATCTTCCTTTTATATAGATTGCTGAGGGTTTTATCCCAGGGTCTCACACAATGGCTTTGATTGAATCAGGGAATTTTATAGGCCCTGTTCATGCCCAATTCTGATTATTTGATTCAACCAAAAAGTATTTGACACAGTAGATAAAGTACTGGGCCTAGAGTCAGGAAGATTTGAGTTCAAATTGATCCTCAGAAACTTACTAGCTATGTGAACTGGGGTTAGTCATTAACCTTTGCCTGCCTTAGTTTCCCTGTTTGTAAAATAGGGATAAAACCACCCACCTCCCAGGGTGGTTGTGATGATCAGGTGAGAAAATGTTTGTAAAGTAGTTGGCACAGTGTCTGGCACACAGTGGGTACTTTGTTAATGTGTCTCCTCAGATGTATTTACATAGAATCTATGCATTTGTAGATTGTTGAAACTGGAGGCCTCAGGTAGTTTTTAACAAACATGGTACTGGATAAATGCCTTTCTCCTTTCCCTTTACTGATTATCGTGTTGAAAGTCATTTTGTTTCCAGTACAAACTTTTAAGATGCAGTGGCCACAAAATGTGAAGATTGGAGGTGACCTTTGAGATCACTCATTTTACCGATGTGGAAACTGAACCCCAGACAAATTAAGTGACTTTCCCCATGGTCATAGTCTTTTAATTGCCTTAAAGCCTTGACTAACCAAAACCCACGTCTTCTGTTCTACTCTACTGCAAAAATGTGTATGCTATTCAGTGCCTCCACATCTGCCAGTGTCTTCTTTCTGAGATTATCTTCCTTTTAAACTATATGTTTCATGTGGATAAGCCTCGATTTACATGATGTTTCCCATATTAGATGGAGAGCTACCTGGGGGCAGGGATTCTCTTTGCATTCCTGTGTGTCTCCAGGGCCTAACAAAGTGCCCAGAACATAGAAAGTGATTAATACAGAATAACTGATTGTTGACTGACTGGAGTCAGACTGAGAGCCTTCAAATGCTAATTTGAGGGGTTTGTATTTTACACTACAGAAGATAGGGAGCCACTGATAATTCTTAGGTAAGAGAATAACATGCTTTAAGAAAATTATTTGAGAAGGAAGAGACTGGGAGCAGGTGGATAGAAACTAACAAACATGTCAGTTTCTCCTCTTTACATATTTTGAATTTTCCCTTTTAACCATTTTATGACTTCTTATACCAAGAGCAAATTGGACCTGCAGTGTTATAGATAACAATGCAATCAAGGTTAGGACGGTTGTGATCATGTTTTTTTAAATAGCAGAGGAATCTTAAGAGCATCCCCAAATAAGCACCAAATTCTAGTGCCCCACAAATTTTAGTCTGCTACTAACAAAATGGGATATTCTTTACAGACTGGTACTGGAGAACCTGTTATGTAATTTATAAAATATAAAAAAACTGATGAATTCTAAAGATAGAACAGAAACTATAAATGTTTCCATTATATAGTGCATTATAAAAATGACCCATAAAAGAGTGATAATACTTGTATAAAGCATAATGTTTGAGGCCATTACAGAATCTTGTAGTGTTGGTGGAGGGGCTCCTAAGTATGAGTCAAGCTAGAATTAGTCAAAATGGACTGTGGAGAAATGTTGTTTCTTTATAAGAGTAATGAAAACAACCAAAGGAAATCAGGCCTCTGTTTTTTGTTTTTTTTTTAACAGACATGTTACATTGACTTTGTCTCTTCTGTGTCTATTAAGGATACATATGCACCATTGCCTACATTTTGCAATGATATTTGAGATATGCATAAGACAATGAATTACTATTATTAATTATTTCTCAAGAATTTGATGGATAGTAATACAATCTTCATATTCATATAAAATTTGGGGTTGTAAGACACCTATCAACAAATCATATTTCTTGCAGGTGAATTTCAATCTTATTTCTTGCCTTTGGCACCATTTGTAAGTTTCACTCCCTTTGTTTAATCTAAGCAGAGTGCCATTCAATGCTGTGTTCTTTGAGGGGGAATATGTGTATATAGATCAATATAACACTTGTATGAAGCATAATGTTGGGGGCCATTAAAGAGTCTTGTAACTGTATTATCATTTTTGCTGTGAAATTAAGTTTCCAACTTCATGTTCCTGAAACCGTGTCGCCTGTGAATCGGTAGAAAATGCATTCAGTGATTTGTAAGTCACCAAGCATTTGTTAAGAGCTCACTGTGTCTGAGGCACAGTGCTAAGCACTGGTGATGATACCGAGAAAGGCAAAGAAAAGTGCTTGATATGCTTTAAGAAGAGTGACAAATGAGAAATATTACCGTCTGTGCTTTACATTGATTTAATTCAAGCATAAATCTTTTCCCTTCCTATATCAATTGATCCTTAGAAACTGATAGTCAAATATTTTCCTTGTATTAAATCAGTGAACTTCTCCATTTCAGTGGCAGAACCTTAGGAGTTTGTTCCATTCCTTTATGACAGGGACACAGGAAAGAAGGGGAGGGTCAACCAGAGGTGATTTAGGGTTAGAGTCAGAATGCTGAAATCTCATTCTCTTTGCATCCACAACAGCTCTTTCTAATGTGGAATTCAATCAAGGGTGTGCTGTGGGTACGTGTGTTTTTCTTAGTGCTGAGAAAAAGCTTTTTGATCTTAACTCTTTATGTAGGGTTTTGAAATCTTATTAAAGAGTTGATTTACAGTGAGAATAAATTCCTTTTTTATTTTTAATATGCCTTTTAGTATGTTGCTATAAAAGCTTTTAAGGAAGCCAATGAATCTTTTGTAGTGGACAATATACTGTTTCAATCAGCTTGTATTAAAACATGATTGTCATAAGGACCAAGTGAATTAATACAGTAAAGTCCCACATACTACACTAAGTTAAGGAATATTTGACAGATACTTATTTACGGTGAACTTAGAATGAGAATTTTTTTCCTTTTGCTGAAAAAGGCAGGCACTGTGTTGTACAAACTATGATTTTATTCCAGTTTTGTGATGATTTGTAGTTGTAGAAAGTTGTTAGGCATTCTAAAAGTCAAAGTATGAAGGGGATTACAGTCTCCTAAAATTTACTGCTCTCTGTAAAGGGCTAAAGCACTAGAGCTTGGAAATTATCTAGTGCAAATACTGTTTATTCCATATAGAAAGTCTTACTGTATACTGTATCCTCAAAGATATAAGGGCTGCAATGGAACAGCCTACTAAACATCTCACATATTAATTTATTGGCTTCAAGGCTGCATTTGTAGAGCATACAGAGTAGCAGATTAGGAGGTGGTTTAAAAAAAGTAAGTGAAATTTGACAATTCTATTAGAAGCTTCTGTAGCTTGAAATTGGAATATTTGAAAACTCTGTGAGCTGAGGGAAAAGCAAACTTGATCAAATGATGCTAGATACCATCTTTGTTATTGTTGGGCTTTTTTTTATTTTTGAAAGCTAGAGAAATTTCTAAAATTCACTTTATTCTCTTGAAATAATTAGAAGGGGAAGGTTTTATTGGAAATATCGGAAAATACAAATGATATGAAATACCCAGGGGAGATTTTCCTGTGTGTCTGGAGTAAACAAGTTCCTACCCAACTGACACAGCTATTACTGCTTTCTTTGCCCTCTTCTCCCCCCTACTCCCCCCCCCAACAAAAACCAAAACCTTAGTTTTCTCCAGAGAATGGTTATTTAATGATTTATTTCCAGTCATTTGGATGGCAAACAAATCCCAGTTTGTGTTTTTTTACAGTAGCTTTTTGGAATGAATAATGGACCATGCCTCAAGGCTGCTTACAACTGGTAAGAAGTGTTTTGTGGGTAATTGGTGGTTAACACTGTCTTGGCAAAGAAGGTTAGATGATATAAGTGATAAAATTAGAGAGTCAAGAATCCTGTTTCTGTATATTTGAATATTAGAGCTTCTTATTTGTAAGATATCATAATTTAAAAATAAAGGAAGGAAAACAGCAACCAAATCCCACCAACAGAATATAGATATGAGCAACACAAATAAGCTGGAAAGGAAATATTCCCAAATTCTGAGTTTTTGAAATATACACAAATGTCTTTTTCACTATTGCATATGGGTGCATTGATTTTTCATGATTATTCCTTTCCTTATTCACTAAATAAAATAAGGGTTTGAACAGTTCCCCCTCCTCTCCCCCAGATAACTCTTTATTATGTGCAGAGCTCTCTCTTAGGATAAATAGTCCTATTCTCTTCTTCCTTCCAGACCCTTCCACTTCCTACTCTATTTTGTCAGTCCTGGGTCTCACAATTCTAAATTCTCTCCTATCTTTGATGTCAGCATCTTTGTCGATAAACTATTTTCAGTTTTAAAAAGCATTGGCCAGGGGTCAAATTTGCCTGCCATCTATTTTTGTACGGTTCATGAGCTAAGAATATTTTTACATTTTAAAATACAATAAAACTTTATTTGAAAACATAAAAGAAAATTCTTAGCTCATGGGCCAATCAAAAATGGGCAGCTGGACTTGGCCCACTGGCCATAGTTTGTTGACCCCAGATAGTAAATATCAGTGTAGTTCCTGTTTTAGCACAATTCCTGGCATATAGTAGGCACTTAATAAATGCTGATTGATTGATTGATTGATTTATTGCTCTGGGGCCCTTCTCCTGCTTGATTTACTGTTCCTTTTATGTGTTGTCTTCTCTCATTAGCATGTCAGCTCCTTAAGTCTAAGGCCTATCTAGTGTCCTTTTGGTACAATAAATGGCTCCTTTTAAAGCTGGGGAGAATTTAATTGCTTCTGAGGTCCACTGAGTTTCTTCCTCTTTGACTTTAGGCAGTTTATTTTAGATGAAAACTTCTGAGTTCAGTCACAATTGCCTAGAGCCCCCATTTAAGAAAAATCCCTGCCACCTAATCAGAGGCTGACCTCTCTGCCTAACCCTTACATTGATGTCTATCTTTGGTTAACCTATGCTCTTTGTGAATGAGGTGAAATTCGGCTTCCTGGAGACATCGGTAATGGGACAGTAAATTATATTATAGTGTCTGTGGATAAATGGGCATCTGGAGAGAAAGCTGACCTTTGCTTGAGACTTACTTCTACTCTGAGATGCCTCTCTAGAGCCAATAACTTCTGAAACCTCCCTTCTCAACTGAATTCTGCCCTTTGTTCTATGTTCTCTCCCCAGTTAGTGACACACAGTAGGCCCTTTATCCATTCTTGATGACTAATAGAATCTCTGGCCTTTTGGCATCCTAGTACAGCATTGGGTATCTAGTTGTAGCACTAAGAAACACATTATAGATGAATTTTCTAGTGTTTCCCTATGGCATGTAATGCTTGTTTTTGGTTTTAGATGGATGCTTTTTTCTCATGTTAAAATCAAAGATCCTTTGATATGCCTATGCTTATAGGTTTGCTAGTTTGTTTTAGCATAATTAAATGTGTCCTACTCTTTCAAAGACGTGTGATTCTGGTGCTTTTGTCTTTAATGTGATTAATTATGTTGATTGTTTTCCTAATGTTGAACCATCCTTGCATCACTGGTATAAAACCGACTTGGTCACAATGAATGATTTCTTATATGAATTGCTAGAGTCTGTTTAACAGGATTATATTTGAAATTTTAAGTTTGTTACTGACATTGGTCTCTAGTTTTCCTTCTGTATTTTATCCTTTCCTGGTTTAGATATCACTGCTGCATTTGTCTCAAGAAAGGAGTGCTTCTGGTAGAGTGATTTCTTTCTCAGTTATTGAGAATAATGTCGATAGAATTGGTATTAAAATATTAATTGTTCTTTAAAAGGTTGTTAGAATTCCCCTGTAAGTCCATCAGAACTAGGAGTCTTTCTCCCTGTCTACCCCAGGTAGTTCCTATTGCCTCTAGTTTTATTTCTTTCTATGTGATTAGATTATTTAAATATTCTATTTTGTCTCCTATTTGTTTCAACATTTTATATTTTTGAAGATAACGTTCTTTTTTGTTCTCAGTTTTGTTAGCACAAAACTATGGATGATAGGTTCTTTTATATATATATGTATATGTTTATGTATGCATGTCTATACATATATGCGTATATATGTATGTATATATATGTGTATCTATATGTATGTATATGTATATATATGTACACACACATATATAAATTTAAATTTCTTCTGGTTATATTTTGATTTCAGCTTGTTCATTTTTCATTTTGTTGATTTAATTTCCTCCCCTCTTCTTAATATTTTTTCAAAATACTTATCACAAAAGGTTTATTGGCTGATTTGAGTCACTTTTTGTTTTTTATCACTTGCACCCTAATTTATCTATTTTCTTCCTCATTTTCTTTTTTCTTTATTTACTTTTAGTTTACAAGATTCAGTTCCACAATCCCTTGAGTTTCAAATTTCCTCCCCTCCGTCTCCCCCCACCCATGGCTGCGTGCAATCAAGTTTTCCTCCTCATTTTCAAGATTTCCTCTTTCTGTGCTTGTCTATTTATTTGTTGGATTTCTCATTTTAAGTGCACATTCAGATGATTAATTCTCTTTTATTTCACTAATAGCTGTTTCGGGACTCTTGCTTCTGAGGGTTGCTTTAGCTACAATGCAGACATTTCGGTTTGCTGTTTTGTTATGATTATTATCTTCCCCATACTTATTCCTTGTCTCTGTGATTTTCTCTGTGACCCCACTTGCTATTTAACAATCCATTCAATCTCCACTCTGAGCTTTTGCTTATGCTCCCTGAATGGCTGGTTAGCTTTGCCGTATTTAGTCTGTAAAGGTGTACGTACCGTTTCTTCCTTTTTACATTTATGAGTCTCCCGTAGTATTGTTAATCTTTGCAGTTTTCTCGGCTTAGTTCATTTTTCTTTTACACATTTAGATATGATGGGATTTGGGGCATATGGATTTCCTATTGATTTGTTTTTGTTTGAAGCACAATGTAGTTTCCTTATGTCTCTTACTGCTCTGAATTTGTACTTTTGCTTTGTTTCAGAGCTGATCGCATCTCCCACTTCGTTTTGTTTTGTGGGGTATTTACCTGATGAATAGTCATTTTTCTGGCTTGTTATTTTTTCTTTCTAAAAATGGCTTTGTTTTGCGGTTGTCTTTCTTGTGAGCACTAGATAGTGACTTATTGTTTTATTATTCGATCTATGACTATTTCATTATATAAGATTTTACAAATCCATTTACATTTAAAGTTATAAATTAAGTTTATATTTTCCTAATTTCTAGTATTATTTTTCCTAAATTAGAATTTTCTTTTGTTCCTTTAATTCAGTTTTTTATCCTTATGATTCATTTTGTGCAATCTTCTTTAATCCAGACCTGTTCCCATAGGCCCTCTTATCTCCACCCTTCATTCCCCTACTGCTCCCTCCCCAGTTTTTCAGTTCTTCACCTACTTTTGGAATTTTACTTAAGTTATTGACATTTTTATTTCTTCTATTTAGTGATCTAATTGTTCCCCTCCTTTGTCTCCCCCCTTCTATTTCCCCTCGCTGTTATATGATTAATATAAAACCCCCTTCCTCTCCTCCTTTCCAACCTATGCTTATGAGCTTTTGTTATTTTCTTCATCTTTTCCTAAAAAGGATTTCTTGACTTTGTTCTCTTCCTTAATTCTTTTCCTTTTGTGTCCTGAGATTTTATTCTTTGCTTCACAATCTCGATATTTATTATTTCCTCATGGAATTAAACCTTTTCAAGTACCACATTTGAGTTCTCTCTTCTGACAAATTTCTGTTAATTATCTTTGTAGATCTTGTCTTCTTGCCACCATCATTTCCCCCCTCTCCTGTGGTGTGCTACTCTTGGGCAGCTAAGTGATGCAGCAGATAGAGTATTGGCCCTGGAGTCAGGAAGACTAATTTTCATGAGTTCAAATCTGGCCTCAGACATGTCCGCTATAGCTGTGTGACCCTGGGCAAGTCACTTAACTTTGTTTACTTCAGTTTTCTTATCTGGAAAATGAGCTGGAGTAGGGAATGGCAAACCACTCCAGGATCTTTGCCAAGAAAACCCCCAATGGGGTCAGGAAGAATCAGACATGACTGAAACAACTGAACAACAAAATGCCACTCTTAGAAGTAACCATTTATTAAGGAAGTGATGAGGATAGATAGATTGCCCCATTGCAGAGATGCCCCTACATCCCACATTGTGTGGTCCAGGACTCCCCCCTGCTCTGCCCATAAGCACCTATTTCCCCTTTGCTGGGTCCAGGTCCTCTCCAAGGACATTGTTGCTCAATTTGTGTTAGTTGCTTGATTGCCACGGCAACACTTGCTATTGTCTAACAAGCATTCCACATCACTGAACTTCAGTTTCCTCCTCTATAAAATGAGAGGCTTACCATAGGTGACCTCACAGTTTTGACTTGGAATCTACGACCCAGTGCTCTCTTCTTTATGCTCCATTGACCTTTCCAGAGTCAAAACTGACAGCCAGCACCGTCTTCCTACAAGGATGGTTTTCATTTCTAAGTGCATTTGTGACCTCCCCCCCCACATTGCGCTGCAAATTGAATATGAGTCGACATATGCTACCCTGATAGTGTCTTAGGCTTCATTGGGAGGCCTAGTGTCCAGGACTAGGAACATGATAGCACTGCTATATTTTTCTCTGGTCAGAAAACATGTAAATTATCATGTTCAACTCTGACTTCCCCATTTTACAGAGGGCATTGATAGGCTGGAGAGTGGCCAGAAGAAAGTAACCAGAATTTTTGAAGAGTTCGAGATAATACTATGTAAGTATCACTTGAAAGTAATGGGCATGTTTACTGTAGAAAATAGAAGACTTCGAGGAGACATGATGCTGGCCTTTGAACTACTTGAAACAGAGATGTAAGAGAGTAATCAGGCTGTGAATGACTTGGCCCCAGAAGGCAGAAGGAACAACAATGAACAGAAGTTGCAGAAAGGCCAAATCTGGGTTGATATAAAGAAAAGAGATGTCTCAACAATTAGGATTATGAATGGAATGAGCTGCCTCAGAGCCTTCAGGTTTTTTTTTTTATCCTAATGATTCATTTTGTGTAATCTACTTTAATTCAGACCTATTCCCATAGGCCCTCTTATCTCCACCCTTGATTCCCCTACTGTTCCCTCCCCACTTCCTCGCACCCCAGTTTTTCAGTTCTTTACCTACTTCACTCTAGAGATCCTGAAAATGAGGGCCAGATGCATACTTGTCAGGTGTGCTGGAAAAGGCCTCCTCTTGAGGTCCACATTGGCTTAGATGGCCTTTGTGATTCTGGAAATGTCATCAATGTCCTTTTCTCTTTGGTCGCTCACATTCTGGGAGAGCTTTCAGCTATAAATTTGACCTTTTACTACCTAGAATAGCATAGAGTCCTCTACAAAATAAGGTGGCCCTAGGTATTATTTTATAATCTTGGCCTCAAAGATGACTGTAGATAGTAATGCTTACTCTTTGGAAGGAAAGCTATGGCAAATCTAGACAGTATATGAAAAAGCAGAGACATCACCTTGCCAGCAAAGGTCTTTCTGGTCAAAGCTATAGTTTTTCCAATAGCAATGTATGACTACGAGAGTTGGACTATAAGGAAAGCTGAGAGCTGTAGAAGTGACACTTTGAAATTTGGGAAGACTTTGGAGAGTCCCCTGGACAGCAGGAGATCAAATCGGTCAATACTTAAAGAAATTAATTCAGGCTATTCACAGGAAAGACCAATACTGAAGATGAAGCTTAACCACTTCGGCCTCATAATGAGAAAACAGAACTTATTGCAAAGACTTTGATGTTGGGAAAGATTAAAGGCCAAGGGAAAAGGGGCCAGCAGAGGAGGAGATGGATGGAGAATGACATGGAAGCACCAAACATGAGCTTGGACAGACTTTGGGAAATAGTGGAGGATAGAAGGGCCTGCACGCTATGGTCCATGGTCATGAAGAGTCATACACGACCAAACAACTAAACAAGAAGAAGAAGAAAAGCATTTAGGGTTAGGGTTATATACAGGGTCACACATTCCAGTGGTCACCTGCTGGCACTGAGCCCTGGGGAGCACCTGCATCTCACCTTTTGTCCAGACCCAGGGAAAAACAGAATAATGACAAGGGGAGAAGCCTGAACTTGGGAACACAGGACCTGGTTTGAGATTCTCACTCTTTGACATTGTCAGCTGTCCTTGGGACCATGGGCAAGTCCTTCATCCCCTCTGCTTCTCGATTTCTTCTCATCTTAAATAAGAGAATTGAATTTCATGGTTCTCCACCTGCTTTTTATCCCATGGTGATTTTTAGGGATAGTGTAGGAGCATAAATAACCTTCAGTGTAGAACATTATAGTTTAGAACTGGAAAAAGGACCTTAAAGGTCATTTCATCTAGTCTCCTAGTTTTGCAGATGATGGAACTAAAACTTAGAGATGAAAAGCCAAAGGTCACACTGGTAAAAAAGTCAAGTGCTAGAGCTGGGATTCATGCCTGAACCTTTTGATTCCTAACCCAGTATGGTCAGTTGAACTAGAAGTTCATTTAGGGTTCCCCTTTGTCTACAGGCATGCTTACCTACCTTGAACTTTGATAGATGATCAAAGCTTGATTTTCTTTTACAGAAACTTTATTGTCACTCCCAGGTAGAGAGTTTAGTTAAATATCCAGGAGAGAGTGTGCAGGGCTCAGTAGAAATGCTACCTCTAGCACTTACTAGTTCTGTGACCCTGGGAAGCTGCCATGTTTCTCTGAACCTCTTTCCTCATCTATGAAATGGGCATATTAATACCTATAGTATCCATCTCATAGCTTTTTGAGGCTCCAATAAGGCTATTAGTAAAGTACTTTGTGAAGTTTAAAGGGTTAAATGAACGCCAATTGTTTCTGTTTTGTTGTAAGCCCAGTGTGGGTGTGGGTGTGTTTCTGTTTCAAGGTAAAGGTGGCAGTAATGACTGAACAACAGTTTTTGTGTGGGTTGCTTGGTTACCTGCTTGAAGTTTGGTAAATGTTTCCAATGTGATTAGAAGTATTGTTTGTGATTTCCAAGCAGATGCACCTATTATGTCACAAAAATAACAACCCAATTGTACTTTTCTCTCCTTGCAAGAGCAGGGTTTAATCAGCTTTGTGAAGTTGTAGCTGCTAAATGGGTTACTTATTTGCTTAAAAATAAAATAAAACAAAACAACAATAAAAATCCGGAATCCCCAAAGCACAGGAGAATTAACAAGCCATCCCTGAAAAGCGGTAATGAATGAATCTGTTAAAGACTCTGTATTTTCCTAGTTCTCTCTCTTCACTCTCTCCCTCTCTCTTTTTTTTTTTTTGAATGAATACATTTTGACAAGATGAAATGAAAGACCAGCTCTTTGGAAAAGCTAGGTTGTTACTTTCAAAATGGGGTTTCAAGGAAGCTTTCCTTTACTCTCTATGGGGGATGGGGAACATGACATTTTTAAACATACTACATATGGTTGCCTTAGCAAACAAGCAGAATGATAATGTCTCCAGCATGCTTATGAACCTTAATTATAGAATTTGATAAAAAACCAGCACACGTGAATTCTTGAAGATTCATCCCTCTCTTATGAAAATATATACACAGCTTAATTTGAAGAATATTACTTATCATTGTTAGTTTCTTCTATTTAAAAACTGCTGCTGCTCTATCAAAGTGCCTCCACTCAGAACATTAGAGTTTTTAACACCCTCCATCATGTATGAGGGCACAAGTCTAGAACAGGGGAAGAAAGGGAACATGCATTTATTAAGCTCCTATCATGTGCTAGGCATTGTGGGAGTGCTTTGCAAATACTTTCTCATTTGATCCTCACAACAACCCTATGAAGTAGGTGCTATTATTATAATACTTGTTTCATAGTTGAGGAAACTGAGGCAGGCAGAGTTGCTTGCTCAGGTTCATACAACTCGTAAGTGTCTGAGACCATATTTGAACTTAGGTCTTTCTGACTCTAGACCCAGAGATCTGTCCCCTTTGTCACCTGGCTGCCTAGCTACAGTAAGATCTCATGTGATCTCTGCAGTTCATCAAGTATTTGAGTGCCTACTATGTGTCTAGAACAGTAGGACGTAGACAATAAATGTAAAGCAAGATCTTCAGTTTTAAGGAAATATTAGGTTTGTTTAGAAGATCGAGGAAGATTGTGAGAAGCACCACGCTATGCTCTCTGGAGAACTGGCCTTGGAGGATAGATGACCTGCCTCTTACACATACTGATTGTGCAATGCTGGGCAAGTTCTTTTGCTCTCAGTGCCCAGGAAACTTTCTAAGGCAGTTAGTTGCAGAAAAAATATGGATCTGTACTGCTAAAAAAAAAAAAAAGTTATTCCTTACCTTTATGGTGAAATCACAGATCTCTCAAAAAAAGGGAAGGAAGGCAGCAACTTTAGCCAATGGCCTAGTATGCCCTGTTTGGAGGGGATGCTTCCAACCAACTCTTCTTACTCTCCCCCTAAGTAAATAAATGTATTTAAAAGCCAATTAAGTCTGGCTGGCTAATTGGTATCAATGGGTAATGTTGGTGTACCAATATGGACTTGCAAGATTTAATATGAAAAAACCACACTCTATCTCCTCAGAGTTCCCTGTAAGACTGATGAAAGAAGCCTGATCCTGTCTCTAGTGACCCAATCTGCCAGTGGGAGTTAGGATGATGGCCCCAGATTCTGTGTGTTTCAGATCCGTTATTTCTACTGTGTGTAGTAACTTGTTAGTGCCCCCTTAGGAACTTCCTTATGCTCGTTTTTGTGCATTTTGTATGTTTCAAGGGGTTACTCTTTTTTCTTTTTTTTTTTTTTGATATCACTAGCAATGCATATTCCTTTTACACACAAGTCCCCTCATATACATCTCTCCTGGGGGGGGGGGGCGGGGATTCTTCACTGTAAATATAGTAAAGCAAAAACAAATTCATGCAGTGATCCTTTGTGGAAAACATCTGTCTCATCTGGGGCCTCCTGTCCCTCACTTCTCTGCTGCTTCATCTTGAGTCTTCTGGAGTCACGAATGATCATGGCATTGATCAGAGTTCTTAAGGCTTCCAAAGTTGTTTTTTGAATTACATTAGGATCTTTGTATAAAGTATTTTATCCTGGTTCTATGTGCTTAGCTTGATATCATTTCATATAACTCTTATCAGGCTTCTCTGAATCCATAATTTTCATCATTTCCTGTGGCACAATGATACTCTACCAAATTCATATACTGTAATTTTTTTCAGTCATTGCATGATTGACGTGCTTCAGTTTTGTTTCCATTTTTCCTAGAACAAAAAGTGATGTTATAAATGATTTTGTGCATTGAGGTGCATTCCCTCTGTTTTTGCTCTTTTTGGGGTAGGTACCCAGTAGCATTATCTCTGGGGCTGATGGGGCGTGTGTGTGTGTATAATATATATACACACACACACACACACATATATACACATATACATACATATATACATATGTATATGTGTGTATATAATTTAGTGATTTGTTTGTAATTCCAAATTACTTTCCAGAATGACTGAACCCATCCAAAGCTCTATCAGAAGTATATCACTGTCCTTCTACAGGCCCTCCAATGGCTGTAATTTTTGGTTTTGTCAACTTTACGAGTTTGCTATATCAGAGAGAGAACATTTTGAATACCAAGCCTTCAGAAAAGTTTGCTGCACAAATATTTTCCAATTTAATGGTTCCATCTAATTCTAACTGCATAGATTTTGTTCATGAAAAAGCTTTTTAATATTATATAATTGAAATTGTCCATTTTTTCTTTTTTGGTCATCTTTATCCTTTGTTTGGTCAACAACTCTGCCCTCTCTATATTTGTGTAAGATGCATTCTTACTTTCTTCTCTCATTGATTTATGATATAACCTTTTATAGTTAAGTCA
>CM053582.1:52613512-52657673 GCA_028627135.1 Pseudochirops cupreus | reverse complement strand
GTCACACATATGATGTGTCTGTCATTGTGTACAAATTTTTCCTGGTTCTGCTCTTCTCACTCAGCATCAGTTTGTATAGGCCTGTCCAGGTGAATATGAAGACCATCTCCTCCCCATTTCTTATAGCACAATAGAATTCCATTACATTCATATACCGCAGCTTGTTTAGCCATTCCCTAATGGATGGGCATCCCCTTAATTTCCAGTTTTTTGCCACCACAAAGAGAGCTGCAATAAATATTTTTGTACATATGGGTCTTCCTCCCACTTCTATGATCTCTTTGGGATACAACCCCAGAAGTGTAAACCTAAATTCTTGTAGACTGTTTTCCAAGTTTCCTTTGGGAAGTGACACAGTCCTATCAATAAGCCTAAACTTCCTGAAACAATACCAATCATTTTAATGCCATTTTAAAGTGATGCTCCGTGTCTCCAAGTCACAGAACTTCACTATCATTCCTTAATATTTAAAATGAAAACTTGTCAAGGGAAAAGGAAGGTGGTTACAATGGGTGTGTGAGGCTCCAATAAAATATAAACAAAACAGTAGTTTAGAGGAAGTCATGAATGAGATGTATGATTATAATTAAAAGAATTAAGTCTGGTGGCAAAAGCAAATAATATATTGCTGGATGGTCAGTGAACCATTGGCATCCACACAGTCTCCTGGGTTCTAAAGGCAGGACCACTCATGATAGATTTATGGGAAGACATAGACAGGTATTATTCCTTATCCTTCATTTTCAGAGGACCAGTGATGTCATAGGGCAATGTCTTGACTTGCATGTAAATTGGATTTAAGCGAGACAGAGTTGTGCAAAGTTGTCAGCTTCACTGTCTCTTCCAGAGTTATCAGAGTCTAGTGGCAAGACAAAAGCTAGGATTACTGGTGATAGCCCAGGGTGGAAAGGATGATCTTGGACTTTTCAATATCTGACCAAGCTTTAAGTGCCCCACAGCATGTGCTTTAGCCACCTTTATGGCCATTAGAACAAATTGTCCTCATCCCCTCATTCAGCTTGGTAAGTCTTTACATGCTTGGGATAGACACACCCCCCCCCCCCACTCACTAATGAGTTTGAGTCCTGTCAGTGCCCCTTAACCTGATTTACCTCATCTGCTGAGATAGTTTTACTAGGGTGTGGCTGCTGCACTTGCTGCAGCTTCTTGGAGCCACAGGTGACAGTTGGGTGAAGGTAGACACCAAAGGTGAATAAATCAGGCAGGTGTTACACCCCAAGAGAAGGAATGGGAGGGTTGTAATGTGCATCCTTAAAGGGAGTACCAGCGGTGAAGAGGTCACAGATCCATTGGATCACCCTGTTGGATACACCAATGCCCTTTCATTAATAAGTTTACATTTCCATAAAGTTTTGCAGACAGGTCTCATTTTATTTCTGATAACACAAACAGGTATTATTACCCCATTCCAGAGATGAGGAAAATAATGCTCAGAGAGAAAAAGGGACTTGCTCAAGGTCACAAAATCAGTTGGTAGGAAAAAGAGGACTCCATCCCAGGAATCCAGATTCCAAATCTTTTTTTTTTCACCATATCATGTATAATCACACTGAAGGCTCTGGATGCATTTACTTGACCCTGTATCTCTATGGGACAAAGTAGTATAGATGAATGAATTCTCAATGCCTTTTTAGTATACAGTGTCCTTTCATGAGATTTATAAACTCATAAAATTCACCATTGCTATAACTCATAAACCTAGTCCAAAGAGTTTGAAAATGTTGTGTAGATTGAAAGCATTTTCTCCTATTAGGTAAATATCCACACATCTACAGTGGTGCCCAAGAGTGCTTTCCAGAAAATATATCTTTCCTTTGGTATTTCTTTTGCCATGAAGTCTCTTGCTGTTCCAGTAATTCTTCCTCCATTTGGAAATTAGGTCTCCTCTTTTGACCCGCACAATATTTTTCCTGAGCTTTTCTAAATTACTTCTGAACAGAGTGTTTTATTTAAAAAGGGAGCCCTAATATTGTTTTTTTCTTCTATTACAATTGGCTGGTTTTTAAACTTTTCATTTTCTTTCTTTATAACTCCAAATAATTAATGAGCTATTGCTGAAATGAGGAGCAGGATGAGACCTGTACTTTCATTTGTATACAGACATTCTGGGTCATGAAACTTTCTCTATCAATGCATGTTGGCCTGTTCTGTGCTATTTATGTTATCAGAGAGTTGCCTAGAGTGCTCAGTGGTTAAGTGAATAGGTCAGGGTCACAAGATAATGATAATGGTAATAATAGTAATATTAATAATGAACATTTCTCCATTATCTTTAAAGATCTGCAAGTGCCTTACAAATATTGTCCCATTTGATCCTCACAAAAATCCCTGGGATATAGATATTATTATTAAAAGAGTTTTACAGGTGAGGTAACTAATAGAAACAGAGGTCAAGTGACTTGTCCAGTATTGCCCAGCTAGTAAGTATTGAACTTGGGGCTTCCTGACTCCAAGTCCACTGTACCAAGTAGCTGCCTAGGAAGTATGTGTGGGACTTCTCTAGGTCTTCCTTGTTACAATTTTAGCTCTGTATCTACTCCATAGACTTCTGCTGATAATAATGGAATCATTGTTAATATATTTTTAAAAACAAAGAATAACTCTGGCCCTGAAATATTAAATGTAAAACAAAGACATGTCTTTATTGTGGTAATCGGAGAGCTGTTGAAGTTTGAAAGCTCTTTCATTCTATCTCTGTTTAGGGTCTTGGTTTAAGATTTAGAATGGGAAGGGAGACTCTACGGTCAGCCAGTCTATTCCTCTCCTTATCCAGATGAAGAAACTGTTAGTAATGTCCCCGAAGGTTCAGTTGATCTGTCAATATACATTTATTAGGTGGCTGCTGTCTAGGCTCTATGCTAAGGGCTGGCATCTTGGCAGCCAACTATTCCAACCTATACCAGAAAAACAATTCTTTCTATAACAGTCTGAACCAAGTGGCCATCCAATGTTTCTTCAGTGACGACCACCAGTGATTATGTGTATGACTTTGGATTAAGCATTCAATGGCAGTGCCTCAATTTTCTCATCTGAAAAGCCAGAATGATCCTAATTTATCCCATGGAAAGTGGGAAGAAATGCCCCAGGAGGCTGGGACACTTCCCCCTGCCAAGGTATTTGGGCATATAATCTCTTATTTCTTTCTTTCAGTGCTATGAAGCTTTCAGCGGACAATTTTAATATCCTTCCTGGACCTTTGCTTCAGGATTTCAAAAAACTTTATTTCCTTAACTGACTTGATCCATATTAGAGTTAAAAAAAAAAGTTCTACTTAGATAAGTAAAGAAAAATAAGTTAAAGACATTCAAGAAATATGCTGAAGATTAAAATGCCGAATATCCTGATGCAGGCTTGCCTCAGGTCAGTCTGGTGGTTCAATCTTACCATAGAAATCAAGACACTTGCAGACCATCTCAAACTTAACACAAATAAGTTTAGTAAGCAATAACGGGGAAAGTATATTCAGCAAGAATCTAGCATCAATTTTGTTGTACACAGACCCTCCTTTCCTAATTTCTCACAGTGGTGTGCACAGTCGTCAGGGTGTTTCAAGCTTGAGGATTTCCCCAACTCTCATATCCTGGGGTTTTATACTAGCTGACCAGGAAGCTGTGTCAACAGTTTGACCCTTAAATGCCCTGACCAATTAGTTTTCTATCTTTTAAGGAAAGCCTAACCTAAGCTACATGGAGATAGATGGTACTTCTTCCACATCTCATCCCTTGGTGTCAAGGTCCTAGAAATATCCTAGGGGATCCTGTACCATTTAAATTACCTTAGGGCCAGTCTTGGACATCCCTGATCTCCAGGGATTCAAGAAATTTGGCATGGGCAGCTCTGGAGTAGGACCTGATGGCAGGTGAAAGAAAAAGAAAAGCCAAAAGATAACAACCCCCAAAATGCAACATGCATTGTAACTCCAGGGAGGAATGACTGACTGGGACAAAGAAGGCTGGAAAGTCATTAAGAGCTGGAAGTAGAGAGAGGCCACTGGGGCTTTGCCCCCAGAGGCTGACATTTAGAGTGTACTGACAATACTTCAGTAGCTAGTATTTGAGCTTGGCACCTACTTATAGTTCCTTTCCCCATGTTGTAGTCCCATATCTCCTTCCCAGCAGTGGCCTCAAATCATCTTGCAATATAGCTCCTCCTCTGCCTCTCTCTCTCTCGCCCCCCCCCCCCCAAAAAGGAGGCAGAGTCTGAGAACCCTGCCCCAATGACTTTAGTTAGCTGTTAAATTTCAAGTGCTATTTCTTCAGGTGGAAACATTGTTAGTGATGGCTCTGAGTCTCAAAACTTTGGTGTCTGGAAACTTAGTTTCTCCTGCAACACCTCCGATGCAGAATAGGGAAATATAGGAGCTACATTCATCTTAAAATGGAGATCATATATGTCCTAAGTATTTTCTGTGAGTGTGTATGTATATATACACACACACATACATACATATATGTGCATGTATGTATAAAATACACTTCCATAAGATATCTTCCTTTATTCACCTAAATATATGTAACTATATAATTAGTTATTTATTGGAAGCAAATAATTGACTGGTTTTGGTGTTTATTTATTATTGTTCTCCCATTTAATTTACCAAAAGTTTGAATTTTAGTGCGCTGGTGAATTTAACCTCACTGAGTACTAATGACTTTTTAAAAAATACCGAGCCAAAGTTAATGATCTCAAGGATGTCACATGATGAAGTCCACTGACATTGACTGGTAGAAATGGTTACTTTTTGAAACTTTCCCAAGGAGTATGATTCTTTGAAACATTGAATAATATCATATATCCTAAGAAATGTCAAGCAAGAGCACTGATTGCTTGATTCTGGGTTGTACGACCCAGTTTCTGCATAGCAGGACTTTATTTAATAATTTCTGAAGAAAGGGAAGGAAAGAAAAGGAAAAAAAAAACCCTCCAGTTTGAGTACACTTCTGATTAGCTTCACAGAAATCAAATTAATTTTTTTCGTCATACCAAAAATAACAAACCAGAATTTCTTAACTTCCGAATTCTGCTGTGTACTCATATCACCCCAGAGCACAAGCTACTGAGTTCAAAGTTTAGGCTTAACTTCAAATATAAAAAAAAACAAACAGCTTCTTACCCAGAGTGAGACAATGTCATAGTGAAGGGAGACTGTTCTGAAGTTTAAATTGTCAGATAGTTTGATAGACAAAACGAAACATCAAACAAACTATGGATAGAGACAAACATGCTAGGCATCTCTACTGAGTTAATAGCAACTGACATGTGTCCTGATTTACATACATTCGCATTTGAGCTCTCATTTCCTATTTCTACAAGGTTATTACATTGTGATTTGATAAAGTATCATAGACAAAAGGAAACCTGGATTTCATCAAAACATTTGATAAGGTCTCTTATGCCTTTTCCTTGTGAGTTGTATGATATTTCAGTTTGCTGAATTCAGAACTGGTTGAGTGCATGGAGCCACAGAATAGGCAAAAAGGGGCTGGTATTAACTTAAAAGGAATTCTCTTGTATTGCTTCAGGCTTCTGGCCTGTTCTTTTTCATATTTTTATCAAGGTAATGGATGAATCCATAGACTGTACCTTATCAAGTTTGAAGATGATATATAGCTGAGAGAGAGAGTGTGCACTAATATTTTAAATGGGAGTATCATGATCCACAAAAGATCTCAACAGGCTCAAACACTGGATCAAATTTAATAATATGAAACTGAGTCCTACATTTTAGTTCACAAATAAACTTCCCAAGTACCAGATAGGGAGGTACAACCAGATAACAGTTTTTTTTGAAAAAGATCTGCAAGTTTCAGTAGACTTTCAGTTCAGTATGAATCATCAGAATGAGATAGACAAATGATCTAATGCAAATTATACTACATGTGTAGAGGTGCACATTGTAGTAAAATGTCTGCTAAAATTTCTTATCCTGTTCTTATGGGAAATTTGGAGAGATTTGGGCTGGGAGATAGTATAGTTAGATGAATTCAAAAGGGTCAAGTTACTGGATCTGAAGAGTAGTCATGAATGGGTCTGTTTCACCTTAGGAGTTCTTCAGTGAAATTCTCGTGGATCTGTCCTTGCCAAGTGTTTTTTTTTTTTAATATTGCTTTATTTTTAAAGATTTTTTTTTTTTACTGATACTCTTTGGTTTTTTGCATCATCCATATTTCTAACTGTATTCCCTGCTGATTTCTGATCTCACTGCTCAACGGAAACTGTTCTCTTTAAAGTTACCAGTGATTTCCTTAATGGCCACCCTATATAGCCAGTTAGTTGCCCAAGCTTATCATTTTTATCCATATAATACCTTTCATGTGCATCCTCTTCTTGTCATTTATGCAGCTACCACCATAATTCAAACACTCATGATCCTTTTCTTAGATGAGGGCTTCTTAGACTTTTTCCACTTGGGACTCCTTCAGCACTTTTCAGACCGTGGGCTTCGACCCACTGGGGTATCAACCCACAGTTTAAGAAGTGCTAATGTAATAACCTTCTAATTGGACTCCCTGTCTCACATCTCTCTCATTTCAGTCCATGTGCTACCCAGCTGCCAAAGTGATTTTCCTAAAGCACAGGTCCGACTGTGTGAATTTACTCCTCAGTAAATTTTAATGGCTCCCTTTTACTGCTGGGAGCAATTATAAATTCCATTTCACATTTAAAGACCTTCACAAACTGGCCTCAACCTGCCTTGCCAGCATCATTCTGCATTATTCTCTTTCACTCTCTTGCAACCTTGCTGAACTGGCATTCTTCTTCTTCCTTATATAGGATACCATCTCCCATCTGCATGCCTTTGTCCAGACTGTCTTCTATTCCTGAAATGTTCTACCTCTTTACCTATACCTCATAGAATCCTTTGTTTTTTTCAAGGTGCATCTCAAGAACCACCAACTGCATGAAACCTTTCCTCATCTCCTCCTTAGTGCCCCCTACCTCCAGGAGCAAAACCAAATTGCCTAGTGTTTTTCAGAGGCTTTTACAAATTCATGTTGTTTCTCCTAATAGAATGTAAGCACTTTGAGGACTGAGACTGTTTCATTTAGCTTTTGTATCACCACCACCCAGCACTGTACCTAGAAGGGAGTTTATTGATAAATGAATTTGATAATATGAACATGAATATAAAATGAATTTGAATATTGATAAATAAATAAATGTTTATTGACTGATAAAGGCAATCAGTTGACTCACTTACCAAATTTGCCGATATTACAGGATCTGGGAGAAATGGCTAATTGCTCCCAGATTTATACTTGCTTCCAACAGTAAAAGGGAGCCATTAAACCAGATGGCAAGTTTGGATATCTTGATGCATTAGATATCTTGATCTATTAGAATAATGTACAGTAGGAACAAACATCAAGTCTTATACTTGGGTAAAAAAGTCAGTTTTATAGGTGCAAGATGGCAGAGAAATGGTTAGTTAGCAGTCTGTTTGACATGAGTCAGCAGTGATATGGCAAGCCAAAACAACAACAGCAAAGAAAAAATAAACTGGTGTGATCTTGGGCGCCATATTCCAAGAATAAATAAGCCTTTGCCTGACTACATGTAGAGAATCGTGTTTAGTTCTGGCTACCACATTTTGAGAAAGATACTTCATAGCTGGAGTGTCCTTAGAAGAGGGCAGAGTCCTGAATAGATAGAAGCCTATACTGTACAATCATAGGTTGAGGGAACTAGGGATGTTTAAAGTGAAGGAAAAGGACTTTAGAGGGCAACCTGATTACTCAGTATTTTGAAGACTGTCACGTGGAAGAGAAATTCAACTTGTTCTACTTGTCCCCAGAGGATGTAACTAGGAGTCATGGGTAGGAGTTGCAAACAGACAAATTTAAGCTTAATGTCAGTGAAAAAAATAATAGCAAGTAATTGAAGCTTTCAAGAAGAATGGCATGCCTCTGGAAGCGGTGAATTCCCTGTCATTGGAAGCCCAGAAACAAAGGTGAATGAGTAATATTGGAGGGGGCCTTCAGTGTTGTTAAGGATCCGAATAGTTGACCTATGAGGTCTCTTCCACCTTTAAAATTATGTGATTCTGAAGGTTTTATGGAGTAGATATGCTACATAAGTCATGATGGGAGCTTCTTATCTGATAGCATCTGCTTAATGTTTGCTCTGCTTCCCTTGGCCTTTTATTTCTCATGCATTCTATCATTGGAATCCCACATATCAATTCCTAAGACCCCTTCAAAGATTAAAAAAAAATTCCCAAATTGCCATAGCATTCTAAGATGAGCACCTGCCTTTGGCTACAGTGACCATTAGGTAGAAGTAGCTTAAGCGATTGAAATGTCATAGATAGTGTGCAGGTGATTACCATAGGCCTGACCTGTGATTTGATTTTCTTTTCCTCATTAATTCTTAGTTGCTCAGAGTCTCAGGACATAATGCCTAGTGTTACTGAGTGAACCTAGAATCAGAAATGTATAGGCCCAGTATACAGCCCCCAGTTTCTACTATAATAGTTTATCCAAGAATAGGCACCATTATTTCCTGCGGCTTGTAATGTAGCACCCTTATTCAGGATTCATTATTCATATAAATATGATAGTTCTTGGCATTGGTGTGGCTTGAAGTTTCTCATGGCTTAGGATTAACAGTTTGGGGCAATCACAAAAGTAAACCCTGTAGGAGTAATGGGAAAATGGTGATTTCTTGGGCACCTCACATTTTAGAAGTCATAGCTTCTGCTGAATGGAGGAGCTCTCCTTCTAACTTAAATTGTAAAGGTATAAAATGAAGTATGACAACCCAAATCAGTGAGAAAATTATAAGATCAAAGTCTGTAGAGCTGGGAGAGACCTGAAAGATTATGTGTGGGGTAGAGATTTTCTATTAGTACATATGGAGTCTGAAATGAACCCATTTAATTGTGTTCTTTTCAATTCAATCCATTTCACCAAGTTTTTATTAAATACCGACTATCTACCATAGACCATACTATTTGGTAGGGATGCTGGTTGTTGTTGTGTGTTTGTCCTTTGGTTTTGAAGAGGACCATGGCATCAAGGAATGATAACATGACTTGCAAATGACTTGGATCTGAATGAGGGAAGGCTGTGCAAGGTCATCAACCTCACTTTCTTCTCTAGAACCATCTGGGTCCAGTGGCCTGATATTCATCAGGATGACTGGAGATGGCCCAGGATGCAATGGGAGTCCAGAGACAAAAAGCCAAATACTTCTTGCACTCCATTAACTTATATTCTACTCACTTATATTCTACTGCACAGTCTGAGCATATTGTGGTTCCATGTCATGTGTCTGTAAAGCCAATCATGAGCAGCTCTCCTGAGGACTGCTGATGTGAATAACTTTAAGGGTCTAACAACATAGTATAGTGAACTCTCTATTTATTCAGCAGTAAACTAAAGCAAAACATTCAAGAAACTAAAGCACAATATTTACAACAATATAAGATAATAACTTATTACTAAGGTGGCCACATAGTCTTAAATAAAACATCAATTCAATAAGTCACAATCTCCTCAATCAATACAGAGTCCCAAGTCAAGTCTTCTTTCATTTTGACTCCAGGCTGGCTTCCAATCATCCTTAAGCCAGTCATCCTTAAGGGGTAATCATCCTTCCATCAATCATACTTAAGGGGTAGCAGAAAGTATAAATGCCATTCACCCCTAGGTCACAGTAAGTTACAGTATCATCATTCAGCACTGAGTACCCAAGTAAAGTCTCCTTTCATCTTAACTCAAGCCTGACTTCCAAACCCCATGGCTCCTCTTCCACACTCCTAGCTCTTGCCTGGATTCACAAGTAGGCATCTCTCCACTCCTGTTCCATATTGCAGCTCACTGGGGCAGCTCCATGCCAAGCTCTTCACGGTTTCTGTTTCTAGGAAAACAATTCACAACAGGGCTACAACAATATTTACACACATTACTGATGCTAACATCTCAATTCACTTTCTGTCTGAGAAATCAACGCAAATCAACAGAGTGTTTCTGTCTGACAAAGTAACACTAACACAAATCAACGAAGTGCTTCTGTCTGACAAAGTACACAAATCAACAGAATGCTTCTGTCTGACAAAGTAACACAAATCACCAGAGTTCTTCCATCTAACAAAGTAACACCAATACAGAACAATAAACACAGAGGCAAAACCATAAGCGTTCTCTCTCTCAGTTCTTCTTGGTCCCAGCTTGTGCTCAAGCTTTTATGTGCTCTGTTTGCTCCTTCCTGTTCCACCCTTCCTCTTCTCTTTCAGCAAGCTCCTCCTGCTATGGGCTCCATGTGATGATGTTAGGCCTATTAAGGGCAACAAACTGCTTACTGTTTCCAACAAAGACTTGATACAATCAAAGGCAATGCTAAAAGGCACTTGAATTGCTGAAACAAGTAGCAAAGTACTACTTTGCTTGCCATTATAGTGTCCAAGAGCCACAACCACATAGCCCTCCCCCCCAAAAATGGATGAAAGAATATCTGCATATGGAAAGCATATAGCCCCAGGCTTTGGTTTTACATACTCAACTAATTTGATAATAGGAGCCTATGTCTAATGTTCATATCTTGTTATTCTATGGGGGGAAAAGAACAATCCTCTTCTTTTCGGTGGCACCCTCCAAAGTGCAAGGTAGAAGGTCAGATTTATAATCTCAAAGTGAGACACTCAAGACGTTGAGTCTTGGTGGAGAGCCCCCAAAGCCCAGCAATTATTCTTCTGCACACACTTTCATAAAGTTATTGGATATCCTTTTTGGAAAAGAATGTCTGACAAGGGACACAGGCATGTGGTTTAGTTCCAGCCATGAATCTGATAGAAGGCTTTTAGGAATCCACAGCAAATGGCAATATGAGAATATAGATCAGCTACCCAGTTTGCTTATTTCCAGTCTATGCAGCTAGCCCATTCATTTACTTTATGGCTCCACTGCTTGACTGAATCCAGAATGGCTACTAACAGATAACTCTGGTGCTGCTGCCAGAATTTGGAAGTGGCTCTACTTTGGCAATACTGCCTTTTTAATGAATCTTGCCCTATAGCATGTGTTCATAGCAGTTAAGAAAGTCCAGTATTTATCGACCAGAATGATTTTTACAAAGTCAACAAAATCCACCTTCTTAAATACTACTGAAATAGGACTAAAATGGGAAAAATTGTATTGGATGTAGAATTGTTGTCTAACTATAAATAATTGGTCCAAAGTACATATCAGTACAGAAATTCAAAACTCCCTAAAATGTCGTTGATGTAATAGGTTACATTTATAGAGTGCTTTTAAGTGCATACAGCACTTGATCTCCATTAATCCTATGGAGTCAGTGGTGTAGATATCATTAACCCAGTTTGACAGAGGTGATAAGTGATGCTTTGAGAGGATAAATGAGTGCTTGATTTTGATAACACAGATTTGGGAAGTGACTCAAGTCCCCCAGCTCTCTCTAGTGTTCCATTCACTATGCCATACTGTACCTTTAGCAAAATTCCTGCTTTTCTGCATCCTTGTGATGTGAAAGTTGCTGTGAGTTCTGAAAGGCCATAGCAGAGGTCTGTGAGCTCTGACAGGGTCCACCATGCTAGATAGACTTTGCACGTAGGCCAGATGACATACCATATGTTTATGACCATAAAGTTAGCCATTAATTGACAAAGTCTTGGCCCACAACATGGACTGAACCTAGGCCCTTCCACTGTTGATAGAGATGAACTTTTCCTAATAGGAGCCCAGACTGTCTCCAGATGATTGGTCTGTGCTGATTGATCACCTAAAGACATAAGAAGATCCAGCCATGGGTAAATGGGGCCATGCCAAGTAGGTGGGTTTCTCGAGACTATACAGTGCATCATGCCCTTTCCCTTGAGCTACCTATGACCAGATGCATTTCCATATGGAGATGAAAGGAGTTGGGGGTGTGTCCAGAGAAGATAAATACTGCTGTCTTGCTGCTTTTCCTTTGTTGTGTTAATGCAGAGTAAGCCTTTCATTGGCTGTTCAATGACCTATAAGTGTCTAATTTCTTCTCAATGTTGAAAGTTCACTAAGCGAATGCTAGCATCAGAGTTGCCTGGAGCACTCTCATCCCTGCATGGCCCTTTTCTACTTCTGTGACAGCTGCAGAGTGGTACGTAATGGGAAGAAGCGCTTCTTTAGAAATCAACCAAATTGTCAGTACTCGAAATGTGAGATCTTGATGTCAATAATAAGAAGAAGTTGATACACTACTGAAGGAGAGGCATCACCTTGAGTTTATATTTTTGATCTAAATGAAACCAGAAGACACAAAGGAGTTGTGGCTAAATGCAAGGAAAACTCACATATAAACAGAGACAACAAGAAATAGTACTTCATGGGATATTGGTCATCTCACCTTGCAGAGTTCATGGTCAATGAACATAAAAAGGAAGCCTGTGCAGCCCATGTTCTCCCACCTCTCTACAGAAAGGAGGAGAAAATATGTTTTATCATCTCTTCTCCAGGGCCAAGATTCACCATCACAACTTAGCAGATTTCAGTTGCTTTTCAACGTTATTTTTGTTTACATTCTCGTAGGCATTTTAAATATTACTTTCTTAGTCATGTAAGCCTGCCCATGCTTCTCTAAATGTGTAATGCTTGTCATTCCTCATGTTCATGTAGCACTTTGTTCAGCTGTTCCCAATTGATGGGCATCCACTTTGGTTTTTGCTACATCACAGAAATTGTGGCTGTTGAGATTTTGACATGTATGGAATTTCTTTCTTATGCTATATACTCAGGAGAAGGCTATCTGGGGTAATGTGCATGAACGGTTTAGTGATTTTTCTTTATACTTCTAAATGATTTTCTAGAATGTTCAGTCTAATTTACAGCTTCACCAACAGTTTATTAGAATGTCTGTCTTTGAGCAGTCCCACCAAAAGTGATTATTTCCATTTTTGTAACATCTTTCTGAACATGATGAGTTTGAGATGAAACCTAAGAGTTACATTTGTAGTTAGATAGTATAGTGGAATCAACAAGCCAATAAATCGACAGAGTATTTATTAAGGGTTTACGATGTGGCGGGTGCTTTTCAGGGCTTGGAGTTAGGAGGACCTGAGGTTGAATCCTGCCACTGCCACTTGCTGTATGACCCTGGATAAGTAAATTAAACTCTCTGCTCTCAGTTTCTACCTTTCTGAAATGGGGATAATAATAACACGTACTTCCCAGGGTTATTGTGAAGATTACATAAGATAATATAATTAAAGCATTTTGCAAACCTTACATTACTATATAAATTACTTATTATTTGTTTACTAATGGTGATTTAGAGCATATTTTCATTTGGTTGTTAATAGTTTACAATGTTTCTTGTATAAACTTTATGGCATTTGATATTTGATACATTGTGTGGTGATTCTCATAATATATTTGTGTCAGATCCCTAAACTTCTTGTACTTTAATTAGAGATATTTCACACAAAGATTTCTCTAACTTAACAACTTCTCTTCTTATTCTGGATGCATTGATTTTACTTGTGCAAATACTTCTTGATTTTATGAGGTCAAAATTGTCAGTTTTATGTTTCATCACCCTCTTTATCCGTTGTTGGGTTAAGAATTTTCCCCAGTTATAATCATGAATATGTTATTCCCTTCTATTCTATTCTTTTTTATGATGTGATCTTTCTTGTATAGGTCACGTCCATTTGGAGTTTAGTCTGATATATAGCATAATATTTTAGCCTAGACAATTTCTGCTGAAATGTTTTTGAGTTGTTTTGGGTAGTTATTATCAAATAGGGAATCCTTTTCCCTGTAGTTTGTGGATTAGGGTCTATTGTACATTGGATTACTATGTTCACTTACTTCTGGGTCTTGTTTGTCATGACTGTTTCAATACTTTATTTCTCTTCTTAATCAGAATAAATATTTTGGATGAGTACTGCCTTAGAATGTAGTTTGTGGTCTATTATTCTCCCCTTACACTTTACTGAGATGGACAGCTGGGTAATTCACAGGTATCCATGAAACATTGAAAAAGGCATGTAGGAAAGCTTCTAGTGGTTTATGAATTACATGAGGGCATGGAACAAAATTGCTCAGGATTAGAAGGCATGAATGGGTTGTGGTCTGTGGAGGTGGAAAAGGTTATCCATATTATTGAGATCATAGATCTACTGAAGTGACATAGTATATTTATGTACCACTAAAATGTACAAAAACTGTCCATTAAATAAAATGCATCTAACAAAAAAAACTGCCTTTGAAGTTTCTCGCAGCTTCGAAGGGGCTACAGGAAAGCCTACTTCTTTTCTGTCATATGACAGCTTTTTTACCGGTGTGATTGTGCTAAATAATCCTATCTCTGTTTCCCTTTTGTTCTGTCCTGCTAACTGATTTCCTTTTCTCTCAAGGTATAAGATTACTTGCTAATTTGAACAGAGGTCACTAATTAGATTTTTTTCTGAAATGTATGTGGATATTTACACACAAAGCTCCATTTTCCTTTTGGTTTCCATTTCAGTGTCAGGGGAGTCTTCCAGCACTCTTTCTTCAGTACTTCAGAGTATCCATGATATCATCAGTATGAGTTTTCCATCCAGCAGAGCAGATGCTTACCCTTCCAGGCCTTCCATGTCATGATCTCATCATGTACCCTTGTCCCTATTCTCTGTAGAAGGTCTTTCCACATGCTAGATACCATTCTCTTGATTGTTTGACATTTTGTGGGTAAACTGGGTAGTCCTCAGGTTGTCTTTCTGTTATCTATTGCCTATATCCTTTTCTGATTATCTGTTTCCTCTGAGAGCATGTTTTATGGCATTTCTTGGGCATAGAACATTGCTGGGAATGGGTTACACCTTACTTGTCCTCACCTTGCATTTCCCATTGCCTCTTGAGTCACCTGAATCTTTAATCTTTGGAAATTGTTGTGTTATAAGATTTGAAACCATAGAACATTAGTTGGAGAACATTTGTGTTAAGAAATTTGGTTTCATATTGTTTGAGGTTTTGTTCCATCTTAATATTCTCAAATGGAGCTGAGATCTCATCTTTAGGGCTATTTACTCCAGTGATGTAGCTTGTAATTTATTCATGTTTTACCCCCACCCCGAATGCAACTCTTGGCCCTCTTCTCCAATAAGATCTTTGCAGGGGTATCTAGTCAATATCCAGAGATGATTTTCCTCAGGTTTTCCTGACTTTGTGAAGAAACAAGAGGAGCACAAGAGCTGTTCACAAGTTCTTCCTTTCTCTCATCACATATCCTTTTTCAGTACTTTTTCAGGTTCTTTTTGAAAGTTCCTTATTTGTTCCAAGATGGTAGAGTAAAGGCAGAGACTTGCCTAAACTCTCCCAAGTGCTCCTCCAAACAACTTTAAAATAATGTCTCAAAACAAATTTTGCAGTGGCAGAACCAACAAAAGGACAAGATGAAACAATTTCCAACCCAGGACAACTTTAGACAGTTAGCAGGAAAGGTCTGTCTCACTGGGAGAGTAGAGTGCAGTCCATCACAGATCAGGTCCTTACCAGCCAGTAGCGGGCCTTGGTGTATATGTGTGTGTGTATATGTGTGTGTGTGTGTGTGTGTGTGTGTGTGTGTGTGTGTGTGTGTGTGTGTGTGACTGAATTGGCAGAGGTAACTTCTGGAGATCTTAGCCCACAGACAGTAAGGGAGGTCAAACAACTGGTCTGAAGGAGATTACAGGTGACCCTTGGATGGCACTCACTGGGTCAAATCTGGGTCACAGTTCTACAGCAAGGAGGACCACTAGAGCATGTGGCCACAGAGGAAGGGGACTCGGGTCATAGTTCCAGGGAAGAAAAGAGTGTTTATGGCACTCACAGACTATAGCACAAACCAGGAAGGCACTTACTCTACCTCCTCTCAAATCATACCACTTTGGAAGAACTGAAAACTTAGAGGCCCCCAGAACTATCTTTGAAAACAGCAGAAGAAAAAAATCTGAAGCTTGGGACAGTGGCCCTTCCTTCCTGGGAGTCAAGAAATAGGCTAGAAAATGAGCAAACAACAAAAAAGAACCTGACCATAGAAAATTGTTATGGTGATAGGTAAGATCAAAACACAAACTCAGAAGAAAACAACAAAATCAAAACAGCTACATCCAAAGCCTCAAAGAAAAATGTGAATTGATCTCAGGCCCAAAAAGAATTCCTGGAAGAGCTCAGAAAGGAGTTGAAAAGTCAAATACAAAGATAGAGGGAAAATTGAGGAAAGGAATTAGAGTGATGTAGGAAATAATGAAAAAAGAGTCAATAGCTTGGTAAAGGAAGTGCAGAAAGTACTGAAGAAAATACCTTAAAAATAGAATAGGTCAAATGGTAAAAGAGGCACCAAAAGCCACTAAAGAGAAGAATTTCTTGAAAGACAGAATTGACTACATGGAGAAAAGATGTACCAACATTCACTGAAGAAAAGGACTTGTTAAGAAATAGATTTGGCCAATTGGAAAAGGAGGTACTTTAAAATTTCGCTGAAGAAAATAATTCTTTTAAAAATTAGAATTGGGCAAATGGAAGGTAATGACTCCATGAGAAATCAAGAAACAATAAAAAAGTATCAAGAGAGTGAAAAAAATAGAAGAAAACATGAAATTTCTCATAGGAAAATAACTGACATGGAAAATAGATGCAATAGAGATCATTTAAGAATTACTGGACTGTCTGAAAACCATGATAAGAAAAAGAACCTAGACATGATCTTTCAAAAAATTATCACGGAAAATGCCATGATACTCAAGAACCAGAGGATAAAATACAAATTGAAAGAATTTACCAATCGCCTTCTGAAAAAAGATCCCCAAATAAAAATTCCCAGGAATCTTATAACCAGATTCCAGAGCTCCCAGGTCAAGGAAAAGATATTCCAAGCAGCCAGAAAGAAACAATTCAAGTATTGTGGAGCCATAATCAAGATAACACAAGATTTATTAGCTTCTACATTAAAGGATCAGAGGACTTGGAATATATTACAGAGAACAAAGGAGCTAGGATTATAACCAAGAATCACCTACCCAGCTAAGCTGAACATAATCCTTCAGGGGGGAAAATGGATATTCAAGGAAATGGAAGACTTTCAAGCATTCTGATGAAAAGACCAGAACTGAGTAGAAAATTTCACTTTTAAGTACAAGACTCAAGAAAAGCATAGCAATGTAAACAGGGAAGAGAAGTCATAAGGGATTCAATAATGTTAAACTGTTTAAATTCTCGTATGAGAAGATGATACTTGTAACTGCTAAGATCTTTATTATTAGAGAATTTAGAAGGAGTATACATGGATAAAGGGCAAGAGTGTGAGTTGACTGGGATGACATCTAAAAAGTGAAATTAAGGAGTGAGAAAGAGGGAATGGAGAGCTAGAATAGGACAGATCGTCTCCCATAAATGAGACATGAAATATCTTTTACAAGGAAGGGGAAGATGGGGGAGGTGGGGTGGCAGACAGCACTTGGTCCATGCTCTCATAGCAATTGGCTTAAAGAAGGAATAACACAAATACTCAGTTGGGTATAGAAATTTATCTTACCCTACAGGGAAATAGGAGGAGAAAGAGATAAGAGAAGTGGGGGTGGTTTGATAAGAAGAAGGATGGATTGGGGAAGGCAGTGGTCAGTTTTGAGAAGGGACAGGGTGAAGGAGAGGGAGAAGGATGAACAGGGGAAAATGGGATGAAGGGAAATACCCAATTAGTAATCATAACTGAAAAATTTTTACAGCAAATTTCTCTGATAAAAGTCCCATTTCTCATATATATCAAGAACTAAGTCAAATTTATAAGCATTCAAGTCATTCCCATATTGATAAATGGTCAAAGGATATAAGGGAAACTAGGTGGCATAATGGAGAGAGGTCCAGGCCTGAAATCAGGAAGACCTGAGTTAAAATCTGGCCTCAAACACTTACTAGCTATGTGACCCTGTGCAAGTCAGTTAACTCTTCCTCACTTTCCTGTTCTATAAAATGAGTTGGAGAAAGAAATGGTGAACCACTCCAGTATCTTTGCCAAGAAAACCTCAAAAGGGGTCACAAAGAGTCAGATATGAAGCAAAAACAACTAAAGAAAAGAATATGAACAGGCAGTTTACAGAGAAAGAAATCAAAGTTATCTATAGTCACATAAAAGTGCTCTAAACCTCTTGTTTAGAGAAATACAAATTAAAAGAACTCTGAGGTACCTTTTTTACACATATTGGATTGACTACTATGACAGATAAGATAAATGACAAATGTTGGAGGGGATATGGGAAAATTGGTACACTAGTGCACTTTTGGTGGAGTTGTGAAGTGATCCAACCATTCTGGAGAGCAATTAGGAACTATGCCCAAAGAGCTATAAAACTATGCACACCCTTTGACTCAATAATACTGCTTCTAGCTCTGTATCCAAAAGAGATTTAAAAAAAACAAAAAAAAAGGGAAAAGGCTCTATTTGTACAAAAATATTTATAGCAGCTCTTTTCTGGTGGCAAAAAATTGGAAATTGAAGGGATGACCACCAATTGGGGAATGGCTGAACAAATTGTGGTATATGATTGTGTTGGAATGCTATTGTGCTATAAGAAATGATGAGCAGGATGCTATCAGAAGAACCTGGAAAGACTTGTATGATATGATACAAAGTGAGGTCAGCAGATCCAAAGCAGTGTACACAGTAACAACAATATTATATGATGATCAACTGTAGATGACTTAGCTCCTCTGATCAAATCAATCATCCAAGATACTTCTGAAGGACTTATGATGAAAAACATGCTATCTACCTCCGGAAGAAGAACTGATGGAGTCTGAATGCATATTGGAGCATACTTTTTAAGCTTTCTCTATATTTCTTCATTTTTTTGCTCTGTGTTTTCTTTCACAAGGCTAATATGGCAATAAGTTTCGCATAACTGGACATGTATAACCTGTATAAAATTGTTTACCTTCTCAATGAGGAGGGAAGGAGTGAGAGAATGGAAACTTAACATTTAAAAGCAAATGTTAAAATTGTTTTTACATGTAATTAAAAAAAATAAAGTATTTTATAAAAATAAAGTAAAAGTTTCTTACCCAATAAATGTTGCTGCGTGTTCACACTTTCCACCTATTTCACCATCATCTCTGAGTAATGCTCATTTTTCATTCTGGTAGTATTCTATGACTCATAGCCATACAATGCCACTGATAAAATGTTAGTATTATATAGTTTCACCTTTGTTTTTGAGACTTGGAGTCATCAATTGCTCTCTGTAATTTCCCAAAGCAATCTAGCTCAGTCTCTTCCTCTTGCTTCTCCCACACACACACCCCAGAGGTTCTTTGTACTATTTGTGTAACACACACCTCTTTCTCTATATATACATATATGTTTACATGTACATGTGTCCATATGGATTTACATATACATACATGCATACTAGTATGTATTTATATGCAGTTAGTGGATCTGTGATCTCTTTGATTTGGGAGTTCCCTTCAATGAGGCTGATCATAAACTATCCTTGGCTGTTTATGCTGTGGGACCCATCCATGCCCCCCCTGACTTTCATAATAGCACATCCCCCCCAAATGCTAGAGAGCTGCCTCACTTTCTTCTGATATTGAACAATACTCATCTCCAGCGTCCCAGTGCAACACTTACCTTCCACCTGTCATCTCTTGCTTTTAACATATAACCAGCCCATGTTTGCTTCATGTCATAGAATTCCTCTATAACATCCTTTACTCCTATTATTGTTCAGAGTTTCTCATTAGCTCTATGTTTCAGCCTGCTCACATCCACCATTCTCCCCTTTACATTGGCCTCTGTGTGATGCTCATTTTTAACTCTTCAGAGAAAGTGGTGTTTCAGGTCTGAACCACCATC
This sequence comes from Pseudochirops cupreus, assembly GCA_028627135.1. Taxonomy (NCBI): domain Eukaryota; kingdom Metazoa; phylum Chordata; class Mammalia; order Diprotodontia; family Pseudocheiridae; genus Pseudochirops; species Pseudochirops cupreus. The sequence continues at coordinate 52,637,840 of CM053582.1, read as the reverse complement.
CAGCAATGCCAATAAACTGTTCATATTGAGAAGATGGGCCTTTACAGTCATGGAAATCTTAGGGTCAGTAAAATTTCTTTACAATTTCATGAAAACAGTTTAGTCATCCCTCTTCCTCCTGCTCCCTGTCTTCTTTCTTCCTCCTCCTCTTCAATTCTGGATACAGCTCACTGTCCATCTATGTCTTGCCGTTGTTGCGCCATGATATACATATGGTGGACAAGTTCTACAGGGCATCCCTTCAGATGCTTGTGGAAACCTGATTATTAGACATTCATCATTTGTTTGATCTTTCCTCTACAAATAGGCCAAACCTTCTCAAGTGATTTCCTATCTCTTCTAGGAGGTTCTGAAATGTCTTTGGGCTTGAATAAGTCAGGACAATAACATCTACAAAAAGAAGCATCCCCAGGGAATCCCTGTTCTACCTGATCTCTGTGCTGGACTCTCCTTTGTTATAAGGGTTACTATTTTTGGTGTACATATTTTCCCATATTTTTGCCTTACCTGCTGTTTATTATCAGAGGGTGAATGAACAGAATCATTCCTGTTCTTATATATGCCTGGGAATCCTGAATGATCTTGATGTTTGGATGGGAGACCCATTGTCATAAAAGAGCTTATAAAGTGACATTTTATTCTACAGAATCAAATGCTTCTGTGTAATAAAAATGTTCAATGGGGAATTATATTCTCTCTCAATTACAAGATGGTAACAAATGTTGAATATCATTTGCGAAATCCAGCTTTTTTCCTAATAATCTTGTTGAGGATCCCCTTAGTTCATGTATAGTTGACACTAACAATAGTTTTGTATAGAGGAAAGTGTAATAAGCACGTAGACTGTTTTCTCAGTCACCTTTTTTGGTGTCAGTAATGTCCAGGGGTTTTGTTTGTTTGTTTTCAATGTCTCTAGTATCTTTATCTCCTTTAGATACCTTGTAAATTAGTCTCTTGATATTCTCCCGATTACATTGCTTCCTTTGTTTTACCCAATATGGTTGCTTTTTCGATCTTTATTCTCTTTGGTACCATTTCTACTTCCTTTGTAAGCACTCCAATGACTCTTAAGTTAAAATCCAAGTGTGGCGGTTTCACAATCTTTGACTGAGAAAATAGATTGTTAAAATGTTTTCTTGCGAATCTTTTTCATTTTCCTTCTGTTTGTAATCCTTATTGCATTTTCATCCTCAAATGTTCTTGGCATCAATGACTTTGCTTAGTTGGATACATATCATACCAAGATATATGAGATACACACACATACACACATACACACACTGATATATACATTCTCCAAACTGTCCATCATGATAATCTGGAAAATAAACATTTTAAAACTTACTTTCTCTTCTTGTATGGATGATTAGACTCAATCCTTTTGAGTTGTTACAGATCTCTTTCGGGAGGGTCTGAGGTGTTCCAGATATTGCCATTTCCAGTACGGAAATATCCACAAGCCAGAATATCTGGAGGACCTCATCATCTATAGCGGATCCCCATTCAACTTGAAATTTTCACTGGATCTACCTCATAATTATAGGAAATTTCTAACATACTTTTCCCTGGTATTATCTGAGGGAATTTTAAAATTTGTTTTAGATATATGAGTGGTACTCTATTGGAAGAAAGCCTTTCAGTTAACCTTCAGTTCTTCAAAATCCTAAGATTTTATTTTATTTTTTTTTGAACAGTGAACAATAAGCCTATAGGACTTAATCCTCTTTACATCTTTTTCATTTGTGTCATATTAAAGATGTGGTATATGGTAGAATATCACTTGTAAAATCCTGACTTTTTCCTATTATTAGCCTCATCAGGGGGTGCCTTTGATGCACGTGTAGATGATGCTCATATTCTTATATAGATGAGAATGTGGTCATTTTGTGGGTGACATTATCTTTACTTCCTTTTTTGGTATGTAGAGGAAATATGAAGTTGTCTGAGAGGTAAAGTTACTAATGGCATTGGAGAATCACAAAAGACTTCCTGCAGAAGTTAAGATAAGAGAAGAATCTTGATGAAAGGCAGGGGAACTAAGAGGAAGAGAAGAGGAAGCAGACCATTCCCAGTGTGGGGGACAGCTAATGCATAATAAGCATGAAGATAGGAGATGGAGTATTGTGTTTGATGAACTGAAAGTAAGATAACATTGATGAATTGTAGAGTGCACAGAGGGGAGTAAAGTATGAGAAGACTGAAAAAATAGGAAGAAGCCAAGTTATAAAGAGTTTGTAATTCCCAGCAGAGTTTGTATTAGAAAAAAGGAGTGACTGGTGTTCACTGAGAAGGAGAAGTGGGATGGGGGTGGGCAGGGAAGTAGAGGTGTATGTGTATGTGTGATATGATCAGACCTTTACTTTATAAAAATCACCTTGATAGCTGAGTGGAGCCAGAATCTTTTTACTGTCTTTGTTATTTCAGTGCCATTTATGCCACTTTTATAACTCTATCTGGCACTATTTTGTTAGAATTCAAGTGAGATGTCTTTACTGTCTATGACTGTGAAAAAAAAAAGTTTGTCATCATTTTTTTTCAGATTTTTCCCTATTTTTTCTGTTTGTTATCATCTTTCCATTTTTTTTAAATGCCCTTAAGTTGGCTCTACTTAGTTTGATCTTTCTCTAAGCTTTCTTTAAATTACTTTTACCCTCTGCTTATTCTCTTCTTTGTAAGGTGATATTGCTTATATATGTCAATTTACATTTTATATAAACTTATTATAGAGTGCTTCTGTGTCCTTATATTCATACCTCATTTTCCTAATTAATAACTTGTTTAAAGAAGGTAGGTTAGAATATTCATGTATACTGTATCTTTGTAACTTTTATTCTTCTAGTTTTATAATTTTGATCTATCTCTAATGAGCATTTTGTTGGTCATTTGATAAGCATCTCACATTTAGAATGTCTATTGGTGAATGAGCCTCTCCATATTTAGCTGTTTATCCTCAGAAAGAAAGCTCAGTCTGCTACTGGGACAATAGCTGAAGTCCTCTAGCATGGTAGACCCTTCTGTTGCTTTTGCTGTACTGGCACATCCTTTGAAAAAAACAAAAGTCACTTCCCTGTACTAATGAGGCATCAGAATAGTACTTTGTAGATCTTTGTCCCTTCACTATTGCCTTCTAGGTCAGTAACAAACTGATTCATTTGATATTGTGGTATTCTAAGATTCATAACTCTACCAAATGATTGAAAAAAATGTATCTTGTGGTAGTGATGTTGTTTTTGGATCCATCATACAATGAAAAATAATCATGAATTATTTTAACCTTCACTTGAAGGAGTCATCTACTTTTACCAATGCATAACCTATATCCCTTCATTTTCCTTTCCTCCAAGAAGTGGTTCCAAGTACGATTGGGCGTTCTATCCCCATAATATTGTATATTTCATTACATAATTTTTATTTATGCATTCTCATTGATGCCTTAAGATGTGAATATTTGTCATTCAATAGGGCATCATGGAATATCTGATAAGCTGATAGATACATTTTGGAAATAAATAGAAAAAATATAATGTTGCAAAAATGAGAAATATGAATAGAATTGTAGTATTCCCTCCAATCTCACTCTGAACCAATACTGAATGTGGGTAGGTTAGCATACCAGAAGGCAATGACTACTTCTCTCAAGGTTCTAACGGTATTCTCTTAGTGGCTGGGAGATTTCTAGTACTGTCGGTAATCCCCCGCAGTGTGTTCCCCATTGATCATTAGCTAAAATTCATTAGAATTTAGTAAGAGGCATTTTACTAAGGTGGTGATGATGCAGTTGGAACAGTTGGGACAGAACATTTACCTTCAAAGTACTGGGGCACACTATCCTACTACGACATACAGAGTCTATGGGTAAAGTGGCCTTGGATTTAGAGGACACATGATCAAATGAGATCCTATTATTTGTAAAACACTTAGCAGAGTGCCTGAGATGTAGTAGGCACTACATAAATGCTTATTCCCTTACCTTCCCATGTGACCAATAAATGAAATTTCACAACTCCTGGTTAGCGAACACATATCTTCCTTTCTGGTGTGTTCACAGAGTTTCCTTTAGGTTTTGCATTTTAATGAGTTTAAGGGTCTACTACTGTGTGGAATCCTTAGGGTGCTTAAGTTACAGCTTCAGATGCTGTCATCCGTCACTGCTGCTCTCAGGATACTGCTGCCAACACCCAACAATGGCAGGTCTGATTTTTCTAACCTTTAAAATTTTACAACGTCATTCTCTAGTCCATGTGTGAGAGTGTGGGGAGACAAGGAGAGAACTCAATGCTCCTTACACCAAGAGCAGTTCTCTCCATCACCACTAGACTTGATTTGTTGCTGGAGTCTTCTGCTGGAATGCTAGATTCTAAACTGGCTGGCCATGACATACGGATGAGCCTGCCAAGCAATCTAGGTACATTTCCTGTGTGGGTTCATTTCATCTCATCTAACAATCAAAAATAACTTCTCCGAAAGTAAGGATTCTTCATACCTAGCTCACACTTTTGATTGGTTGATTCAATAAAAGTGTCTGGACCTGGTTCCCATCTGGTTTATACCTTTAATTGATTCAGTACAGAAGTCTGGGGCTTCTTTATTTACATTAATTGGGATGGAGAAATATAAAGTGATATAAAACAAGATTAGAATAACCAAAGCCATACATTCCAGAACCTCAACTTTGCGTCAAAAACCAGATTCTGACATAGTGGAACGCCGGTCATCTGAAACTCAAAATGAATTTTGAGAATTGCACTTGTTATTTGTTTTCTACCTTTTAATGTCTTTGGTATAAAACTTTCCAAACTAAGTGTTACGTAAGTGTTTAGTCATCATTTTGTATGTTCGATTCTTTGTGTTTATTGACAATTCAGTTTAACAAACATTTCTTAAGCCCCTACTATGTGCAGGTCACTGGGGATGTATGCAAAGGCAAAAAAAACACCCCAAAATACAAGAAAAATCCAAAAGCAACCCTTAGCCTTTGATCTCATAGAATCTATATTCTACTGAGATTGTATTCTGGTTACCTCGGACTAAGTGCTTAATTATTTTTCAAAATGAAGGTAGACTTTGGATATGTATATATCAGACCTCACTGCCTGGAGGGAACATCTGGAGATGCTTTTATTCAGGCCAGTCGTGTAAGAAGTCGGATTTCTAGGCATCACAAAGACTGCATTGCTGTTCCTTTTCTTTGCTAGCTGAGCAGTTCTATCTAGTGTTTGATCCTGATGACTGACTGATAACAAAGAGTGCTAACAAAGCTTTTTACCTGATAAGAGCATGTTTAGTGGTGACTGAACCAACAGGAGTCTTATGTTGTTGTTGGCATCAGTACAAAATGAAGCAACTGATATGCAAATAAGGATCCTGCTACATTTTAGCAAAAAGTTCCAGTTAAGGCTTTGGGATGCTTACCTGGAGTTGGAATAAGACACTGAAAGACCCTAACTATTTGTGCAGAAATGCTAAAATGCTAAAAAATAATCTCTGGAGCAGGAACTTCGTGATGCCTGATCATGTGATTCTTCTGTAGGTACATCAGCCATAAATGTGGATTCCTCACTATCTGCCTCTGAATTGACTTCCTACAGAGACAAGAGAACTACAGTTTCTGTTTTGTTTTCCTTTCCAGTGATACCTTCTCATGGCATGGCACTACCATACCTACCCAGTATACCATATCCACCACACCAATAGCATTTGCTGTCTGATGACATATTCCTTGTTTATCATAGTCCTGTCTCCATTTTTTTGATTAAGACCTATTTCACCACCATGGCTATGAGGACTGGACAAAAATTCTATCATATCATCTGAAACTCATTTAGCTGATAATCTTCAGACAAAAGGCCTCATTGATCTCTAGAATGGACTTTTAAAAGGTAAGCTTCATTTGTTGGTCCCCAACTCTGGCAAATGTATTTGCTTCATTATTAAGGTACTATCTGTCCTCATTAATTCACAGTTTATGAAGGGGGGGGTCAGGTTTCTGGCCTAATGCCTCCTTAATTCTATCCATAAGGATAAAGGGATGTGTGTTGAGGATACATTACTGTTCACCCTTACCCCAGTGTGACCTTGGGAATTATTTTTTTTTGTCCCTAGCCTTGTTTTGCTGTGAGCTATGGGCCCAGTGATGCAAGCATCAGGAGTCAAGAATCTTCCCTACAAGAGAAATGTAGGATATTCCTTTCCACTTAGATTCACCTTTGCCCTGGAAGGTTTTGGCAGATATTCTCCCTGAAAGCCAAGGGAGTCTTGGAAATGGAAGAAGAGATAGTGGACCCTGATCATATTAGGGAAGTAACTGTGGGTAAGGGAGAAGTTAAATGAGAGATACTGGAAAGAATTTTCTAAATGATTCTTCTGCCCAATCTATGGGTAAAAGTCAAAGGACAGGCCAAGTGTGTCTGAGAATAATCACAGTCCAGGCCAAAAAGCATTATTCCACTTAAGGAAGGGTGGTTTTCCTGATAGAGAGAGGTGGTAGCCAAAGGATAAGGAAATGGGGAATGGGTGGCACAATGGTGGTCGGGAGATGTCACCTTTGGTTGTAGGACACGTCACCAGCAAGGGAATTTTAAACCCTTAACTTCTATTTCCAAATGTAATTCTGCAGAATTTCAGAATGGAGATACTCCTTGAGTCGTTCTAGTTCTGCCAGTCAGTCTTCTTTCCTGGTTTCTGACCTCTTCTCATCTCCATTTGATCATAGGCCCCTCCCCATAGTTACATGATCTCCCTCCTAGTTACAGCCCTGATGATGCCACAACTGTTCTGACTTCAGGGGGTAGAGGTCGTTTTGGCTGCGATTATTTTCTTTTTTTTTCTCCTAGTAGCTTTGCATAGTGTAAGCCTCAGGTACCACTCCTCCAGACTACTTAGTACCTAAAAACCAAGGTCTACATCATTTACCACTAGGCATAAAATTCGGTTTCATTCTAGTGGGAGCATGTCAGGACTAAGGCCCAGGGATATTCTCTAGGATTCTCCAACTATATCATCACATCATCTGCAAAGAGTGATAGCTTAGTCTCTTCTTTGCCTAATTTGATTCCTTTGATTTCTTTTTCTTCTCTCATTGCTACTGCTAACATTTCTAATACCAGATTGAATAAGAGGGGTGATAGTGGACATCCTTGTTTCACCCCTTATCTTATTGGAAATGCTTCTAGTTTATCCCCATTACATATACTTGCTGATGGCTTTAAATAGATGCTACCTATTATTCTAAGGAAAACTCCATTTATTCCTATACTTTCTAGTGTTAGGAATGAATATTGTATTTTGTCAAAAGCTTTTTCTGCATCTATTGAGATAATCATGTGGTTTCTGCTAGTTTTGTTGTTAATATGATCAATTATACTGATGGTTTTCCTAACATTAAGCCTTCCTTGCATTCCTGGAATAAATCCTACCTGATCAAAGTGTATTATTCTTGTGATAAGTTGCTGTAGTCTTTTTGCTAATATTTTATTTAAAATTTTTGCATCTGTATTCATGAGGGAAATTGGTCTATAATTTTTTTCTCCATTTTGTCTTTTCCTGATTTAGGTATCAGTACCATATTTGTGTCATAAAAAGAATTTGGTAGGACTCCTTCTTCACTTATTTTCCCAAATAGTTTGTGGAGTATTGGAATCACTAGTTCTTTAAATGTTTGACAGAATTCGCTAGTAAATCCATCTGGCTCAAAAAGAGTTTTTCAAATAGGTTGTCTAGGTTCTTTGTTTTGGTTCATAGCATTCAAATACTCCAATGATTCTTGATTTTTTTTCCCTTTTTGATGTGTTTTTTTTCCAGGTCATTTGTTTTGGAATGAGATACTTTACATTTTCCTTCAGTTTTTTTTTTCCAGGCCTTTGACTTAAAAAAAATATTTCTGGTTGTCTCATAGAGTCATTGCTTTCCATTTGGTCTATTTTAATTTTTCAGGGAGCATGTTGCTTGGGCAAGGTTTTCTACCTCTTGTGCCAGGTTCTTAATTGCCTTTCCAGTTTATTCTTCCATAGCTCACATTTTTTCCCCCATTTTCCCTCATGTGCTCTCATTCCATTTATAAAAATGTTTTAACTTTTTTTTAACTTTTGCTTTATCTCTTCCAAAAATTCTAGTTGATTTTGTGCCCCATTTGTATTTTTCCTTTGAGGCATTTCTTGTAGAATTTTCGAAGTCATTCTCTTCTTCTGTGTTTGTGTATTGAGCATCTCTGCCACCACAATATTTCATTATGGTGAAGTTCTTTTTATTTGCCCATTCATCCATTCTACTCCCTGATTCTGGACTTGATGTTAGGGCTGAACTCTGCAATACTTCTGGAAAGAAGGTCTGGGTTGGTCCTGTTGCTTCTGTATTCTGAATTTCTACATTTCTCAATGTATTCCCAGAGCCTTCCTAAAAAGGAACACCACCTCCATGCTCAAATTTCTTTCTCATTCTGCCCTGGATCTGTGACCCAGAATTGGGTGGTGGGGTGACAGAGTTGACAATTGGCATCTGTCCCCTTAAGGTCATTTTCTATCTTCTAAGTTATTTATTTTCCTTCCTATATTTTCCCAAGCACTGTAATTTCTTTTTTAAATTTTCATTTCTTTCATCTATTCTTGGAACTTGATTGACCAAGCCATTTTTCCCCTAAGGCTCTCTTTGAACTTAATGAAGAATTAACCTTTTCTTCTGGGTTTTCCTCTTAGGTTTTTCTTAAAGTTAGGATTTCTTCCATATATTTGGACTTTGGCCTTGCCTCCTCTGCTATCACCATTGCCAGTGCCCCTACCACAGTTCCAGATGCTGTGGTTGCTTGTGACCACTCACCCCAACCATATTCTGTAGCCCTTGCTAGCACAAGGGGTAAAGTCTGAAGTTGAGACCATGCCTCACCTCTGCTTCAATTTCTAGATTTGGCCTTCATCTCATTTGACTCAACATGGGTGCTAGCCTTGGTCTTGTCTCCATATCCTTCTCCTTATTCAATAGCTCTCTAGAAATCAGTTTTGTCTCCTGCTGAGACTTTGAAAGTCTCTCGATAGATACTGTTAGCCTCCTAGAAAACGATAGTGGTTTCTGGCCTCTTGAAGATCTCCCTAATGCATGGGTTACTTGGGAAATTCCCTGGCAGGAGCTGTTTTTGTCCCCTGCTGTGGCTCTGACAGATTAGGCCATAATTCCATGATGTTCATGTCCAGTTTACTGGAGAAGGATATGATTGGGGACTATATGAAAAAAGCTGATTGTTCCCTTTGAGTCTATTGATCTTTGCTTCATCTGTTGCTATTTCTAATCTTTTTTGTGGGTGGCAGTCATTAGGGGAACTCGCCTCAACTGTAACCTTTTGCATTTCTATCTTTACTAAAAGTCTTCTGTTGCTGTTTTTCCTTGCATTGAGCCTCAATCTACCTCTTTGGAGATTCTACCTATTTGTTCTTGTGGTGCCCTCCATGGGGAAAGCAGAACAAGTCTAGTTCTTCTTTCATAGGACAGCAACTATTGCAATCTTCCCTCTTTATTTCCCTATAAGTCTTCCCTTTTTAGTCTCTATGGGTTCTAGTTCCTTCACCTATCCTAGTCTATATGGTCTTCAATTTCTTAAAAAATACTCATTGATTAGGCTTCATGTGTCTCTGATTTTCTACTCACAAAGTTCTTGGGTGGTTGCCATGACTCTACCTTGTCTTTCTACTTAGCCTGTAAACTCCACTTTAGGTCCTCTCTGAATTAGATATAATAAAGGCACATTGTGTTTAGAAGGCTACTATGCATATATTACCAGGGATGGAGCAAATGAAAGCTGGAGCAGGTTCTCTTCTCTCCCATGACCACATTAAAATTCATTAATATACTTGCACTCATTAGTTTGCCAGATTAGCTGCTTGTTTCCTCAGAAAGAAGAAAATAGGATGCTGAGTAGTTGAGAAACAGGGACATCTAAACGTTGATAACATTGGACTGTATGTGTGTGTGTGTGTGTGTGTGTGTGTGTGTGTGTATGAGAGAGAGAGAGAGAGAGAGAGAGAGAGAGAGAGAGAGAATGAATTTGTGTATTTGTGTGGTTGTGTGTTTTACTATGGTGGCTTGGAGAAAGCCTGAGAGCCTAGGATGGTGTTGCTTAAAGCAGAACTGGGTAGGGAAGCATGGTGCTAATCTCCAACTCTACCTGAGTTCCAATTTTGTCTCAGACCAGGCCTGTCCCTCCTAGTTCATCAGTGATAAAACAGAAGCTAAATGGATGGTTATCTAAATGGGCTAATTGTCCAACCTTTCTAAGCTGTAATTTGCTCATCTATAAAATGGGACCCACAGAATGTCAAGAGCAAACAACTCTTCCATTCAGGGCATTGTTGTTCTTTTTCCAACATTGAATTGAGACCCGTGAGCGAATGCATACATCCCTGGAAGCAGGCCAACTGACCTCAAACTCTTTGCTCTGCTCAAAAATCATCCTTTGAAGCATAGACTCCTTCTTCAACTTTAAAACAAGAAATTAGGTTCCATTCTACAAACTTTAAGTGAAGACTATGTGCTGTTACTCTGGGGAAACAAATACAAAAATGGAAAAATGGTCTTTGTCCTCAAGGGTCTTAATGTTCTACTAGAGGAAAGGATACGACATGGGCAGAGATAAGTGTATCAAAGGTAACAAAGGGATTTCTATTGCTAAACAAGAGCATTTGCAGTTGAGGAGATGAGTAAAGATGCCTCGTGTACTTGAGCTAATCTTTCTTTGAAAGAAGCTACTGGCAGCTAGGGGGCACCATAGTGCACAGAGCACCACAACCTGGAATCAGGAAACCGCATCTTCCAGAGTTCAAATTTGGTCTCAGACACTTACTAAGCTGTGTTACCCTGGGCAATTTACTTCATTATTTTTGGCTCAGTTCCTTATCTGGAAAATGAGCTGGAGAAGAAAATGGAAAACCCTCTAGTATCTTGGTCAAGAAAAGCCCAAATGGGGCCATGGAGAGCTGGACACAACTGAAATGATTGAGTAATAAATAAACAAGGATGTTATGAAGTAGAAGTGACAAAAGAGCACATTCTAGCCATATGGGTAGGAGATAGGTTATGCTGTCCAGAAGACAGGATAAAGAGCAGGCAGCCTACTTTATTTGGAGCTTTGACTTCATAGAAGAGAGTAACATGAATTCAGCCTAGAAAGATGTGAAGGATGTGAAATGTTGGAAAAAGTTCCATTCCCTGCGAGCTGAAGGGGACCACTGGCTTCTGGAGCAGGGGAGTACTTCCAGAAAGACGTACGTTTTAGGAATGAAGAGCGTTTAAAAGAGGCAGGGAGATTCTCATAGAGAGCATGGGATAAGAGCTGGCCAAACCTGTTGCACATGTGAGGAGCTATGTTTCTATTTAGCAAAGGTCACTTCCATTGGTAAAATATGGCATTCAGGAATAAAGTTGGGAGCTGGAGTTCTGGTATGGCAGCCCTCTCCCCCAGCCCTAATTTATAGGGAAGTAAAAAAAAATGAGTGGGTGGAAGCATCATATTTAGCATGGTCACTTCTCTGCCCAGGCTTAGCTTGCTTTTTGTTTTCCTCCACGATGTCTTATTTCTATTACTTCTAGGAATGTGAATATGAATACATAATGTATGTATGCATGTATATATATGTATACATATACAATAATATCAAGCTTCTTATTTATGCCTTGGGGTATGATATCATCAGTATGCCTTCACTGTTTTGGGACTTCTAAATGAGATCACTATTTATTCTTCCCCCCTCATTGTTCCTCAGCTGCTGAAACAGGGATGTGTCCTTGATATATCTACAGAGCTCAAAATCTGTCCCTAAATCTCTTCCTAGTACATGTATCAATCATACTAGATGAGTATTTTGTGGCTACTGGATTTTCTTTTATATGAAGTTGAAAATGGGTTCTTATGTATTAGCAATAATTGTAAGTGATAAAGGAGCAAATCAAATGTAAGGAAGCAGGTGCCTGAGTTATTTGCAATGGAGAAGAGAACTAGCTTCTTCCTAAGGGTTAAGCTTTGTCTTGGAGGAAGAAGAAATCACTCACCAGCTCAAAGGAGATACAAGGTTTGAGCTTTGTCATTTAGTCACTTTCAATTGTGTCCAACTCTCCATGACCCTATCTGGGATTTTCCTTGGTAAAGATACTGGAGTGGTTGGCCATTTCCTTCTCCAGCTCGTTTTACAGATGAGGAAACTGAGACAAACAGAATTATACCTCTTTAGGAGTAAAGCAAAGAGGAAAACATAGCTTCCTATGGCTGCTCTGCAGTCTTGCCAGCATATCCATCAGTTGTCAAGTGAATGGAAGAGCTCCTATAATCTTCAGACTCTGGTTGTATGTGGTAATAACTGACAATCTCTCAAAGAAGAGTTAGTAGAAAAACAGCTCTCTACAAACTGTTCAACTCTGTGTTTTCTCTCCATCTCATATGGTGGGAACAAGGTGAATGGTGAATAATCTTTTGGCTTCTCTATACCAGAAGCCTCCAGAAACAGCCACAGAAGGCCAACTTCCAAAATGTTATTCACATGGTGAACTCTGGGATTGTGTCTACTTGAGTCTCCTTTCCTCATAGTAGCACCTTCTTTGTGGAAAGTTTGGGAATCCATGGGCTTCGGGAATGTCAGTTTGTCAGAGGTGATTGATAGCATTGTGGATAAAGTATTGGACCTAGAGTCGGGAAGATTTGAATTCAAATTGGGCCTCAGCCACTGACTAGCTGTGTGGCCATGGACAAGTCACTTGACCTATTTGCCTCAATTTTCTCAGCTCTAAAATGGGCATAATAATATTACCCACCTCACAGGGTTGTATGGACCAAATGAGGTAATATTTGTAAAAATGCTTAAGTCAGTGCCTGGCACATCATAGGCAGTATATAAATGCCTGTTTATTCCCCCTGTATACCTTGCCGGTGTTAGAGAATGAATTGGAAAAAAAATAATTAATTGGAGGGAGGGAGAACAATTTGGAAGCCATCACAATAGTTCAAGTGAGAGGTGATGAGAACTTGAGCTAAAATAGTCTCTGTGGAGAGAAGGGGGCGTATGGGAGAGGTGTCATAGAAACGGGTTGTACAAGACTCCAAGACATTGGTGAATGAGGGGAAGGGAAGAAGAGTTAAGGTTAACTCCTAGGTAATAAATGTGGTTTATTAGAAGGATAGAAGGATGGGGGTGCCCTCAGCAGAATTAAGGAAGTTTGAAGGAGAAATAGGAGTTCCATTTTGGACATATATTTGAGATGTCTACCATATATCTGGGTGGAGATGCCTAGTAGGTGATTGGTCATTCAAGAGGAGAGCTCAGAAGAGGCCTGAAGAATGGCTTTACAGATTTAGGAGTTAAGTGCGTAGAGTTGGCGATTGAATCCATGGAAGCTGATGAGGGAGAGAGGGAGGGAGGGAAGGAGTGAGAGAGAGAGGGAGGGAGGGGGAGGGAGGGAGGGAGGGAGAGAGAGAGGGGAAGGGAGGGAGGGGGAGAGAGAGAGAGAGAGAAAGAAAGAGAGAGAGAGAGAGAGAGAGAGAGAGAGAGAGAGATCTGAAGAAATGGAGAGAGAGAAGCATAGAGGGAGCAGGACAGAAACTTGGAGAGAAGCATAGTTAGGGGTCATTCTTAGATGACCTCTAAGGTTCCTTTCAGCTCTAAATCTCCCAGCCTATGGAATAACATTTTTGCACTTCCTGTCACACAGGCTTGTTGTGAAGAAAGTACTTTGTAAACCTTAAAGTGGTATTTTTTCCCCGGGCAAAAGGAAGAAATTTTGTTGGCAATTCCAGAGTCCCTGGCTCTTAGACTCATCCTAAGGCCAATAAATCATACTGCTTACCTGCTTTGGTACTGACAGTCATAGGAGAGACTTTGGGTGCCTTTTACTGAAGAATGATTTCAATGGTTTCTCTCTCTCTTTCTCCCTCTCATCTCTTCTCTTTAGACTACCTACATTAATTGGTTAAGTTTCCAGCCTTGTTTTTAGCCTTTGAAAAACCAAACCAAAAATACTTTTCTCCCCACAAAGTGTTTGATGGGGGGTAAGGTAAGGTCAGTGTTTTCAGCATTAAATCTGAATGCCCTTGTTTTATGAAGTTAAGTCCGACCCTTAATATACAATTTAAATGCAGCTATGACTGACTAGGAAATGTTATTTAAAATCCCCAGAAGATATAGATCAAAGGACAGTAAAAATGCATCACATATTTGATTTAATGATGCTTTGAATTAAAGTAAAAGGAACATATGTTAAAACCTTGATCCATTGATTGTTCAAGTTCACTTTATGGCTAACATTGCAGTGCCTCTATATGAATCCATAGCCTAATGTATAATCCATAACAGAAGCTACCTGTTTGTAGTAAAAATATACAGCTCTTCAAAGGCATTTTGTATTTGCCAAAGCTGGCTGAATGTATGGCCATCTTAGCTTATGACGTTTGTCCTTCCTCAGTCCTATGATGTGACCCAGTGGTAGATCACCTCAGGTTGCATTCAACACCTCCACAACCATTTGGTAAGTTACAACCATGTGCAGAGGCACTGTGCTAGGCACACAGGGACAAGGACGAGGTCTGTGCCCTCAAAAAGCTTATGTTCTTCTGGAGTAATGGAGCATGTGAACAGGTAAAGGAATGCAACAGAGATACAAAGTCATTTTGGTAGGGAGTAAGCACTAATAGGGAGGATGATGAAGGGACTTATAGAGGGAGTGGCATTTGGCATGATCCTTAGAAGAAGACTAAGGATTCCAAGGGCACGAGTGGTGAGGAGGGAGAGTGTTCTAGCCGTGGGAGACAGTGAAGGCAAAGGCCCAGAGACAGGAGATGGTGGAATGGTAGGGCTGGTTGGAAGGCAGGTTATATGCCATTTGTAATGTGAAATCAGTCTGGAAAAATTATGCTAGATCCAGCCAGTAAAGGGAATTAATAGTCAATCAGAGGAATGATTATTCTTAATTATCTGCCTTCCCCAATTCCAGCCTGTTCTCCTTCCTCAAAATGCCTAGAACTTAGTTGTCTGCTTCTTCCAATAGAAGGTTAACTCCTTGAGGGCAGTGTGGTTTGTTAGAATCTGGAGGACCTGAATTCAAATTCCACCTCAGAGTGGTTCGACCTTGGGTGAGTCACCTTCTGTCTCTTAGTTCCTGCCTCATCTGTGTAATGGGGATAATAACAGTATCTACGCCATAAGATTGTTGTAAGAAGCAATTGCAGTACCCATGTAAAGAGGTTTGCCCGTGTTGTTATTATCATTTGTCTATTCTAGCCCTAGTGCAGTGCCTTGCCTATAGTTTTATTAAGTATTACATGTTTGTTGAATTGAATAAAAATGGTAGGACAAGAAAGAACCTTTGGCTGTTGTCATTTGAGATAGAGCTTATGTCAATTCTTTGATTGTTGTTTGTAAGTGAAAAAGCCTCAGACTCTTTAGTCTGTCTGCGGCCATCTTCATTTCCATCTGTTTAGTCATTCTTATTGCCCTCCTCTCCTTCTCTCAGTTTCTCCACAAACAGGTCTCAAAAGTCTGATAGCGACAGCCCTGACATCTCCCAGTTCAACAAGTACCTCACAGTCTCTGTCATCAGGCCCTTTGAAGGCACTAAGCTTTAGAAAATGCTCTTCAAGCAGCCCTTTCCCACCCTCCCACCATCTTACTAATGGTTTTTCTCACAAGAGCTTGACATTTTCCCTGTTTTCTCCATTTGCCTTATACAGTAGAAAAATCTTTTCATCCTCTGATGTGGCTAGCCCAAAGTATAGCTCTTCTTCACTCTGGGCTGCTTTGCCTTTCCCCAGCGCAATTATTTCTGTCTACCCTTTAGTAGCTTGGTCTAATTTTCACTTAGTGTAATTCTGAGTCTTTTTGAAAGCAGAATAGCACTCCTGTATAAATAGACATGGCCATTGAGCTAATGAACTAATTATTCTTGTCCTTGATAGGTACATGGGATGTACAACTATTGGATTTCATTACCATTTTTATAGACAGGCAGTATAGTAGGGGGAAGAGAATATGGGGCTTGGAGTCTGGAAGAGGCGGGCCAGATTCTGCAGCTGCTGCTTTGCTTACTAACTCTGTGACAGGGCAGGTCTTTGTACCTGTGGCAACTTCCTAGAACCTATCCAGTAAATCCTAAAGGGATTGTGTTGTGCCATGGTGAAAGGAGTTACCACCCTTCTGAAATTTCAGCTCACACATTTACAAACTAGAGTGCATTCAATCAGAAATGCTGCACTGAGTGCCAAGTATTAGGAATGAGTCAAGAATGCTAGACCCAGGCCAGTAGATGGAATGTTGATGCTAAGGAGTCTCTCTTTCCAAAGGGTGGTTGTGGCTGGGTTACAGATCCTTAGAGAAGTGCCATGGTGATGCTTCCCTGGATTTACTTTGGAAAGCTAGGATTAGGAGAAAACTGGTGCAAGATCTAGATCGTGCTAAATTGTCTCAAATGCTTCAGATAACACTTTGCCTAATTTTATGGAAATTTGTTACCAAAATTACAACTCTTATGAAGAGCACACATTAATGCATCAGACAAGATAAATATGTTTTAACAAGTGAGCATTGTTACAGCTGAGTTATATCTTATTTGAACCTGTTATCTCGAGTAATGAAGCATTGCACCTTGATATAGCAAGTAACAGAACCCTTCAAAGAAGTCTGAAGATTTGCTGGGTCATTAATACATTGGGATTTTTAAGGAGATACATTGAAATAGCCATTCAGAGTTGATCAGAATAAAGGCTGAATTCTTTTCACTGCTCTGGAAGAGCAGGAGACAAAAGCTGCTTGCACACAGGTTTGGTGGAATCCTAAAAGGAGCAGTCAGTCTGAATAATGTATGTTCCCTGTAGTGGCCCAACACTGTACTACAAAATGGTATACCTGATGTACCAAACCCATTGTAACTTGACATCTTAATGGGAGAGTGTTAATTTTGACTTGACTTTGTAACATCATTTATTTTTCATTATCTCTGTAGATTTGTGCTGGCTTTGGAAGATTGTTAACAACTGAATGTGAAATTAGAGTTATAAAACAAGAATGAATATGGGAAAAGTAATTTCCCTAGCAAACACCTTTACATCTATTTTCATTTCCACACTGGGTTCAGCAAAGACCTTTTCAGGCTGGATGACCACAATTCATTATATTTGCAGAAAGACAAATGCTTTATCCTCTTGAAGGATTTAATGCTAATAGCCAAACCATAACTAGGGCAGAGTGACCAGGACTTTATTTCTGAGTGTGAAAATTTAGGGGCTGCCACCAGCACTTGTATCCCTCAGCAGGTAGAAACAATTAAGCTTAGGACTTGTTTCCCTACCCCTTGCTCCCCCCACTACTTTGGATGTGTGATTTCATTAAATCAGGAGCTAATCCACACCTTTTTGTCTTCAAGAAACTTGGAGACTGAGAGCTTAAATGACTTGTCTGTCTGTGATCACAAAGGCTGTCTATGTCAGAGGTAGTACTTTAACTCAGGACTCTTGCCTTTAAACTGACCTCCTATTCGCTATCCTCTCTTCTACCTAGTTAGCAATGATAAAGAGCCTGTGGTCCACATGCTGTGCATGTCCATCCTGGGGTGGCTACATCCTGATCCAGTACTTTAGTAGAAGCTCTCCTTCCCCTCCCCTGCTTGGTGGTCTGCCCACCAAGAGCTTCATAGTTAGATCCCAGTTCCTTCTGGCCTGGCTCACAGGGAGCTGTCCAGAGTTTATCCTTCTGTAGAGCCTTATCCCCAGGTCTGAGGACTCTCCCATAAATCTCCCTACCCACAACTGAATTTGTCATTGCCTTGGCATATATGTTGTGATATTTTCCTCAGCCATCAGAATTGCTAGTTAGTCCTCTAGCTAGGAGCCTGTAGGTTTATTCCATGTATTCCTTTTCAGAGTTTTTGTTTTGTTTTGTTTTTCTTATCCTCTATAGCTGATATAAAAATCTACTGCTAAAAACATCCAGTGCTGTCATTGATGGCCAACTTTTAGAGAACAGGGACAGGGCCTGTGATACCATGAGTACAGAGAACTCCCAGGCATGAGAACTTCCTCTAGCATTGTAGGTTGGCATCTTCTTTACAGCTAATAGTCTTTGTGATTTGCCTAGAGCACTATGAGATTAAGGAATTCCCAGCCAGTGGGTGACAGGTGAGAACTGAATCCAGGTCTTCCCGGATTTGACACTGATTTTTATGGACATCACTGTAGTGCCTCACAGTGGTTTAAAAATGCCAACTTTTATGTTAAATAATTTCCCATTGCAGGAATTAAAAAAACCCTAATATCTACTACTCCCTTCAAGAGAATCATCCCGAATCTCATCTGAGTCAAACACGTGGTACATTCCAAGTTAGCTGGTTTAAAGAGAGTAAAAAAGTATTTCTGTGGGTGGAAAATGTTAATTAGCTGGTTTGTTTTTTCTCTGACTTTGTCAGGATTCTTTGAGGAAAGAATTGGGCTTTCAGAGTTGACATGAATTAGAGATGGGCAAAGTCCTCCTAAGAAATTACTTGGCATGCTAGTGGGTTGGTTGGAAACTTCAGCTGTTCTCATCCTGCAAAAAAAACCAAAAAACCCACCTTGAGTGGGGGAGTTTGGTCTCTGGGATTTCCCAGCAATGCCAGCTAATCGTTTCCATTCCACTGTGGCCAGTTCTACTCAGTGATTTCATTTGGCACTTTGAATCTATGAGCCTCGCACACATTAACCCTCAGCACCCAACCTGGGGGGTCCCCAAAGTATTCAGATGGAGACCAGCATGCCTTCACCAGCACCAATGTAGATACCATGACTGTTGAATCAAAAATAATCATTTCACACAGCTCTAATGATGTACATGAAAAAAAAAATAAAAAAAAAATCAAAGTTCTGAAATAATCCTCAAGTACCTTTAGGTGCATGGTTTAAACAAACAAACCTCATCCTTTCCTGTTTTATCTCACTTCTTTTAATTTCCAGGCTTTAATTTTTGTACCTTTCTGCTCCCAGTACGCTTGAATACTTCAGTGTTAATGAATACCTTCTGTAATGCTGAAGTTTAAAAAATGTTCTAGTTGTATTATCATTTTAAAGGTACACACCAAGGGCATGAATGGCACTGGTTGTGGGGGTAGCTAGTTTGCCCTCATAGCGAAACATAGCCTACACCATAGGTGTCTGCCACCTACACCAGAGGCTGCCATGTGCTTACAACACTTCCCAGTGAAGTCAGAACCAGATTAAAAAGTAATTGGGAAATATTTAAGAAAATAAACAAAAATACAACACAATGTAGATAATGCTAATACATGGTTTTCCAAGTCAATGTATGTCCCCCAGGGATCCCTATGTATGATTTAGTGCCCCCTTCTGGTTGAGTTTGGCACCACTGCTCTACAGGTAGTTAAGGCCTCTGAAAGGCATTGCTAGGCATCTGCCCCCATCTTGGTTTAGATGAGAATTTGTGCTTACTACCCGCATCATTGTGTAAAGTAGTTATAAAGGAGTTTTTCCCAGTTCCTGAGGAAAATATTTGATCCATCTATGCTTGTAATCATTTGACATTTTTAACAACTTTGATAAGAGACACACTAGTGGCTAGAGTCAGCCTCACAGTCAGGAGAGACCTGGATTCAGGTGCTACCACTGATAGGAGATCCTGGGCTCTCAGGGACACCAGGCAATTCTCTGGTTTGAAGGCACAGAACAGCTGTAGAGCAACCTTGGGAGAGGGAGTGTCCTAGCCAGTGCTTCCCGGGACCTATGAAACCATAAGGTGAACCCGAAAAAAGGGAGGGGTTCCAAGTTTGTTGAAGCAAAAAGAACACAAGCAAAAAAGCAACACTCTGAAGAAATTGTAACATGTACAAAGAGCTGACCAGCGTCAAGTGACCTTTCTCAGAATATTTCAGTTATTCTTGCTGTGAGTCCAATTCCAGGATGATGCCAGATACTCAAGAGGCTTTCTTTAGTGTGTTCCTATATGATAATGGTGAATATTTATATAGGACTTTAATGTTTGTAAAGCACTTTATGTATTTCATCTATTTGATCTTCACAACAACCCTGGGAGGTAGCTACTATTATGATCCCTATTCTACAAGTGAAGAAACTGAGGCTGAGGGAGGTTAAATGACTTCCAGGGGCACAGAGCTAGGAAGTATCTGAGGCTGGATTTGAACTCTGGTCTTTCTTACTCTAAGTCCAACATTCAATCATCTAAGCCACATTACTACACCACCACCTCGTTTGAAGTAGGACATTTTTAGTTATGCTTTACTTTCAAATGAACATCCTGTTACCTTTAATTACTATTTCCTATTGTTATTCCACCCTGTATCTAATATGTATTAGTTGTCCAGTCTTGATTCTGCTGCTAGCTTATTTTTTTCCAAGGCTAACTAATACATTGACCAGTACCTGTTTATCTAGATCGAATGAAAGTACATTGAATATACAATTGGTAGAGTTGGGTATTGGTCCAAATGTTCAGGAAAACAGTTTGTAATTTTATGAGAAAAGTGCCTAAATTCTTCATTCTTTAAGATCCCAATAATGGATATATTCTCCAAGAATATATCTGTCAGACAGAAAAAAGGTCCCTATTTATACCAATATAGCCATAGCTGTACTTTTGTGGAAGCAAAGAACTGGGAGGAAAAATGATTGCCCATCAATTAAGGAATGACTGAACAAATCATGATATAGGAATATAATAGAATAGAATTGTACCATAAAAATGACAAACAGAAGGAATTCACTCAAACATGGGAAGACTTCGGTAGACAGACACAGAGTGAAGTAAGCAGAACCAGGAAAGAATTTACACAATGACTGCAATCTGTAGAAAAAAATAACCATAAAAATGAAACCGTGTTGTGCAATTACAATGAGTGAGCTCATGACATTCTCAGTTAGAGCTCCTTGGGGGAGCTCTAATTAGACAATCTTTTCTTCTGTCAAGCCTAATATTTTCCCCTGTAACGTCTCCCCATTGCTCCTAGTTTTGTCCTCACAGGCCAAGTGGGACGAGTCTAATCCCTCTTTTGCCTGGCTGTCCTTCACATGCTGCTCTTTTAGCTCCCCACGTTACACTTTCGGTTCAACTTCCAAGGTTCCTTGAATTATAGCTCATATGGCAAGCAGATAGTGTTTTCTCTCTATAGCATCCCATTCCCCCTATCTGGCCCTTGACCAGGCGGTCTTCCATAGAGGGAATCCTCCACCTCTCCCTTGCCTCACCCAGGCAAGCCTCGCTAATGGCTTTCTCTCCCCTTTGCCTGGTAGAGTATCCAGAGTGTCCCACATCTCATGAGCCTGTGCTTCCCTGAGATTCTTCTTTCCCCTCTGGAAGTTACTTTGTTTACCTTTGCTCCTGCATGTTAAATGTAAACTTGCAGGCAGGAGCCATTTCCTGCTTTTCTTTGAACCCCAAGAGCCTCACACAGTTCTTTGCACATAGCAGTTACCTAGTGAATGTTTGTTGAATTCTCTCCTCCCCCAACTCCCCCCCCCAATAATGCCATGTATCAAGCAACTGGCCAACAAGTGGATAAATATTTATTAGCACCAGTCATGGATCAAGAGCTATGCTAGACACTAGGGAATGCACGTAGAAGGAAGGAAAGTATCCCTGCCCTCAGAGAGCTTAAATTCTAGCAGGTGTGGGAGGGAAGACAACTGGGACATAGAAAGCATAATTATAGAATAAGCAAATAAAAATGTGTACGTTGTAGTTTGGCAGGGAGGCTGCTCAGAGTTGGGAGGGGGCATCAGGAAAGGCTTCATGCACAAGATGGTGCTTGAGCTTTATCTTATGAAAGGTGATCTGAGATGGAGTTACCTGGCAAGTATATTCCAGCCATGTGGGGCAACCCCATGGAGATGGAGCTTTGAGTCTGAAGCAGAGGGAAGGAAGGTTTGGCTGGGTCACAGAGTACAGGAGGTTGTGAAGGGCTCTAAAAGGGAAACAGAAGAATTTCTAATTTAATCTAGAAGCCATGAGAAGCCACTGGAATTGGTTGAGGAGAGTCAGTGGTCAGATCTGTGCTGAAGGAAGTCTAAGAAAGGCAAGGTCAAATAGTATCAGGCCCGGTTTCTTTACTTGGTGATCTTTCCCTGATACAGTCCAACTTCAGTTAGCCAAACAGGATTAATTTAGATAAGCTGATATTCAGATAAATGAGAACAATGCTAATGTAAATATTCATATATTGAGACATGCCTCATTTGGAATAGCAGGTTTGAGGTAAACCTGGATTAGATAATCGATGCTTAACAGCTCATTCTAGCTTTAAAGAAAGAAAACTGCTCCACTTGGATCACATGCTCAAAATATTATCTTCTGCAATGTCATAAAGTCATGTTCTTTAGGGGGAAATGGGAGGATTCATATGTCCTTATCCACTGTTATGCTTTAAATAAAAGGGATATCAGAAATGTTCTACACGAAGGAAAAGTAGCCTTATGAGTAAATGTCCAATGTCACTTTGAGAATTGCAGCTTTGCATATTTCAATATGAAATCAACTATTTAAAGGAATACTGAAACACATTGATCGACCTAATTAGAAATAAGACCTAGTGACTAAAGTCACCAGGAGCGTATGAGCTCATGCCCTAGGTATTGCATTCAATGTTTTTATTATTATTGGATGATAATTCCCTCAGCCTTTTCTGTAAGGAACTCTCACTGGGCTGAGTAATTGGTAGTTTCTCATGCATGTTTTAATAGTCTTCAGAAAAAGGTTTCTGAACAAATGCCATCTAGTATAGAATACTATTTGAACTGCATTTATTTCTGCGGCAGATTTCCCTAGTTGGCCAATTAATTACAAGGTATAAAAGTCTTTTTAAAGTCACTTAAAAAAAAGAGAGAACAGAAGACAGTTATAGTTCATTGTTCCCATCTTGAACTGACTGTAATAATGCAAGTCGTGTATATCATAAATATCATTTCAATATTTCTGGGACAGTATGCAGATGGTTCAAAACTGCCATTAAAGAGACAGTGTGAACTTTTGATTTTCCCCTATTGTTATCATATCTTGAGAATTAAAGCAACCTACCTTCCTGTACACAATTTTCCTTTACCATTACTTAAAAGGAAATGAGTCTGTAGTACAACTCTCAGAAATTGCAGCAATCATCATCCCTGGAAGTTTAGATCATTAACGATGCACAATGACATTACAGATAAATGAAAACTCATTTTGTCTTTGTGTGCTTAGTTCAGAATCAGGTCTCTATAGGATTAAGAGCTAGCTTCTTTGAGACATGCCCAGGCTCCCAGCAAGGGGGAAATATGTAGAAGCACCAGCTATTTCATTCTCTGTACACATGAAATAGGATAGCACCCAACTGACTTACGAGTTTTGATCATAATCAGATGTTTGGTGCCAATCAGCACTGCAAATGATTAGAGCAAAGAAACCAGCTTCATGGGTGGCCACTCAGTCTATTGGAACTCAAGGGAGTCTACTGTTACCTTAGCAAACCCCCAGTGATGACAACTTCCCAGCGAGTGTTGTGATTCCCCAAACATATGGATGGATGATGAGTTTAGTTTTGTTCAGCTGGACCTTGAGGTCAGCTGTCTAGGTTGAAGTATACAGTGGGCATTTGGATAGATTGAACTGGACCTCTGAAAAGACATTGGAAATGGAGATAAAAGTTACACAGAGCAAAGAGTTCCATAGGTGGAAGGGGCCTTAACACTTATCTATACCAATCCTATTCTCTCATTTTACAAATGAGAAAGTGGAGACCTAGAGGGCTGAAATGAGTGGCCCATGGTAATGCAGGTAGGAAGGGCTAGTGCTGGCATTCACTTGAAGAACTGGTTCTCTGACTTCCAACTAATTGGACACTGAGAATTGTCCCTAGAGAATTAGACACATGCTAGCAAAGAGATCACCAAGGAAGAGAACATAGATGAAATCTGGGGAAGCACTCATTCAGAACAAATATTTTAAAAGTACAAAGTACTATGCTAAGTGCTAGGGAAAGATACAACATATGGAAGAAAGAACCCAGTCCCTGATTTCAAGGAAGTTCTGTGGGAGAGGTGCAGAATCCTGACAATTACAAGGATCAGTCAAAGTCATTTTGGAGAGTCCTAACAACTGGAGTGATCAGAAAAATCTTGGTTAATTGAAACCTACTTTTGCCCATACACGATTTTCCTTTGTCATTACATAAAAGTAAATGAGTTTGAAGCAAAGCTTTGTAACAGCAAGCACCCCAGCACACCCAGGGCGGCTACTAGCACAGGTTCTTAGATCTGCTTTTCTAAAGGAAAGCAACTCAAAATGGGTTAACAATCTTACTTTAATTAATCAAATACCATTTACCTAGTTCAGGGGAA
>CM053582.1:52583612-52613012 GCA_028627135.1 Pseudochirops cupreus | reverse complement strand
TTTAGCAAAGGGCCTAGGGGCAGGGAAGATCTTCAGATTCCCATAATAGGCCATGGGATTGAAGTGTAGCACAGTGTCTAACATGATAGGTGGTTAAAGATAATTCTTGAATTATTAGATTTAGCAGTTAAGATAATTTTGCTAAACTTGGAGAGAACAGTTCTTGTCTGGTGGTAGATTCAGAAGCCAGTAAGTGAGGTATTGGCCATGAAAATGAGGAGAGGCAAAGAAAGACGGTTTGAAGAGGTTGAATGAAGGGTATTTTGTTTTGTTTTATTTTTTAAGGATGGGGAAAATTTGGTCATGTTTGCAGGCAATAGAAAAAGAGTCATAAAATAGTGAGAGCCTAGTTGATATTGCCATCAATTTGTAGTGAGTCTCCCCTCAACAACTCCCTCCCCTCTTGTCTTTATGGCTTAGCATGCAGAAAAAAAAATCTTTAGTCAAGTGTCTTCTGGGAAGAAATGATTGGTCAGAGAGACATTTGCGTTTATACAAGCATTGAACTGCTAATGGTCAGAGTCGTTTGCTGCTGGGGGCAGAAAGTGCTATCAATAGCTAAGGTCTTCCCAAGATTCCATGATTGATGTTCAGACCGCTAGTCTTGACGAAACTCATGCAGAGGTGAAATGGCATGGCAAAGGCCACATAGCCAGTTGGCAAGGGACCATACACTGGAATTAGAGCTAAACTTGTTTGTTATTAGCCACTGTTCTATCCAGGAAGCTCTTCTGTCTATGGAAAAGAGAAATAACACGTTGAGCCATTGCGATTACAATTCTCCCAAGGCATGATTTAATTATGAAATGAACATGCATGACAGTTGGCTGGAGAAGAACCCCCACAAACCTCTTTTCTTGTTTTAATCTTTGGTTTTTGTGTGAACCTGTGATTCCATCGGTGTGAGGAGCTCGTGTTATGGAAGTTCCTTCTGCTAAAATGAATGACCACACCGTGTATAACTTATAGAGTCTCAGAGCTGCTTAGGAGCACTGAGAGAGTAATTGACTTGGCCAGTAGTCAGAGGTAGAAATTGAATGGTAGTCTTCCTGGGGTCAAGACCAAACAATCATATCTAACCCTTATATAGAGTTTTAGGGTTGTCAAATTGCTTTACATGTATTATCATTTGACTCTCATAACCCTTTGAGGGAGGTGTTATTAAGCTCATTTTATAGATGAGAAAACTGAGGCAGACTTGCCTGGAGTCACACAGCTAGTAAGAAGTCTGTCTAGCAAGTAAGGGAGGATTTGAATTCAGATCTCTTTAGCTTTAGGTTCAAAGTTTTGTCCATTACAGACATTACTTCCTTAAGATAGAATCTCCCATATTTACAGTCTACCTACTGTGCCATATTGTCTCTCATCTAGTTGATAAAAGGATAGGATGCAAGTCCCTTGGGATCATGAACCATTTGGTTTCTGTCTGCATATTTCCAGCACTGTAGACCCTTAATAAAGATTTATGGAACAAATGAATAAATTATGGACTGGAAACTGGGATTAGAACTGAGATTGGCAGTTGCTGCTGAACATTACCCAGTAAAACATTTTCTCAGTGTAGAAGAGAGATTGCAATCGGACCCATTGTGATTGCGTTGTTTCCAGTGGCTGATTTACTTATGAAGCAAGAATGCATGACAATAGGCTGAAATTTACAGTTTGGCTAGGTGGCCAAAAGTATACATCAAGGAATATCCTCTATCTCACTTTAAGATTACTACCCAAGCCCCAAAATCAATAATTTGGAATCGCTCAGGCTCCACGGAGTCACATACTAATTCATAGATGACAAAACAAACTCTGGGAAAAAATGGCTGCTATCATTCTTGGAGGGGGCACAGGGGTTAACTACAGAACCATTTTCCTTTCTGCTAATAAAAAATGTGAAAGATGGATGTTGCAGGTGGCCATAGTCCATCGCTGATCTGCACACAGTCTGTTTTCTCTATCTTGCAATCAACAATACTCTCTATCTGTAAGGGATTTTTTCTCCCCAGATACTTAAAGGAATTGCTCGATGAGTTATTTTCTATCAAATAGGATTAACTTTGTTCTAGATGGAACCCTCTTGATTTTCTCTGCCAAGGAGTGGAACGGTTTGGTGTGTCATGCATTACTGTTCACTACAGACCATCAAACTCATTTCATTTGTGACAAGAGCTGGAATTAAACTTATTCTCCAGAGAGGTGATGCCCATGGATTAATCGGCCCATGTGCTTCCTTCCAAGCTCCTCTCTTGGCTGTCAGATCACTTTTCTCTTTTGCAGAAACAAAGGGACAAACTCCTTTGTGTTTCTTATGTGTGTAGAAACAAAATTACTTCCTCTGCTTAGCCCCTGGAAACCCACTCACCATGCACTGTAATCTCATGCTCATACCCACGCTTGCTCTGCTGCTTTTAGGGGAGGGGTGGTTCTAGGCCTCCTGGGAACATTCTGTACTAGACTCTGAGACCTGACTTTGGACTCAAAGGCCCTAGCCACTTCCTCTTTGGAGCTAATCATTTCGACTGTCGTTTCTCCAAGTCAGAATCAGTGTCCTGTCCTATATATGTTAAGCAGGTAATATACCCCCAAAGTTAGGCATCTAGGAGATGCAGTGAATAGAACACTATGTTCAGAAGCAGGAAGACTCCCCTTACAATTGTGTGACCCTGGCCAAGTCACTTCACTCAGTTGGCCTCAGTTTCCTCATCTGTAAAATGAGCTGGAGTAGGAAATAGCAAACTATTACAGTATCTTTGCCAAGAAAACCCCAAAATGAGCTCACAAAGAGTCAGACACTACTGAAAAGACTCAACAGCAACAACAGATCCCAAGATTAGCACAAAAACCAAATCCAGTGCTTGGCCTGAAAGCACTTAGATATTACCAAGTGAGAAGAAATACAACATACATGCAAAAAATGACACAGTCGAAAGAGTCCCACTAGCCTTTGAGTCAGAGAACCTGGATTCAGATCGTAGTTCTGCCATTTGCAGTCCACTTGGTCTTGAGAAAGTGAGTTGGCCTCTCTGGGCCTCAGTTTCCTCTATAAAATGAGAGAATTGGCCTAGATGACCTCTAAGTTTAGCTCTTATTCTAGGAGTCTATTTGCTCTGCTTGCCCTGGGTTGTTGTGAGGAAAGCACATAAGACCAATGACTGCATCCCCACTATGATAGTGATATTTTGTTAGGTCCTTTCTACCCTGAGAGCTCTTTGAAAATATTTGCCATCAAAAAGCATATTTTCAAATTCTATTCAGAGAGCATTGCCCTGCTGAAAAGTCCAAGGTCTTTTCTAATTGCTTTAATTATTTCTGAAGTTGAGTAAACTCCAAGATAAAAGAGACTACCAAATGTAGCACCCACTATCATCATTTAATCCAAAAAAACATACATGCCCTCTGGAAATGTGGTTTAGCTTACATTTTTGGCCAATCAAATTAAAAGCAATGCCTATTTATTTGAATGGCACCATTTTGGGGAAGATTTTGAAAGCTATTATTTTAGAAAATGATTTTTCAAGCTAAGAAATATAATTGGACTTAATGCAGTATTAATGGTCATATTGTGGGCTCCCTGACATTCTCAAATACTCTTCCACTAATAGGAGTGTCAGTTCATGTTGCTGAGCAGATAGTAAATGGCTCTTCATTGGCTGTTGGTGCTTGTCAATGGGCCTTAGCACAGAAGCCTAATGGTGGCAGGAAGATGTGCTTGCTGAAATGAATTTCAGGTGTAGGCTGGAGGGCTTTTCTTTTGTCTTCCCAGGCCTTCTTTCTTAGTCGGGTTTAATTTTGTAAAAAGCCATTGTTAGAGCATCTGGAGCTCTCTCTCAAATGGAACCTTGGGCCTAGGGCCTTGTAGGGGTACTGTGATCCATAGAGGAACATAAGCTGATTTCCCCCCGCCCAAATTTCCTGGTATCAGATTAGGTTGCTGTCAGGTATAGGTCATTTTATTAAGCCAATTCTTGGGTGGAATTCAGCTAAAACAAACAAATAAATGAAGGGCCTGAAAATACTTGGCCAATAGCTAAGGCATGCTGTAAATTACTCATTGAATTTTTATAGTGTCCATTTCTCAGAAGCTTTGAACATTTATATAAAAACACTTATAACCATCTAAGAGTAATACATCTATATCTTTAGAAGAGCTCAGGGCACTTTTAGGAACATAGAATGTACAGCAAATAGTATTTTTGCCATTTCCAAACGAGAGCATTCTGAATTATGGCAGTTAGAATTTTCTCAAGGTCACAGGAGCACAGTTAAGACTTAATTCCTTTTGGAAAAAATAGGATCATCCTGGTGATGAAAAATATCCCCTCTGGGTACAATTTTGCTTTTCCCATCAGAGCCCAATTACCACCAATTCCAAGATGACTATGAAAGCTTCTTGGGCCATCAGGGATAAAGACTGGTGCTTTACTGGTATTTTACTAGGATGATAATTTCTAGCCATGACTGAATCCAGGTTTATGGGGCTCCTAGACAAAGTGAATTGGGTCATCTAAGCTCCACCTTTTTCCTAACCAGAAGCCAAATCAGCAGTCCCATAATGAAACTCTAGACTGGAATTGTTCTGCCTTGATCTCAATAGGGTTGGCAGCTAGGTGATAATATTCTGGGCTCAGCAATTCTTTAAGACCATCTAGCAAGTCATAGAAAAGGTGTGAGCTGTGTCACGACAGTGCTGGTGCTGACACAGATCCTAGTGATACTGAAGATTAGGAGCAAGAGAAAAATCAAAGCAAGGCTAGTCATGCTACTTGTCGTAGAGGCCTCAGTGAGAGTAGACAATGGAGAAAAGGTAGAAATATTTAATGCTTAATTTGCTTTGACTTTTCTCTACCTGCTGAGAATAATTTTTGGACTTTGTAGGATCAAAAAAGGTTCCCAGGAAATCTAAATGCAAGATAAGCAAGGCTCTGGTATAGATATACCCAGATGTCCTAAGTAAATTCAGTCCATCAGACTCAAAGGAAATAGATTTTAGAGCATTGAATGAGTTGGTATATGTGATTGCACAGCCTCTGTTAGTGATCTTTGAAAAATCTTGGGCAGCAGTAGAAGTTCTCCCAGCGTGAAGAGAGGCACTTGTGAGGAAACAGGGTGGAGTCTTCAAATTATAAACAAATAAGTTTGACTGCTTCTTGGCAAAATTTTACAATATAATAATCAAGAGATTGTGAACATTTAGAGATGAAACTAATGCTCGAGAGCCAGTCTGGGTACAGCAAGCCTAACATTGAGACCCTGCTGCTAAACTACTGGAGGCTGGGCTGCACTCCCATTTGGGAACAGAGAGGCCATACTCACTCCCTCTTCTGTACCTAGGCTCAGTTTTGGAGAGCTTGCCACAAATGATAGTGCTTAAGATCCCTTTAAATGGCCACCCTGGCCCCTCAGAAACGAATTTCCTTGTAGCTTAGCTAATGGGTCACGTCTAGTATTTTCCCCAAAAGAATGGAGTGAAAAGTCCTTCAGTGTGCAATATGAAGCATGTATAGGGCAGGTAATTCATGCTTACACACGTGTGCACACACACACACACAGACATACATACAGTACTTAACACAAAAGAATCACCGTCTATGTTAATAAGATAACCTAAACCAGGATTCAGTAGCTTAACTTTTAATTACTGT
Source organism: Pseudochirops cupreus (assembly GCA_028627135.1). Taxonomy (NCBI): domain Eukaryota; kingdom Metazoa; phylum Chordata; class Mammalia; order Diprotodontia; family Pseudocheiridae; genus Pseudochirops; species Pseudochirops cupreus. Next base: position 52,607,376 of record CM053582.1, on the reverse strand, counting down.
TCCCACTGGGAGACTGATACATAAACCTCATCAGAACAAATGGAGTTTTCTGGACCACTAATTAGTCATTTGACATTTCATCCCACTGTCCAAACAACTCCTAAATTGTGTCTGATGGTAAAATGGCCTCACTTGGGCTGATTCTCTTGGCATTTGCCATAGTCTCCCAATGCACTGTAATGGTGAGTTGTTGTATGCTCCTCCTCTGGTAGCTCCCTTCAGCTCTGTCCTGATGGGACTCAGAACCTCTGAGCTTCTCTCCTTCACTAAGTTGTCTCTGTGCATGGACACGTCCTTCTTGGGATAGATTCTTGCTTGTCTAAAATCAGGAAAGACCAAACACAAAAAGGCAACCCAACCTCCATCTTGCCTAAGCCAGGTGTATTCCTTAGAAGCAATGGTAGGATTAAGACAAGCCCTACTCCTCCCACCTCCCCCCATTCCTTTCCCAGGAAGCAATTCAAAACAGTCCTGAGAAGATTTGCAACTAGAAAGTAAGAAAAGAACAGAAAGAGAGAGGGAAGGAAAGGGAGAGAAAGAGAGAGACAGGGACAAAGACTAAAGGTGTGGTGGCTTATATTTTGTCAGTAATCATTCTGCCTTCTGTTTCCCTAGCTAATACTAGGGCTCAGCACCTCAGTTTTCTGGCTCCTTAATCACCCATGACCAGAAGCAGGAACTGAAGTTGTACTTGGTCAGTTGGAACCAGGAATGGCACCTCTGAGCATGATTCATGGGATGGCCCCTATAGACCAATGCAACCTGGCTTAGCCTCATTTCTTTTTTTTTGTTGTTTGACAGGACTACCAGACTAACAGATCAGGGGAATGCCTAGACAGAGTCTCTCAGTATCTCAGGAAGACATTCTATAAAGTCTTCCAACTCTTCCTTCAGATAGGACTTAGTAGAGATAAGGACTAGTGGTAGTTAGTAATGAAGTAGGAAATGAAGTAAATTCTGAACTGTTCAATGTCACCTTGAAAAAGGGTCTCAAGTGGAGTACCCCAGGGATCTATTGGATTTAACATTGAAAATCATTCATGATTGAATAAGATGAGAAATGTCCTTTTTATTCATTGGCCAGTGACACAAAGCTGTGAGGGAGAGCTAGCACCCTTGATAACAGAACCCACTTATCAAAATAGCTCAGTAGGATGGAAATAAGGCTAAATCTAAGAGGTAAGTCCAAAGATTGCTTAGCAGGATGCTTTGCACACACTAAGCATTTAATGAATGCTCGTTGAATAAACCATGGAGTTGACATGGTTAGGCTCTGCCGAAAGCCATCTGAATCATTCAGGAGTGTGATGAGGCAGAGCCAGAAAAGCTAACGTTATCCTATGAGAAGCCCAGGGAAGTGCCAGTCACCCTCTATGAAGTTATGAGCTCTACATCTTGGCAAGACTATTAGGACTATATCTTTAATAGGGCACCTAGGTTGATGTTGTTATTGTTGTTGTTCAGTTGTATTTGACAACTTGTGACCCCATTTGGGATTTTCTTGGCAAAGATATTGGAGTGGTTTGTGATTTCCTTCTCCAGCTCATTTTACAGATGAGGAAATTGAGGCAAATAGGGTGAAGTGACTTGCCCAAGCTCACACAGCTAGTAAGTTTCTGAGACTGAATTGGAACTCAGCTCTTCCTAACTCTAGGTCCAGTACTCTGACACTGAGCCATCTAGGTGCCATAGGAGGAACATTAGAGAGAACCTTTAAGGGTACAAAATAGGTCAGAATCTTCTCCCCACCAGATGGGAGCATGTTTGCTCTTTATCTTTATACCCACCCAAACTAGGAGTTTGCTCTTAGATCCCACAGTTAGAAAAGAATCTCTAAGTGTAGCCTGACACCATTTAATTTCACACACACACACACACACACACACACACACACACACACACACACACACAAACACACACACACACCCCATTCTGTAAAGCCAGTAGTAGACTTGGGGGACAAGAGCCCTGGATTTAGGGTCAGAAGCTCAAGGTTGGAATCCTATCTCTGCTCTGTCTGACCTGTTTGTGACCTCAGTCAAGTCCTATCATTTTTCTTCATCTGTGTTATTAAGGAGTTGGTGTGTCTGGATGTTCTTAAAGGTCCCTTCTATGAGTCTGCTTGTCCTCATGTGAGAACAGTAGCCACTGAGACATAGATCTTTCCCTAGCCCCCATCCTCCCACCCCTTACATACATACTCAGATTCCCATGAAAATCATACATACCATAGAGCAAAAGCTGGCACAAATTCAGTTAGAATATCTTCTTTTGGCTTTGGACTAAGTCTAGTGGCATTCACTCTCTTCTTCACACTTCACCCACCAGCGGGCAATGGCCTTGGGCTTGTGAACCACCATGGATTTTCATGGCTCTGCTGCTCATGGCTTGGCAACCATGCTCACTATTTCCATTCACCTACTGCCTGTCCATTACAGGCCCAAAGTTTCCTTTTGGAGACTTTTCTTCCTCCATCACGTTTCCCAGAAGGGTTTTTTGCATTGTGAAGTATGAAAAATTGAAGGAAAATATTCTTTTTGAGGAACCAGAGCCAAAACCAGCCCACCTAATCACTGAAAACCAGCACAACAATAGGGTTTTGGGCAGATGGAAGAAACACCATGATAGCAACCATGGATTGAAGTATATCAAACCTCACTAGCTGAGAGTCTAGCACAAGGCTTACTTCTGCTCACGTAAAACAGGGCCAAAAGATCCATGGTGTTCCAAAGGTCTGAGTGCAGAAACTGTGCTCAGACTCTGGAAACTCCCTATGTGTCCCTGTTCCCAAATGGAAGTGTTTCCAAGTCAAGGAGGAATAAAGGAAGAAGAAAAGGTGCTTAAATGGTTGGTGGTTTAAGGAGAACAGGATTCAAAGAGGGAGTAGGGAGTGGCAGAGAGGACTAGATTGGTTGTATGTTCTCCTTGACACTTGAAGAGGATCAAAATGACATCACTGTGTTGGAGTAAGGTACAGTGTGTCTGACTGTTGCTGATCAGAGAAGATTCTGCCACAGGTTGAGCACACGTAGTTCATTGCCTGTAGATGAGGAGTTCAAGCAACCACATAAATAAGCATCACTCAGTTGGATGTTTGGCTGTTGACCAGGCATATGGAATTGAGCTTTCCCTGAAGTGCTCCAAAATGACACATTGCCTCCCTCTCTGGGTCTTATTCCCTTCCCTCCCTCTCCATAAAATCCTCCCTACAACAAAGAAAATCTGTTAAGCAAAACCAGGCTATACAGCAATTGAGTCTGTCAATGCCTGCAACATCACATGCCCTTAATCCTCCACATTTCTACTGAGAACAGCAAAGTACATTTAAACATCTTTTCTCTGAAACAAAGGTTGGTCATTGCCTTCAATCTAGGTTAAGACATCTTTCGTTGTTTTTATTTACTATATTTTTTGACATTATGTATATTGCTTTCTTGGTTCTATGTTCTTCCATCTCTATTACTTCCTACATGTCTTCCCATCTCCGAATTTTTCATATTTGTTATTACTTATGGGACAACAATATATGTGATTACATTCCTATATTCCAATTGGTATATCCATTTAGAAAATGGAACTCATTTTTTTTGCTACCACAAAAAAACCCTTTCCTTTGAATATTTTGATTTAGAAGGAACCTTTCCTTCTGTTTTCTATCTCCTCAGAGAATATGCACAGCAGTAGGATCTCTGGATCAACAGGTAGTGACTTTTCTTGCCTATTTCCAAATTGATTTCCAGCACAGCTGGACCAATCCACAGCTTTCCCAACAGTGAATTAGTGTGCCCGTCTTTCCACAACCTCACTAACAATGACTGTTTGCCAAGTTGATCTCTCTCTCTTTTTCTTTTCTTTATTCTCCTTACTTTCTCTCTCTGTCTCACTTGTTCAAGCTGAGACACATTAACTTAAATTTCCATTTTCTAGGGAAAAGCTTATGGCTGGTGCTATTTATTCTACAGATTAGTAGCACTCTCTCTCTCTCTCTCTTTCTCTCTTTCTCTCTTTCTCTTTCTGTCTCCATCTCTCCATCTTCTCTGGCATCACCAACCTTTCATAAAAACCTTTCACAAAACAAATCTCTTTTCCTTCCATTCCTGTTCCAACACCCCTTCCCCTTAGTTCTATTCTGACATGGTTGTAAGCACCATTTTCTAGATTCTTGAGTTATATCCAGGGTTGGTATGTTGGTTTACCTTTGTGAAGGTCATTGTCTATTACACCAGAGAGGTAACATAGCAGTTATCAGATGCAATCTCTCATTTTATGGGTGAGAAAGCTAGGTCCCAAAGAATGCAAGTCGGTGACCAAGTCAGTATTTGAAACCAGGTCTTCTGATAATAAGGCCATAGCTCCCTTTGCGTCTAACTAAAGATCAAGCTTAGCCTGAAGTTTTGGGGAGATTGTTTCACATGAGGAGTTGTATCTCTACCCTTTTGCATGGTTTTTTCAACAGAGCAGGCCTTCTGAATTGTTTGTGGAGTTGAGTTGTGGCATATTATATTATACATGTAACTCATTGGGGGAAATGTTGAGAAATCCAGCATGTCCCTCTAGATGTTCTCTAGAAGCTATGGGAGCAGTGGCCTACATTGCAGGGCATCCAGGCTCTTCTTTGGCAATGAGCCAAGGCCATTTGCTGCCATGTAGAGCAGAAGCGATTGATTGGTCTGGACAGATGATTTCACTAGTAGAGGAAGCTTCTGGTGAGGAAAACCTCTCTACCAAGCAAGTCAGCACCTCTGCAAGTTCTGCTCCTAGAACATTGAGGCTTTGAGTGACATGAGCAGCATGTATCAGAGGCAGGACCAGGTCTGGCTGGCTTCTGGGCCCATTCTCTAGCCACCATGACCAACTGCTCCTCATGTTACTTTTTGTAAATAAGCGAGTGCAATTTGCTACTGGGTATAGTGAGAAGAAAGCTATTTTTGTATTTGAAAATTACCAATTTGATCTATAAGACAGAGGATCTCCTGGAATCTTAAAAATTGAAAGCTGCCCGGTTGGCGACTAGCCTCAGCCAAGGTAAGGCCAGAGCTCAAACTGTCTGCTTATGCAAACTGCTGCCAGTAGGAGCTTGTACAAAATGTTTTGGCCCCCAGCCTGCAGTTGCACCAGTCTGTGATGTCTTTTGTGCCAAGTTCCTATGATTAGGTCTATGGGAAGCTATCACTTTGAGGTATGTACAGAACAAAATGTAAGAGGATACTTTGAAAACATTGATATGAGAGGTATGCTTTTATAAAGTTTGTTTTGTTTTGTTTTGTTTTGCCACCTGTCACTAGGGAGCATGACAGCCTAAAAGTTCTCTGGAGAATGCACCCTGTATAAGACAACCTTATACCTAGCTCTGGTTTGGGACCTGCTGGAGTGTCACCTAGAATTGCAAAAAGTGTCATAAAATTACCCCAATTCATTTTCATCTTCACTTTAAAAAACATAGAGTAGTTTTGGGGAAGGCAGAGTTATTGGGAAGTTTGCAAAATTGCATTAAAAATGACTTTCTGACTATGAGAAGCAGTACCTCAGCGTCACTCAATCTAGAAGGTCAAGATCTCTTGGAAGCTGAAATTGAAATGGCTACAGCTCCCAAATTGCAAGGATTAATTGACCTTGCCCCAAACCCTCCTCACTGGTTTCCTACTCAGGAGGATTTGCTCCTAGTGTTTAACAGAATCCTACATGTCAGGGCTGTGGACCAAAGTATTTTGTCCAATGCTGTTCAAAGAGGATGCATTTGGTGAGGGCATGAGCATAACATCTGGTTAGAAGCTTTCTTTCCATCACCATGGCAGTATTTGGGGAAAGAGGAAGCCAACTTCCTGAAGCATCTTTCTACACCAGAACAGGCAATGGGACTTGCTCTAACATTTCTAAATAGTAACCAACTGTCTGCCTGGTAGCTTCCTATATAGAGAAGGAACAGCTCTTAATAAAGAATTAGGGGCAAATGTGATTTTTGGCAGTTCTTACACTTGCTAATGTGTATTTACAAATGAACAATTCCCTTCAGAGATATACACCCCTTCCTTCTCTCCCTTTCTGTAGTCTTATACATCAATAACAAGAATGAACTTCTCTTCCTTCAGTTCAATTCAATTTCATTTTAACCAGCCCTTTTCAAATGTGGGATCTCTGTATTAGCATGGGCAAGTCCCTTAGTCTCTTTCCTTAAGACTCTGAGCTTTGAATGGGCTATGATAAGAGCTTGTGGAGGGAGATGATATTACCATGAAATCAGGTCCATGCAAAATGATCTTTTTGCAATTGTCTATTCTATACAAGGTGCCCTTCTAACCTATGCCCTGTGATTTCTTGTCCCTGCTTGTGTGATTCATCTCCTTAGTAAGAGTTGTTTTTAGTAGTTGGATGCCTGAGAACATCTAACTCAACAGTGCCAGAAGATATGGGCAGAGGCTTAAAACCATTGTGAAATCATCTTCTGCCAAGCATTCCAGTCATCTCATTGTCCCTGAGAAGTTCCCTGAGATCCCCCTGGGAGAACTCTGGCATTTTTTTATGGACTCCACTTCTGCAAGGACTCCTGGCTTCCTCATCTATAGCCTTGGGGGCCTTGGCTCTGTTGAGGGCAGGTTGTCATTCTCCTACTATATATTGTTTCTGGTTTTGACTCCATTTGCTGTTTTGTTCCCTCCTTTACAATCCATCAATCATTCTCCTTAGATGAGAAATCAGAAACAGCAAGAAGTTGATTCTTGTTCAGATTTGGTTGGATTGGTTCGACTCTAAGAGGACCTACTGACTATGAGAACCACAACCTCAGCATCACCCTTGACTTCTTTTGTCTCTCACTCCACATATCTAATCCGTTCCCAAATCATATCCCCTCTGCCTCTATAACATTTCTTCTATCTAACTCTTTCTCTCAACTTACATAAATAACCACCATTCTAGTTCAAACTCTGAGCTCCTCTCATCTAGACTATTTTAGTATTTTCTGAATTGATCTTTTTGCCTCAAGTCTCTCCCCACTTCAGTACAACCCTCTCATGGCTATGAGATTTTACTCAAGTACAGGTCTGACTATGTCCCTCCCCTATTAAAAAAAAAAAACTCCAGTGGCTCTCTACTTCTTCTAGAAGAAAATCAAACATAAACTTTTCTGCTTAGCTTTTAAAATCCTTCATAAACTGCTTCCAATCTACTTTTTTAGTCATATATTATTCCACTTCATGCCAACCCTTCTTGTCTTACACACCAAACTCTCCTTATCAGTATTGAAGGTATGATTCATGCACCATATATGAAGTTAACTGGACCCTCACAGACCATTTTGTTCAACCCACAGATGAATGAGAATTCTCTCTCCAGTACACCTCATAAGTAATCATCTAACTTTTGCCTAAAGATTTCCAAGTGAGAGAAAACCTGCTATCTCCCATCTCCTTGGTTCGACCATTCCACTTTGAGATAGCCCTAATTATTAGGTAACTTCTTATATCTCAGTCCTCAATTTTCTGGATGAGCAAATAGAAAAGGCTCCAAAGGAAAAGGAGCTAGACTAGCCCAAGTCTACCCAGAAGAGATTTATAATGAAAGCATGGCAATTTTGAGGATAATGAATGACAAATTATTAAAAATACCTGAATTAGGGGAAGATATTAAATGCTTGGGGAAAAGATACTGGTTGGTATTAGTAATGGAAAAGTTGATTAAAGAGATAGTGAAAACCACCGACCCATATTCCTACTTACTTAACACAAAAAATCTTTATGATACTCTACACATGTATCAAAGGTATCTTTGATGAAAACACAAGAGAACAGGCAAGCTTTCAGGAGCTATCTTCAACAGAAAACCACATCTGTATAGCCATATAATTGGTAGAAAGCTATTGAGCATACAGTAGCCACTGTGGCTATTGTTTGTTGACTTAGCAAAAGCATTTGAGTTGATAAAGCCAAATTCCACAGTAAAGGACCTCCTCCAATAAGATGCCTCTTGTGTGTATGTTAAGTTCATATAACCTTCCTTGAGAGACACACAGCATAGGTAATTTTGATCCTCTATTAATATCAAGCAAAGCATAAATAGGAAGATATACAGCCACTGAAGATGTTTCTCATTGTCCTAGAAGATGAGGAGTGCAGGGTACAAATGCCATAAGATCATCCAGTTGTTCCTTTTTGCACATAACATTGTGCTGGTTGCATCAAATTCTAGAACATAGCTGAGTCTCCAAAATGTGACTCACAACCATACAACATATAAGGAAATTCACAAGGGAAAACAAGTAAAAGAAAAATTCTTGTTGTCTGACTTTTGTTATCCATGGATGCATTGAACTAGTTCATAAATACATATATCTTGGATGGTTATACTTCTAGAACTGAATGGAAGAGAGAGAATAGACTGGATTGCATTTGAGAAATGATGCAGTATTTTCAATGAATTTAAGCTTTGTATGAAACAAAAACTCATTATATTAACACCAATAATTTTTAAAGTCCTCTTGATATCTTTAGTTTTTGTGTCTCCATAATTTTCTAGATGCCTTAGTCCTTTCATCCATTCAGTAAATCTTCCCTTGTGACCAGTAAAAACAGTTGAAGCCATCCAACAGAGTCCATAGATAGTTTTCCAAAGAGAAGCAGAAGATAACACCAACGTTTTTTTCATGACTGCCCTTTACTTATTACATAAGCTATGAATTTCAGAAACTTAGATCCTATTCTGAATATGAGATTAGCACTTAAATTATTCTTTCAGTCTACTAGAAATCACTTTTCTAGTGCGAGAAATGGCACCATGAAAACAAAGTACTTAAATGATATGCTATCAGGTGATACTTTTTTGTTGCTATTTTAACCTGGTTCCTTTATTTTTTAAAATAATGTATTTCCCAAATACACATCAAGACCATTTTAGCATTCACTTTTACAAAATTTTGAGTCCCCAATTTTTTTCACTCTGTCCTCCCCCTCTTCCAAAAATGGTAGGCAATTTTACATACAAAAAACATAAAATTTTACAATTTTACATGTGCTATCACATAAAACATTTCCATATTAGTCACAGTTGTGAAAGAAGAATCAGGTCAAAAAGAAAAAAAAAACCCCACAAAAATGAATAAAGAAAGTGGGAAAAGTATGTTTTGATCTGCATTCAGAGTCCATCAGTTCTTTATCTGGATGTGAATAGATAGCATTTTCCTTGGTGAGACCATTATACTTGTCTTGGATCATGGTGTTGCCATTCATAGTTGATCATCACACAATATTGCTGATATGTGTACAGTGTTTTCCTGGTTCGGTTCATTTCACTTTGCGTTAGTTCATACAAGTCTTTTCAGATTTTTCTGAAATCTGCCTGCTCATTATTACTGCACAATAGTATTCCATCATATTATAAAGCACAGGTTGTTCAGCCACTTCCCAATCTATGGTTATTACCTCAATTTTCAATATTTTGCCACCACAAAAGAGCTGCTACATATAAGTTTTTATACACGTAGGTCCTTCCCCCTTTTTTATGATCTCTTTAGGATACAGACCTAGTAGTGGCATTACTGGAATAAAGGGAATGCACAGTTTGTTTGCCCTTTGGGTGTAGTTCCAAATTGCTCTCCAGAACAGTTGGAAAAGTTCACACCTCTATAAATAGTGCACTAGTGCCCAGATTTTCCCAGATGCTCTCCAATATTTATTATTTTACTTTTTTGTCATATTAGCCATTCTGACAGGTGTGAGGTGGTATCTCAGAATTGTTTTAATTTGCATTTCCCTGATCAAAGGTGATTTAGAGCACTTCTTCATATGACTAGAGATATCTTTGATTTCTTCATCTGAAAACTGCCTGTTCATATCCTTCAACCATTTATCAACTGGGGAATGGTTTATTTTCTATATAAATTTGATCCAGTTCTCTATATATTTGAGAAATGAGGACTTTATCAGAGACACTTGCTGTAAAGATTGTTTCCAAGCTTTCTGCTTTCCTTCTAGTTTTAATTGCATTGGTTTTGTTTGTGTAAAATCTTTTTAATTTAATATCATCAGAATTATCTATTTTATATTTGGTAATTCTCTCTATCTCTTCTTTGGTCATGAACCTGTAACTCAATTAACTTCTCTTTTAAGAATTTGGAAGCTATACTGCAGTGGTTCTCAACCTGTGGGTCACAACGCCTTTGGGGGGTTGAATGACCCTTTCACAGGGGTCATCTAAGACCATCGGAAAACACTTATTTCTGATGGTTTTAGGAACTGAAACACCACTCCTCTATCCATCTCCAGGTGGGTCCACCCACATGCAGATACGCCCACATAGGAGTATTAAAGAGTCGTGGCATTAGGAAGGTTGAGAACCACTGCTGTACCGTCTGATGCATATATGTCTAGAATTGATATTACTTCATTGTTTGTGGTACCTTTTAGCAAGATGTACTTTCCTTCCTTATTTTTAAATTAGAACTATTTTTACTTTTGCTTTGTCTGAGATCAGGATCACTACCCCAGACTGATTTTTTTTTTTTACTTCTGCTGAAGCATAATAGAGTCTGTTCTACCTCTTTACCTTTACTCTGTGTATGTCTCTTTGCTTTAGGTACATTTCTTGTAAACAACATATTGTAGGATTCTGGTTTTTGATCCATTCTACTATCCACTTCTGTTTTATGGGAGTGTTCATCTCACTCACTTTCACAGTTATGATTACTTATTGTGTATTTCCCTCCATTCTATTTTTCTTCCTGTGTGTCCTCTTTCTCCTTTCACCCTTTCCCTGCTTGACAGTGTTTCATTTCTGTCTCCTTCCCCTTGCTAACCCTAAATGCCCTGCCTTCTCTTCTGTCATTCCCTCCTTCCCCCTCCCAACCTTTTAGTCAAGCTCCTCTCCTCCTACTTTCCTTTTACTCAAAAGGATAGATTTCCATTTTCAACTGATTGTGTATATTATTCCCTCTCTGAGCCAAAACTGAAGAGAGTAAGGTTCAATGACCATCCACTATCCTCCTATCTTTTCCTTCACTTTAGTAGGATTTTTTGTACCTTTTCATGGGAAATAATTTATCCCATTATACCTCTACCTTCCTTCTGCACCCAGTGTAGTACTCTTTTTCACCTTTTAATTCTTTTTATGTGATTCCCTCAAATTTACCTTATACCCTTACCCCCTGTTTGTGTATATTCATTCCTTCTAGCTGTACTATTAGTGGTACAATTTTTAAGAATGACAAGTATCCTCTTTCCATGTAGGGATGTAAACGGTTCAGCTCCACTGAAGCCCTTATGTTTTCTTTTCCCTTTTCCCCTTTTTAGGAGTCTCTTGGGTCTTGATATTGGAGGTCAAACTTTTTGTTCAGTTCTGATCTTCTCCTTATGAAAGCTTGAAATCTTTCTATTTCATTGAATGGCCATTTCCCCCTTGAACTATTATGCTTAATTTGGCCAGGTAGATGATTCTTGGTTGTAGTTCTAGTTCCTTTGCCTTCCAGAATATCAAGTTTCATGATATCCGATCCTTTTTTCTGTCATTATAAAGATGTTTTATTTTATTGGTTAAATCTATATGCAAGACAGGATGAAGTTAGGCTTATATATACTACCGTCCATTTAGACTTACTTGATTTTAGAGTATTCAGTAATTTCCCTTGTTCTGTCAATGGCTTATTCTTCACAAATCCTTTAATTAATGTTTAGTAGATATAGTTGATCAACAGGTTTCCCCAAATGTCAGACTAACTAAGCTGCTGGTGTATAAGCCTAGTATTTAGTTCTGTGTAGCACTACCTTTTTTAAAAGAGTATTTTTGAACATGAAAGCAAAGCCAGATAGGAGTATGAATTAAGATCTCAAAGCCACTCTCTCAAAGGATCCTTTCTTTTTGTTTTTCAAATCAAAACCATGAGGAAAGAAGAGAGACATCTGATCCTTTAATGTTGCAGCTACTAAGTCCTGTGTAATCCTGATTGTGGCTCCCCAATATTTGAATTGTTTCTTTCTGGCCACTTGCAATATTTTTTCCTTGACCTGATAGTTCTAAAATTTAGCTATAAAGTCCCTTGGAGTTTTTGTTTTGGGGTCTCTTTCCTGAGGTGATCAGTAGATTCTTTCAGTGCCTATTTTGCATTCTGAATGCAGCATGTCAGGGCAGTTTTCCTTGATAATTTCTTGAAAGATGCTCTCCAGGTCCTCCTTTTTCTTATGACTTTCAGGTAGTTTAATACTTCTGACATTATCTCTCCTGGCTCTATTTTCCAAGTCAGCTGTTTTTCTTGATGAGGTATTGTACATTTTCTTTTATTTTTTCATTCTATTGATTTTATTTGATAGATTCTTGATGTCTCATAAAGTCATTAACTTTCACTTGCCCAATTCTAACTTTTAAAGAGTTATTTTCCTCACTTAGCTTTCATACTTCCTTTTTCATTTGGCCAATTCTACTTTTTAAGCAGTTGTTTTCTTTTTTTCCAGTTTTTCTTCTACCTCTCTTATATGGTATTTAAGCTCCATTTTTGAGTTCTTCCATGAGTTCTTTCTGGATTTGAGACCACTTCTGTTTTTCTTTGAGGTTTTGCCCATAGGTGTTTTGACATCATTGTCCTCTTCTGAGTTTGTGTCTTGATCTTTCCTGTCACCGTAATAATTTTCTATTGTCAGATTCTTTTTTTGTTATTTTTTTGCTCATCTTTTTTTGGGGGGCTTTTCCCTTTCTTTTAGATTTGAGCTCTGCTCCTGGGTTGGAAAGGGCACTGTGTCAAGCTCTTGTGACAGGGGATGCAGGTACTGGCTGTTTACCTGATGCTTCACTGATGTTGCCCTGGGGTCCACAGGGGACCCTTGTGTCTGGTACTGCACTGAAGGGATATGGTAGGGGTTGGCTAGCACTGCTGGAGGCCATAGGGGACTGGCATCTTACCTGGTGCTAAGTCGGGGTCTAAGCGGTAGTGTCTTGCATGTCCTCAGGTTGGTGGAGTGTTTCTGTGTTTCTCCGGGACTACACTGAAGCAGGTGGAGGTCTTGTGGCTGGAGGCTGCCTATTTGCCCAGGGTTATGCTGAAGCATGTGGTGGTGGGGGGAAGGGTGGTTGTTGGCTTTTTGCCTGCTCCACTGCAGTAGGGCTTAGGATCTCCTGATGGTTTGCTGAGGTGGGCTTGCTGTAGGCTTGATGGAACGCTTTCTGTCCCAGACTGTGCTCCTCTTCTACCTGAGTGAGACAGACCTTTCTTGCAGATCTTCTATGTTTCTTGGGCTAAAAGATTGTTTCACTCCATCTTTTTGCTGATCCTGCTGTTCTAGGATTTATTTGGGGTGCTATTTTATGGTTGTTTGGAGGTAAATATGGGAGAGTTATGGCAGTTTTTTACTTACTCCTCCACTTTGGCTGCTAGAAGTCCATGTCCTGACACCAATACTTTTGAGGTGATATTAGAGAGATGTAAATCACAAAACATTTGCAGCTCTTTAATATCACTTCAAAAATGTTGGTGTTAAGTCCTGCTTCTCTTTGGATTCTCCAATGAATCCAAATTGTGGAAAGCAATATGAGCATAGACAGATTGTCGCAGGGGACCCAAGATAACTTACACAAAACAGTCATATAAAAAAATCCTAATCTCAGAAATGTGTGATCACAGTAGGAGGTAGGTCACTTGTGAATAGAGAATGAGGGACAAAAAAAAATCCATGAGCAGGCTTAGTGCTACACTGGTTGACAGAGCATTCAAAAATACCTAGAGACAGATCTCTGGAATACTGGCAGACCTTCAGCGGATCTCTTTGAAGGACTTGGGCAAGAGTCATACAGGATGAGAAAGAAGGTGTAGTTGGGTAATGACCTGCACCTTGGGTAAGACCCACTTTGGTGTGATAATAGAGCCAAACAAATGACTTTTTGAGTCTCAAAGTGAATTATTGACCTTGTATGGACTATGTAGGTCTTATGAAAATTTTTTGTAGTCACCTTCTGAGTTACCCCAATTTGTTGAAGCTTTAAGCATATAAATTTGTATATGTAGACAATGACTTTATAGTAGGAAGGTGGGTGGGAAGTGTAAGAAAATGGAAAGAAAATACTTCATAGCACAGATTTTACTGTTAATGAAAAGATCCTGGAATCCAAGGCAATTTCTCTGTAATCTGTAGACAAGAAATCAAGCACACAATACTGTGCTTTGCTGCTAGGAACCCATGTTCTTGAAATCGGCTTGGAAAAGATTAATTGAAATGCTGGCAATGTCCCAGTTGTTCTGGCCAATGTGCAAAGTAGCTGTTTACTCGGTCAGCATTCCAGGAACCGTGAGCTGGCTGCTTGTGAAGAGAGCCCCTGAATTTTGGCTCTAGACTTTAACCTTCAAGGCTTGATTGGACAAGAGTCACGTGTTTCTTTTGCTTTTGAGAACATGGCTGCCCTGCCAGGGCTTGGCACACTGCACTGGTAGAGCACCATTGCAGCTTTAGGTCTCCTGTGAAATGAGAAGCCACTGTCACGGCAGCAATATAAAACAATAACAAAAACATCTGAAAACTCAGTAAATAAGTAACATTTCATGTAAATAATACAACACCCTAGTAAGGGTGGGAAACCATTAGCTGACTACAAGGGGAGACAGTCATCAATTTGCAAGCATTCAATATAGTTAGCTAGGCACTAGGTATGTGTTTTGAATGTTTCAGTATATCTACATACAAATATGTATAAATAGTATATTGTGAGAAATGTGCAGAGTATCTTTTGCACAAAACTATAGAAGATAATATATCATTTTGGATGAATAGAACATTATCCAGGTATGAAGCATTAAACAGTGTCTTAACACATTAAAATCAGATGATAATAAAAACAGTATTCTAGATTTGGAGCAGATTATTCCTCATATTTGACAAGGTGGTTGACAGGACTAACTGCATTCAAATCCCAGAACAGCCTTGATCTCGTATTCTACCTCTGATTTCAAGATAATGGTACTCTGGAAATTAAATATTTTTTCTCATCTTCGATGCTGTCTATAATGTGAGGAGAAAGCATGGCAGTAGCTCAGAACTATTTCCAATGATGCCACTTTTCTCCTGGTGATCTCATTGGAAAATAAATCAGAATCAAATATGGAAATACTCATCCAGGCCATTGAAACCAGTCAACTGAGAAGTATACATTATTTATGGAGTAAAATCTGGGAGTTCTTCCAGAAAAATACCTAGAACTAGAGACAGGATTTATCAATGCCTTTAAACTAACAATAGGTTCACTAACAAATTAACTGTTCATTTTCTAACAGCATCAATATTGTCTTTGACAAATGTTGTACATTAACAGTAAGCTTGACCTCAAATGGAATGGTAGAAACAAAGATGGCTGGCTGCCTTTAGACAAATGGCATAGTGCTCTTTAGTGCCCTCAAGCCTCTTCTTGAACAAAGATAACTCTTTTGTTGAGTAATGCTAGATAGATGCAAATGCTGAAATACCATAGTCTTTGAAGAGTTAAAGTTGAAGGTCACCCAAAAGGTGATAGAGAAAGCTGTGACATAGTACCAATGAAGAATTGCATGTGAGAAGAAGTGTAAAGGATATCATCAGATGTAAGGTCAAGAAAGGGGATGGACCAATCACATAGGAGGATCAGGGGACAGCTTGTACACTCCATTGGTATACATATAATATCAAGGAATGGGATGCAGAGGAAGAACCTTATCACATTGAGTGGAGCTCCAGTGGAGAGCTACGGGAGGGCAGGAACAAGAGAAAAGGCATGGATGTGCTTTACATGATCTGAACCATTGGAATAGGTACCTGTATCAATGAAAATCCATTGGCATATTTATATTGTGGACAGTAAGATCTCTGGAATATTGATGGATGGATATAATAATTCATCTATATATTTATGTTTTGTATGGAATATGTGAGGTGTTCAAGGAGGACTAGCATCTCTGGTGTGAGGGCTTGCTGAGTCCTTTCCAGGGCTACTGTAATGGTAACGGGAATTTGAAGATCTTCTCTGCCCCTTGATAGGCTTAAGTGATTGTAAGGACTTTTCCTTATTTGAAAATATACTAGGCCCCCTAATAGGCTGAATGTGTTCACATGGAGCCTGTGGTGGGAGGCTTGATTTTCAGGAATGCCCACACCTTGTTACTTTGTGATTGGGCAGTGGATCATAAGGGTTGTGATGTTCTCTGACCCTGGAGAAGGCTATATACACCCTGATGTGAGGTTTTGATTTGGGGTTCACTCAGGGGAAGAGTTGGGTGATTTGGCCAGATGAGACTCTGGGCAGCCATTGAGCCTCCCCCGCCCCCCGCTTTGAAAACCTAGATGTTGGTGCTTCTCTCTCTGGTAACTGACTAGACATGGATATAATGGTCAGATAGCTGGAAGCCCTGTCTACTGGTCTGTTTCTCTGCCTGTATTTTTTGTTTTTTGTATTCTCTGAGGTTCAGGGTGCTGACTTTTCCCCCTAAACTAGGTAAATGCTATATGTTTGATTAAAGTAAGATTGTTAACCCCTTTTTGAGTTGCTTTCCTTTAGAAAAGCAGATCAAAGAACCTGTGCTAGCAGCCATCCTGGGTATACTAGGGTGCTTGCTGATACAACTACTCATCTGCCTTTGGTGTCCATCCATCTCTTGCCAAGTTCTCACCTGTGGCTCCAAGAAGCTGTAGCATGTACAGTATATACAGACCCTGCCTTGGCAAAACTGTCTCAGCAGATGTGGTAAACCAGGTTGAGGGTAACTGACAAACCTTAAACCCTTTGGTGAGTTAGGGGAATGTTGACCCCAATCATGTGAAGACTTTTCCTGACAGAATGGGTGGTGGAGAACAATTTGGTCCAATGACTATGAAGGTGGCTAAATTAGGCACTGTGAAGTACTGGGAGCTTGGTCAGACATCAAAGATGCCATGGTCATCCACTGCATCCTGGGCCATCACCAGTCATCCTGACTTTTGTCCTGCCACTGGACTTCAATGACTCTGGAAGAGAGAGTGAAGCTAATGATTTTGTGCAACTCTGCCTAGCTTAAATCCAATTCACACACCAGTCAAAACATTACCCCATGATGTCATTGTTCCTCTGTGAAAAAGAGGGACAAACAGCTACAACAATAGTGTGCTGTATGCAGTAAGTTCTTCATCAACTGCATATTTTCACGTTAGTTGTCTAGGCTCTGAATTCTATCTTTCTACCTGCAAGGTTTCTTCTGTGAGCATTACTGGGAAGCTTTCTATGGTTCCACGTTTGTCAGCATTTTCATTATCTGCTTTTGTTTCTTCCCTCTGAACTATTTCACAACTATTCTAAATTGTATCTAGCTAAAACTTGGCATCTAAATTGCCAGCTTAGAGAGAGTTCTTTCTCAAAAACAACAACAAAAACACCAGCTCGGTATCATATGAGTCCAACTTTATATGTATATATGCCTTTTGGAGGTAGCTCCGAGTTCTGTTTTAAGATCTAGCTATAACGGAAGCTTTGAGGTTATTACATTAGATGATATATTGTTTATGGGAAGACTCCAAGTGTATTAATTTCCAAGTTATTTGTCTTAACTTCAGGGTACTTTCATCCTGTAAGATATACTTGATAAATCTTTGAATTTACGGAATTTTCATATTCCTTGTTGCCTTGGATCATGAAAGAATATCAATTGATTCCAGTCAGAGTAAAGATGGAAATGTTTTGAAATGTTGAGCATCACTTTCCTGACTATTTTTCCTCAGCCTTGTATTTTATTTTTAAACTTTTTTTGTTTTAGAACATTGACTCAACCTGTTTTCCCGAAGTTAAAGTGGGACAGGATGGATGCCTTGTAGGTTGTCTCTGCTGTTTGTGTGATAAACATTGTCTAACAAGCCTGGAAAAATCCATTTTGATGCAACTTCCCCAATTAGACCTGTTAACTGGGCTTTGACTGAATTTAGTTCAGTTTTACACCCAGATACATTGTTACATTAATGTTTTAAAGTGGAGTATAAACTACAGTACCATTAACATTAATTTCTAGTGTTTTTTTTATCAAGTCTGACTATAAGCAAATGAAATTGTAATTGTTTTATTGAGATTCAGTGTAACCTGATTACCCTCTAACTACTCAGTAATTTTTGGAAATTCTGTTCCTTCGTTCTGAACAGTAGCAGCTGACTTGTATGTGGAAGTCATTAGCATATGTTGTAGGAATGCCTTGGAATAAGCGTTCATGTTGAGTGGCTCTGTAAGGGGGGAAAAAGGTCATATTTATGGTTTCACGTGCGGTGTGTTTCTTACCTACTTCCTATGAACAAAAGCCTGTGCTAAGTGCAAAAACTAGAGAGAGCCAGTAGTCAACTGACCAGCTTAACCAGTATTTTCCTAGGCTCTAAAGAATGTGAGGAAGGCTGTGAGGATATTGGGCAGAGCTCCTGAGGCAGACTTCTGGGAGGGCATCAACAAGAGTGTTTCAGGATGGACAGGCACAGCTGGATTATGATCTCTTGTTACTGAAGGGAACACCTAATCAGTGAGACCAGCAGGTGAGAGTATTGGAGTGTGTGGTTCTTGTGAAATGGAACATAATCATCTGTCTTCTATGACTTCATATGGCTGCTATGACCACGAAAACATTTTTTCATTTGTTTTCTTTGGGAGGCAGTAGCACTTTTCTCTACAATGGACTCGGAAGAAATACATGGTAGCAACGTGAACACATATCTACCACGTAGTAGGCTGAAACCAGCAGCTTTCTCCAATGTAAATCTTAATTCCCAAATTTTAGTATTTTCTTACAGATTCCCAGTTGCATTTTAATGAGTGCCATAAATTATGATTCCAGTCCCTAAGCAATGTATGTTCCTTCCATTTTGCTCTTTTGTTCCTATTTTACTATCATTGAACATGACATTTTTTACATGAGATTTTTGTGCTTTCTCCATGAAAGTCCTATTCTGTCACTCCATCATGGTATCCTTCACCTCTCATTTTTATCCTTAAGCGGAAAGGTTTTTTACCAAATCAGAAAAAAAGCTAGGAATGTGATATAGCAACAGACTGTGTCTGGTGTCCAAATGCTGACCTACCTTAGTCCAGAGAGGCTTACTACCAGGTGGTTGGATGCTGAGTGCTAATTGATTTAGCCATGAAATAAAATAGCAAATGGCCCTGGATCCACTTGGAAATGGTGGTGGTAGAATAATGGAAAAGTAGGCAGAGGATATTGAGAATCATATATCTTAAAAACTCTCTTAAAACATTAATTTAGGTGTTGGTACTCTAAATGTGAGAACTTGGTGCAATGACTAACAAATATATAACAAGTAGATATGGTAATAGAGGAACTGAATCATATCAAAATTAAATTTTTTGCAAAGAATGAGACAAGGATAAGAAAGCTAATTGGAAGCATTTCCTCTACAGAGAAGTGAGTAAAGTTGATTTACTTCTGTGTCTAGAAGAAACAAGATTGCCCTTGCATACTTGGCCATCTTCTCTTACAGTGCTCTTTAATGAACACAAGTAATAAAGATCATCTTAAAGATAATTGCAAGCCTGAACCAACCTCTGATGCCGAGGATTGAAAAAGGATAGTATTTTGATGAACAACTGGACAAGAACCTCCAAACCTCATCAACATCTGCTTTGATACAGGCCTCCCCTGTGTCAGCAAAATGTATGTTGGGAAATATGATTTGGGATTGATAGGTAAAAGAGGTTTGGAGATTCCTCAGAAGCCTCAGGATTCTATATCATGAAAAAGAGTGATGAAGGGTATAGGACATGACAAGTACCTAACACTATTACATATGCACACGCACATACACATGTACATACACACACATGTGCATGCACACACACACACACACACACACACGCACAGATGATTGACTCCTTAATAATTGCCTACAACTGGGGATCATTTCAGGATCGACTATTTTAGATCCAAATTCAAAATCATCATGAAATTTAAAAAGAGTATAAGATTAAGAAGATGACTCTGCATAGGATTCTAACAGCTGTAACCCAAGCTATTTAAATAAGCTAATTTTGATGAATTAGAAATGAATAAAAATTAAACATAGACTTATATTATCACTGTTTTTTTCAGGAAAGTTTAACCAATATGAAGTTATATGTTTGAACCTAAGAGAACTCACTGTTGCTCAATAAATACTTTATTTCTTTGCTAAATAGAGAGGGGAGGGCTAGCCCTAGGTAATAGTAGTGAAGAACAGAAGCTGACTTGCAAAAGGTTACAAAGGAGTGTGGAAGATTATGAAAAGTATCCTCTCAGAAGCATTGAAAAATAGTGAAGAAAATAAATCTTCAGAAAGCTTGATATAAGATATTACTAAGTTATATCATTCCCTGGAACATTAATAGATGAAACCAAAAAGAAGATAGGAATCAGATATGAAAATGAAGAGATTTCATAGCATGCCTTTGGTGATCTCTCTTTAGTATCAGGGAGAATGCAAATATTATATCTGGATCCTGATGCCTCAGTGCAACATATGCTATATGAGGAAGGAGAAATGGCAGGAAAGAACATGAAGGTTAAAAGAAAGACTGCATCTGACCAAACACACAAGAAAAGCTGTGCTGCAAGTGATATCATTTTAAAGGCACTCAGGGTTTCAATTTTCATGAAATATCAAAGAAAGGAAAATTCCACAAGAATGGAGCTCATAGCTGGTATTGTTATTAGGTTTTAATGGTAATTGGGAGGACATCAGTACTTCTCAATCTCTGTCTACTTTCTCATCTCCATTACAACCCTCGAGAATAGAATATTAATGTGCTGAGGGCGACCTTGATTAAAATATGAGAAGAGAACAGACTGGCTTGCAGAGTGGGTTTTCTTTTTTAAAACAATTATTTTGTTTTTGTGGATACCTTTTGTTTTTATATCATATTCATTTCTAAGTATGTCCCTGTAACTTCTCCTACCCAGTAAGCCATCCTTTGTGACAAAGATTCAAGAAAAGAGGGAAAAAAAGACATTTGAAACCAAGCAACACATCAACCATGTCTCAAAGAATATCACAGGTGATTTTCAACAGCAGGATCATGTTTTCATTAGTACACAATTAACTGAAGGGGCATAAAAGAATGTAAGATCCTACTTTGTTTAGCGTTTGTTCATTTTTTAACTTGGTACAGAATGTAGCCTTCAAGGATGTCCTCTAAATACATAAAGATCTCCTATGGCTAGGTTAAGGTCATACAAAATCCCCTGCCAGACAGAACCCCTTATTGTTTAACACTCCTTTGGTTATCATTATCAAGTGAGGCCAAATGAAGTAGGAAACTTGCCAAATGGGTTTAGCAAAGTCCAGGAAGACTTTCCACGTATAGGCCAAATGAAACAGGGATTGCTTATAGATGCTGAGGTTTCCCAAATGCTTGTTTTTGAATGGCATTGTGGTCAGAGTTTTGGTCACTCAAAAGCAATATTCAAAAATATTGAATGCAGTGATGAAATTGAAGTTTATTAGAGACCAAGGGGCAGAGAGTTTGTGTAATTTTCTAATGATTATATTTAGTGACTAATGCTACTTAGTGATTGATTGCTAGATAAGTGACTGATTAAGTTAATCTATAATTGCCCCATGAATGGAAGACTGACTTGTATTGTGAAATGATTGAATGATTAAGTAAGGAGATGAATATTCTTTTGTTCTTTGTTTGAAATACTGTGACCACTTTGGTGAAAACTATGTGGCCATTTTAATGTTAAACTGTTGTGAACACTATATTGTGATTTTCTGTGGTAAGATGTAACATTGTGAATATTATATTGCGATTTGTTGTGAATGTTTGCCTTGATTTGTTATGGAATAAATGGAGAGTTCACTATACTGTGTAATCAGAACCTTAAAAGCTATTCACAGTAGCATTCTTTTGGGAAGCTGCTCATGCATGGCAAGCAATTTGTAGAGGAAAAACCAAATGTATGAATCAAACATATTACTAATAGTGCTATGTGGTTAGATGAGCAGCCCAATAGTCACTGCCATTTATATATGGCACCTGGAGCTTTTACATAGTGTTTACGAACTTGATTTCATTTGGACCTCACAACAACACAATGGGAGATGATTGTGGTAGGCCATCAAGACACATACAATCAATAATAGCTGAAATTGATATGTGTTCAGGTTTGGAGATGGCTTTTTTCTTTTGTCCTTTAAGACTTACCTGACTTGGCTCACCTAATTTCCATAAAAATCCTATGAGGTAGATACTACAGGTATTATTTTCTCCTCCAATTTAAATAAGAGGAAAATGAGGCTTAGAGAGATGAAATGATTTACCCATGAATACACAGCTCATAAGGGATAAAGGTGTGATTGGAACACGGATCTCTTTTCCAAATCCAGTGTTCTTTTGGCTATATCACCACTCATGACCTCTGAAATCTCAACTCTAAAGTGCTGGTAGACAATGAGCTGGGCCCAGAATCGAATCAAAAAGTTGAAGTCTGGATTCCATCGGGGAAATTGAAAAGGGCTTTCAATGACAAATTGTTGTTCCCTTTTGCCCAAACCCATCTTTTTGATACTAATATAGTATCCCAGGGATTTTATATGACTGTGGTGCGTAGAACCCTATGATCAGTGAAGAATGAAAGTTGTGGCTGTGCAAAATGAGCATGGAGACAGAGAGGGTAGGACTGAATATCTATGCCATATTACCACTGATGACATATAGACAAAGTGGAAAAAAGGACATTATCATGAACATGAAGGATTAGAAAAGGAGGTGGGCTAGCCACACAGCAAGAGGTAACAGATGGAGAGCTGAGTGCTATGTGGACAAAGACAGAATTATAGGGGGCAGAGCCAAGATGGTGGCATAGAAGCAGCAAAGTATCACAGCTCCCACATAACCACTTCAAAATACCCATAAAATATGACTCTAAACAAATTCTAGAACTCTAAAACGCACACAAATATACTTTCTGCTAAAGGCAGCTTGGCTAGGAGGCACCATCTCAGGGCTGGAAGCCAAAATCAGCTCAGCCTGAAATGACACCTTGGCCCTGGGGGCAGCCAGACAAGCTGAGCTGCAGCTGGAGGAACAGAAGAGTGGATCTACAGCAGCTGTGGCAGTTTCCAGAATTATCAAGCCATAAAGAAAAAAAAAAAAGGACTAAAAGGTTAGTGGAACTTAGCTAAAAATCAGGGAAGAAAAGCAGGTCTGGCCAAACCGCCTCCAGGGTAAGGAAGTGGCAGAAGCGGAGGTCCTGCACCCACCTCCACATTGCTGCTTCGGAGCTCCCGGCCTGCAGACTGCAGGGGGACCAAGTGATCGTTCAGAGGCCAAGTGCTCTTGCGATGAGTGGCCTGGATCCAGATCACGGTCTTGGGTGGTGGTCCTGGGTGTCTTTTCAATGAGCCAGAGCAGGAGAGGGCCCCAGCAGCCTTCTAAAAGCTCTGGCAGCTGGGAAAACCCCAGCGATTTGGGACAGAGCTTTCCCCTTTGGAAGCAGAGTTCCACAGAGGTAGAAAAATCACAGACTGTCCAGCCATGAATAAGCACAGGAAGCAAAGTAAGAATAGCAACCAAACCCTAGATTCCTTCTTTGGGGAAAAGAAGGATCAAAGCAGGGAACGGGAGGAAGACAACACAGTCAGAACTCCCACACCAAAAGCTTCCAAGAAACATGAAGATTGCCTAAAAGCTAGAGATCATCTGAAGAAGGATTTTGAAAACCAAATGAGAGAAGTGGAAGAAAAATTGGGAAGAGAAATAAGAATGATGCAACAAAATCATGAAAAGAGAGTCAACAACCTGACTGAAGAAATTAACACCTTAAAAAAATAGA